>CM036921.1:16180861-16780861 GCA_020800305.1 Porphyrio hochstetteri | reverse complement strand
TGCCTTTTGCCCTGCTGGTGCTCAGCACCTCTCAGTGGGGAGTGGGGGGGTGATGCTCAGGCAAGGCTCTCCATGCCTGGTGGTAACAAGCCTCTGAAGATGTATGGCACCAGGAACCTGTTCAGGGATGGCCACGAGCAGCGTGGTCTCTGTGGTCAGCACCCACACACAGCATCCCACAGCAGAGGTACTCAACTGGGGACTCAGCCAGGCAGGGAAGGGGATGGATGAGCCACATGGATGAGCATCCACTGCTAAGTTAATGCTGTGTCAAAGCCTTTATAGTATTAGGAGGTGGGATACAGCCAGACCACAAAAGAGCCAACATTTCATTACCCTGCTGCTGCAGAGATTTCCAGGATTCACTCTGAGCCCGTTAAATCCCACCCAGAAACATCACCACGAGGGGCCTCATGCCCACCAGCACACCAAAAATTTAAACCCAGCTTCTCCTGGGGGCCCTGATGAGCAGGCAGCCTGCCCCAGGCACAAGCTGTTTGCTGCTTCCTCCCTTCCCCACCAGCCAGAGATGCCTTTCAGCACTGGCATTTAAAAGTTTTAAGCTAAAGGCCAGACCCCCACCTCAAAGTTCCCTTCTGAAAGGATGAGAGCTGCCAGCCCTCTCCCCACCCATGCCAGCTGTGCCCAGAGGTCCTGCAGAAGCAGAGGGCTTCCCCTCCGAGCCCAGAGCAATCCCCTGACCTCAGAGCATCATAACCAGGCTCATGGGGAAGCCCCCTCCAGATGTTTGCAGCTGCAGATGCTGCTGGAGTGCACTCATGGTGAGGATTTCAGAGGAGGATGAGGGGACCAGGGGGAGGACAGCGCAAGCAGATGTGCCTGGAGGGACAGATTACACCTGGAGGAAAGGGGAGAACCCTCCCCTTGGCTGGCAGAGCAAGACAACCCCCTGCCCTGCACACAAGCACAAGTGTGAGAGGTCACAGAAACACAGTTTCACTTCCCAAACTGTAAGACTATTTTTGGCTCATATTACTTCCCTCCTTGTCCTCTGCCACACAGACAATGAGAACTCCAGCTTGGAGAGGGCATCCCTTCTCCTCGAGGCTTGCCTGGTGACAGCTTGCACCACGCCAGCACAGCCCACCCTGGGGAGCTGCTTCTGGCTCCTTTCTCCTGAAGGGGAAAAATAAAAGAAAAAGCAAAAGCAGAGAAGGGTGAATTTGCTGATCTTGAAACCGAGGGAGATCTGGCATCATGTGCAGTCACAGAGGATGTGGGCAGGTGCCATCAGACTTCCCCACGCAGCTCTGGAAATGGAGCTCAGTCCTGATCTGCAGCTCCCTGGCTGTTCCTGGCCCAGGCTCCCACACAGCCCTGGCAGCTGGTGGGTATTTCAGTCCCCATCACACTGCTCAGGCTCCTGCACTCCTCCTGCAGCTTCTCCCCCAGCACATCCCCTGAGCATCCGGGCGGTTCGGTTCCCAGCTCTCTGCAGCCACGCTGGAGGCAGAATAAGGGGGTGGGGAAAATGTCTGTTCTATCTGCAGATCCCGGCTCAGCCTGGGACTCTGTTTCCCCCCCTGTGCCAGTCCCAGGCCTCTCCTGAGCCATGGCCACACCAAGGGATGCTTTGGTGCCCTGACACAGCCAGAAACCCACCAGGCTGCAGAAGGAATTCCTGCTCTTGGCTGACTACCCTCAGCTGCTTTGACTTTAGTATCTGACCTGGATCTAAATTAGGTTTTGATTAAAGTCAAGAATAATTCTGCTTGAAAAAAGCCCACCCCAGCTCGTTGTTTAGGTTCAGAGTGAGCAAAAACCATGAGAACTAAAGCTGATCTGTCACTTTGGGGTCAGAGCCCCTGGAGGGACTTCAGAGGGTGCCCAGCACCCTGCTGCAAAGGCAGTACCATGCCACCAGGGTGTCTCCCCAGTCCTCCTCTGTGATTGCTCCTGCAGAGAGCAACAGCTCCAATGCTTGGTTGGCATCTCCCCGTGCCCAGTGTGGCTCCATGCACAGGCCATTTATTCCTACTGGTGGTGGTACCATGGCTCAGTCCCTGTCCCTGTCCCTCCTGGTGTCTGTCTCTCCATCATCCACACATCCAGCTGTTCTCAGCACTCAGCAGTGAGCTGGGTCATCTCTGTAAAACACTCTCCTTCCCCCTGAATAACCCAACAAACCCTCTCTGCACTAATTTCAGGTGAGATGCTCTCAGTGTGGCTAACCAGAACCACGCAGCAGCACAGAGCTTCACCAGAGCCTTCACACTTCTCCATCCCTCTCTTGAAATGCCTCTTCCCAGACAACTTGAGATGATTCTGCTTGTCCTTGGCTGCACCCCGTTGGTGGATCACAGCTCTCCCATCCAGCCTCGGGCAGGTGAAAGCCTGTGAGACAGGCAGGGTCTTTGTTTCTGATGGGAAGAGCGAGGCAGCTCCAGCGAGCGATTCATCTCGCTCCATGACAAGAGTCTAAAGCCCCAGGAATGGTTTGGGAAGGTGCTCGTCACTGCACAGTGACTAGAGAGGCAGCACTGGGTGTCCCACCTTTGAGTGACTGCAGTTACAAGAGCCAAACACTCACCTGTAGGCATCCCATAAGTACCTCAGCATCCCTCCATCCTTTCCCCAGGAAGCCCCCAGCTGCCAGCAGAAGGGATGGTTATTAACAGGTGAGCTCGCCCTGCGCCGCTTGGTACCAGGCTACATCCCCTGAAGGGTTCTGCCCCTCCACACCCACCCCTCTGCCTGTCTCTTATCCCACCCAGCAGCACTTGGAGGGGGTGGGGGGGTGATAAATAGCTCCAGTTTGGGGCCAACTGGAGTGTGAATCCCGATGCTGGGCAGCAAAACCAGCGTAGCTGGGGACGCCGCCGGGCACCCGCTGGCACGGTGGGATCCGGGGGGCTCTGGCTGTGCCCCGCCAGACAGGGCTTTCTGTGTGGCTCTTCAGCTGCCCCCATTTCCAGCTGATAAACTGCACTGAAGAAGCTCTGAGGAGAAGGGTACTTCTCAGTTACCACTTTCCCATGTAAGCTGTAAACCTGACTGTGGGGGTGTCCGGCGCTGCCACCCCTCCCTGTCAGCAGGCAGCTCCTATCAGGGCGGATTGGAAGGTCCCTGGCACGGTCCCACACCGCTGGTGGGGGGGTCAGCACTCCCCGTCGGCCCAGACCCAGCTCCCCCACCACCCTGCCCCACCGGGCCCGAGCCAGGCTGTGCAGGAGCGGGGTGCTGGAGCAGAGGCTGGGGCTGGTGCTGCGGGGGGCACGGTGAGGACTGAGTCCTGCTGCTGCTGGGCTGGAATATGGGAATACAGGGATATGGCTGAGCTGAATGGGTCCCTCCAGGCTGCTGCTGCTCCCCTGCCCTGATAAGCATCAGGCACTTCAAAGGCAGGCTGGGTGCTGCGTTTGGGGAAGGAAACATCCTCCCAAGACATCTCTTTCTCACGCCTTGCCATCAGCTTTAGCCTCACCTCTAAAGCATCAACACTCACCTCACCCTTCTCTCTCCTCAATCTGTACCTGTCACAGGTGCTTCTCCTCCCAACAGGCACTGGGTCCTTCTGCACACCCAAACCCTCTCTGTGGTGATGGATTCCATGGCTTAGCTATCAGATGGGTAGAAGCAGTCTGGGTTTGTCAGTCTGGATGACTCACACTTCTGTTCCCCTTTTTCTTGTATTTTGAGAGGGAACCTCTACACACCCCCCCCTCCATGTACCTTCTTGGGACACTCACCATGCTACAGAGGCACCACAGCCTTCCCCCTTCAGCCCCACCTCAGCTGAGCTGGTATTTCTAATTAAGCCTGTTCTAGGTGTCACAGTCACTAATTCCTGATTGCCTTGGGTTTATGCATGTGAGAGAATGATCACAAGCTGCTGTGGTAATCCAGGACCTGGGGTACCCCTACCTGAAAAAACACTACAGGGAGAACTACTCCAGCTCATATTTGTTGGCAGTTATGAAGAACTTTGATTTACACAGTACCAGCAGCAATGGACCTGGAGTTACCACATCTGTGTCTAACAAAGCCTGCAGCAGACACCCTGTGCTGGCTGCACCCAGCATCTCAGTCATCCAGAACTGACAGTTTAAGGTCCAGTGCCACCAAACACTTCCACTTCCTCCCCCCCCCATCTTTAAGGACAGGAGTGGCCTCAGTAGCATGTGTCACAACCTGGCATGTCATGAGATGGCTCACGCAGTGCAAGTTAATCCCTTCTTGAATCCATGCTGGGCTGGGACCTAAATATTGATCTGAACACTCAGCCCATGTGTGTTCTTCACAAAACCCTTCTCCAGAGGATAACAGTTCTGGTTTGGCTGGGCCCAAGCTGGGGAAACTCCTGCCCATGCCCTCCAGAGTGACCTTCTGCATCACCTTCTATATGGACCCCAAAACCTCAGCAGAAAGGCCAGGCAGGTCCAGCTACTCCCACCAAAGAGGAGACAAGATATTTAATGACCAAACCAGGTGGAACAGAAGCAAGGAGCTTAGTCAAAGGAAAGGCTTGCAGGACATAGCTCACCACATCTAGAGGACCAGGAAGCAAAGATATCAAGCCCAGTGAGTTCTGTACACCAGACTAAGGTCATTCACTGGAAATACTGCCATTCCCAGCAATCTTCTACAGAGGACAATCGCTGCTGGAGAGAAGAAGGCTGGTACAGCCCTTCCCTTCCATCAGCCATGCCGACCACGTGGCTGGAGCACCTGGCTCACCCAAGGCCAACTGTGTCCACCCAAACTGAGCAGGTTCAGGGAGTCTGTGACTGACCAACTACCACACACAGCCCCTCACCCCTCCCTGAGCCCTCCCTCTGCCACTTCCCTCCCCTTTCCTGGGGGACAGAATCAGGCCCTTCAGCTGATGCCGATGCTTTACTCTGCAAAGTGTCAGTCATGCCAAAGAGGGGTGTCTGTTAATCATACACATCTTATACAAATATAATGCTTATCACTCTGGTTTGTGCTGATGGGGCTGATGTTTGATGGTCAGCATGAACTGGTGGTGATAACACCCAAATCAGTGCTGTTCACGTGGGAAGATCCAAGTTCTACTGGCATGCAATCTCCCACCTCAGCTTCAAGTGGGTGGGCTGAGGTAGGAGAAGACCTCTGTCCATGCCAACAATGGTGCAAGAGAACATTCCCCCTTCCCTTCCCTTCCCTTCCCTTCCCTTCCCTTCCCTTCCCTTCCCTTCCCTCCTGAGTGGCTGAACTGCAAGGTGGGGGATTTGGTGATTACCTCTGAGCTCTGATCATGGTGGGGCAGGCAGGACCACCCCTGGCTAGAGCAACTCCTCAGCAAAAGCAAAGTGGCCTTTTACTCTCTCCTCACCCAACATCTCCTGCAAAGCAGCTGCACTCCAGCTTCCCAGGCACTCCTGGACAGCCAGCTGCCACCACACCACCTCCAAAGCCAACTCACAGAGTTCTCATAGGAAATCCCACCCACCCCTGTGGCCACCCCAGGGCCAGAGGGTTCCAGACACTGAAGTTCAGCTTTGCTCCATGCAGGCAGGATGCCCACATGCAGGAGCAGGCTCAGAGCTGAGCCTGGCTTCATCTGCAAAGTCTCTGTGAGAAAGTTGCCCCCAGAGTCCCAAGCATGCAGAATATCCTTCTCTTCTCTGCCATTTCCATCCCCCAGCTGCTCCTTGCAGCAGTCCCCTGAGAAAGCTGTGCTGCCATGGCTGAGCGAGGCTTGAAAGGATGTCCATCTTACTTTTAGTGGTCAGCAAACATACTGCAGTGCACTAGCAAGTCCCTGTAGGCATCCTGTGCTGTGTTTGGGTAGCAAACCCCACATGGGGAAGACCTTCTGTGCTCCACAAGTCCCTCTTCACCAGTGTCGTGTTTGGCCCAGTGCAAACTGGGTGGTGACACTGGGAAATTTTTGAGAGGGGTCCAGATATCCAGTGGGGCACAGAGGGTCCATGTGATTCACAAGGGTCTATGTCAATGATTAATTAATCACAGACATCACCTGCTTTCGCTGTGGCCACTCTGGTGCAGCCAACACATGGCTCAGCTCCTGCAGCATTCAATTACCACCTCAGGCATCCCTTGGATGGGCACAGTGTGGCTGGCATGGGGTAAGGGGCACGGTGTGGCTGGCATGGGGCGAGGGGCACAGTGTGGCTGGCATGGGGTGAGTGGCACGGTGTGGCTGGCATGGGGTAAGGGGCACAGTGTGGCTGGCATGGGGCGAGGGTCACTGAAGAAACCTGTCCTTTGGCTGGTGCAGTGCCATCACCTTCCCCCTGCCTCCAGCCCTGGGTGTGCAGCACCACAGCCTCCTGTGTGCTGGCTGGCTCCACCACACCGCGCCCTGCACCTCCAGCACCGGCCTCAGACAAGCCCCTGACACATCACATTCCTCTTCCAGGTTCCCACAGGCTCCTGGCTCCTGCTCCTACATCCTCACGCCAGCCCTACGGCTGCTGAGGCCCACTGCCGTGCCCCCAGCTGGCACGGAGCAGGTGTGGGCACTGCAGGGGAGGCACGGGGCACGCGTGGGGCTGGCTGGGCATGGAGCACAACATGGCACTGGCAGACAGACCGGGAGCACACGCATGGCACTGCAGGGTGGGCATGGAACATGTATATATGGCACTGATGGACAGACCAGGAGCACACACATGGCACTGCAGGGTGGGCACAGAACATGTATACATGGCACTGATGGACAGACCAGGAGCACACACATGGCACTTGTGGGGTTGGCACAGAGCACATACATGTCACTGACAGACAGACCAGGACAACACATGAAACACTGATGGACAGACTGGGAGCACACGTGTAACACTGATGGACAGACTGGGAGCACACATGTGGCATTGTGGGGTTGGCATGGAGCACATACATGTCACTGATGGACAGACTGGGAGCACATGGGTAACACTGATGGACAAGCTGGCAGCACATGCGTGACTGTGGGGTTGGCACAGAGCACATACATGTCACTGATGGACAGACCAGGAGCACACACATGGCACTGCAGGGTGGGCACAGAACATGTATATATGGCACTGATGGACAGACTGGGAGCACATGTGTGACACTGTGGGGTGGGCACAGAGCACATACATGTCACTGATGGACAGCCCGGGAGCACACGCGTGGCACCACCAGGAACACGGCACATGCGTGTGGCTGCCGGGGAGACACAGCCACAGCTGCCGACTGGGACGGGCGGCCCCTTCTCGCCCCCCCCGGGCCAGCTGTGACCGCCCACCACCAGAGACCACTCGGAGACAGAGGAGCGGGACCGTGGCCCGAGCGCCCCCCCCCGTCGCCCCCCCTCTCCCCGCAGTGGCGGGGCTCGGTCACGCCGCGGGACAGCTGCCCGGCCGCAGTCCCCCGCCGCCACCGCCGCCGGGGCGCAGGGAGGATGCTCTCCCGGCTTCTGCCCAGGGAACAGGCGCGGAGGGCGGAGGCGGCTGCGGGCGGGGAAGGAGGGGGGGGTGGTGATGGGGGGAGATGGTGGAGGGAGCGGAGCGAGGCACCGGGTCCGGGGTCCGGCCTTTGTTTCCCGCTCCGGGGCTGGTAGAATCTCAGCTGCCCCCGGGGGCCGGGTTCCCGGGGTGGGGTGCGGCTTTCCCGGTCCGGCTGGACAAGCCACAACCTCTAACGGATAACCGCGATCGAGGGCGCTACGGGGAGATTCCCGATCTCTCCCGGCTCCGTCCCGGCGGGGTGGCGGACACCGACGCTACCGCTACCCCCGCGGCTCCTCCCCGGCTCTGCGGCGGCTCGGCAGGTGCCCGCCTCCGCCCCCGCCGGCCCGTCCCGCCGCACACGTGCGCCCGCAACCCGCCGGCCCTTTGTCTGGGACCGGCACCTGGACCCGCGCCCCCCCCCCCGACGCCCCCTACCCCGGCTCAGCCCCCCTCACCCCCCTCCCCGCTCCCCCGGCCCGTCCCGGCCGGGGGAGCGGGGAGGGGGGTGGAGGGGGGCTGGCCGAGCCAGGGGAGCGCATCCCACCGGCGGCGCTGCGGGGAGCGGTGGGCGGCCGGCGCAGAGCACGAGGGCCGGGGAGGGGGGAGCGGCGGCCCCGGGGCGGGCCGGCCGGGGGAGGGGGGGCCCGTCGGCGGCGGCGGAGCGGCCGCTCTAACAGGTGGGATCCCGCTGAGAGGAGGAGGCGGCCGGAGGGGGGCGGAGGAGGCAGGGACGGGCGGGCGGGCGGGCGGAGGGAGGGAGGGGGACGAGCCGGAGCCGCCTGTGATCCTGTGACAGGAGCGGCTGCTGCTGCTGCTGGCGCCGCCGGTGCCTCCCTCCGCCCGGCTCGCCGGGTCGCTGTCCGAGCCCCGGCGACCCCCCTCCCCCGCCGCGGCCGCCCCCATCCCCCTCTCCGCTCCATCCCGGCCGTCGCCCCCGCAGCCCGTCCCGGGCCGCGCCGCGCCAGCGCCGGCCGGGCTCGCCGCGCCGCCCCGGCTGCCCCTCCGCCCGCTCCGGGACAGGGCGCGGGGCCGGGCGCCGCCGCCGCCGCCGCTGCTGCTGCCACCGCCGCCGCCGCCGCCGCCGGCCGGGCGATGCCGAAGCCGCCGCTGCTGCTGCGGGGGAGCCGCCCCGGGGACAGCGAGCTGGGGCGGCAGTTCCGGGACTGGTGCTTGCGCACCTACGGGGACTCGGCCAAAACCAAGACGGTGACCCGGAGCAAGTACCAGCGCATCGCCGAGGTGCTGCAGGGGGGATCCGGCTCCGGCGGCGGCTCCGGCGGGGGGGAGAAAGGCAAGTTCCAGTTCTGGGTCCGGTCCAAAGGCTTCCGCCTGGGAAACGGCACCAGGGAGGCGACGAAGATGGGTCAAGTGGTGGTATATGTGCCGGTGAAAACGGGAACGGTTAGTGCGCTCCGTGCCCCGGGGGCTCTGTGTCTGTCTGTCTGCCTGCCTGTCCGTGTCTGTCTGTCCTCCCCGGGCGTGCGGGAGGGGGGTTGGTTTGCCCGGGGCGGGTGCGGGCATCCCCGGGGCCCCTGTCCCCCTCCACAGCCACCGCCGCGCCGGCCCTGTCCCGTCAGCACCGGGCGGCCCAGCCCCGCCGCGCCGCCGGCCGCCGGGAGCGCGCATGCCCCATGCGGGGCGCGACGCGGGGCCCGGCCGCTCCCGCAGCCCCCGCCGCTCCCGGGGCACCCGCCGCGCCCCCGCCGCCCCGACCCGCCCGGGATGCGGATGGCGAGAGGCGCCCGCCCGGAGCCTCGCACCTTCCGCCGCCCCCCCCCCCCCCCGTCCCCCGCCCCCTCCTTTCCCCGTCCCATCCGGTGCGGCCGCCGTGCCCGGGCTGTGCCGGCGGAGGGAGGGGGGGTGTGCGGGGGGCGGCGGTGCCCCGCACCCTCCGCCGTGCACCTGCCCCCACGGGGGGGCCGCGCCGCCGCCCGGTGCAGGCCCCGCCGCCCCCCCGCCCCGTCCGATCACGTTCGCCCGGCATTTCCCATCCGCCCCACGGCCGGGGACAGGTCTGCAGTCAAGGGCAGAGAGCGGCGGGGAGGGGGCGCCGGCACCCCCCGCCCCCGCCGCCGCCGCCGCCGCCGCGCCCTGCCCGCCCGGCCGCCGCGCCGAGCGGAGCGGAGGGAGCGGAGGGAGCCCGGCCCGCTGCGGCTCGCCCGGCCCCGGCGTCCCGCGGCGCTGCCCGCCCCAGCGCGGCCGCTGCAGCCGGTGCCCCGGGGGGTGCGGGCAGCGGCAGAGCCCGGATTAGGGCAGCATCCCCCCTCCCTCCCCATCCCGTCCTCCCCCCTCAGCCCCCCGCGCCTGCCCGCGGGCCGCCGTCCCGGGAAACTCCCCCGCCGGAGCCTCATTGTTCGGCGCCCCGCCGGGCCGGCGGCGCGGGGCGCACCGGCCGCCTCCCTCCCTGCCTGCTGCCTGCCTGCTGCCTGCTCCCCGCCCCGCCGCCGCCCGGGGCTGCCCCGCCGCCCCATTGTTCCCGTCCCGAGCGCGCCCCGCTCCCCGGCGCGGAGGGAAACGCGCAACTTTGGCGGCCCCCGGCCCTGCGCGCAGGGGTGCGCCCGGCGCGGCGGCGCTCCCCCGGCCCCGCTGCCCCCGCTGCCCGGGATGGGGGTGTGGGGGGGGGTGGGGGGGGGACCGGCCCGCCGCCCCGCCGGGGACTGCTCCGGGCCAACGGGCACAGAAGGGCTCCGGGAGGGATGATTTTTTTTCCTCCCTCCCTCCCCGTCCCTCCCCTCCTCTCCCCGCTGCTGCTGCTGCTGCTGCTGCTGCCGCTGCTCTAAAGGGTGCAGTGTTTTCTGTGCACACACAGACTCCAGCATTGATGTGGCTGGAGGATGCTTCCATTGAGGGCAGCCCATCTGTGGCAAATGCTTCTAAACGCACTATTTACCTCCCATCTGGTCTGCCTTATTATTGAGGGGAGGGGGAAGGGTCATTATTTCTCCCTTTCCCTTCGTGGTGCTCAGAGGCGCCTTTCTTTCTCCCCTCGCAGCCCCCTCCCCCATGCCATGCCCCAAAAAAAAATTCTTTGCAATTTTTTAAAAAAAATTTTTTTCTTGAGACCTCGTTGCAGCCCCCCCCTCCTGCTCGCCCCCCACCCAAAAAGCCCCTGATGAGGGCGGATCCGGAGCGGTACCCCCTTCCGCAGATCCCGCACTTCCCCTGGGTCCTCTCCATCTAGCCGGCGACTCTATCCCAGATCTTCCAAATGCTGCAGAGTCATGGTACCCCAGAGAGGCCGAGCCAGACTCCCTCCACCCTGCTGCTAGCTAGACGCCCCCTCCCCTTTGTCCGTGAGGGAGTCCCTAGGGTCAGCAGCTCAGCGAGGCCGGCGCAAGCCCACGTATTCCCAAAGGGCTTCTGCACAGATGAAGTTTCAGCCAGGAGCGTGTCTAGGCCCCCGCATCTTCCCTGGCAGAGTCCCTGCAGGCTACAGATAGGAGATACACCCAGGCTCCCGTAAACCCACAAACAAAAAGCAGGCATGCCCTCAGGGGACAACTGAATTTTCCAAGGGGCAATAGGGCTTATTTCCCAGAGCCTGACCCTCCCACGGGCGCTTGGGCTGGGAGCGCTTTACAGAGCCCCTGTCCAGAGGAAGACCAGTCACTGGGCTCCCCCAAATCCTCCAGCACTAAGTCTGCAGAAGTTGCTGCCTCCCTGCCCCTCTGTCCCGGCCCTCCCCAGCCCCACCGTGCCCTTGGCTGCTGGGAATCCCGTGGACCCTTTCAGAGGGATGCAGTCGCTGCGTTTTGGTTTTGCCTGAAGTGGCTCTCAGATTTAGAGATAAGTTGAGGGGGATTTTCTTCAGCTCCTGCTAATTCAGTGCTCTCCTCATCCTCGGTGGTTTGGGCTGGGTCTGTGGGTGTATTTCATTTCTCTCATGCATGCAGTCAAATAATTAATGAAGCTGATAGGAGCCTTCTGCTCGACGGGAAAGGGTGTATTCTGGTTTAGAGCCTCTTCGGCTGCGTTCCCCACACACTTCTGGAGCAGTGTTTCAGTCACTGTGTCCTGGCTGTGCTCCCCAGCAACCTGATACGGCTCATCCTTCTCTGGGCGCATCTGCCGGGGCAGCACCGCGCTCGGGACGGTCCCACGGTTGAGGAGAGGCAAAATACACTGAGCCCGGGTGCAGCGGAGGGAGAGGCGGGGATTGGGAGGGGGGCAGCGCCGCTTCGCTGTATCTGCAGGTCGCTACAGGAAATCCGAGGTACCGGGAGTGAAAGCTGCAAGAGAGGTAGTAAAGAGCGCGTAGAGGGCAGCAGTGGGGATAAGATCTTTCCTTCCCCTGACAGGGCTGGGGCCACTCCTCCTCTGGAGAAAAGAAAAAAATATAAAAAATGATCCTAACCCCCCAAAATAACACCCACCACCCCCCCAGCAGCGACCCTGTAGAGTTGTTCCTTTTGGCTTACGCACCCTGAGCTGGGTTGTGCATTTTCTGTGCATCTGTAGCGAAAACATAATTAACATGTGGTTATTATTTTCCCTCCTGAGTAACTTTCCCTTGCCCTCCTCCAGGCCTCTCATCAGAACAGGCCTAATCAGATTTGGGTGGCTTGAGAGCTGGGACTGTGCACTGAGAAGGGGGCATCTGCCTTAGGTGGTGGTCAGAGCAGATGGTGGTCTTCTCAAAGAATGCACTGGGAATAGGAACAGCAGTGCGGACGGATGTCTGGCACAGAGACTGTTCAGATTTCTTTTTCCCAGATGAATGTCCCAAAGATGCTGGACATTTAGCACATACAATTAAAAAAACCCAAAACCTCTATGTAGATAAACACATGAGGTTTAGTGGCGTAGGACATTGTTATCTGACAGCCCCTATTCACATACAGGCTGGATGCTGCATCCTCTAGGTCAGGGAGTTGGGGAAAAAAACCCACCCCACATTCAGACCGTACAGAGGAGGAGGGTATCTTTGTGTGCTACTGCAGCACAGACAATGGATTCAGCCCGAAGTGCCCAGATCTGCCCTTCCTAAGGTGTCAAACACCTCCTTATCTGTGGACTGGACCAAACCCTGGTACTGGATGCACAGTGTTCTCCCTTCTCCCCAGATTGGCTAAGAACTGTGGGAGAATTTGTTGGTGACAAGGTGCTAAGATGCAGTTCATTATAAGCTCGTGTCCCTCTTGTCCTGAGCGTTTAGCATCATTTAGACAGTCTTTCTCATACAAATGTAGAGTGAGATGGAGACAGGGGCGCAGGGAAATGAAATGGACAGCGCTTTGGTGACAACCAGCCATGCAGATGGGCTTGGCTGTAGCAGCAGGGTGTGCTGGGGAGGGTTTGCCTCACACTTGGGTTGGGGCATTGGCTGCGGGAGCGGCTGTGCACACCCTTCACCGTGCGTGCTGGGAGCTTGTCACAACTCCGGAGCGGTGGCCAGCCTGGCAGGACAGATTCATCCTGGCAGCCCGTGATGCAGGCTGGAGGACTGTGGGATGAGGCAGGGGAAGCCTGGCGTCAGACCGGCCCTTCGGGGGCCGTGCGGAGGCTCGGGGATTGGGCAGAGGCTCTGCGGCGCTGCCCACATCTGATTTTGCTTTCCTGCTCTCTCCCTGTCCCCCGCAGAGCTGAGGGGAGGTTTTGGGGTTCTGGTGGGCATTGCTGGAAGGCTGAGGACATTTGTGTGGGTGGGTTGCTGTTGTACCGGTGCGGTTCACCTGTGCTGGCTGCCCCAGAGCCAGGTGTTCAGAGTTACTCCCCAAGGAAAGGTACTATAGCAGGGGGAGCGCTGGGAAGGGAATTGATGAGACCAGGAAGCAAAATGGATGGAGGTCTTTCACCCATGGCAGGAAATGCATCACATGGGACATGGGATAAACCTCACAGTACAGCCCATTCCTCCTAAACATGTTTTAGCTCCCAGAGACAGGGAGCGTTGTGATGCGAGAGCCGCAGTGCCAGGCCTTGGGACAGCATGGCACAGTGGCAGAAGGCTTGAGCTGAGAAGCTGGGCATGGCAGAAAGATGCTGCTCCAACTGCTAATAGAGGCTACATTTTTCCTGGTACAAGTACCCATCAATGCCCATATTCAGTGCCCCAAAAAGCTGCACATCTCCACCCTCTAAGAACGTTAGTCAGCAGAAGGTTTTCACTATGTGAATAACCACTCAGACTTTCTGTGATAAAAAAATAAATCAAGACCATTGAGAAGAGCCTTAGACAAGGCAGATGGGCCTGAGGGTGTTATCTGAGAAACTGTCTATGGCTCCTATAGCATAAGCCTTACTTAGAGCACACAGAGCCTCACCTGCTACCAAAGAGCCGATCCCCGAGCACGCGGGGCAGCGCTGGCTTTCCCAGGAGCTGAACCCACGGCAGGTTTCCCTTTAAACATGTGCTGAGGAGACTGGCACGATGCTGGCCTGGGTGTGTGGTTCCATGTAACCCAGTCTAGAGAGAACCCAGGTCAAGGTCTTTCCCTGACTCGGCTCCGAATTCGCGCAGCATCAGGAGCAGTTGTTACTTCTGAAGCTGCTCGTGGAGCCACAGCAGCGACAGCCAAGTCCTCTGGGCCTGAGAGCTGGCTTAGGCTCACCAGGCAGCAGCAAAAGCCTCCAGTACCTTTGCAAGGTGAATTTAAAGAGCTCTGATGATCTGCAGTTACACAGAATCAAGTTCCTCGCTGAGCTGGGAGCAGGAGCACTGGCAGCAGAGCCCATTTCCAGCTCCTGCCCACTCCCACCCCACCGGGACAGCCTGCTGAAGCTGCTTCTAGGGATAAGGGGGGAAAACCAGCATCTAATTCAGTCCTTGCTGGTTTTTTCTGCCAAGATTCCCAAGCCTGATCATAAGGCAGCCTCCACCATGGTTGTGGTGTAGCTCCAGCAGGAGATACCACCAGCCCCAGGCAGCTTTGGCCTTGGGGATGGGCTTCGGTCACCGGTGCTTGGGAGACCTGGAGTCGGATCTGCCAAGGTCCCACATCCCACCGCTCCTCATGGTCCCAGTCCCCTGAGACACACCTGGCCTGAAGGGTTCCTGAAAGAATAATCTGTCTGTGGTCGACACTGTACATCCTGTGTGGTTCCAGAAACATCCACAGCATCGCTGAGCCCAGGGAAAGGCACTTCTTCTTCTGGGTAACTTTCACCCAGAAGTTGTCTCCCTCACCCCGTAATGGCTTTCATGCTTGTGGTTCTTGGTTGGTATTGATCTGCAGAAGGTGGAAAGGCAAACAAACAGAGCACAGCTCTGCAAGGCCTCATTAAACGAAGCTCCAATGGAAAGGAAAGAGATCCAGGTCTGAGGAGGTGCTGCTGCTCCAACTTTCCAGGTTGCATCCCGCCTTTGCAAAGGAAGAGGGGTCCAGGCACCCAGAGCCCTGAATTAACGAGGAACTGAAAGGACTGTCTGTAAGAGAAATATATAGGCTGTTCTCTCACCTCTGCTCGTGGGCTGTGACTCAGAGGGGCTTGCTCTGACCATGAGCAGGCAGGAGAATTTGGTTACTGACTAAGGACGGCAGCAGAGCCCCAGAGAGGCAGCCACGCTCCTTTCAGTGAGAACTTTCTCAAGAATCTCTTTTTCCAAACCATTCTCAGCAACAATCTCCAGCCAGTATCGTTTCTGCAGTTTTGGTTTTGCTGTTAGGTTAGGCCTGATATGA
Organism: Porphyrio hochstetteri; assembly: GCA_020800305.1. NCBI lineage: Eukaryota > Metazoa > Chordata > Aves > Gruiformes > Rallidae > Porphyrio > Porphyrio hochstetteri. The sequence goes on along the minus strand of CM036921.1, from coordinate 16,765,815 downwards.
GAAGTCTCTGAACTTGGGCTGTGGACAAAACAAATGTCGGGGAAACCAGAGAGGAGTGGAGGAGCAGTGATGGGGTGTCCACTGCCCCAGCCCACACCGATGCTCTGGCTTCTCAGAACCTTGCTGGCGTTGCTGAGACAGAGAGATGCAGATTCCTATCTCTTCTTTAAGTGCAGATTAGCACTTACCTTCCCCTGATCTTATATTAGCTGTGCCCACCTCTGAAGAATTGCATCAAGATGGGCCAAAGCCACCAGTGAGTTTTGGTCTCTGGTTTAATTAGCTGATTGTAGTGAGGGCAGGTACCTGTTTGCCAAAATCATCTTCTTTGTTGGAATGCTGCTGACCTCCACTTTCATGGCTGGTGCCAAAGAGTAGCGATTTATTGCTGTAGAGGAATGGCTGCAGACTGGATGTGTGTGGATACGGGGCAGGCCAGGAGCAGAGGTTTGGAGTAGTGGTTTCTTTCCTGCCTGAGATGAAGGCAGTGGTCATCCAAAGTTCAGCAGAGGATGGTTGTGTCTGACCAGTGTGGTACAGGGCCTTTCAGAGAACGACAGCTGGGAAACCAAGATGCTGTGTGAGTGGTTCCTGGCTGTCCCTGCTCTGCTTCAGGTGTGTTTCCCTTCTGACACACAGTGCCAGTGGCTCCAAGGGGCCCGTTCCTCACCCAGAGGGAGGGGGTTGTTCTGGGGCAGATGGGGTAACTCTGTCTCTGTGGCTGAGTCTGGGCTTTCTGGTTGCCAGCTGTTGTGATGGGTCTGTCTTGCAGGAGTCTCTGGGATGAAAAATTATTCAGGCTCATTGATCCACTTCCCCCCTCCAAAAAAAACAGAGGATAAAAGTTTGGGAGTCCTGGCTTGCCTTGCATTTGAAGAAGTGATCTCAAAGCAAACCCTGAGTCATCCACTTACCCACACTGCCAAGACATCCAAAACCTTCTGGGTTTCAGCACTGGGAGCACCATCCACACTGGTGCCCAGTGACCAACAGGGTGTCCCAGTTTGCAGTCTCGCAGCGCTGGGACAAGCAGCCAGCCCACAGGAGCTCCTCCCTTGGGGACACATTTGGGTTTGTTATTCCCATCAGCACTTTGGATGCTGGTTGTGTGGCTCCCCGAGCCAGGACCAGGCATCTCTGCCGGGCTGGGAGGAGGCCTGCCTGCTCCAGCTCACCTGCGTCGGGCATTTTGATCCAGCAGAAAGCCCTTGAGCTGGTGACAAAGGTCTGGATGTGGGCTGGAAAGTACAGGCCTGTCTCTTAGCAACTGGTTCCTACCTCTGAGCTCTCGGAGCCCGTGTGTGGGACAGAGAGCATCAGTCACGCTCCTGCTGCAGCAGCAACACGATGAGGAGGGGATGGGGGATCAGGCCGGCTCCAGCCACTGCCAAGACGGTTAAAGAAGCTCAGGCATTTCTAACACAAGCAGTCATCTGTGAGTCCTAATCAAAGCTTCGGTTTAATTGCTTTCCTCGTGCCCTGCTCTGCACGGCGAGCGCAGCCCATTGGCTGGCTGCGGGGCTGCCTGCCAGCTACCCCAGAGGCTGCTCCGCACTGCCCCGGCTTTTTTGGTCACAGGGGTGGGGACCAGGGAGGGAGGAGGAAGAGGGAGGACACGGCCCATGTATTTCTAGAAAAATGAGATGTCATAGGGTCCTTCCCTGAACTCCCCTGCCCTGCATGGGAATCCCCCTCACTCTTACCAACATTTGCATTGCTATTTTCTCTCTCAGGGTTCAGTTTTGCTGTTTCACCCTCGTGTTTCCTCTTCCTAACCAAAAAGCAACTCCTTTCTGACGAGCGTTTCTCAGAGGCTCCCTTGCCAAGCACGGTTTCATAAACATTTTCACGATTCCTCTGCTTTGTCCTCCTAATTAACCATCCAATTGGCCCCCAATGGAGCCTTCACCTCTCCTGTGAAGATCCTGCTTGCACAGATTATAACCTGTCAGCTGCCAATTTATTCCTCACGCAGAGGGCAGGTTATATTAACTGTCTGGTTTCCCTGCCCTTTTCGTTTGCCCTCCCTTTCTTCTGCTCCCGGTAGCATCCCTGCTTGGAGACAGAGCCTCACAGAAAACCAGGGGGACCCAGATGTGAGGCTGCTCCGTATGTCCAACCTGCAGTGATGTGGCTGTTGGACCAGATGTGATGGGATGTTGCTGGCCTGTGTCAGACCTGGGAGAGGGGTCTCTGTGGATGGATTGCTGTGACAGAGTGTTGAACAACATGCTTGACTTTCTGCTCCCCCCACATGCAGTCTCAGCTCAAAAAAATCCACTTGATTGTCGCAGGTTAATGGGGAATCCTTCCTGGGCATTATTTATGAGTCAGAGCTCGGCTTTTGGAGGAGTTGGGGTCCACCCAGTGTGGTTGTGATAGAAACAAGCCAGGATATGGAGAGGGAGAGGCTTAACAGCTCTCCATCAACATTTCTGCCCTGTGCCCCCCCACCGTGACTCCCGGCAGAGGACCCCCCACCTTGGCAGAGCTGTGTGTGCAGCCCAGCTTGCCTGCTCTCCCCGAGGGTGGCTGCTCTGTGTTTTGCTGGCTTCCCGTGTGATGGAGCCCATCATGGTTCAGCACCCTCCGCATCTCAGGCGCAGTATTCCTGAGCTGTGTCCCCAGCACACGCCCCTGGGGTGCAGCAGCAAGGAGCATGGTGATACTCGGGTCTAAAGCAGATAACCAGCATTTCCAGGCTCTGGCATCAGGGGTGGACTGTGCTGAAACCACTGCGGCACGGCTCAAGCCCTGCAGTGCCCTTACCTGGCGAGGAGGCTGGGTTTCAGGAGCAGAGGGCGTGCAGGCGTTCTGCCCCCCGCGAAGGGCTGCTGAGCTGTCAGCATTTTCCTAGAGGCACATCTTGCTGTTCCTGTGGGAGTCTCCGACTGTGGCCCACATACCCTGAATGGCAGGGAACAGGGAGCTGACACCAGGATGCCATGCATCCAGGGCTCAGCCTCAGCCCTGCCTGACCTTGATTCGCTGTAGCATCATTTGTAACTTATTTTGCATAATTTAGCTTGCCACTGATAAGCTGAACTGCTGCTGCTGCTCTGTGCCTCCTCCTCCCTACTTTCATTCTGACATCAGCATGTCCTCGCTGGAGGTATGATGATGTCACACGGCTGCCCTAACACTGCTGGGTCAATTCCTGGGAAGAGAGGGGGTCACCTTGCTGTGTTAGGAAGCCTCATTGCTTGTTACAATGCCTTGTCCCCCCTCCAGCTTGAAAGATTCTGCTTTGGTGGTGATCTTTATTAGATTAGCGCCTCAGCGCTGCAAAGGATGCTCACGGTGGCAACTTACTTCAGGGAAGAGCCAGCCCTAAACATGTTCTGAGTTTGTGTTACAGCTATATATTCCAATTTCTAGCTCTAGATTTCTTTCAGGATGCAACAGAATAGAAATGATCTTCTAATTATAAATGCAGTTTACTGTTCCCCCCCCTTTCTGTGCCCCAGCAGCATGCTGCCCCAAATCACCTAACCCAAGGTCCAAATAATAGGAAGAAATCGCTACCCATCTTTGCAGATTCACTAAATAAAAGCAAGCCCCAAACTCACATTTTAACTCTGCCTGTTTCAAAATAAGAAGAAATACTGCAGCGTTATGATAACCCCCAAACAGCAATGTCTGTGACACGTTCCCTGTGAGCGAGCCACGGCACAGCCCCTCACAGGTCACGGCCATGCCGCAGCGCCGAGCGGTGCGATGCTCCCCAGATGATGGGTGGGATAGACCAGGGCCTCAGGAGAGCGATTTCCTGGGCAGGTCAGTCGGGCCTCTGCTCACAAGGTCGCAGCAGCCTTTCTCACCAAACCCAAGAGAAGCAGCAGCCTAGGCTGCTCCGTGGCACCGGTATTCTGTTACCCTTGAGACAGCCCCGTGCCAGCCCTGTAACCCTGCCCGCAGGCAGGGCAGCGCCGGCTCCCTGCTCCTTCCTGGCAGGCAGGCGCGGGGTCACGTTTACTGGGGAGCGCTGCGCTTACCTCTGCGTGCAGATCCAGCTGCTCCTCTGCCTTCCCCTGCCAGCACGCAGCCCGGAGCTCGCAGGGAGTCAGCTCTGCTCTCCTGCGCTGTGCAAAATGTCCTCTGCCTCCCGGGCAGAGCAGGCATGGGAGCAGGGCTCTGAGCAGGCATCGCAGCAAGGCTCTCTCTGCCAGCCAGGCTTCTCTCTCCTCCGAGGAAGGCCTGGGATGGAGGGCAGACCCACACACGTCCCCTCAGCATCAGCCAGCAAAGCTCGCAGCCCACCTGGGCCCTTTCTGCAGCTGGAGGCAGGGCTGCCATTTCCAGGCTCACCCCGCCGTGTTTTCATTCCCAGGCCTGGGAGCTGGGAGAGAAATAAGCCGAGGTCACAGCAAAGGCCTGGACCCATCTCCATGGCTCAGCTGCAGCTGCTGAAAGAGCAGCTTGCTCCTAAGAGGAGCCTGTCCACCACCGAAAGGCATACACCTCGGCTTTGTTTGCCATCTAAAAATAATGTGCCCGGCTCCCCCTCACAAGGAAGTATTTACTTTAAGGAAAAAAAAGAAAAGAGAAAGTATTGTGTACAGGTGTGGGCAGAGAAACAATGCAGATGCCCCACGTGCAGGCTGGTGGCCGGGGCTGCGGGCACATCGTTCTGCTGGCTCCTGGCCTGAGTCACCGTGTAGCTTTGGGCAAATGAGTTGTTCTTCGTGCTTTGGTTTCCCCTGGAGAAATTAAGTCTCCTGGGCTGGAGTGGAGCTCAGGTGATGAGCAGAGCCGGGGCTGGGTTTACTGCAGTCAGTGGGACTGAGGCTGTCAGTGCAGGACGGTGCTTCGTATTTGCTCGGTGGTTCGTGCAGAGCGACGTATAAATGCTCAGCAGGGAGAAACCTCATCCACCTTTCAGCAGCCGCTTTCCCCCTATTTTTCAACCAGAAATGATCAGGAAAATTTCCCAGCAAAATATTTCCAGGAGAAAAAAGCAAAATCAGTGGGAGCATTTCCCATATTCTTCCGATGGGCTCTTTCTATTAGGAGTAATACAGTGATACTGTTCTCAGCCTGGCGTTCCCCTGGTGCCTATTTCTAAGGCATGCACTGTGCCCATGGCATGGGGGACAAGAGGAAGAGGGAAGTTCGAGGAATCTAGCTCTTCTTTCTCCTCCCAGCATTAGCAGAGGGAGCCTGCTGTGGTTTAACATATCCCCCGCAAAAGCTGCTTTCATCCTACACCTAAATACCATGAGGAGTGAACTTCCTAAAGCCCTGGAGAAGTCTAAATATAGAAGCCAATCAAGGGCTGACTTCCCAGAGATGAGAAGTACCAAGAACAGTTTCTTGATCAAAAGTTGTAAGAGTCCATATTGAAATGCAACGCCTGGTTTGGGTACTGAAGCCTGAGCAGAAGGAGTAATTGCAGAGGTGGCTGCGCTCCGCATGCTCACCGCTCTGTCTGCTGGTGGTACCCTTGGCACCGGGTGCCGGAGGCAGCCTGGGGGGCAGCGGGCAGCCTGGGGAGATGGACGTGAGGCATCATCTCTGAAGTACCCGCTGGGAATGTCTCTTAAGGGTACAGCAGGGTTTCATCCCTTGCTGTATGTCCCGGTTTCTGTCCAGCTGCTTTTTCCTTCACACATCCACTACCTGTGTCACACATGATAATTTTTTTCTAAAGAGCAGAAATTTCCTTAGACCAGACTATAAGTTGTAGGGAATTAGAAGGGCACCTTAAAGAGAAAAGAGCAGCAGAGTACTTCAGATAAAACACAAACCTGAGCTTTGCTAAGCTCAGACAAGGTATGTGATGGCACCTTTATGCAAGCAGCAGAGGGAACCTCCAAGGGCTTACAGTAAGGGTGAGGGATGGCTGATTGCTGCAGTGGTAGCGCTGCCAGGCATGGGCTGCTGAACCCATGGCTCTGCCTTGGGGCAGCTTGCTCCAGCATGGCAATGGCAACCCCTATCCTGCCCCAGCTGGGGGACAGTGGCCGTACCCCGCTGCTGGCAGGCAGCACACAGGCAGAGCAAGCGATGCTGCCTCTCTCCTGCATGCAAGGGAGGTGACCTTGAGGGGCAGCTCAATACAGCTGGCCCCAAACCTCCCTTTTGAGTGTTCCTGGGGTGAGGGGGACAGTGGCCCTTCCAGAGAGCAGCAGGAAATTACGTGTTTAACATGCTGGGAGACTCTGTGCTGGGTGTAGGGCGGGAGATGCTGTGCTCGGGAGATACAGAGATGAATGCTTTCATGTGGGAAGTGTGAGAAGAGGCGAGGGCAGAGGGTCTGCTCCCCGGGCAGGGAACAGAGCGCAGCCATTATCAGGCAGGGCTCTGCCGGCAGGAAGCGGCTTTTGACTCACAGGAAGCTGAATTTGGCTGGTATCGGCTCCTCGCGCCAAGGCCAGGGCGGCATTTTATCTGCCGTTGAGCACAGCAGATGGGGAAGCAGTCGGTGCTCCTTCCCATCCCGCCCCTGCTCCAGCACCTCCTGCCCGATGGCCCTCCTGCATGACCCTCTGCAAAGGGATGCTTCTCCATGGAGCAGTGCAGCAGGGGCAGCTTTCCGGGCCCCAGGAAAGCTGCTGGTCCTGCTGGAGGAGGCAGAGATTGTCCCTGCCAGCTGGTGCCAGGGCAGAGCTCAGACCCTCCTGGCTTTGAGCCCAGCCCAGTCAGGTACCAGGTCCTCCAGCAGTGCCCCCCACCAGTGTGTCTGTAGAGGAACTGGGAGCACGCAGGCTCCCTGGCTTGCAGCTGAGATGAAATCCTCCCAAACTATCCCAAATTGGACAGCCTGAGGTGGGAAAAGGCTTGCAGGGACGGGGAGCTGTTTGTACGGAGTTCTTGGCTGCTCTGTGGAGCTGCCCCGGGCTGGGAGTCTGGTTTCGCATGGGGCCGTGGCAGCTCGCAGGGTCTCGGGGTGGAGGTCACCATGGGGCAGCACGGAGGGGATCGGATGGCAGCTGCCGGCCTTGGACCTGCTGCCCCGCGGAAAGCCCAGCTTGCTCCTCAGCGCTGCAGTTCAGCTGCAAACCCCTCTGACCATGACAGTTTTCACACACAAGCCAGGCAGCTGAGGAATGGCTGCAGGAGCCTGTGGAGACCCAGCGGGTCGCTGGGAGCAGGAGCTGGCTGCCTGAGGCTGGCCATGGGTGCGCCTGGGTGCTGCCATGGGGCTCCAAGGCAGGGCAGGTCCATGCGGGATGCAGGGCAGGGCTGCCGGGGAGGGGGGGCTCGGTGCTGAGGAGAGCAGCGGGGAGCCGGGAGGATGGCTGGGGCCTGGGGGCGGCAGGAGCCTGCCCTGTCCCCGGGGCTGTGCGGGACGCTGGGCGCCCGAGAGGCTTCCCCGAGCCAGGGGCCGGGCGTGCCGGGGCCCTGCCCGCAGCCTGAGGCCCCGGCGTGGGGGGCTGCTGGCAGCCCGGGCCTGCCCGCGCCCCCGGGGCCTTTCCCGTGGCACGGCCCGGGCCGTGCCGGGCGGGGCCCTGCGGGGGCACCCGGGCCCGAGCGAGGAGGAGCCGGCGGCGGCCCCGGCCCGGCCCGGGGGAGCGGATTACCGCCGGCAGCGCGCGGCCCCGCCGGTTGCCATGGTTACCCCGCTACCTGCCGGCGGGCCTCAGCCCGGCCCGGGCGGGGGGTGCCCTCCCCCGCCGCCCCCCTCTCTCCCCGCCACCGCGGCAGATGTCACCGCCGCGCTGCCGGCCGGCCGCGCCCGGTACCGGGCCCCGCCGCCGCACGGGGCTGGCCATCCCCCCGTCCCCTCACGCCCAGCCGGGACGGCCCCCCCACCCCCAGGGCCCGGTCCCGGGTAGCGGCAGCGGGGCCGGCTGCGGCGGGCGGAGGGGAGAGGGCGGGCAGGGGGGAGCGGGGCCCGGGGGACGCGGGTTGGAGGGAGCCCTGCGGCAGGCAGGAGGGAGGGCAGGGCGAGGGCGGCTGCTGAGAACAAAGATGCCGGGGCATGGGCTCGGCGGGCGGGCGCTGCCAGCGCCATGGCCGGTCCCCAGGCGTGTGGCAGCGCTGCCCATCCTCCTGCCTCGCCCCAGGACATCTCCTCTGCCTGAAATGGCTGTCGCCTCCCGTTTGCTCTTCCCCGGCCTCCGCTTCCCGGGCGTGGGGCGCTGAGGTGACCCCGGCCTGAAGCAGCCCGAGAGCAGGAGGCGGCGGCAGCGGAGAGCCGGAGGTGTGGGAGCTGAGGGCGCTGGGGGCGCTGGGGGCTGGCCGGGGCCGGCGAGATGGAGCAGGGGGCACAGAGGGGGTGCGGGAGGGACTGAAGCCCGGGGGCCCCGCGAGAGGCTGCAGCGGGGCGATGCAGAGGGACGGGGGGCGATGCAGAGGGACGGGGGGCTGCAAGGGCTTGTAAGGAGGAGGCACAGAAATGTGGGACTGGAAGAGATGGGGAAAACAAAGGACGCTGGGGAAGAAAGAGACCTGCTGGGGGAACTGGAGGAGAGGAGGTGAGAGGAGAGAGAGCGCTAGCGATGCTGGGGAGGAGGTGGGAGAAAGGAGGGTGAGACCTGCGGGATGGGGAATGAAGGGATGGAAAGGGGAGACAGAGCAGGAGGGAGGAGAGACAAATTAACCCTGGGCAAATGTAGGGGAAAGGAGGATGCCTGTAAGGTGGCAAAGGGGTTTCTGCCCCTCAGCACCTGAGATGCTGCTGGCTCCCAAGTGCTTGTGTCAAGGCTGCGCTTTGCTGCTGAAACCTTTTACTCATTTTGGGGGCAGGTGACTTCCAGTAAAGCCCCAACACCAGGAGGAGTAAGAGCATCCCTTTTCCCCATCTTTCTTCCCAACTGCATTTTTATTGCTTTTAACACCTCGGGGGCTTTAAGTCCTTCTGAGGTATTATGGGCTCTGACTCATGCCTGGAATCCTGGTGAGCAATACGGGGTGGGGAAGGAGGCTCCAGAGGGGCGTGGGCCCTCTGAGAGGTAGTCTGTAGCATGTGTGTCCTCCTAAATCCTAGGTCAACATTTGGTTATATTGCCAGATATAAACCTCTGTAATCCTAGAAGCACTGACTTGATACAGCTTCTTACACCCAGTGGCTTTGATACCTCTTCCATCTCACCTGCTTCCCAGAGCTAAATAATCAGCACAGGGGGAGAAGTCACAAGGCTGATGAGGGGATGGAGAGATATGAGGAGTCAGGGGAGGGTTGCTGCGGGGAATGGGATGTCACGGAGGCAGATCCAGCATCCAGCCAGGGTGGAGAGGAAGGCAGTGCAGTGCTGGATGAGCAGAGAGGCTGTAGCGATGGCCAGACCCTGGGGTTACCTTAACTGCATTCATTCTGAAACCGAGGAGGAAATAGGGAGCTGCTGGCCATGCAGGGAGGAGGGTTTTAGTTGGTTGGGATGGCCCTGGAAATAGTGATTTGCATACGGGGTTGGTTACAGGCTTCATTTTGAGGGCTCTGCTTGTTGCATCTGACTGTGCTTTTCTCCTGATGCATTTTCCTTTGTCCTGTTTCTGTAATTATCCTCATTTCAACCCTGCTCTGAGGATTATTGGTCAGTAGGAAGCCTCCTAATGCCCACCCCTCCTTGGCAGGGGAATACCCATGCCCTCGATTAAAGTGAAACTCCCCGAAACGGTGACAGAAGAAATTAGATCTTTATTCCTCAAAGACACTCCCTGGGGTGAAGTTTCCCGACCCCCACCACGGCAGCTCTGCCACCCTGCCCCTGGTGTTCGTTCTCAATATTCTCTTTGTTACAGCCACCTTTCTAGGCGGCTCAGGGCTCCCCAGGGAAGGCAGAGGTGGTTTGTGTTGGAAAATCCTCGTGCCAGTGCCCTGGGTGAGCACATCGATCCGTCCCACTGCAGTCCCAGTACAGGCAGTCTGCCTTCCAGAATCGGGGTGAGGAGGCAGCTTTGACAGGCAGTGCTTGATGTTAACAGCATTTAGTGGGACAGTCCCTCTGAATGGTTGATTTTGGGGAGTCCCTTTGACTGGAGCTTAAGAGCAGCGTTTATTCAGCCTATACACCATATGAAACACGGAGCCCAACCACCAGCAGCAACAAAACACGGCAGGTTGGGAGGCTGGGTGTTCCCTCTGCATGCAGACCTCTGTCAGCCTGTGGGAAAGGTGGTTCCCAGGGCAGCTCGGTGTGCAGGCTGCTGCTCACCAGCCTGGTGCCCCCACTCGTGCAGGCCTCTAAGGGATGTAGTGTGACATACACGTGTGTGTGTGTATGTGTATGTGTAACATATATCTGTATACACACAGCTGTCTAGGCAATAGTGGTGGTTTTTTCAAGGAAGAAGTGAAGTGACCTCCCAAATCCTGGCCCTTTCTGGTGCCCCCACCCATCCGAGCAGCCCCCCACTACCCCCATTAGCACTCCCAGCCCTGGTGCTTTGTGCTCCATCGTTAGCAGCTGCTGGGTACCAAAGGCTGCCTCCCCTTCCCGCAGCACACCCTGCCAGTGTGAGCTGACACCGTTGGTGCCAGTCAGCTCCGAGGAGCACTGCTCCCCACACTTCCCACTCCCACCAGTCTGTCACCACTGCCGTGTGGCAGAATTACTGCCTCCTGCTCTCCAGCACATCGGAACACACAAAGAGCTGTGCTGCCGCTGCCAGCGCTCAGCTGCTCTGCGTGTGCGAGAGAGGGAGGGTGCCTTGGAAAGGTCAGTGCAGGGAAGGAGGGCGATTCTGCCTCCTTCCTTCAGGGGCCGTATCCTGGCATCCTGGTGAAACCTTGTCCTGCCAGCTGATCCATGTCTGTGGGGACTGCAGCTAGCGAGGGTGCCCCATGTTCTGGGACTTCCCAGGATGGGTTAGTGCCATGTGCAGGTCCAAAGAGCTTCCTCTGCCTGTTCCCTGGCTAGCAAAACCACCCCAAATTATGAAAATTGAATTTCTCAATTGGTTGTGACTCTGTTCTGGACTCATCCCTTGTTTTTGTTCCTGGCCCAATTTCACTGGCAGCTTCAGCAGCACAACAGCAGCAGCCGCCACTGCCCTGGCTACAGCAGGATCCTCCCCGGAGCACTGCTTAATTTATCCCCCACATCCCCCATGCCCAAGGCAGCCGGGGGCTGGAGCACCACAACTCTGCCCCCTCCAACCACATTAGCCCCGGGCCCATCTCATCACCCCTGTCACCCATCGCTGACACTAACTCAACTTGCCTGCACTGTTGTAGGGGGCAGATGGACTGTCGGAGCCCGAGGGCATCTCTCTGAAACGCGTGGCTGTGGTGGAAGATTTCTTTGACATCATATACTCCATGCATGTGGAGAGCTCGTCGGAGCCGGGCAAAGCCCCCAAACATGCCGGGCAGAAGAAAACCTACCGAGCGGTGAGACCCCCTTTGCGTGCCCCGGGCAGGGAGGGGTGGAAGGGAGAGGGACCGTGGGAGCGGGCATCCCATGGGGATGGGGCAGGGATGGGCGTGCAGGTAGAAGCAGGGCCACTGGCAGGAGGCAGAGGCAAAGGATGGTCCCTGGTGCCTGTGTGGGGAGGTGTGAGGAAGGAGTTGTTTAGAGGCAGAGCAGCTGTGCTCAGGGGATGGAAACCGAGCTGCAGTGGCAGCACAACGGGCTGCTGGGATAGGAAAGACCAAGCAAATGATACAAAAACAACTGTACATGTCTGGGGGGGTGGGGGGAGGCGAGGGAAATGCTCCGTATTACTGATGGGCGAGGGGATGTTTGCCCAGTCCCCTGTGCACTCTGCTCCATGCCATCTGCCTCCCTGTCTCCCTCAGCCAGAGGGAACTGTCTCACGTGGGCCTTGAAGGGCAGGAGCAGCCAGAAAGGAGACTGGGGCACGGCTGGAGCCCATCCCTCTTCTCCAGGCGGGTGGATGCTCGCACCAGCCCGTGGCTGGGCTTCCTCTGTTACAAAATGGAGGCAGGCACCGAGCTGAGTCTCATCAGGTGCTCCATGGATGCTGAGAACCAGCTCTGTCTATCCTGAAACCACTCTAGTTAGGTCAGGAATAATTTATCTTGAAGTGTGCTTCTCCAGGGAGCATGCTGTTTCTCCTGACTCTGCACAGCCCTTCAGTGCAAACATTTGGACTCTCCTTTTACAAGAAGAGCTGAATTTACTATCCAAACCCGAGCTACTCCCTTGAATCCCACAGCCCTGAGGACCAGGTCACTTAGAGACAGAAATGGCTGGCTGGCAGCTCCTGTCTCTGGTGTATACATCATCTCCGAGAGGTCTGTGCAGGCGCCCTGGTCTCTCTGATGATGCCTGAGATTATGCAGGGCTGGATGTGCTGCCTGAGCTGGCTCAGGGGTGGAGTCTGTCCTGCCTGTCCTGCCTGCATATGTCCCTGGGTCCATCCAAGGCTGTTGGCAGTGCTGGAGGGGCAGCCCAGTGCCCTGCAGCCCCCTCGCGTGTGGTGGGAGTCCCCAGGGAGCAGGGCTCTGAACACAGAGCTCTTGGCATCGCTCCGTGCCGTGCACGCTCATCTCCTGCCCCGGCAACAGGGCCAGGGGCTGGGGCACACGCTGACCCTCCCAGGCCAGGGGCAGGTGACCCCTTTATAGTCTGGGGTGGCAACCCCACCAGCACGACCACAATTCAAAACCTTTCTGCTCATTTCCCCAGCAGACCACTCTGACCCTCCCCTAATTCCTTCCATTCAGCTCTCTGGAGGACTAATCTGTGCCCTGCACAGCCTCGGGGGAGCAGCCTGGATCTGTCTGCTTTCCCAGGCCTGCTTGCAGCAGCCAGAGAGCCTCACGCTCCACCCCTCCCTCTCCCTCTTGAGCTGAGATCATCACATTAGCAGCGTGTATCCCCTCCTGACCTGGCAGGACGCTGGCTGGCTGGGCTGGCTGGCCTCGCTCATGGCCTCACTCGTACCCAGTCTCCCCAGAGCGCCTTTGCAGCCGGGTCTGGGAGGTGACTGGTGCATCGCACGCCCTGCGCCGTGGCTCAGGTGCACAAGGGACGCTGCTGGGCAGTCAGCCTGGGAGGCCTCGGTGTCCCCTGCTGCTTCTCTGCTCTGCCTTTCCCCACCGGTTCTGATTAGAGGCACTGGAGAGTTTGCCCTTGTCCGTGACCTCCGGAGGGAGGCAATCAGAAAGGGAGTTGGGATGGGAGATAACTCATCAAGGAAGCTGTCTGCTCTGCAGAGCATCAAATCAGCTGAGAAATAACAACTGTATCACTAAAATTAGCTGAGCATTTGCGGCACAGACCGTGGGCTTGCTGGAGCAGAAGAGGCCGGGGATCTGGGCTCAGCCCCACGGGCAGCACACAGGGACACTTCCCTGCCTGCACCACAACACCAGTTTGCCACCAGCAATTTCCAGGCCCCTAATTTCAGCATTTCTGTGGAAAACCCGAGTGCCTGTGCTTTGCTAAACGCCTCTCAGAGGCAAAGCCTGAGCTGGCAGCCGCCCTGCCCCAGCAGAGGTCGATGGGGCTGTAGCTAGATCGAAGGAGAATCCCATGAGGACCAGGCACCGCATCCTCCATTTGAACGGCTGGGACAAGGTCCCTGCCTGAACTTTCCACCCATCTGGCGTTCGCATGCGTGTGAAACCCCGGGCTCTGCTGCCGCGCAGTGGAGATAGAGAAATGTCTCTCCCTCCCACCGCAAGGCCGGGTCACGGGGATGCTGTGGCCGTGACCAGCCAACCCTCTGTCCTCTGCCCCATCCGCCTCATCTAGAGCAGCACTTCTGACTGTTAGTATTTTTAAAACACTTCAACGTAATCCTGCCCTGTCGGATAGAAAAATGCTCGGGTTTGACTTATTTTTAATATTGGTTTCCAAAACAAGGCAGGAGGGTGATGCCCACTGGCAGAGGAGGGGGGTCAGCACATCCTGAGCTGCCCTCCTGGCTTGGCCTCCGTCGCCAGCCCTGGCTCGCGAGGTGTCTGGTTGCAGTCCTGCTTCCCGTTCTGAGCCTCACTCTGCTGGGCTGGAGCCCTCAGGACTGGCACAAACAATTGAATTTCTGTCTGCTTTATGACCCCACTTGTAAGTGCTGTGACCCCTGCTGGGGTCATGGCCCCTGGTTGGGGAACCGCCGTGCTAGGACAAGTCACTTAGACCAAACAGGATGGGTGATTAACCGTAGGAACCAACCCCAAAGTGAGAGGTGGGCTCTCCACCTCTTAATGCCTTCCAATTAAGACCAGATGTCTTCCTGGAAGATGTTTTAGGCGAACCACAAGCTACTGGGCTGCAGGAGAACCTGGGTGAAGTTCCCTGATTTGTGCCACATCGCAGATCAGGGTCTGTGATTTGGTGGCCTGTCATGGTCTTAAAGAAATCTACGTGAAAATTGCCTCATTCCTTCTCCAAACAGCCTAGTCTTGATCTTCAGAAATACCCTAAAATTGCTGCTGGCAGGGATTAATTGGACTAATAGGACTCTCTGATAGACAGGCACCTTCTGTGGGTGCTTAGGTCTGGATACAGTGTTTAACTCCAAGCATCCAAGTTTTAAATATTTATCTTAAGCTTTTCCTTGCCTGTAAAATACAAATATCCCACAAAGGTTCAGGAGACTTAATTCATTGCTGTTTGTAAAAATGTTTTCAATCCCCCAGATAAAATATGTCACAGAAGTGCAAAGTATTATTAACAGTAATTGATTGTCATTGTGGGAAAAAGTGACCTGCCCTTAGGAAAGATTAATGGATTCTTCAGGTTACTGGTGTGATGGTAATTAACAATGCAAACAGAGTCCTTACTTTCTCATTTGATTCTCACATGCTCCTAGCTTCACTGTTCCCAGGCAGGAGGGGGAACAGAAAGGAGTTTCTGGGAAGGTATGGCTGTGCAGGGAGTCCAAAGGTCTGTTTGCTTGTAACCCCTGTGCCTCTCTGACACACCAGCTACCCTCCCAAAATGTTCCTTCACCAGCAGTTGCTCCGGAGGGAGGGATACAGGGATCCCAGGATGGGGCTGAGAGGAACTGTGTGTTGCTGTGAGTCCTTGATGTTAGTGCTAGGCTGGGCGTGCGAGGTGGGAGGGTGCTCCTGGTACCCGCACCCTCACCCGCCTCTGCCTCAGGCATCCTCCCTGCCCAGGACATCCAGCTACCTCCTTGTTTTCCCAGATTGCAGAGACCTATGCTTTTCTCCCGAGAGAAGCTGTGACCAGGTTCCTGATGAGTTGCACTGAGTGCCAGAAGAGGATGCATTTCAACTCCAACGGCCTGGAGCCCAAAGGTAAAGGCAAATGATTGCTGCCAGCAGAGCTGACACAGCGTTTGTACCAGCGTGGTGTCACTGATAGCTGTCAGGATACTGCCCCCTCGATGAGATACTTCTTAACGTAATGGTTTTCCTAACCTGTGTTATTTTTCATGCATTTTTATAGCCAGGCTGGAAGAATTGCTTCAGTCTGGTTTGCCTGTCCCTGTTTTCACCTTAGAGAGCAGCAGCAGTCTGGCTTTTTTTCCTGAGCCTCCTCAATACAACCCTAAAAAGCATGGGTCAAAAAATACTGCAGATACATCTGCAGTCACCCCATAACCATATGTGGGTGGAAACTTCAATTTCTGAGAAAAAACCCAACCCATGACCTGAAGTTTTGCTTTAAAACTATTAATTTTATAGTGAAAGACACTGAATAGATTCTGATAAAGAAATAGCTTGCAGTAATTAATAGCTATACACGCCATGATCCTGTTTTGGATAACAGGAGGTGTTTTTAGCAATCAAAGTTGTATTCTGTCTGTGTGTACAACCAGTTAGCCTGGCCACTGTGGTGGTCACCTCGTTAGGGTTCTTTGGTAATGGGAACCAATCTGCAGCTCCTAGGCCTTTTAAAAGCTACAAGCAGTGTGTGAGATGGGACCAGGTTTTCTTCCAGAGTAGGTGGTTAAAGTTGATGTTTGTGTGGGTTTTTGGTTTTTTTTTTCTCTGAATTACAACCGTCTTTTCAGGATCAAGGGCAAAGCATCGAACTGACCCTGAGAGGCTTCACCCAGCAGAACTGCTTCTTTATAAAACATAAGCAGACTGCCCAGAGTTAGACCGTTTCAAAACTGTTAAGGCCAACAGGCTCATTTGGCAGCTCTTATCAAGCAGAGGAGCAGAATTAAATGAACAAAGGACCCAACAATAGAAAATGTATAGTATTAAATAGCGATTTCCAAGTGTTTACTGCTGGGAGTAGGGCTGTGGGCAGCCCAGAGGTTCTGTTTAAGTGGATTATGTGTGCCAGCTATCCAGAGCTGGGGACTGAAATGCTTTGTACTTGCTGTAAGTTTTTAGAAACTCCCTCCAATAATCCTGTGTGACATTTATCAGCCTAAACTCCAGTACCATGGCACTTCCCACTCTTGCTGGCGAAGGGCCCGATCCCTGTTTCCAGTGAGGTCAAGAGAAGTTTTGGGCTTTGGCCTCCTGGGAGCAAACCCGACCTTTGCACTGGTTGTGCTGCGTCCATCACCGGCCCCACGGGGCGCCAAGGGCCATGGGACAGCTCAGGCCAACAAGGGTGTCGCCTGTTGGCTTGACCCAAACCTGGACACTTGGCACTAGCCAGAGTCGTCCTCCCTGAGGCTCAGGATCCCTTCTCAGGAGGCAGCTGCTGGAAAGGGTCATTGTTTCTTCAGGGGCTGGCTCCTGCCCACCCACCATCCTCATGTCTCCCATGCCTCACCCAGAGACACCCATCCTGGCTCAGAGAACCCCCCAGATCCATCCTAGCTGTGGAAACCATGATCAGGGCTGATTGTCCTAAGCAAATTTACAAATTAATATCAATTAATTTTCCTAAAGCATTCCCCCTTAGCAGAAATACATCAAACAAGAGAACAAAGGCTCCAGCCTGTGAAGAGTCCTGCTGCTTACCCACCCTGAGTGGAAGGATAGTACCTAAATAGTGACTAAGTACCTGTGAAAATGAGTGGAGTAGATTAGATAAGGTAACTTTTACTGGGGAAGAGTGTCTGATTTCAGTACTACATATTCAGGAATTTATCTGGAGCAAATCACCTCAAAACCACCAGAGTCACAAAAGAATTACCTGGGTGTATGCACACACACACACACACACACAGAGCCATCCATAGGTAAAGTTTAACTCAGTAAAATGAACAAATTTGAGTCTTTTCCATCTCTTTCTATTTCTTTTGTCCATTGAACAAATCTCAACACGTTTCATCTGTATCACAAAAACCCCAAATTAAACATTATCTGACCTCAACCCCCTGTGATTCATAACAGCAAATTAAGTCTTGTTCATGGGAAGCTTGGAACATCACTGGACCTGACTGGGATCTCTTGGCACTGTTATTGAACTAGGACTAGTTCCAGTGGAGTTACACGGGTATGGAATTAGGATTGAAACCATTTGACTTGAAAGGATTCTGCCTGTTCCATCTGTTCCAACTCACGGGGCATGTGATAACCCAAAGGATTCCAGTAGCCCCCTCTTGTGACGTAGGGTGTGAGGGTTGTTCCCATGGTGCCCCCCAGGCCTTTTCCAACAAAGGTTTTCTTTCTTTTCCAGTCAGCTTAAAAAAGAAAGAAGGGTTTGCTTGCCCAGGCTCAGGCTCTTATCTGGTGCAGTTGCACAGATTCAGAGTAAATTTCTGGCTGCTAATGGGCTTATTCCAGATTTACATCAGGACAGTTTCAGGCAGAATCTAAGCACCAAAGATCATCTACCTCCCTCTTCCTCCCCACCTGAGGATGCTGAGCTGCTTCTGTTGAGCCTCATTCAGTTCTGCAGCACTGAACTATTAAGTGGGGAGTGGCAGGAGAGCAACTTATCGTCCTCAGAGGTCTGAAAGACTCACCTCGTCCACGCCTGTTGGTCAAGGAAAGATAAGCTTTATCTTCGTTACTCCTATCAAAAGCTTTCCTAAACTCTTCTTAAAGACTCAAACATTGATGACCCCAGCAGCCTGGGTAATTGGCAGATATTTTTTCCTGGAAGCTGTTTCCCCTTTGACCATGGACCCAGGCTGGGGAGGCACACCCTTGCCCTGGGATTTCAGCACCTTTTCATTGCAAAGTAACATCCTTGCCCAGTAGGATAATGGATTATTTTGGGTGCTTAATACATAGAGACATAGAAGTGCTCTTAATTAATATGTAGGTCAAGGCATGACAGAGAATACTGACATAAAACCGTGAGAAAAGAAGGGAGGAATTAGCTTTGCACCTTTGTGTTGAGGGAGCTGGGAGCCTGAGTAGCTCTGGCCACCGTTCCCTGCATCCACAGGCAGGAAAGCTTCAGCTGCCCAGGGATGCCCAGGATGGGCCTGGAAAAGAAAAGCTTTGTATTTCCATGGACTCCATTAGGATCTTGATTTGCAAAAAAACCTATGGGATGTTTTAGTGGGTTACAGACAGTTTGGGTCAGGTCATTTCATAATCAGACGTGGCAGATCTGGTGTGTCCAGAGGTGGGAAGGGTCCCAGGTTTCACTGGGATTTTCTGGTATTCAGCATTTCTGAAAAGCAGGCCCACTATGTCTGGGGTGATGGGTTTTCTGAGGTGCTGTAAAACATTTTCTGAGGACTCTTTTTTTCAAGGAGCTGTGTCAGAGCTGCCTGTGAAACCAGTGACCCCAGAAAATGCAAGCCAGCCAGGGACATTGAGAGACAGGAATGGAGAACACCCACCATCAGTTCACCTTCAGCTCCTGGAAATCCTCCTTTCCCAGCCAGGGTTGCTTAAGATCACTTTCCAGTGGACACCACACAGCCCTTCAGAGCGTGCTGGAAGGCTGGATTAATTCTCCACACTTATATCTGCCAGTCCTGAGGGCAAAGAAATGTTCCTGTTAGCCAGCAGCCAGCCCAGTGGGAAAGGGAACTTTCCTCTTGAGCAAACCCATTGCTCAAGCCTGTAAATTGGGTGTTAGGATAGAGAATTCCAGCAATCTTGGTGTCCTACATGGGGAGCTCATGAGCTCCACATGGTGATGGCAGAGCTGGCAAGTCTTTGAGAATTCAGAAAAACCATTGAGAATTGGCTCGGGGGGGTTCCTCTGGTCTGGCTCCACACAGTGACCTGCAGGAGCCATCTGAACCTAGAGTGATCTCTAGAGCTCAGTGTGATGCAGCTGGAGGAATCAACAGGAACCATTTAAATTAAAGACCTTTAAAATTAAGTTTGTGGTTTAATTAGGAAGTTAAAAATAATCTTCATCACTAGATAGAGATACTTAATAAGTTGCCTTAATGTTAAGTCCTACCTGAGGGAATCCCAGCAAAATTGGCAAGACTTTGTGATGCTTAAGCAAGCTGCAAATACCTTCTTGTTCCTCAGCCTCTGCATAAAGCCCATGTACATGGAGGAGCTTCTGAGGCACCAGCAGGACTCGGCTTCTGCTTCTGCTACACTCCACTTTGGTAGACTGAAGGTTGTGCACTGTGTTTAGTCGTTTCCACAGGTGACAGTGATGGTTTGTTGCTGTGTTGGGTTTTTTTCTCCCAAACAACATCTGTTCTGTAATTATGTTCTTGGTGGGGTCATGTTCTTGTAGGAACCTTGGCTCAGCAGGCACCAGCTCGAGCTGGGCATTCTAAGTGCCTCTGAAGACTTATGTTTAATGATGATGGGAACACATCGTGGGCTCGTGCCTCTACACCCAGCTAAAGAAACTTTCTCCTCTGTTCTTCAGAGAGTGAACCACCTTCCTCTTTGGTCTCTGGGATCATTGACTACAACATGCCCCTCACCTCCACTTACCTGAAGCAAATGAAGCTGCGGGTGATGAACTCCCAGGAGCAGGTGAGTCGGCTCCGGGCTCTGGGTGCTGTGAGGTGCAGGGCGGGTTCCTGCCCCTGCTGAGGGGTGAAGAGAGGCAGCGGGGGTTGGGGTATGGATTTTTGGAGGATGCTTTTGGAAAATGGCTGGTTTGTCCAGGTGAGTCAGGCTCTGACCAAGTGCAGTGTGTGTTGGTTTGTGCTGGGAGGGCAGCGTGCCTCTGATCTTCTGGCTTGGAGAACTCGGGCAGGGCAGGTTCAGTGTCGTGGCACTGGAGAGCATGAGGCAGTTCTTGCTTCTTCTTCAGACATACAGTTCTTCTGAGAAATTTTCCTCAATCTGGTGAATAGGAGTGAACCTCCTAATTGTCTGGGAGCTTTAGCAGACGGGGTCTGAAAGCCAGACCCTGCTTCAGTTGCTCCAGGTCTCCCTTAAACTGATTGGCAACTTGAGGGAGTTCAGCTGCAGCCACTCTGCTCTTGTGTCAGCGTGGGAGAAGGCTCAGTTGTTTGATGAGTGTTAAGCCGCTGGTTTTGGATTTGGGAAGGGATGGGGCAGACTGTCACAGGATTATACCCAGGCTGTGCAATTTTCTGAAGTTCTGCAGCTGCAGAATGAGCTGTGGGAACCTCTGTGCACCATGGAAACAGTCTATAAAAAGAAAAGTATGTTTTACTTGCTCCCCACAATCTGCACTGGAAGCCAGTGCTGGATTTTCTTTCCAGCACACTGAAACCTAAATCCCAGCTCCCACATTCCTGCCAGTTGCAAAACGTCACCGAGTTTGCATTGCACAGTGGGGGAAAACTGCTGAGAGCTTGAACTCTGAAGCCCTGCCCAGTGGGTGCTTTTATCTGCTGGCACCCTAAAGGGACATTGGTTGGAGTGTCCATTGCCTGGGTGTAAGGTGCCAGATGTGGGTTTGCTGTCCGGAGCCGGAGAGATGCAGAGCTTCTCCATCACTTCAGCACATTCTTGGTGGAGGATGAAGTGACTCCTGACAGGAGGCAGTTCTGTGCTTTGGAGCTTTTTTCCTCCATACACAGTGGATGGAGGTGTAAGGTTTTGTTGGCAGTAGGTTATGTTTTTGGCTTCTGGGATGTGAAGGGCTGGGGTGTGCTGTGTTGGGTGGAAGAGCTGGGTCAGGAGGTAGAACTATGGACAGCTCCGGGGGGCAGCTTGGC
Organism: Porphyrio hochstetteri; assembly: GCA_020800305.1. Taxonomy (NCBI): domain Eukaryota; kingdom Metazoa; phylum Chordata; class Aves; order Gruiformes; family Rallidae; genus Porphyrio; species Porphyrio hochstetteri. The sequence continues at coordinate 16,745,007 of CM036921.1, read as the reverse complement.
TGGGCTTGGCCTAGATGGGCTGTGCTGGGCTGGGGACGTGGAGTGGATGGGTGCACTGCTGCTTCAGGACCAGTTTTGGGTAAATAGGATTGAAAGTTGACATATCCCAACCGCCTTTGGCTTGTACAGTGTTTAGTGGGTCTTGGTGCAACTCCTAGCAGAGAGGTATGGAGATGGCAGATCCTACTGCTGTCCCTACCAGTGACTGTCAGCCTGTTCTTCACCAAGGTTACATGGACTGTGAAGGCTAACCATGCTTCTTGGTGTTTGAGGTGGTTGTTTCAGGTTAAGCTTGCTGGATGCAACGGGACAGACTGAGAGGTTTGTCTGGGGAACATTTATGCATTTTCTACTCATTCCTCCTGGCTCCATAACTGTTCAAGAGAAAGGTGTTATGAAGCTTCATTAAACTCCTGTATCCAGTTTCTACAGGTAGAAAACTGGACTTGCAGCTTGAGCTTCATTCCATAACAAACAATATGCCAGAAGCTGGTGGGCATCAGCACTGGCTCTGCAGGTCTGCACGCCTGGGGATGGGTGTTTCTGAGAACTTTGGCTGGTAACTTAGAGATTGGAGAAGTTGATTCCCTGAATTTCAGCTCAGCAGTTTCATGGGAGCTGCCACTAGGCAGAGAGATGCCACGTGCTGCTGCCAGGAACACTCCTGGAGCGTGTGTCAGGCAGGAGCAAAACAGGGGCCAGCTGAGGCACCCAGCAGTTGTTGGTTTAGATCAGAAATCAAAGGGCTTGATGTTACTCCCTGCCTCTCAAGTTTGCCTTTTCCTGAGCCCCCATCAGTATGTGGCTGTGCAGCTTTCTAAGCTTTTCAAGCTGTAGCATCAAGGGGGAAAAAACTATCTGGAAAAAGTAGAAGTTGCCATTCAGCTTGTTCCTGAGAGCAAAGCAAGGAAGGATCAGTCTTGCTGCTTGGGGTTCTGAAGCATTACAGCTGCCCATCAGAACTGGAGGAAAGGGCAGGCTAAGGAGTTGGAACCCGCAGGGAAAATGCAGCAGGACTTGGGTGCCATCTGCTCTGAGTGTAGCTGTGGCTGTACCTGGAGCTGCTAAGGCTGAAGTCTGTGTGAAAGAAGAGAAGGAAAGTGGAATGAAGCCAGGGGTTGCCTGTTCAGCACAGCTCTGTGTCCTATTGCATGTGAGAATATCAATTCCAGGCCTCAGTTCCCTCCACCCAGCGTTCTCTTGGTATTTTTTCCTCCATCCTTTACACTGGAAACACCCCAGCACCATCCTTTCTTTCCTGGAGGATCCTGGCAGTCACGGGGGAACGTGGGCTGTGAAACACGGGCTGCTGCTCTCCCTCTCCCCAGGGATGGAGCTTTATGTTTGGGGAGCTGCAGCCATCGGTGTTCCAGGCATTTACAAACTGCAAAACTCCTCTAGAGGCGATAGAAATAACTCTGACTTTGCTGCTCCTGCAGAAGCAGGAAGAAAGCCCTGCCTGCTTTCCCAGCTGGTTAGCACTCCCCAAACACACTGTGTGGTTTTCATCTAAAGGGTGCTGGTTCCTCTCCAGCTCAGCTCTGTGCCACCCTCCTGCCCTGCACCCTTCAGCACCTGAGGGTGATAAGAGCAGTGAACTAAGCAAGGGGCTTGTGTGCAATTGGCTTTTGCCAAAAGCAATTACTGATGTGCAGCAGCAGCACCAGGAACTCGCTTCACTTGGGGTAACAATGAATGAATTTATGCCAAAGTGGCCTTTTAACTTCATTATTCAGGGGAAGAAAAAAAGGTGCCTGTAACTGTAATTTCTTGGTGCTGTTGAGCACATCAGTATTAGGGCAGCGGTGTCTCCACAAGGAAGCACGGCCAGAAAAACCTTGGAGGAAGCATTTCATCCCTGCTCAGGGAAAAACCAGTCAGGAGAGGAGCTCTTGACATGGCTGCTCACGAAAGGAAGGGTTCCTGCAGAATGTATTTCAGTGTATTTCTGGGAGCCAGTACATTTATTCTGGCATGATGGGCAACAGCTGTGACCCATGTTGCTTCAACTGGGGTCGCTGGGACATGCAGGAGCTTCTGGGGTGTGAGGCTCTGTTCCCATTTTGGACATGTGGGAGAAAAATCCAGCCCCTTGCCCATTCCATTGAGTGCCACATTACCCCTATTCCAGGGGTACTGAGGCATTAAAGGCCCTGAACTCCTGACCTGCCCAATCTAGCAGCAGAAAAGAATGAAAAGAAGACATTTGATGTTTATCTCAATGGTCCTTCCAGCTCATTTCCAAATGATAAATATTAGCATTTAAAAATGATTGGTGGTTTGAGTTTATTGCAGTCCTTTCCTAGACAGTTTTTTCTGTCTCATTCAGCCTCAGCCCTGCATTTTTATGTCCTGCCACACTGTTGGGCAGGATTTCCACTGGTAGCTGGTGGCATATGAAGATTTTAGAGGAACAAATCCCAGCCCTGAGATGCCAGCCTCAGTCTCTGCTCTGGAGATGTTGTGGCTGCCTTGGCAGACACAGCCCAGGGCTGAGGAACCAGGTTTCAGTGATACAGAAACACTCTCAAAGGTGCTTCAACGCTGCTGCCAGCAGGGCAGGCAATCAGGGAGTGGCAGGAGCTGCTCCTGGATGGGAAATGACACGAGCACTTTTCCTGTTGCTGTGGCTTTGCTACACTGACTTGTGTTTGAGAGGGACAGAGCCTTGTCCTGGGCTCTCACACAGTCCCCCCACCCAGTAATTTCCCTGTAAGCCTGGAGTGTGGGGGTGTGGATGTGCAGTGGCTTTCAAAACACAACCTGAAGAGCAAGACGTTCCTGGAAGGGGACAGGGAAGGGTTCAGATCCCAAAGGTGTACAGGGAGTTGGCTTCCTCTAGTGCTGGGGAGGATTGAGCCTTCTCTGGGGGATCTGGGAGCTCCTGGAGCTTCGTGAGCATTGCTGGTTTGTAATGTTAAATGCTAATGTTTGTAATGTGCCTTCTCCCTGCTCCACACCTTATTGTGTTTGCTTACTTCGGCGTCTCAGAAGGGCCTGATATTACCAGAACAGCTGAGATGCTGCCCCTGGCAGCTCTCTTGCTTCCTTCTGCTTCAGATCCATCTCCATGCTAATCCTGGGGGTGCAGGACTGGCACAGGGGATACAGGGAGGGGAGGGAGCTGCTGCTGAAGCAGGCAGGCTAGATTCTCAGCCTTGTAAGAATTGCAGACATCTCATTTCACACAGTCCAGATCCCAAATCTAGCTGGTGGCAGCTGCTGGGACCTGGATTTCTTTGTTTGAGTGCTGAGTGAGTCCTAGATGGGCAGAAAAGGCAGAAGCATGCAGTCAGTATTTGGAAGGAAGTGGGATGATGCATTTGCATCACATGAGGATGATAAGGTACTTCCCAGTCCATTAAAGATCATCAGGAATAAGTATCTCTAAATCAACTGGATGAGATAACTTTCATCCAAGAGGCCTTTCCTGGGTTTGGGAAGATCTTTGTTCCCTGGTGCTAATTTTTAAGACACTTTACAGCACCTAAATGCACTCTTACACACAGGAGAGAAGGGAATATTGCCTGTGCACACAGACTGTAGGGGGTTGAAAAGCAGATTTAACCTGTGTGATAAAGGTTGGCTCATAGATCTGCATCAGCAAAGCCACTAGTGGAGATGGAGCCTCTGGTGGCACCAGTGGGCTCTGGCTGGGAAGTTTCAGTTCTGCCCTGGGTGACAGACTTGGTGCAGGGAGGAGCTGGGGAGGCAGGTCTGGCTGCTGTAGCAAGATGCTTTACTGGCAGAGATAGTTTAGCAGAACTTCCATCCTTGGCCATGTAATGGCTCACAAGATGCAGGAGGTCAGATGATCAAACCATTTAGCCTGGTTTCAGACTGTGAATGGCTTGCTTTCAGTGAAGGGCAACTCCTTTCTGTTACCAGGATTAACTCTGGAGTTCCCAGCTAGTGAAACCTTCAGAGCTTCTCTGGCCTGTTGAGCAGATCTTTCAGTGTCTCCCAGGCAGCTGCATCACAGTGAGCTTGCTGTCTGCTCAGTGCAGCAAGGGATCCATTTGATCCCGCAGCTTGGGCTAGGGATAGATCCTGCCACTGCAGCTTCTGTCCTCAAATGAAGCCTGATCCCAAGTCTTGGGCTCTTTGCAGTTTTGGGGGAAGTCACGTTACTGTGTGTAAGGAAGGAGGTGTTAACTCACGTGGCAGAGCCCCATTCCAGTTCCTCCCTGCTGCGTGTGACTGGTCTGCTCTGCTTTCCTCTGTGGTAGCTGGGCACTGGTAAGAGAAGCTGATCCTTTTCCCACTCTGTTCCCTGCCCTGTGATGTTACACAGCTTGACTGAGGTCCTGGAGGAGTGCCTGGGGTTGTGTAGGAGTTTGTCTCACTCTCGGTGCAGGAGGAGCCTGCGGTGGGAAGGATGGGCTGGTGGCACTTGACTGGGGAGCACTGGGAGTCACCGGGCTGATGATAGTGACTGCACAGAGCTCAGCTCTGCATGAATGTGGCTGGCAGGTCCCACACAGGCTGGGTTCCCTGCTCTGCCTGCAGCAGGGCTCTTCTGCCCTGGGGCTGATCACCCAGAGGTGATGAGAACCCATTGCCTTCCACCACCCAGCCCTGGGGCACGTTCACCCGCAGTGCAGTCCCAGTAGCCTCCTAAAGCCAAGCTGCTTTAGCCTGTTTCTGGGAACACTGAATGAGTGGGGCCAGAAAGCACATACCCTTTCTTTAATTCATCATTTCTTCCAAGTACCTCCCCTGTTTGGTGGGGAGGGATGCTGCCTGTTCCCTGTGTGGTGACCAGCATCAAAGGCAGCTCTTCCCAGTAGGACTGGAAACAAAGGTTTGGTGCAGGTGCTATAGAATGGGGCTAGGAGAAATTCCCAGGGGAAGAAGTGGAGACCTGTACTGCAGGGTGATGAAGGCACTGAATGTCCATGGAATGGTCTCAGGGATCCCACTAGGTGTGTCCTGTGCCTGTGCAGAGCTTCGCACTGCGAGCTGGTCTGCGTCGTCTCCCAAGCTCGGGAGCTGACATGCTGAATGTTGACTTTGATCAAGTCACACAAATGGCTGTTTCTTAATTGCCTTCTCCCTTTAAAAAGGGGATAATACCTTAGAGAGACTTCTGAGGTCTCGTTCGCTAATAAAGCTCTTCAAGAGCCTGGATGGCAACTACTTGGAGAGCGCGAACTGTTATTAATGATTTCCGTTATTGCAGAAGATGAAGCTGTGTGGTTCAGCTTTTTAACCTTGAATCATGTACTTGCTTTTGTTTCTGCTGCTGTTAAACCTGCACAGGCAGGCTTGCACCTTGCTTGGTTGCACAGACCCCTCGGTCCCACACCATGAGCCTTGTGTGTGCCAGAGGAGCGTGTGAGGAGTCGGTTTTACTCACAGAGCTGGATTCTGGAACACATGGGGTGGCTTGTGATTAACCAGCCATAGGTTTGATGGTGTTTCTGTTTCTGTTGACTCGATTCTGATTGTGATAAGCTGGGAGGGTCATCCTCAATGTCTAACACAGTGCAGACATCCCTGCTTTGGCAAGAAGTGCTCAGGAATTGAGTGTGATTGAGCTGTCTGTTCAAACACCCATTCCCTGTACCCCCGAGAAAGGCAAACTCCAGCTGCAGAAAGAACTCCTTTCCTGCTCCTTCACTTGGCAGTGCCTGGTGTCCCCCTGTCAAGTACAGAGCTTTATTTCCTTTACATCTTTTGGTCTTGGCTCCTGGGAAAAACCCCCTTTTATTCATGCATATGCCAGATGCCAACAACTGCTGCTTTTGCAGGAGTGACCAAGATGCAGTGGGAACACAACCCTCAGCCCACAGCAAATCCAGCCTGTAATAAAGTTTCCCAAGTCTTTACTCTCCTTTCCTTCCTGGCTCTGCTCTGGATGGCAGATAAGTTAGTGCTGTATTTTCAGCACAGATAAAGGTGCCCCCTGGTGCCGTGCAAGGGGGGCCTCCTCCGGCAGCTCCTCTGCGGTGCCGCCCCCCGTCCCCCTTTCCTCACTGGCCTCGCCCCTGAGAGATTCGCATGCTAATGCTCGTTTCCCAGTGGGATCTGATGGTCACGGAGGACCCAGTGCAGGAGGTCCCATTTGTTATTTAACCTACTTTTCAGAGGCACAAGAACATCAAGTGACTCGCACAAGGTCGTGCATGAGTCAGTGACTCCTCTGGCGTGATGGCCAGATCCTGCTGTCCTGCAGTCCCCTGCTCTCACCGCTAGACCACTGTGCCCACCCTGCACGACACAACTATTCCAGCTCCTACAGTGCCTTAAATGTAGCTTATTCCTGGGTTTGACATCAGCCCTGGTATTTTCGCGGAGCCTTGCCTTGGGAAATGACACCAGATGAGGTCAGGGCACCGTTAGCAATGTCCTTAGAAGTGCCACTGCCTGGTACGTGTGGTGCAGGGCTGTAACAGCTAGGGCATGGCTCTTCTCAGGACCTGCAGCTCAGGTTGTGGTGGCATCTGATGGGACCCTGTCCGAGCAAGCACAGCCTGGCAGGGAACCCCAAGTTTTCTGCATGGGCAGATCCGTGTCCATATGAAGGGGTTTGCAGGGACCTGAAGTCACGAACACGTTGTGAGAAGAGAGGGAAGGAAGCGACTTATAAATGATATATCTGGTGTGTATTGTATATATATATAACATAGTAACAGTGGTACTGGGGTTTTTTTAAACACGTAATCCCGTAAGGCACTTACCCCTGTTCCTGACAACTTGATAAATTATTATTACCTATTCTGTATCTAATTGCCAGTTATTTCCCCCTAGACAATTCGAATCCGAAACACACGCACTAGGAAGGAGCTTGGGATGCTGCTTCCCAGGGCTCCCCCAGGTTGCTCTGGAGGCAGCCCCTCTTCCGCCGGTGAGCCCCACTTCTGCCAGCCCCATGACCCCGAGCACTGGCACGAACAATTGCATTTCTGTCGGGCTCATGACCCCACTTGTAACAGCAGTGACCTCCCTTGGGGTCAGGACCCCTCCCCGGCATGGGGAAAGCTCCTGCCCAGCAGCCATCGCTGAGCTGCTGTTCCTCCCTCGCTCCCTCTGTGGATGTGGCTGCTCCACACTCAGTTTGCCGATGTGAAATTTAGGTTAATCCGTTTCCAAAGTGGATTAACCTAACCCACACAAAGGCACTTAGTATAAAATAAGAGTGTCCACATGGTGAGGCAGCAAAGAATAGTGATCGAGCTTCAGACTTGCACCCTGGCTGGTTTGTGTCCCCTCTGAGCTCTCCAAAGGGGCAGGCACCTCGTTCCCATTGGGAGGTGCTATCCTAAATGGCTTTAAGCTGGTCTAGCTGGAAGCTGAAGGGAGTGCAAGGAATAAACAAAGCCTGGCAATGGGAAGGGGTTAAAGCTTTCTCCACTGAGGTCCACAGCAAGTCTCCTGTTCACCTTAAATGGTCAGGATTTTATTTTAGCTTCAGGGAGGAGCAGCAGCCATGAGCTGGAAGTGAGGGTAGAGCAGGCCCCTGCGCTTGGGGGCTCGCACCCCACTGCCCTCCCAGCTGGCTGCATCCTGTGGGAGGCTCCCAGGGCTCCACTCTCACCCTTCAGCCTCTGGCTCCATAGATCAACCTGGAGGAGATGGAAACACAATCCTGAGCAGTACCGGTTTTCATCTCCAGCCTTGGATCTTCCCGAGCTGCCCCTCCTCCCTGGCACACTGTCCCTGGCAGTGAAGTGGTTAACACTGGAGTAGAAAACATCATAATTGGACATCCGCACTAACAAGCCGTAAACAGGAACGTGGCAGTTCCCATCCTGGCTCTGGCACCAGCCTGCCACGGGCTGCGCTGCCCAAGCCCTCACACTTGGGTTATCTGGTAAAGGTTTCCTTCAGAACCATCGAACAGCCAGAGGCGTGAGAGGGGCTGGGGAGGGGGATGCTGAGGAGCTGGTGCCCATGGGGGCCATCTCCAACCGGGCAGGAGGTCACCGACCTGCTGCCCTCGGGGCCCTGCCTGGGAGCTGGTGCTGTCCCGGGGATGCCAGGACACCCTGCGCTGCCTGCTCAGAGCCGTGTCACAGCATCCCCAGCCCCGAGCCAGGCTGCAGCATCCCCAGCCCTCCCAGGGACCTGCCTCACACGCAGGGCTGTGCTGGGGGGCACGGCTGAGCTGGGTGGGCAGCCTTGCTGTCAAGGAGCTGCCCTGAAGAGCCGCTGATTTAACAACAGCCGAGACCCAGCGTGCAGACAGAGGCTGCAGCGCTGAGTGATGCTGCTCCCGGCAGAGTAGGGTCCTCTTCTGCTCCCACGGTGAGATAGGGAGAATCATCTGAAACAAAAGGATTCAGCAAAGGAGGCAGCACGGGGCCTGGGCACCGCTGCACCCAGCGAGCGCAGGGGAAGGGGGCTGCGGGGCACCCACCCAGCTCCCCGGGGATTCACTGCCGGGGTCCCAGAACTTGCGCCCCGCGGCACGGCCAAACCCCGGCGCTGCCCGGCGCGGAGCCGGGCGGGCTGCGGGTCACCGTGCCGTGCCGAACCGAGCCGGGCAGGTTGCAGCCCCCCATGCTGCGCCGAGCCGAGTCCCCGGATGGCTTGCAGCCCCCCGGACCGTGCCGAGCGGAGGATGCCCGGACGGGTCGCAGCTCCCCCCCGGCCGTGCCGTACCGAGCCGCGCCGTACCGAGCCGCGCCGCCGGCCGTGCATTCTCGCGGCTCTCCAGCAGGCGCCCCGGCTCTGGACATTGTCTCTTCCTCCGGGAGGAAGGGCCCTCCCCGGCCCTCCACAATGTGCTCTTCCAGGCGCGGCTCCCCGCGCCCCCCGCCGCGCCCGGCCCGGTGCGCCCGCCCCCCGCGGCCCCGCTCCCCTTCCCCCGCCGCCCCCGCCCCCTCCGCCCGCGGCCGGGCCCCGCTCGCCCCCCTCCGCCTCTCTCCCCCCCACACACCCCCCCCCGGGAGCCGGGAGTGACGCGCTCCGCAGCGCCGGCCCCTCTCCCCGGGCAGCAGCTGGTTGTCAGCCTCTCCGGAGCGCCGCCAGCCCGGGCCCCCTCCCTCCGTCCCTCCGTCCCTCCGCCCCGCGCTCCCAGCCGCGCCGCCGGGCTGGCGCAGGCCGGCAGGCCCCAGGCCCCGCTCCAGGTAGGCGCCCGCCCGCGGGGCTCCGACCCCCGGCCCCCGGCGGCGGCCCCAGCCCCGGTGCGGGGGGGATGCGCGGGGTGCGGGGGCTCCACGCGGCCTCGGCGTTACGGGGAGGGGGGGAGGCAATTGGCGGGCGGGGCGGGGCGGGGCGCGGGGGGGAGGAAGGGGGGCGGCCACCGGGCCCTACCCCAACTCCGGGGGGAGCGGCCGCACCGCCCCGCTTCCCCGGGAAGTTGCGGGTCGCCCTCCCGGCTGCCCGGCGGCGGGGCGGGGGGGGAGAGGTTGGCGCGTCCTTCCCCGCGCCCGGCTCCGCTCCCCCTTCCCCGGAAGAGCACAAAAGCGTTGAAGAAAGTGGGAGGAGGCGGCGGCGGGAGCGCTCCGGCCCCATCAATTCCCGGGCACCGGCCCCGCGCTGCCGCCGCCATCGCCGCGCCGTTCGCCCCGGCCCCGGCCCCGGGCGGGGATTGTGCTGGAAATAGCCGCCTCCCTGGAGGTAAAGCCCTACTTACGTGTCAATCCCCGCTGCACGCCGAGCCCCGTGCGCCAGCCCCGGCTCCGGGCACACGCGAGGGGCAGGTCTCCATCGCGGGTGTATTTATTTACCTGCGGGCGGAGGGCTGCGGGGGGCGGGACGGGGATGCTCGCCCGGTTCTCGGCGTCTCGCTGCCGCGGGGAGACACGCGTGGGAACCGCGTCCCACCGGGAGAAACGCCGGTTCCCTCGCTCGCCGGGGGTGTGTGGGTGTGTGTATGGGGGACACACACACAGTCAGCCGGCAGTGTTGCTCCGCTGGGCCCCCTCCTCCAGATCCCGGACTTCCCTTCCCCCTTTCCCTCCCCCGACACCTCCCCGACAGCCGCTTCCCGGTGCTCGTGAGAGCAAAGTGCCCTTTCACACCGCGCGGCTTATGGGCATCGAGACACCCATCGCTGCCTCGCAGGGCAAAGCAAACGCCCGCCCGGCAAGTTCAGGTGCTGGGGAGGCGGGTGCGGGGTACCGGAGGGGAGGGGGGTGTGTGTGGGGGTCCGCAGGGCCGGACCTCTCGAGTGTCGCGTCCCCCCCGGCCCGGTGCCCCCGCGTTCAGCACCTCCCTGCTGAACAGCAGGAACGCGGGGGCAGCGGCTGCGGGAAGGGGGTGCCGGGGCCGCTTCCTTTGCCCCGCAGCATCCCTCTCCACTTCGGGGCGGTGGGAACACTCCTCGGGGTGTGTGTGTGTGGGATTGTCCCAGAGGAAGAGCTCTTAAAGAAGGGGGAGGGGGTGATGGTCCTCCTTTCCTCTTCCATTTGCTGCTCGCCGGTTTAAATTAACTCCTTCGCCTGTTTTGGGGAAGTAACACTCGCTTTTGCCGTGTTCCTTAGAAATGGGCAGAAATCGCAGTAAATAAGGACGTAAGTGTCCTGACAAAGAGCCCTGGGGATGTTCTGCTTGGTGTGTGAATTGCACACGCGGGGAGGTAGCGCAGTCACAGCTCGCTGCCACCACAGCAGCGGACACCCTTGTGCTTCAAGGCTTCTCGGGCTCTTTGAAGCAACGACCACCACAGCATTTGTGGCTGCAGTATCAGTCTTTGACCTGGAGTGTTTTATCTTCCATTAGTAAGCCTTTCTCTGCGCTGAACTGGTTAAGTTAGGGTCAAATCTGGTTCAATACCTTCTTGGCATGCTCAGAGGGCTGGGTTTAAACAGTCGCTGAGACGGAGATGAAGCTGCTTTCCTGAGAGCTCGTCCCCGAGCGCTGTGCTGCTGCTGTGGCTGGCAAGGCTCTGCCCCTGGCCAGGTTTGGCAGGTCTGGGGGCTGTCTGTACCGGGCAGGTCGTGGCTGGCACGGAGATGGAGCAGCTCTGGGGGCTGGCAGTCACGCGTCGCCTTTTGTTGACTCTAAAAACACGGCTGCTTCTGGTGGGAAGCTGAGTGTGGCTGCGTGCTGGGGAGATTGCACAGCCTCAGTTCCTGCTCCACGGAAGGAAATCCCATCAGGATATAGTAGGCTGTGGCGTGAAAGGACACGTTTTAAAATAAAAGGACTCAAAGAGAGAAAATAAACCATCCTGAGACCCAGAGCCTGGAATATTAAGCGTGAGGCACAGCGTGTAAATGACTGGAGAGAGCCATGCGAGGCAGTCCCTGAGAAACTGAGCCTGGCTGTAAAATAAGCAGGTTACCGATAGCCTTGCATACATGTACGAGATAGGGTTGTAAGAGTAGCTTCTCCCCCGCCCTGCTCCAGCCCACGCTATGGGAGGTTGTTCTCCAGGAAGGAGAGCTGGCGGCGAGGAAACATTGTCTAGCAGCTAAAGCCGTGCAGTTCCGAGCTCTTGATTGTGTTCCTGGACCTGCCAGCGACTCCTCGCTGCGTTCTTGGACCAGCCAGGGCAGCTGTGGGTACCTGGGGTTTCCAGCTCCAGAGTACTTTCCTAACTCGGAGGGAAGTTGAGAGGCTGGGCAGGCGCGTGCACGCAGGGTGCCCGAAGATTGGTGAATGGAAAGTGGGACAGAAGGGCCGAGTGCGAGCCCAGCTCATGCGAGCGGCTGCCTCTGCTGCTCGGAAAACACTGGCTGCCAGTGTCTGCAGAGCAGCTGTGAATGTTGGACTGTAGATAAGGAGAGGAGCAAGGATGTTGTTTTCCAAACCCTGTGCGGTGCTCGGAGCCCTGCTCCGATGTCTGGGTGTGGCCTTTGAATGCACCAGCAGGATCCAACTTCCCCTTGCAGAAGAGGAGCTGCACGCACGTTGCCTGACCCTTGATCGCTCAATCCCTTGAACGTTGGAAACAAAGCGATGGGGCTTTACTGCGGGGTGAGGACATCTCTCTGGAGAGCTGGGAAAGGCAGGAAGGAGAAGGGCGGCAGCGGCAGTGCCCGGGTTTTGGGGTTTGGCTCTGGGCTGGCTCGTTGGAGCAGCCACTGTCACTTCTGTGTGTGCCACGGATCGGTGTGGAGCTGGGGAAGAGGTGTCCGGTCCTGAGACAGATGCTGGTAATGCATTGTGCTCCATTTTCTAATGAAAGTTTCATTTGAAGTTTGTTTACAGGAAAGAAGAAATTAGCAGAGAGAATTCTCCTGAGAACCCAGAGAGGAAAAAGAATGAGCTGCCTGACTTGCAAGCCAAAAGAGGGTGGAAGGGTAGATTAGATTTACCGTATTGCTCCGAGTCATGGCTGTGGCTGCTGTTGAGAGACGCTTCCTTGTTTGCCTGGACGGTGGAGCCTACTTAGAGGCTCAGCCTTTGGCCAGGTTATTGGCAGCTGGGGGAAATGGAGCTTCATGCTCAGCTAGAAATGTTCATCCCGCTCAAGTGTGCTGTGCTTTGACACTGGGGTGTGGGCTGTGCTGCTGTCCCACCGTGCCAGTGGACTGAAATGGGGCTGCCCCTGGGCCATGGCTGGGCGGCTGCTGTTCTGGGTGTTGTTGCCAGGTCCCCCCATCCCAGGGATTGTCTCTGGCGTGAGGGGGGAAGAGCCAGGCAACATGAGGGAGGCATGGCATGCTCAGCCTTTGGTCTCTGAGGGTTGTCATGAGGAGGGAGCTTGCTGGTGGCCTCTGGTGTCCCAGCAAGCAGTGAGGGATGTACCAGAGGATGCTGGAGCCGCAGTGACAATGATGGACAGAGCTGTGCTCATGGTCAGGGCCTTTCTCCTGCTTTAGTTAAGAAGTGCAAAGGTGTGAGGAGCTTCTGGGGCACCACGGCACGGGCAGAGCTGTGGGGCTGCCCAAAGCCAGCAGGCAGCAGGGATGCTCTCGCTGCTTTTGGCTATTCCCTGCTGCTGCGAAGGGTTGACCTGACGCTGCCTGTATGGTCAGCTTTGCATTCCTTTGGGATGGGCTGTGCTGTGGGAGCTCTGTGCTGCCAGGAAGCTTGTCCTGTTGGTGTTTTGGCCAAGGGTGTTGGTGCTGGAAAGCAGAAAGGCCTGGCTGGCAAGCCGTGGGTAAGGCTGGGGCTGAGGGGATGGCGCTGCCTGGCAGGTAGCCACAGCAGCAGCCTGCACTTTCTGCTGGTGGCTGGATCCTGGACTCGTGAACGTGCGATGGCCTTGTTTGACTTGAATCATGTCGAGCTTATCAGCTTCTGGTTTGATACCCAGCGTATTTATAATAATATGCAAATGTTACTGCACTTCAAGGTAATTGTACATGTTATAAAGCACTTTACTCAGCGTGTGCATACAGGGCTTTTCCACCATGGAGAGTAGATGGAGAGCGTGATGCCTCCCAGGTGGTGGTGTGGGTGCCAGGGCTGGGTGTTGTCGTGGCTGAGCTCCACAGATGCTGTGCTGAGCCAGGCACTTGCTGAAAACACTGGAGGTCACTCCCAGGGTCACTCCCAGGGCTCCTCCTCCTCCTCCTCACTGGACAGGTGAGAGACTGTGGGCAGCGAGGACCTTGGCATTTACGTTTCTTTCTTAAGCTCTGACAGTAATCTTGGGTAAGCCTTGTGAAGAAGGCCAGATATTAGGGTGGCTGCCTCCCTGCAAATGCTTACAATAAAGAGACTATTTATAGTTTGCAACAGGGAGACCTTTGCAGTTCTGTTCCTGTACGTACAAGATGGAGTTTGTGGAGAGGCAGGATTGCCTTGTGGTGCTGTGCTGAGCTGGGGGCCAAGGTGCCTCCCCCCTGCCTCCTGCCTCTCCTGCTCTGCTTGCCCTGGGCACAGGGCGGGTGTGTGTGTAATTCAGGGGGCACCTGGCCAGCAGGGTGGGTCTGGGGGGTTCCCATGGCATGGGGCTGCCGAGCCCCGTCCGTCTGTCTGTCCCTCCGTGCGTGCAGGGTTCCACAAGCCGTAAATTCCAGGAAACTCCCCGGGAGGCACATGGAGGGAGTGGGCTGGGGGCGAGCGCGAGCCCCAAGCCAGCAGATGTGTCTGCAGGGACGAGGAGCGAGGAGGAAAAGCACAAACCTGTCTTTAAAGACATTTGTTTGTTCACAATAAAAACTGTCAGGCAGCGGCAGCCAGACAGGGCAGTTTTTATGAGGCGCAGGCGTGGGTTGGAGGGGTGCCTGCCAATTGCTTCTCACAAGGAAAGGGAGCAGGGATTGTATTTTATCTCAGGACGAGGGGGAGGGAAAAAAACATTAAGAGCAGAGAGTTTACAAGCCTTTGAAATGTTTCAATCAAAGGAAAGCGCAGTTGAAAGCGGTTCTGGAAACATTTTTGGTGTTCCCCTGCACCCCAGGGCTCTGGATGCGGTCTCTGCCCATTGCTTTGGGAGGGGAGCAGGGAGAGGAAGGCAGATCAAGGGATCACCAGCGGGACCGTGTTCATACAGGGACACGTATCTGCTTCCTCCCGAGCTGTGTGTTGGGAGAGTTCAGCCCGGGGAGGTCCTGCAGCCCCTCCTCTCATTCAGGATCTCAGTGCTGCCTTTATGATGATGGTTTTGAAATCCTGTGGCTGACCTTTCCGGCGCTGGAAGCGATCCAAGGGCTGTGTCTCGAAGTACTGTAAAGGTTAGCGAGAAGGGAGAGAGAGAGGGAGAGAGAAAATGTCCTTTCAGCTGCAGGAGTGGGAGAGAGGAATGTCATCTATGCCGTTGGGGAGCCGATAGCTGGCCAGGCTCCCCAGCCCAAGCTGGGGCATCCCTGCCTCGCTGGGGACCTCTCACCCCCAGCCCCTCCTCGAGGTGCACATCACCGTTTTTCCTCAGGGTACAGAGGCAGTGTCCCTGCAGAGGGGGCTGGAGGAGCCGTCCCTCGGGGCTCTGCTCCAGGAGCTGCCTCTACGGCGTCAGGCAGCGCAGGTCCATGGGGATCAGCACTGCTATCTGGATCTGCCCCACCAGCCACTCCCTGCCCGTGCCAGTCCTCTGGTAGTGCCTCTTGCAGCAGATGGTTTCATTTCAGCAAAGCCCGAGCTGTTTTACAGGGCTGTTTCAGTGGGGTTTCACCCCATCCTCAGCTCCCACATACCGCTGCCTTGCCAGAAACACGCTGGGGTGGATGGAGATTAAAGGGTAAACTCCAGGGCTCAGCCATCCGCTCCTACAGGATGCGAGCTCTTTCTAATTGTCCTCAATTAGAGACAGTGCCATTGCTCAGGCACGTCTTCAGGCAGGAAGCAGAGCCCAGCCGTCCTGCTGGGGAGTCACCTAGCCCGGCCGGAGGGAAGGGCTGCTCGCCGTGGCCTTGGGGAGCGCCGGGGGGCCAGCAGCCGTCCTTAGGGGGGCAGGAGCTGCTGAGCAGATTGTTTTTAGGAAGGAGTGGTGGTGAGGAGATGTGGAAGCCAAAGAAAGGAGGAAAGAAAATAGCTGGGTGAGTTAACCCTTTCCTGCTTGCCTCCAGGATGAAACGTCGGTGAGCAGCGAGGACTTTGATATGAACGACTCCACATGGATCTCAGCTGACCAGCACTTGAACTCCAGCCTGAGCCCCAGCCAGGACGAGAGCATGCGCAGCCCACAGAACCTGCACGGCCAGGAGGACGGTGAGTGCCCCAGTGGACAGGAAGCGCTCTGCACCTCTGCCACGGGATGTTTTGGTGACTAATTAAACATTAACCAGTCCTTTCTGATCAGGTGTCCCACCTGTAGGATGGATTTCATATCAGCAGAGGTTTTGAAGCAGAACTGACTCCCGGTCCTTCCCATTTAGCTTCTGGGTTTGGGCTCAGCCAGGGCCCTCTCCAGCTCAGTGCTGATGGTGTAGGGAGCTGGCTCCCAGCTCCTCTAGAAAGAGGTCACCAAATCCTCTCCTAAGTCATCAGGTTGTAGCTCCCTGGGTGTGATGCCGAGAGCCCTGTTAGTCCCGAACTGTGGGCTGCGTGCTGCCCTGCTGCAGGAAGGGTGCCAAGGCTTCACAAGACAGGTCACAGCTTTCTGGGCTTGGAAAGCTGCCCCTCAGGCAGCACGTTTGATCCCCCAGGCAAGAAATGTGTACTCTGCAATAGCCGAGAGCGATGAGAGCGTGGGGTGGATGTGGGTGGCTCCTCACTCCTGGCAGGTGGCTGAGGGGTGCTGAAGGTGGCACACATGGACTGGGTAGGAGGGAGTGCTTGGTGAAGAGAGGTGGTGTGTTACTTCTTTGAAACATGCTGGTTTAAAATAAAAGAGCAAGTAAATAAGTGGCAGAAGCATGAGTTCAGGTCAGAGTTCATCCCTGTGATGCTTGGAAGGGTTCGGTGGGTGGATTGTTACCGGCTTCTGCTTGAGGTTGAATCCCTCATTGTCCAGCTGCTGCTGGGGGAGTGGTAAGGGAGCAGAGGAATCAAGGGACAACCTGGGCTAGATTGGTGCTGCTTTGAAAAAACCACCCAGGGGGTAAGAAAGAGCTTTTGTGGTGGCAGGTCTCCCCGGGGTGGCTTTTATCTACTTGTGTGGCCAGCAGCAGGGACAGTGGGAACACAGGTCTCTGCAGTCCAGCACGTTGTGCCACTTCAGCTTCTACCACAAATCTGCAGGTTTGAGAAACTGCTGGGTCTGAGTAACCAGTCCCAGCCCCGGAGTCGGTGAGGATGTGAAACCTGCCTCTGCTGCACCACGTCCCCATCTGACGGGACTTCTGCTTGCACACAGCCGGGCGGCGGGGCTGTGCCGGTGCCGGGAGGAAGGGTGTTTCGGTGATAACTTGGCTGCAACCTCCGCCCCGAGTGCCGTCTCTCAGAGCTGTGGCCTGGGGTCTCTCCCTGCCCTTTCGCATTCTCCTGTCAAAATGTCAGGCCATTTTGGGCTTGTGGCTTGGCTCTCACCGCTGTTTCATTTACAGGTCTGGAATGACATGGTTTCGACCCCTTTGCTCAAGGCTGTTACTCAACAGAGCAATAATTTATTAGGGACTCAGAAATGTCATCAAATCAGGGTGTTCTCACTAAGCTGAAGCCTTCCTCTCTCTGTCCTCTTCGGAAATGGTTCCGATTTTTCCTGTTCCCTGTTTTTAGTTCACAAGTAGGTGTCCTCTCTGGGGCCCTTCTTGGCTCCTTTAATTTCTTTTATAAGGTTCAGCAGGGAGCCAAAAAGCACAAATAGTCCCTTTTCATGAGGAATGCAGGTGTCTCGGGCCACGGCCAGGATTGGCAGAAGGCTAAACCAGGTAGACTTTGGCAAATCAGAGGTGATGCCGTCGAAGAGTCAGCAGGGAAGGCCAGGGTTACTAACAAGACCCTTCAAGTCAAAGCCAGGAGTTGTGATTTCCATCAGGCTGTTGTACTTCAGAGGATATTTTATGGGACTGAAGAAAGGAGCCTGGTTTTATCCCTGTGGTGAATGTCCCTGTCCTGTTATTCGAGCTCTAAAATACAGCAGTGCTGCTGGGGTGAAAGGTGTGTCAGTCCCTCTGCCAAACCAACGCTCCCACCCAGGACTGAAGGGTGAGAAGGGAAGAGGGACGATGGAGCGACTCAGGCAACCCAGGAGGGCAGTGGGTGGTCGGACCAGTGGAGCCCAGAGCAGAGCAGGAGCACGTTGTGAGAGGAAAGGCAGATTACTGGCACAGGGAAGGGAAGCACTCTTCAGTTGTCTCTTCTCTCGACTCATGAAAGCTCTAATTTTGGAAACAGATGCCTTTTCCTGCTTCACACTGGCTTTCTAAGGCTGTGCACATGCAAGACTTCCCCAAGGAAATCATCTAAATGGGAGTGACCAGCCCGTGTGAGCTGCGTGCTCCTTGGAGGCTGGCTGGCCGAGATGCCCCACGCAGAGTGCCTGCCCTGGGGCAGCCCAAGGGCTCTGAGCAAGCTACTCCATGCCAAAACAGGGTATTTACCCTCATCTCCAGCACTCAGCTGTCCACTGTGCCCCACAGCAGTCACTCACACAGAGCCCCAGCCTTCTCCCACCAGCTCTGGGAGATGTGGCCAGCGCCGCAGCGGGCACCACGCCACCCCTGCAGCCGGGCTGGGCACAGTCTGGGCGTCCCAGCGCTGCAGCAGGGTCTGGTCACACGTCTCTTCCTTTGGGCAGGAGCTGGTTCAGGACTTGATATGCTTTTCCCTCTGGAATTCCTTTTGAGTTACTAAATTGCTCCCACCTGCTGTTGTCCATCAAGGAGAAGACAAGGATGCTTGAAGTGTGTCTTCTGTGAAAGGCTTCCTAAAGTATAAAGTTTTAATGAAGAGCTGCTTAGTAGGAGAGCAGTATCGTTTGACAGGCTTGTTAGAAAAAAGTCTTGTTTAAAGTACTGAAGCACCAAGTCCAGGTCTCTCAGAGGGAGGAGCATGTGCTCTCCTATGGCAGAGGAGCAGAGCAGTGTGAAATCCAGAGGGGCAGGAGAGCAGGAAACCATCGTCCCATGTTTTGATGCACGGGTATCTGCTAAATCTTCAGAGAGCTAAAAAAGCATCTAGGACAAAAGCCAACACCTCCTTTTGTCTCCGTGCCCAGAAACCTTGGCCCAGTATAGCCCTGCTGCAACCAGAGTCAGCCCTTGGAACAGCAGGGAGAACAAATTAGACCTAATGACTTCAGTGGGTAAGGGACAGAAAAGGCACCGTCAGGAGAGCATCGGCAGCAGGTTCCTCTTGGTTTGTGGGCACACGGCAGGACACAGGACGCCCTGGCCAGCTCTGAACAGTGACCCCAACACTCAGGGAATCGCTCCTTCCATTGTCCTTTGTTACTCATCCTGCACGGAGCACGTGAAGCTCCCTGCAGCATCCCTTCCCCCTCAGATGTCGCTCGCAGCGTCCGTGCCCGCAGGAAGCCGGCGGCTGCCCGAAGCGGCAGCACGGCGAACACGGAGCCTTTGCTCTTGGAGCAGGGTTACTCTGCAGGACACCCTGGAGGGACGTGTCTGTGGGAGCCAGCAGGCATTCGGAGCAAAGCGGCCCTGGAAGCTGGGCTGTCTCCCTGTCCCTTGTGCCCATTGCTGTCCCTGAAGGCGTCCCTCCCATCCCCGATCCCAGCTGAGCACAGGGCCCTGGCTTTTGGCCCTGGCTTGCTGCACCAGCTTCAGTTGGGGTCTGTCCATCTTCAGAGCTTGTCTGTGTCCCCAGGTGAGTGCAGCATCATGGAACCTCCTGGTCTGGTGGTGTTGCGGGGTCTCTCATCATGGGGCTGCTGTGACTGGCAGTGTGAGCAATGCCTTTTAAAAGAAACCAGCAGGCAGACTCTGAACCCCCATCTATGAGACATGGCAAAGCACTTGAACTAATACAGAAGACCCCTCCATCTTGCCTGCTAGTAGGGTACATCTTGCCTTGTCTCTGGCCATACATCCTGCTCCATCGCCCTGGAGCTCCTCAGCTCATCCTGCCCGATCCTTGTGAAGAGCAGGGAAAGCTCCTGGGTGCAAGATCTGCTTTCCCTGCATGGGGGACACGAGGCTGTTTTCATGGCAGCGCACTGGGACAGATCCCCTTCCAGCTGAGAGCCCTGCATGCAGCCCTTGACTGGCAGCGTCCCCGCTGAGCCTGTTCTGCCTGGAGCAGCAGTGGCTAATCCAGACCTTGGAGAAATGACTTTCTTAACCTACTTAACTGTGAAGGCACGTGCTCCTCGGGGGCATCCCTCAAGGCAGCTGGCTGTGAAGGCTCCTGGGTGCTGTGGGCATCCCTCAGGAGTGCTCCAAGGAGGCACCTCAAGGACATGCAGGTGGGCGTTATTTCAGGATGCTGTCCTGGAAGCTGGTAAAACACATTGTTCCTCTGGACACCCTGCCCTGGGGCTGGCAGGGACAGCACTGAGTTGTCCCCAGCACAGCAGTCTCTCCTCTGGTATGGCACACGTCCCACAGCTCCGGGTCACATCGCTGTTGTCTGGCCACGTGCCCACAACGTGCTGCACATCCCCAGGTTCCCTGAACCGCCAGCCTAGCAGAGCGCTTTCTGGAGAGGAGAGAGGGGCCCTCTTGCCAAACACAGACCAGAAGCCTGGCCTGTGCCTGCAGGGTGAGCTCAGCTCCTGCCTGCAGGACCCCAGGCCTGCACCTCCCCGACAGCTGGTACCCGACCAGGGGCGATGGCACCTTCCTCACCTCGCTTCCCATGGGCGGCATCAGGTGTCGGCGGTTCCTGGTTCCCCTCCACCGCTCAGGCTTTCCTTGGCTGGCTCTGTCTGTGCTCCAGGTGAACACAAATGCACCTTTGCCAGCCACAAGAGAGGCCCAGGAGATGCATGGACATTGCAAGAGATGGCCTGCAAGCCCCTTGAGTTTCCCAGGCTGGAAGATCCTCACTGTTTTCAGGGCTTCTTGCACCACTGTTGCATTTCACCCTCGCAGAAGCCCTACCTCAGAGCCTAAACAAGGTTAGGTCCAGCATCCAGGCCTTACAATAGCTAGATGTGACTTTATCTGACTTTGCTCCAGCGTATATTTCCTCTGTCCCCTGGGTGTCCCCACGCTGTGCTGTCTCTGCAGCAGAAGTCAGCGAGTGCGTCCCTGCCCTGGCTGAGCAGCCTGGGCTGGTGGCTCTGTTCCCTCTCACCTCTCCCAGGGGCACGTCTGCACGTTGTGAGCAAAGGCCCTTCCCAGCAATAAACGCCCTCCCTTCGGCGTCTTTTGAAGAGCTGGCCTTCCCTGCTGCAGGGCTCAGAAGTGCAGCACGGATGCTGTGGGGTCATGGTGGTTTCAACAGCCCTTCGCACTGAACTCGGCTGATGCTTCCTCCTGGCTGGTGTGGGCTTTGCTGGGTCAAGTGGTTCATCTTGCTGGTGCCCAGAGCAGAGTTTTGGGGGCCTCTTCCTTGTTTGGGAGCAGAGTTTGGGGGGGGAGCAGCTGTTCCTTGGTTCAGAGCAGAAAGGATCACCAAGATAGTGGGTGGCCTGTGCCCCCACCTATCTCCCCAAAGTGAGCACCCCAAGCTGAACAGGAGAGTGGGAACAGCAGGGTGAGCCCTGCAGCGTGTCCCTTGCCTGGGAGGGGTGCAGAGCCCAGTCATTTGGGGACGGTCCCCCCTCTGTCCTTCCCAAAGGACTGGGGGTGAACAGGAGGCTCCTTCTGGCAGCAGGTCAGTGCTGGAGGCACCAGCTCTGCATGAATCCTGCCCAAAGCCACCAAACCCGTTTGTTTGGCATGGGGAGAGGTGGGGAGAGGTAGTGCCCAGGCAGTGCAGGGCCGTGGCATGTCCCCTCCCTGCAGCAGGATCCTGGTGGCTGCCAGCAGTGGTGGCACAAGGAGAGGCTTGGTCTGCACCACCTCCTTCCTCACTGCTGGTGAGGCCAGCTCCTGGCTCAACCACCCCTCGAGCAACGAGGTGGCTGGAGAAGCAGCCGCGGGAGGGATGGGGGTGAGGAGAAGGGAAGACTGAGCAGCAGTGAATTGTGGCAGAGGTGCTTTCTGCTGTGGGAACTGCCAAGCTTCAGTGCGTGGGACAGTGTGCGGTGCGAGGCTGGAGTGGTGAGGTTCCAGTGCTGGAGGGAGCTGGTCCCTCAGGCTGGGCAGTGGAGCTGGGGGGAGACGGCACCGGGGGGCACCTTTCATGGCGAGGGCGGGGAGCTGGCCGCACAGCACTGCCTTGTCCGTCCCGGCTCGCCTGCGGATGCGCATTGTGTCCAGCTGTGCCAGATGTCTGGCTTGCCGAGGGCTCTGGTCGAGGGCAGGGACGCAGAGAGGGATCGTGGAAGGCGGACACTTTGTCTGGGACGTAAGGAAGTTTGCAGTAAGGAAGACAGGAAATAGAGTGCCTTAACGGGACGCTGGCCAGCCCCAACGCTCCGGCACCCCCAGCCACACGGCTGTTTGCTTTCTTTCCCACCTTGGAGGCAATCCGCTGCGCAGGGCCTGGAGCAAACAGGCTTCGTGCTCTGGCCACGAGAGTGGTGTGTGGCTGGAGCAGCCACGGCAGCCAGGGCCTCTCCTGCCACTCACCAGTTGTGGGTGCGGGAGCCCCAAGATGCTGCTCGCTTGCGCCTAATGAGTGCGGCAGTGCCGCCCAGCCGTGGCCCCCCGTGGGGCCCCGTTCCCACTCGGTCTCTCTAATTTGTATTAAGTATCCCTTCCTCGCAGGCTTTCCTCCTCCCCTTCTTCCCCCTTCTCGTCTCTTTTGTGAGTGAATAATTTATGGCACTTTTCATCTTCCTGGCTGTTGTTCCAGGCAGGCGGCGGTGGGATGCTCTGCGGCCTCCTGACAGCCGCTCTCAGGCTGGCTGTAGCAGCTCCAGCCCGTGCCGGTGCCACGGTGGGGTGGAAACAGGGCATTTCCCTCCCGGTAGCGATGTGGAGTCTCAGGTGGGAACATCAACCTCTGCTTCCAGCTGTGAGCAGGCAGGGCCGGCAGGGCCATGGTTGGTGGCTTCATGGCGGCCCATGGGGCAGCAAGGGTCACCAGTGGGAGTGCCTGAGATGGCACAGGCTGGCAGGCAGTGGCCAGGCCCCACCGCCCCAGTGCTGGCCGGGGGCTCCCACCATGGCGGGGTGCGGGCCGGGCAGCCCCTGGCTTGCCGCGCGGTGCGGGGCTGTGGCAAGGTTTCCGTGGGCCGCTGGCTCTTACATAAGCTCATTGTTTTCTGAGTCAAAAGAGGTTTTGTCTCCACTCTGGAGATGTGACAGGAGGAGGAACAATTTGCCCCATTCATCTTTAACTCTGCCTTTGGAGAGCGCGCGGTGGCCTTCGCCGACAGAGACGTTAAACCCAACCACTTCCCTGCCATAAAATCTCCCGGGGAGCAGGTGTTGGAAATCGCCCCTTCCCCTCCTGATCTCCGCAAATCCAGCGCCACAGAAATCAAGGATAATCCAACAGCCTCTTCAAAATGAAAACGCTGAGCCCTGATTAATTCATTTAATAAGTGACTGATCCCCTCCTCCCCCAGCACCGCAGCCCAAGAAGCCATTTTGCTTCTCGCTCTCCTGGGCTGGGCCCTGCCGGGGAGAGGCGGAGGCCTAAAGCAGAGGCGTGAGGCGACTTCCCCGTGGCCTCATTGCCGGCCTCGCTGCTCGCCCGGCTGTGGCCTACCCTCTGTGATGGGGCCAAGGAGGGCAGTGCTCCGTCAGCCTCTGGGCCAGGCAGCTTCCATCGGGCTCCCGAGTGTCACCGGCATCCCTTGTGCGGTGCCGGGGGTCTCCCCCTCCATCCCACAGGCCCCGGCGTGAGGGGATTAAACAGGAGAATGAAATATTCCATTTTTCCAACCGAAAGATCAAACCAGTTCGAAGTGACATTGTTTTTACAGTTCCATCTGCTTCAATTAGGGCGCGGGGGTGGAGCAGGGGGGCTCCCAATTATCCTCATTAGAGGGGCTCCTCGTGCAGCCAAGCTCCAGCCGTGAGCAGGGAGCTCACCAGGCTCGTGCTGGTTGATAATGAATATATTCATGGCTGCGCAGCCTGGCCTTGCTCGCCTGCTGCTGCCGGAGCCCTGCTCATTACGTGTGTTTTGGGCCCTCGCTGGGAGTCTGCAGAAAACCTCTCCAAGCTCAGGAGTTTGTTGGGTTTTACCGAAACGGTGATTCTCTGGGAGTGTGGCCAACACGGCCCCCACTGCTCCTCAGCACCCTGCTGCAGCTGCCATTGGCAGAGCAGGAGCCTAAACCCTGTCCTCCTGTCACCCAAGGCGGGGAGGGCTCCTGCTCCCTTTCCCCCAGGTCCTGCCTCAGTGTGGGGGGCCCCAGCCGCTGCTCAGGGCTGGCCGTGGGCTGGAGATAACCCAGCAGAACTGCCTGGGGAGCGGTACCGACACCGGCACTGCCCCCGCTGTGCCATCCAGGAGAGCGCAGCGCTGCCTCCCAAGGCCATCTGTGTTTTGAAACTGGCTGAGGCCACTCCCGCTCAGACCCAAGGACCTTGACAGTCGGAATTTGTGGCCGTTTCTCAGCCCACCAGACTGAGATCAACCCAGCACTTCATGTGCAGTGCTTCTGGGAGAGCATAACCTGTAAAAACAGAGAAATAAGAAAGTGATCTGTAGCTAGCGAGTCTAGAGCCCTTGTGATTTCCTCACATTCATCCGTGCTTTAACCTGAACTGCTCTTGCAGTAGGTGCTGGTCCCTTACCTTAGATTCCCATTTAATTTTCTAATTCCAACTGGACAAGTTCCTGGGCACATCTTCCTCTTCGCTGTTGATGTTTTTTGGCTGTAGCAAGCCCAGGGTTGGTGCACAGGGCAGAGGTGAGCAGAACCCAGATCTGCAGCTGCCTTGTGTGTTCTGTGCAACACAAAAGAAGACCCAAGACACTGGGAAGTCGGGGTGTCCAAACCTCACCCCAGGATCCTGCCCAGCTGGTGTGGGACCAGAGCTGCAGGGACCAGAGACAGATCTGGGGGCCATAGGGAGGCTGGAGGGGGTGGATGAAGGCAGAGTCGATGCCCAGGGAGCACTGGGGGTGCTGAAGGCAGATCGGGGATGCTCAGAGCAATGCAGAGATGCCCGGGGCAGGTTGGGGATGCTCAGGGCACCTCCCTGCTCTTCTCCCAGGTGATGCCTCTCTCGGTCCCCTTTGCCTGGGGTGGGGGGGGTTCATGGCAGGGCACCCCCCGGCCCCGCTCTGTGCAGGCGGCCGTGCTGGGGGCTGCCTGCTGCCCCCGGAGCCGCGGGAGGTCCCCGCCGTTGGCCTGCGGGCCGGGCGCGGATTGGCCCTGCGGCAGGGCGCTGTTGCTGTGGCTGTGCCCGGGCTGCGGCAGGGCCTGGCCTGGCGTGCGGCTCGTGCCTCCGTGCACAGGAATAATTCTCCTTAATCCCACCGAGAGGCATCGCTGGATGAGGCTGGAGCCTCCCTCTGGGAGCCCCGTCTCTCCTGGCAGAGAGCATAGCAGGGAGAGGGAGGGACGGCCGCCATCCCACAGGCGGGGAGGCCTCTGCGCCTTCAGCCACCTGCCCGCCGCTGCACGGGGCCAAGGTCAAACCGGCACCAGTCCTGCGCCCACGCTGGTGGCACAGAGTGCCCGTGGTGGGTCTGGATGCAGGCGTGCAGGGGGCAGAGGCTCAGGAGCTGGAGAGCCCTGAGGAGCACACACTGAGGTGGGAGCAGAGCCGGGGTGGACAGCAAAACCCGCAGGGGCCTGAGAGCCCCAGACCCTGGTGCCCTGGGACAAGGTGTAGGGTGTAGGGGCAGGGAGTGGCAGTGCCCCCAGCATCCCACCCCTCTGGGTACAGCTGAGCCGGAGCAGAAGCCCTGCTGCCCTGGTCTGGGCTGCAGCAGCCCACTGGAAACCCATCACTGCATCATGGAACCAGGACACCAGAGGTGGTCCTCAGGACTGGCTTGGAGGGTGCCCCAGGGTAGTGCTGGCTGCTGAGCTCCCTCAGCTCTGTGCTCCCTGGCACACAGAGCCAGTGCTCAGCCCTGGCTGGGAGCAGGGGCTTCTGCCTGGAGCCAGCCCCATGCCAGGGAGGGTGACGCCTGCTGCCGTCCCGGAGCACCC
This sequence comes from Porphyrio hochstetteri, assembly GCA_020800305.1. Lineage (NCBI taxonomy): Eukaryota > Metazoa > Chordata > Aves > Gruiformes > Rallidae > Porphyrio > Porphyrio hochstetteri. The sequence continues at coordinate 16,719,704 of CM036921.1, read as the reverse complement.
GGCACATAAACACCACCCTGGGGATTAGGTCAGCTCTGGTCATTGCTCAGACAAATAAGTGGATCAGTACAAGGGAAAGGAGGGGGAGGGAGCTCTATTGAGCGGGGAGCTTGAGTGGGGACCTTTTAATTTAGGGACTAGCAGGGCCAGGAGCAGCCATGGCACAGGCATGAGGCTGGGCAGCGAGTGCCGGCACCTGTGATGGGGTGACTGGGGACACATGGCAGCAGCCCCAACCGACCCCCATGGTCGGCCTGGATGCCCAAGTGTCCTCAAGTCTGTTTATTTTAAGGGATACAAAGTCCTGGGCTGCTGCAGGGTCACAGGAGCACTTGCCGAGCCACTCATTAAAGTTTCCCGTGGGTAAAGTGCTGGCGGGGGGAGGAGGAGGAGCAGGGTGGGTGGCAGCAGCCAGGCACCATCCCGACACCCTGCACCTGCACACCTTTGGACCTGGCACCCATGTGCCGGGAGGCAGCAGCGTGGTGCCGGGGCCGCCCTGCAGCCTGACCCCATTGTCCTGCGGCGGGCGGGCCGGGCCCGGGGGCCGCCATCTGCTTGTCGCTGCCGGCAGCTTCTTTGTTCGCCGCCCAGCGCCCGCTGGCGCAGGAAGCGGCTCCCCACGTGCTTCGCCCTTTCCCTCTCGCGGAGGCACCTAATGAAATAAAGGATTTACTGCGGCGAGGGGGAGGGAAGGGGAGCGGGCTGAGCGCTGTGAAAATGTCGGGCCTGGCCCTGGGGCTGGGCTCGTGCCTGGGTGCAGCGGGGCTGGGCTCTGGGCGAGAGGCCGGCGTGCTGGGGGCCGTGCACGGGCAGGGGGCCGGTGCCAGGACCTGGGGGTGTGAATGCAACCCAGAGCGAGCGGTGTGCCGGCTGTGCGTGGCACAGCCCTTACCGGGCCCTGGGCGGTGGGCTCTGCCCGTTCCGGGGGTGGGGGCCATGGAGCTGCTGTGAGGATGGCCCCGGGGCATGTGGAACAGGGAAGCAGCAGTGGCCATGTAGGGTGTGGGAGGTCACTTGGGCTTCGAGTGGGACAGGAGGGTCGGTGCAGCCTGTGCCTGCCTCCTGGCAGTGGTGTGTGGAGGGGCCTTGCCGGGCGGTGTGCCCACCAAGAACAGAGCTCCTAACAGAGCCCCTAATGCTGCTTCCAGGCGGCAGGAACTCAGGGTTTTCCCACCCAAGAGAGCCTGTCTTTGTGTGCCATCCCTATGTCCCAGCACTCTGCAGGGCAGCGTGTCCCTGAGCCACCAGCACTGGAGTTCATCACCTCCCACCTTACTGGGAGGACCACACTGGGAGGCAAGGGACCCAGCAGGGAGAGGCAATGCCCCTTTCTCCTCCCTGCAATGCAAACAGAAACGAAAAGGACCAAATTCCAAAGTTCTTATTCAGGCCCAGGTGCTGTGGCCCCGGGCGGAGGCGCAGGGACCGTCACCTGCTGGAGGGACAGGTGGCCAGGCTGGGGGCATGCCAGCATCCGCTGTGCTTTGAGGGTCGAGGGAGAAGAGCTGTGTGATGGCCCTGCAGCTGCAGGCACCAGTGTCCCAGTGTGTCCAGCTGCTGCGTCCCAGCGCTCAAAGGCAGCTGTGCCAGCCCAGCCCGTGGCCAACTCACTGGCCAGGTGAGCAGCCCTGGCTGGGCAGGGCTTTCAGCACAGTGCCACATCCCTGCTGCTCCTGCCAGGGGTCCCACAGGCAGGCTCAGGGGAGGCTGATGCCACGGGGGGCAGGACTGCTCACCCACCTCGGGGATGTGGTCCCAGGGCACCACGGGAATGACCACGTTCTTCCTTGCAGATGACTCCTCATCAGAGAGCTGCAGCGGGAATGGCTCCTCCACCCTGAACCCCTCCACCTCCAGCAGCACGCAGGGCGACAGCTCCTTCCCCGAAATGAACGGGAATGGCACCGCAGCCCCCATGGACTTCACTGCCTCCTCCGACGACCAGCCCATCAACCTCTGTGACAAGCTCGCCCCTGCCCACGGCACCCCTTCCTACCAGTCGGACAGCTGCAGCGCCGACGGGCTGCGCAGCAGGGTCAAGTACGCAGTGAAGACCACAGCAGAGGTACGGCCCTGCTGCAGGCTGACGGGGCTGGGGGAGATGGGCATGCAGGGCTGCCCCATTGCACCCAGCTGGTGCAGGGCACGGGGCACTGGGAGCAACCAGCACACTGGGAGCAACCAGCACACTGGGAGCAACCAGCACACTGGGAGCCACCGCATGTGAAGTGCCCGGGGCCAGGCAGGGACGTGGCTCCTGCCCTTGTGCCAGGAAAGCACGGCGGGGGGCCAGGACTCGGAGCCTTTCCCTTGTAGGGAGGGAAGGATGGGCGGGCAGCGCGCTTGCCTGCCACCCCTGCAGCACAGCAGCTGTGTCTGGCCACACTCCAGACTCGGGGCTCCTGCTGCTCAGTAGAACTCGGCCCGGGCACTGAGCAGAGGGAGCGAGGGAAGGTTTGGGAGAGATGGGGTATCCCAAACACCCCCCTGCCCCAGAGCTGGGGCTCTGCTGTGGGTTCACCTCACCCCTGAAGGGCTGTGCTGCTCGTGCTGTGCAAGGAGCCCATTCATGGTGGGTCTGGGCAGCGCTTCCCACAGGGTCAGGCAGAGCCACAGCCTCCCCAGCCAGAGCCACGCTGCCTGCACTTCAGGCCATTATGGAGTCCACGAGGCCACCGTGTCCCCTCCTGTCCCAGGCAGACAGGAGCTGGTGTTCAAGGCAGCTCATCCATGGGTTTGCCTCCCCAGGGGACAACAGGAGAGGGGACAAAAGCAGTGAGACAAGGAGAAAGGGCTTTTTCCTTGTGACTGTGGGCAGCAGCAGGCAGGCCAGGGCTGCTCGTGGTAACCCCCATCTCCTCTCAGTCCCCTCCATATAGTTCTGGCAGCTACGACTCCATCAAGACAGAGGTCAGCGGCTGCCCTGAGGACTTGACTGTCGGCAGGGCCCCCACGGCTGATGAAGATGACGATGACCATGACGACCATGAAGACAACGATAAGATAAATGACTCGGAGGGGATGGACCCGGAGAGGCTAAAGGCCTTCAACGTAAGGAGGGCTCTGCAGGGAGGATGAGCCCACCCGCCTCCTGTGTCAGTGTTCCCACCGGTTGCCTTCTCCTTTGCAGATGTTCGTGCGCCTTTTTGTGGACGAGAACCTGGACCGGATGGTTCCCATCTCCAAGCAGCCCAAGGAGAAGATCCAGGCCATCATCGAGTCCTGCAGCCGGCAGTTCCCCGAGTTCCAGGAGCGGGCGCGCAAACGCATCCGCACCTACCTCAAGTCCTGTCGCCGCATGAAGAAGAACGGGATGGAGATGGTGAGTGGCTGCCCCGCTGCCCAGCCCCTCACCGCTGCTCCTGGCCTGCCAGATCCCTCAGCACCTTTCCCACCTGTGTCTCCACAGACCAGGCCCACGCCGCCACACCTGACCTCGGCCATGGCAGAGAACATCCTGGCTGCTGCCTGCGAGAGCGAAACGCGGAAAGCAGCCAAGAGGATGCGGCTGGAGATCTACCAGACCTCCCAGGTAGGGTGCTGGCAGCTGGAGGAGGGCATGGGGGAAACACAAGGGGGTTCTGAGCAATTTGGCAAAGCATTTTTAAAAAGCTTTTATAAAAGTCAGAGGGCTGCAGGACAGGGCACCGTGGTGTGTCCTGAGACTCAGGCCAGCGGGGCTGGGGACCCTGGTTTGTGGTGGCCACGCTGCAGCTCAGACCAGGTGTGTCCCCATGCTGTCCCTCCCGCTGGCTGCAGAGGGTGGCCGGGCTCCTTGCTGGAGAAAGTCTGTTTCCCCCACACAGGACGAACCGATCGCTCTCGACAAGCAGCATTCCAGAGACTCCACAGCCATCACCCACTCCTCCTATTCACTGCCAGCTTCATCTTACTCCCAAGACCCGGTCTACATCAATGGAAGCCTGAACTACAGCTACCGTGGCTACGGGTCCCTGGGGGGCAGCCTGCAGCCGCCCGCCTCCCTCCAGACAGGCAACCACAGTAACGGTAAGTGGCACCGGCACCCACGGTGACACAGGGACACAGCCATCACACCCACCCTGTGCCCCAGCAGCGCACTGCAGGGTCCCTGGCATCCTGTGTTGTGTGGCTGAGCTGGTGGTGAGGCTGCAGCTCACACTGAGCCTGGTTACAGCAGCATCTCTCCCACTGCCACGCAGAGCTGCTCCCAAAGCCTGTCTTCTAGCTGGTTGCTCAGTTTGCCTCACCAGCAGGCAGGTAATAGCCAAGCTGAACTTGGAAGGACGGTCTGGGTGGCACGGGCAGAGGGAAGGAGTGTCACTTAAAAAAAAAGAGAGAATCTGTAGCAGGCATTAATTAACAGGAGCGGGCGCCTGTCGCTGCCCTCATCGCCTTGCTGGTGTGAGCCTTCCCTTGCCCGACGTGCATCGGCTGCTCTGCGGGATGGGGACGGGGCTGGGGAAGTCTGGGGGCTCCACAGCAGTGCTGGGACACAGCTGGCTCCTCATGTCAAGTGGATGCTGGGGATCATGTGGGAAAAGCTGCCTGGAGAACGGGAGTGTGGCTGCAGGGTGGGAAGGCAGAAGGCTTGAGGCTGAGTTAGGGGCAAGTAGTAGCAGAGCAGAGTAGCCTGGGGCTGAGCAGGGCTCGTGGGGTGTTCCTGTGGTACCTGCTGACTCCCTGGCCCTGGTGGAAGATGTGCAGGACGGGGTGGAGGGACTTCCCTTGGGCAGCAGTGCAGGAGGGACTGGAGCCCACGCTGGTCCTCAGCAACCTCCTGGCTGCCTTTGTTTGCCCCTGTGAGCTCTGGGCTCCTGCCCTGCCCACCCCAACAGGAGTGAGGATTTGGAAGGATGTGATTTCCGGAGCCCTGAGAGATGCCTGTCTGGGATTAACTCTTATCATCCCTTCCTAATGCCTCTTAACCCTGAATAAAGATCCCGCCCCGGCCTCCAGCTGCTGGGACCTAATCCTTGCAGCCATGGTGGAGGCAGCCATGGTTCCTCCCCAGAGCAGCACAGGCACCCCTAGCCCCCAGCGCTGCCTGGCACCCTGCTCTCACCCAGCCCAGACACAAGTGCTGGCTCCTTGACAGACAGTGAGCTGGCAGAACCATCCCAGAGCAGCCCCAGTGAGTGCAGGCCCCGGGTGTAGCACACACAGCAGCGACTTGCTTCTCTCAGATGGATTTTTAAGCCTCTGCTTTGCCATTGTTCCCCCCACCACCCTTTGCCCAAGCTCTCCTTCAGAGGTAAGGGCATGCTGCCGCGGCGCTGGCAGGGAGCACTGCCCGGAGCTGTGCCTTCTCCTCCCTCGGGTTTGCTGCCCAGAAGTGGCTTCTCCCTCCATCCCCCACCTACAGTGATTCCTGCTCCAACCCACACCCCCCACTCCCAGCTCCTTCCCCCTTGGTGAGCCAGGAAACCAGCTCCCTTTACTGCTGCCTTTTCTGTCCAGTGCCATTGCTTTCGCATGAGAGCCTCCTCCCCCCTTCCCGAGCACTGATGAGCCTGGAACCTTCTGCTGGTGCCACTGCTCCCACAGCCCTTGCTGCTCCAGCATCGCCTTCCCTGCACACTTCCCTTCCTGCCCCAGGGCACTGTGCTCCCCAGTCACCAGCAGCACCCACCTGAGCTCTGGAGGCTGCTGAACGACCCTGTCCTGGTTTGCAGATCACTGCAGTGTCCTTGGTGTCCCACGGCCATGTCAGGCCACCCAGGAGGAGCTCAGCCCTCCTGAAGCATCTCCAGCATCACCGTCCGCTCCCTCAGCCTGCAATGCTCCAGCCCACAGCCAGGGCACTGGTTCAGTGTCTCTGTCCTTACCCCGAGGCTGCAGCCTCACCTCCCTCCTCTCCCCAGCCAGTGTCACATCTCTAGTGCACATCTTTGCTCTTCTCTCCATTCCCAGTTGACGTGTGGTTCTCACCCCTCGTTTGGCTTCTCCTGCTTAGGCCAACACGAGGCTAAATCCAGTTCTTCCCCCCTTTGCCTGGCCCTGTCGCTCCTCAGGCTGTGCACCAGCTTCTTCCACACACAGCCACCCAAACCGGGCTGTGCACCCATGCCTGGGGCTGTGCACACACACGTGGGGCTGTGCACACACAGGGCTGTGCACACCTGCCTGGGGCTGTGCACCCATGCCTGGGGCTGTGCACACACACAGGGCTGTGCACACCTGCCTGGGGCTGTGCACACCTGCCTGGGGCTGTGCACACACACGTGGGGCTGTGCACACACGTGGGGCTGTGCACACCTGCCTGGGGCTGTGCACACACACATGGGGCTGTGCACACCCACCTGGGGCTGTGCACACCCACCTGGGGCTGTGCACACCTGCCTGGGGCTGTGCACACACACGTGGGGCTGTGCACACCCGCCTGGGGCTGTGCACACACCCGTGGGGCTGTGCACACGTATCCAGAGAGCTGGAGCAGCAGCTGACTGCTCCCCAGGTCTTGGAGAAGTGAATAGTTCTGTGACTTTTTGGAGGTGTCAGGTCCATGGTGACTGGGAGCTGGGCAGGCAGAGGACAGGTGGACGTGTGGTCAGAGGCCGATGAGATGTGATGAAGCTGGAGCAGAGATGGGCTTAGGAGGAAGCATTATCCCCACCCATCAGGCAGGTCATACATTTTGCAGGACTTCATTTCAGTTACAGACTAAGCCAGAAATGTTCAGCCTAGTGAGACCATTTAACCCCAGAAACGTTGCAGCTAAGGCTGGGTAACCGTGCTGCTGGCCGGGACGGTGTGCGAGGGCCTGGGCAGGGCAGGTCCTGGCCCCGTGTGAGCTGGGCACTGAAGCCACGTAGCTCCCAGCACTAAACCAGGGAAATGCCCCGTGCAGGACGTTACTCACCACGTGCAGAGGGAACACCAGACCCTGGAAGGTGATTTTCGTGGGACAGGTTTCCTCAGGTGCTGGTTTAGCTGCTGGCAGAGCGCGGCCCTGGGCCCTTCCCAAGGCAGAGCAGGGGGGACAGGCTGCAGGGTGGGATTTTTGTCATGCTAACTGAAGCCTCTTTCCTGCTGTACAGGCAGGGACTTGCCTGTGCTCTGGGGACTCTCCCCGTGCTCTGGGGACTGGGGCTGCTCACACAATCCAGGTGCTGTGCTTTGTGGGCACCTTCCTGCCGAGGCAGAGGTCCAGGAGCAGCAGCTCCTGCTCGGGATCCCATCACAGCAGGACAGACAGACACAAGGCTGCTCTGCCTGAGCTTCCCTCTTGCTTTCCCTTGGCAGGTCCGACCGATCTCAGCATGAAAGGTGGGTCCTCCAGCACGGCCCCTTCCAACAGCACCAGCAGGGGAATGCAGGCTGCCCAGCTCAGCCCCACGGAGATCAGCGCAGTGCGGCAGCTGATCGCTGGCTACCGAGAGTCGGCGGCGTTTCTGCTTCGCTCTGCAGACGAACTGGAAAACCTCATTTTACAGCAGAACTGACTCCCTGTGGCTGCATCGCTCCTCTGGCCAGGAGACAGTTTATACCTGCTAGAAAGAGGCTCCCGGCGGTGTCCTGCTCAGGACCACCAGCGTCCTCCCGTGAAGCGGTGGTTACACGTAGTTTTAGAAGGTGGAATCCAAAAGACCTGTTTTCTTTTACACTCCAAGCACCTGGGACTTCAGGCACAAGGACACGTTTTTGAACCGTACCAACACCCAGCCGACCAGAAGCCAACCCTGCGGCTCGGAAGGATGTGGGACTTTGAAGGGCAGAAGGGAGCCTGGGGAGGTTTGGGACTGCAGATGTATTTAGAATAACCTTTGTGGACCCAAATGTTAGATTCCCGTCCCCAGATAATTTCCAAGTCTTAGGTGAGCTGAATCACATATTTATTGAGAAATGGACCCTCCTCTCCCCTTAGTAATTTATTTTTCTGAAAATGGATTCTTTTGAGTTTGTACAGATTGCCAGTTTTTTGTCTGTCTGATCAGAAGGAATTTATTCCTGTGAAATAACACATTCCATATCACTACACTACTAATTTCCAGGCAGCTCTGCCTGTTTCTCTGGGGGAGCCCTTGTCCCACAGGGAGCAAGTTTGCCATCCAGCCCTAGACTTGGAGGCTGCTCAGCCTCCAGTAAGCGTAGGTGGCAGCTGACCAACGGAGCAGGCGAGCAGCCTGCTTAGACCTTGGTTCTGAGCGGTCCCGTAGCAGCAGTGGGGGCTTCAATCTCCCGCAGAGACTCGGCAAGCTCAGCAGACCTCCAGCTAGAAGGACGGCTGGCACTCATTGATTCACTGCAGATAAGGAAGGAAGGAAGGAAGGAAATACCTGAGAAACACTGTCTTGCTGTCACCATCCGTACTCTACCTCACACTCCATTGTGGGCTTCTTCCAGGACTGGCCCAGCTGGTCCTGGGGGACGGTGAGTGTGGATCTGGATCGTGCCGAGGAGGCTGGAACCCAGCCGGCAGGTCCAGCGGCTCCATGGGGGTCCTGCTGCTGGGCGGCAGCTCGCCCCCCACCCCACCCCACCCCACTGCGCCCGGCTGTTTGCTCCAGCCCCTGTGAAACCAGCCCCTGGGCTTAGCACCAGGAGAATAAACCGTTTAGGAACCGTGTGGGTGTAATAAAGGCTGATGGTGGGTCTCTGCCCGAAGAGCGAGCTCAGCACACACGGGCAGCTGCCCTGCAGGAGGCAGAGATGGGCAGCATTCAGCAGCAGAACTGACAAAAGTCCTCTCTGGGCCCAGGATCCTTCCCCCTCCCTGCTCACAGTCCTGGAACAAGCCCACAATTCCCAAAGTGTGGAAAAACCCCCGTAGTCCGATGCCCATTCTGCCCTGTTACCACCCCCACCCCCAATAATGCACTTCCTTTTGCTCAGTGCAATACCTACTACCAGTGCTGCTAAACCCAGGGACTTCGCTCAGGCAGGGAGGTGCTGGGATGAGCCAAGCAATGCAACGTGCTCTGGAGCCACGTAGAGCCGCAGAGACCGGCTGCCGGGGACCCCAGCTCCTCCTCGTGCCCCCCACGCAGGCACAGCTCCCCCCGCCCAGGCAGGAGGCCGAGTCCTCGCCACAGGATAGAAATCCAATCAGCATAAACCCCTCTACGTCTCTTTAAAGGTAGATGCTTTCTGGAGCCAGCTTTTCCCTTCTTCTTGAGCCACTCAGCCTGCAGGCAGAGGCTGCTGCCCCGTGGGGGCTGGCGTTGCTGGTGGGGGGCTCAAGCTTGGCAGCAGCTGGGAGCAGACCCAGGCAGTTTACTCAGTAGCCTTTATACCCCATTGTATTGCCCACACACTGGAAGAGAAGCAAAACCTTTACCCTGCTCTTAGTGTCCATCCAGGAAAAGCCCCCAGCTCCTGAGGACAGCCGAGCCTGGCCCGGCACCAGAAGGGATTAACTGTTGCATTGACTGTTTTCCCCAAACCTTGTCCTTCCCACGGAGAAAAGGGACCCAGCTCCTGGCTGCTGGGTGCAGCTGGGGTGTCTGTGCCCAGGTGAGGTGATGGCTCCTTAGACCTGAGCCGATGCTGGGACTGGGAACACGGCCATCCCGAAGCGTGTCTGGGCTGAGCATCCCCCTCCCTGCCCTCAGCAGGCAGGAGAGCAGGCTGGGGCCAGCCCAGGACACCAGCCCACCCACATCCCCACATCCCCCACTCACCCAAGCCAGGGTTCAGCCTCACGCTTTCCCCAGCACTTCACAAGCCTCCTTGGTTTGTCCACTGCATCCTCCCCTACTTGGAATTTATGTAAATATTTATTTTTGTGTGAATACCATGAAGTAACAAACCTTTGACAAAAAACTATGTACCCACAGCCATTTGTGAGCGTCTTACCGTTCAGGAAGGAGAGGCAGAGACAATCGCTGTCCCGGGATTCTCTCTCTCTGCGACATCCCCCCAGTCGGTGCCGCCCTCCCCGCCCCAGGCCATCCAGAACGTTCAGCCATAAGTTTGCCACCCAGTTTCCTGAAACAAAGAGGTTCCCAGGACAGATCAGCATCAGCCACAGCTCGTTTAAGGTTTGATTTCTACAAGTTTTAGCTGTCGCTACCAGATCGCCTTGGAACTCGTCTTAGCATGTACTGAAGTTTGAGTAGCTCTTACACTTTGTTAACCTGCTGTAGAAGGCAGATGAGGCTCATGGTTGCATAGGAAGGTGTCCAACAGTCCACCCTGTCCTAACAACTGATGTTCATAACTTGCAGCTGAACGGTACAGACTCAGATTCCCAAAGCCTCGCTGTCAGCCGCATCTGTGACGAGTTATGAACCAAACGGGATTGACTACGAATTCCTGTCAGGGATCTTCTTTCTGTCCTTTCTTTTCTCCTTTCCCTTTTTTTGGTGAGCCGCAGCTCTCTGGCTCCTTTGGAGGCAGCTCCACAGACATCTCAGTGCTCTTCAGCTGACCCGTGCTCAGCTGCGGCTCTTCTGTGCTCCAGGACTGTTTCACAGCCACATTCCTGCGCTCTCACTAGGCAGGACGGGGTCAGGAATCGCTAGTCCAGGTTCTCACCGAGAAGGAACGAGCAGGAGCAGAATACACCAGCTCTCCAGATCCTGGGAGAGGTGGAAGGAGGATGCTGGGTTAGCAAACGGGCTGGATGTTCCTGGGTTGTGTTTGAGAGAAGCTCATCACTGGTCGAGAAGATAAGATAGAGTTTTGATTGGTTTTCTTTGGGGTTTTTTTAAGTTGTATTTGATTTTAACCACAACCATCCTGCCCTGGGTGTGCAGGTCCCATGACGGTGTTTCTCCATGGGAGAGTGTCCCCAGGACTGTGAGCAGATGTAACCTGTACCTCCCCGACCCGAGGGGCCGCGTCCCTCCCACCAGTGCCCGTCGGGTTCAGTACCAGTTCATGGAAAAAACCATAATAATAATGCTGCTTTGAACTCAGAGGGTTAATATACTTTTGATTTGTAATTTTTTGTAAAACTTTTTACAAGGTAGCATAGTGTTTCACCAGAAAACAACTACAATCCGTCCATGGTCTGATTTTTATATATTTTAGTGGTGCTTTAGACCCTTTGGTTTGGTTGTTTCGGAGCTGTACAGCTCAGTTCTTCGCCTGTATCTACCTAAGACCAATGTGAACCTTTGTATTTTTGCTCCTAATTTTGGACTCAGTGAAAGTGTACTGTTTACATGTACAGAACTCCCGGCCCCTGTGTGTTCTGCCAGACCTGCTGTTGAAGAGGAAGAGGCACCTCACCCAGTTCGTCTGCTTAACCGAGCCACAGCTTCACTCACCCACTGACACCCCCCAAGGAAGACCCCCCACAGCAAATCGAGGCGCCCTTTAAGCAGTTTGGGGTTTTGCACAAGCTGTTGCACGTTTTGTTTTCGTTTCGTTGCTCAATGCCCCTTCCCAGGAGTCGATGGATGGATTGGCTGCAGTGCAGGAGAAGTTGATCTCCTAAGGTGATGCTCCGTCAGCTGAAGCACCAGAACTGGGGCAGAGTCGCACGGTGCTGCTGTTTCACCATCCTCCTCCCAACAGGGAGGTGGGAGGGTGAAGGGAGCTCAGCGTAGGGTTCCAACCATGCTGAGGAGCTGGGGGGCCTGGGAGGGAGCAGAGGGGAAACTCCCATCTGTGTAATTGGAAACTTCACCCAAGGTAGTGAAACCGCCCGAGCTGGCTGAGCTGAGATGGGAAGGGGTGGGAGTGTGTCCCCCCGGGAGGCGGGGGGGCTCCGAAGCAGAACAGCTCTTTGGGAAGCCCGAGGGCTGGGATAGAAGCATATGGCACTTAATCCAGCTTTTAAGGTGACACTTTATTGCTTAATCAATTGATTCCTTTTGAAATGATATTTTTGCAGATAGGCACCTATGCAACTTAACGTGGCTCTTAAGCAGATGAGCACTTCCTCCTCAACGAGCTGGATAAGAGTTATTTGTGTTATATACTGTGGATTTTTCCAGTAAATGTGGCTTAATATTTTAATTCTTAGAATGTGTGTCTATTATATATGTGATGCAACTTAATTCTGTTCTGTTTGTGGAATGATTAGCACAGGCCAACTCCCTGTTCCCCTCACTTAACAAAGACCAATGAGCTGTTAATCAAGCTGTTATCTCCATGGTATTACTTGCTAAATGCACTGATTTCATAAGTATGTGGAATCCTTTTTTGGGGCTTTTTGGGTTTTGTTTTGGGGTTTTTTTTCCTTATTTTTTTTTCTTTTGAAGCTGTATATCATATATAAGACTGAATCTACTTAATAAACACTGTATAACAAAAAGGGCTTTCTCCTGCACTGTCGGGCACTGCTGGGTGCTGCTGGCACCAGCCGCTGCCCCTCGCCCCATCGCCAGCCCACGTCCCCTCCCCAGCACTGGGCCAGGGGTTGGTGCGATTGGTCCCCACAACAGGATCTAAATGAGATGGTAAAAAGTATATATATATGATGAAAAATCCCCCCAAAACCACCCCTTTCTGTAACTTTGAGATAAGCTGTGCTTTCCATTCCTGAACAGACAGCCGTGGGTACCGCAGAGAGCAGCGTTAGCACCCACCAGTGGGGCTGGTCACCAATTTTATGCTTAACTTATATTTTGACAAAATTAATTTTGTGAAGTGTCTGTTTTTTGTGGAAAAGAAAAGAAAAAAACCCCAAGTTTTCAATGAAGTTTGTGGAAAGTTCTCCCTCTCCTCATGGGAAATGCTGATTTCTTTGGCGTTACCAGCTTAATTCACTGCGTATAATAAATCTTTGCATCCATAAAGTGGTTGATCTCAAAGCAGTGTGTAGATAAAGATCTCCTGATTTGCCTCGGTGACTGGCTGACAGGAGGACCCAGGGAAGATGAGCCCAATCTGGTTGTGGCTTTGGTGGAAACAGTCCCTTCCCATGCGTGGTGCAGCTTGGCCAGGACCTTCCCTGGCTCTGCTGCTGCAGCCTTGAGCAGTGGCCACCCCAACGTGGTGGGGTGGCAGCACATCCCAAACGAACCTTCCACAGTAATTAGCTACTGCACAGGCACACACAGAGCTACCGAGGGGGGTGTCTGCAGGATGCCCAGGCAAAGCATCCCCCGTGGGTCCATGACACAGGTTTAGTAGCTGGAAGCCTCTGCAGAAACTTTGCTCCCAAATTTCAGATGGAGCAAGGGAGGCGGCTGGGAGCCCTGGGGATTAGCAGTGTGTGGGCACACCAGTGTGTGGAACAGCCTGGAGTACCTTTGGAGACCCCTGCTGCTGCTCCAGCAGCCCCACACTCGCAGGGGTCTTGCCCAGCTCGGAAGGTTCTCTCTGTCACAGCCTGGATCTCCGGAGCGCCGCAGAGCTGGACCCGAGGAGCAGCTGGGCTGTGAGAGAGAAAAATCTGTTACTTGTCAGATAAAGAGCACAAAGGAGAAATGAAGTTAATTTGTGTTTGCTGTGTGTGACATTGTGACGTTAGCAGGGACTATCCTCGCAGCCTCCAAGCCCCCCTGTTGCAGGGGTCGCTCATCCCAGCATCATCATCCACCCCCCAGTAAAACAGAAAACTTGGTGTCAGATACTTGGTGGTTTTAAAGGTTCCCTGGTACCAGCTCTGCTTCTCTGCTGCATTACTTATTTTAGCATATTTGGGTTACCTGGGATTCTTTAACCTCACCCACGTGCACAGGTTGCCAGAGCCAGGAGAGTATCAATGATCTACCCAAACCAATGAAAGCTGTTTTTCTCCCCAAAAACCTGGTGCTGGATCAGCCACTGGCCCACTGGGCTGGCACGGCCCCGTGGCTCACACCAGAACATGCTGCTGGTGCGGAGACATCCGAGGTCGGGACGTCCCGGTTGGGTCAGTTCCCGGTGCCGAAGGGCTGCAGCTGGGACCGATGTTCAGGTGGAGATCAATGCACTTCCCTGGGAGCACTCAGGGCTTAAACCACAACCCCCTCCCACGCTGGGGACCCGGCTTCCCTCTGCTCCCTTCTCCTCTCACCAGTCTGTGCAGCGAGCAGGCAGAGGCAGCCTGCACCAGCCCCTGGCATCAGACGTGGGGGGACTGGGAGGCTGCAGCAGCACCACCACTGTCCTGCAGGACGTGAGGAAGTCCAACACTCTCATCATCCAGATCTAAACAGCCCCACAGCAGAGATCAGTGTCTGCCTCGGGGAGGGTCCACCCCTGCAACCCAGACAAGTAACACAGTTGAAGTTACTCTTCCCTTACTACCCAGAAAGGGAGACAGGACGTGTCAGCAAAGGAAGCTCACAGGTACCACTGTCACGCTCCTCAGAAAGCATTTTCAGATCCACTTATCCAGCAGTTCAGTCAGAAACATAAAAACCAGGTAGCAGCAGCTGCCAGACCTGCTGGGTGACACGTGGGCTGGTCCCAGGCTGCTGCCCACGGGCAGGGCAGGTATCTCCCGCTCGTGGAGCCTTCAGGGTATCCCTTTCCCCAGAGCCTGCAGGAGGGGCAGAGGCTTCACCTCCCAAGTGCATAAAAATGATTTAATGAAGCCGAGACACCAACGCAGCCCCCACCCCCCTTTAATCACCTGAGAGGAGCTCCAGACCTCCCCGTCAGACAGAGAGGAAAGGAGAAGCAGCTTTGCCCTGGGGAGAACAGGGGCTGGTTTTGGAAAGAGGATTGAAACCACAAATGCAGGTTTTACGGAGTGTTTATTTTTCCAATAGCACAAGGGACATACATGAGCAGGGCCCCCCCGAGGGCTCTGCAAACCAGACCAGCTCCATCCTTACACTACAGATGCCCCAAAGGAGACAGAGCCAAACCCACCCCCCCAGCTCCGCTCCCCATCTTTGGTACGCAGGTTCCACCCCTCTGCTGCACCTCCCCAGCCCAGCTCCTCCATCCTGGGGCACGTGCGCACGCCTGTGCTGGCTCCTCTCCCCTTCCCACCCACAAGGCTGTCGGGTGTGTTAAGGATAAACCACCTCAGAGACTACACCTTGTTGCATCCCTCGGGCTTGGGTCTCAAACAGGGACTCGCAGAGTTTAAAAAACCCAACCCAACCCACCACACAAAGTGCCTGGTGAAGGGAGGGAGGATGGAGCTAGAAAAGGGACAAGGAAAATAACAGTAACCCCCCGCCAGTTCTCACTACTGCCTGCTTAAACCAAACAGCCCACTCCTCCCTGCACTGAAGCAGTTCTTGCTCCGAGGAGGAAGCGAGTCGGGGTTTGCTCTCACTCTAGGGATGCACAAGGATTCACCTACAGCCATGCTCTGGGATCGGTCACAGCAACAACCAGCGGTGGTCTGAGGAGCACCGAGCACAGGACACTGGGCTCAGCAAGTCCCCTCAGGGCACCCTTGAGTCTGCACATCCCAGCACAAGGCAGCAGGGACGCTCAGGCAGGGGGAGGCTGTCAGCACCCAGAGCCACCTCTGCATGTCGAGCCTCACCTTATGCAAGACAGGATAGAGCGGCTCTGACTACAGCTGCAGGTTAATAACTAACACCACGTCAATGCAATACTGCTGCAGAGCCTGAAAACCCAAGGAAGGGAAACGAAAAGGAAAAAGAACCCTTTATGTTCTATGTACATTACATCCATTTACAGTTGGCCAGTACTGTGTACAACATATAAATACAGGATCAAACAGATGCATAGAGGATACTTACAGGAGCCAAATAATTCACTTTATACATCCAAGAATGAAAATATATTAAAAAAACCATAAGAAAGGAAAAAACACTGCTTTCAATGTTAGATGATGGTCACACAGATGCACAGCTAGACGCTGGCAAGTGGTCAGGCGTGGTGACGCACAGGTCTCACTGCAGGGCTGCACTGCAGAGCACTGGCCACAGAAACGAGCTTCCAGGAGCCTCTGGCTTTTCACACCAGTTTGTGTCAAGTCAGCCAAGAGAGGCAGTCACAGCAGCTGGTCCAAGAGCTCAGCCAGGTCGCAGTTCCCCAGGCCACGTCTTCCTGAGGACCAGCAGAAGGCATTCAGTTGGCACCTGCCACACTCTTCCCCCCCTGCTCCTTCCTGCAGCTCCCAGCTGGCTTCACGGGGCACCCAGCTCTGCTGTGGGATCCAAAGGCCGTGGAGAACCCTCCCTGCAGAGCAGCTCCCTGCTTACACTGTCCTGTACAGCGGCACTTCCCACACACACCAAGAGCGCGGGGTGGCAGGAGGGGAGAGTGGAAGACTGTGGGGCCTCAACAGTGCAGCCCCGGAATAGAAAACACCCTGTTGCAGTTCCTTTGGATGCGAAGAATTCCTCGACAAGAGGGTCCACAGCTGGCCACAGCAGGCTGCCTCTCACTCAGGTGCCAGGCTCAGCACGTGTGCCAGAGCAGGGGCAGCATTTCCACCACAGCACGAAGCAGGAGGAAGGCTCCAGCCTCCCCAGAGCCGAGCGGCACCGTGGGCAGGGGGGGGTCTCACGCTGCAGCTTCAGGGGGAAGGCAAGCCAGCTTCTCCTCGCCAGAGCAACGTGTAGGAGCAGCTCTACTATAGACAGAGCAGGGTTTCAGGATCAGTCATTATCAAAATACACACACTGAATGTACAACCTGTCCCATGGCCATAATTTATTATCTCACCACAAGGCACAATACACAGAGCTTAGAGGGTCCTATGCAGTCGTCGTGACAAAAGGCCCCGCAGCCTTTACACATGATCATGGCTTTAAGGCTGCACGAGCACTTGAAGGAGATCTCCTCCACGCTGCTGCTGTCAGCAAACATCTGCACAGAGAGGGACGTGTTGTGGGCTGCAGCAAAGTTCGCTTTGTGGGTTAGCTGCATCATGCTGCCAGCAAGGCTCCTGGGAAAAGCTGGAGTGTTGGATGAATAATTAAAGCTGGTGGAATTCAGCTGCAGCTTAGAAAGCTTCCCATAAAACGCCTGCTTGATGTTGAGCTGAGAGGGGATGGAAGAAGGCTCCAAGGGCTGGCTGTGTCCTTTTCCTGGTTCCCTTGCAAACTTAAAGAATGGCAAGTCCATGACCAGGGGGACACTTGGCAAGTGCTCACTCAGCTCCAAGGGGATTTGTGCTGCATCCTTCCTGTTCTCCCCGTTACTCCTGCCCGGGCTGCCACACGCCAACACCTTCTCATTCTTTATCCCTCCCAGGGTGTCGGGGTGCTGCTTGGAAGTCCATCCTTCCCTTGCAGCTGGCATTCCTTCTCCTGATGCACAGCTCTTGTTCAGAGGAATCTGTTTGCTGGGAGATGAGGTTCCCATGGCTGAAGCTTGATCCAAAGCCCTGGAGTGCTGCAGTCTAACACTGGGGTTGCGGGGAAAACCAGAACCAAAGAGTTTTTTGCCTTGAACTCCAACATAATTCTTATTGACCGACACACCTCCTGCCTGATTCTGACCAAGAGAAGTTCCAGTTGGAGACAAAAACCGAGGCTCTGTGGAGGCATTCAGCTTCTCTGGACTTCCGTTTGTGATGACACTTGTCAAGGGGTCGTGCTGTGGCACCCGGTGGACCTTGGACAACTCCTTTTGCTCCTCAAAGCTACAGGAAGAAAAGGTTCTTTCCTGAGGGTCCATATCTTCAGGCTTCTGAGAGGCACTTGCCACATCTGTCAGTTGGTCTTGGCAGCTTAAAGTCGAACCGACTTTGGAATGTTTTTCTGGAGCAGACTGACCCTCCTCATCCTCTGCTCTGGGCAGCGCTGCCCCCGATCCACACTTCTCCTGGGGCTCTGTGGCAGATCTCACTGAGCAGAAGCCGTTGCTTCTGCTTAGGGCACTCGTCTGGATTCCTCCATCTGGCAAAGATTCTTTGCCCAAGCAGCAACCGCTGCCACTCTCCATCTGCAGGGACAGACCCTCTGACTGCTTGTCCTGCGGCGGCTGCGTCATTTCCAGCTTGGTGCTGGTGTGAGATACTGGGAGGACTTCTTCCAGTGGAAGGTCTCCCTTCAGCAGCTGCATCACCAAAGGGTTGCTGGTTTCAACAGAGGATACGGGCCGAGCAGGACCCACCAGCTTGTGGGGTTCCTGCCTCTGAGCCGGGGCTGCAGCGCGCGTGGCTGCAGGGAAGCCCACAGCATAGGCCAGGCTCTCTGTTCCCACAGACGATTTTGATCTGACCCTCTCAGTGCTGCTGTGGCAGGAGGAGTCTCTCTCAGTCACCTCCCTGCAGCTGACTCTGAAACACACATCCATCTCTGTAGTGTCATCAGCCAGGTCACCCTCAATATCCGAGGCCGTATCCGTTGTCTCACTGTGTGGACTCTGTATTTCATCGTCTCTGTTTGGCTTCAACTCTTGAGTCTCCCTCAGTGGCTGATGTGCATCTTCTGCTTCTGTTCTGGAGCACCTCTCCTTCAGCTGGGGTTTTTCAGAGGCATCTATCCTATTCTGAGGGATAAAGCCATCGCATAAAGAGGGTGTCTCCACAGACTCTGTGTTCTGTTCTTCACGACTCTGTTTCCCATCGCTCTCTCTCTCTGCCTGCAGGTGTGAGGAGCTGCACAGTGCTGGGGCTGCTTTCTCCTCTCCAGTAATCCCTGTGTTGGAGTTATGATCAGCAACACATTTCTCCACCAATGTTTCAGAGCCATTAAATCTCAACCTAGACCCCAGCTCTGGCTCAGGGCATTCTTTACCCCCTGATGACAACTCTGGCAGAAGAGCAGAACAGCTGGAGGAATTCTCCTTTAGGTCAGAATGATAATCCAGCTGTACAGCAGGAGCACCCATATCTCTGAGTTCTGACCCAGCCCTGTCTCCCACCGGACCGCTTGCTGCTCCCTGCACCTGAGAACAAGACAGACCGTTTACCAGAGGAGCCCCACGTTTCCGTTTTGTACTTTGCCTCTCCTGTGATGCAACACAAGACGGGGTTTCGGTCCTTGGGTCGCAGAGGAGCTGCTCAGGGCTCTCCTCAGGCCTCTCAGAAGTTGCACTGTCTAAGGACGACCCAGTTAAAGCATCACAGAGCTGCCTTCTAGGTGACCCATCACCAG
The DNA here is from genome assembly GCA_020800305.1 of Porphyrio hochstetteri. Classification (NCBI taxonomy): domain Eukaryota; kingdom Metazoa; phylum Chordata; class Aves; order Gruiformes; family Rallidae; genus Porphyrio; species Porphyrio hochstetteri. The sequence goes on along the minus strand of CM036921.1, from coordinate 16,700,859 downwards.
GCTGAGCGTCCCCTGCAGCACACTCCACAACAGCACTGCCCTCGCTCTTGGAAGAAGAGGGGTCTTGTCTGGGCAAGAGGAAGGGGCCCGTGCTGCCCTCCCCAGCAGGCACGGCAGGGCGAGCCTGCTCCCCGCTCAGCCGCAGGGGCGGCAGTAGTTGTGCTCGCTGTAGATCTGACGGACGCTTTCCATGAGCTCTCCTGGATCTCCTGTGCTCCGTGCGGCTGCCGGGCTCTCCTCCACCACCTCCCTCATCGGTGCTTCTCCCTCCTCCTGGGCCGCCCCCACCGCCGATGGCGGCCGCAGCCGCCTCTCGCTGGGCTCGGGCTTGCAGAGCACGGGCCTTAATGTCTGCGAGGGTTCTGGCCCCGCTGCGGCCCCGGCTGGAGGGCTCCGTGCTGGGGATGATCCTGGGGCATATCTGGTAAGTGGGCTGACCTTTAACCACCCAGGGTGGTTTAATACGTGAAAGTTGAATCTGAAAGAAAGGGGAAAGCAGTTAGTCCTGACACCTGACCATCTTCAGACAGGGAAAGATGTTTTATGAGTATCTGTTCATCCCAATTCTCACCAGGAGAATCCAACAAAGTTTAAAATTCCAGCCTCAGACTGGATTTTGGCAGAGCAGCACAGTCCCTGCTACCTCTGCTACACACCCTGTGTGTGATACGTAAAGCTCGCCTAATACCAACATTGTTTTACCAGAACCAGCAAATATAGAGTAAGTGATTTGTATTCAGAGCTTCAGAAATCAAAGCAGTCTCCTTTACATCAGGATGACCACCCTGAAGCTAACACGATGGATACCTCAGTCAGAACAGGATGGGTCAGAGGGAATATTGGGATTCTGCCCAAAAGGAAAGGAACCAAGAAACTACACAGGGTAAAGAATGTGATTTGAAGGTCTCTTGCAAATCAGCTGGTTTCAGGAAAAGCCATTTCTGTACCCACAGAAATGTAAACTAACAGAGCAAGTCAAGGTTACTCTGTGCTCTTGTGCAAAGACCTTGGAACGATTTTCCATTCTTTGCCTGTCTAAACAAGACAGTAAACTGTGGTAATCAGAGGTACTCAGCCTGTGCTACCAACGAGACCCTTCCACTTCTTCTCTTAAGATGACAACACTTGACGTTTAATAATGTTTTGATGCTACTGAGTATGACAGCCCCAAGATCCCAAGCAGCAATAATTCTCTTTCCTACCCGGATGGGTGGGACTTTTGGCTCCTCTTTAGTAGGCTGTGGCTTTTCTGGGTGAACACTTTCAATTGTGTTACGAAAGGACTGACGATCTTCAAGCCGGGGCTTCTTTTCGGGGAAGGAGGCAGAGGCAGCCTCCTCAAAGCTTTTCCTCTTCTGGTCCTTGGCCTCCCGAGCAGAGTTCTCCTGGGGCAAAGTGGGAATTCTGTTTGTAGCTGCCAACGACAGATCTTCCAGTTTACTGTGTGATTTGGAAGTCTCTGGGGAGAGGTATAATTCTGAACTCTCTGGTTTCGGTCCTGCAGCCGAAGGGCTCGTCAGATCATCTTTCTTCAGGTCCATCTCAGGCTTTGTCTCGTTATGGAGAGAGGAATCTGGTCCTGCAGCAGCAGTGTCTTTGGAAGGCTCTGTCTGCTCAGGCTCCCGCAGTTTGTACAGGCTCCTCCTGGCTCTGCAGCGCAGGTCAGCCCGGGAGCGTTTCTTGAAGTGCCCATCCCTCTGCCGCGTGGAGGGGCCACGCGCCAGCCTGGCTTCTCCTTTGACAGACAGTCCTGTCCTGTTCTCAGCATCCTCTTGCACCAAGCTCTGCTCCTGGGATTCTTCCTGGGTCATGCCCAACCTATGAGGCAAATACAAACACTCGGTAAAAGCTGCAGCCCACCCTAATTGAAGCATTTCATCTTCAACTTACAGCTGTCCTGCCACCACTACACATCCTGACAGAGATTGCACAGCAAAGCCTCGTCAAAACAGTCTGCAGGTGTGTGCTGTCCCACATTACCAACAAAGGGAATGAGGAAAATAAGAAAACATGAAGATTTGGGATGGAAAACAAGTAATATCAACTTGTCATGGACAATACAGGCTACAAAATTCTGCTGTGACCCAGCCAATTCCACTAAGGATTTCCTTGGAGCAACAGCCTGAACCATTCACCCCACAACCTGTGTTTTCCAAGGAGTTTATGCTGAATTGTCTCGGGTATCCACGAGCAGAAACACACTGCCACCTGCACACACAGATAAAACAGGAGAGAGGAGGTGCAGTGTCTCACTTTTGTCCATAGTAGTCCTCAAAGAACTTCTCCTTCCATTGCTCCACTCTCTTTTCCTTCTCCATCTCCTGCCGAATCCGAACTTGCATCTCATGGGTGAATTCACCTATACAGGGAAGCAACAGGTTGAAATTCAGTTCCAGTCAAAACAGATGCTGCAAATGGTTGTGCTTTAACAGCATAATGCAGTAGCTATATGTATGAAGGGCAAATTTTCTGTTATTGCTCCACTCTCTGCTTCACTCTGGATGCCTGAGCTGCCTCCAGCTCCCTAAGGATAAGGGTCCTGCAGCCTCGAGTGAGTCTGGAAAACAATATGCATGTTTCACCAGACACAGGGCACCATTTAGGGAAAGATAAGTCCAGCACTGCTCTACACCTCCACCATTTCATTCAGGAAGTCCCACGGTACCAAAGGAAAACACATCTTTGAATTTAAAGAGAAAAACGCCACAAGAAGAAACAAAAGTGAAAACAAGTTGGGAGAAATGGAGGCAGATATAGAGCCAAGCCTGACTAAGGCCCTGTTTATGAACTGTAAAAGAAAAACAAAAAAATCCCATAAAATCATAGAATCACAGAATCCCAGGGGTGGGAAGGGGCCTCCAGAGCTCATGGGGTCCAGCCCCCTGCCAAAGCAGCTCCCTAGCTCATATTGCACAGGGCGGTGTCCAGACGGGGCTGGAATCTCTCCAGAGATGGAGACTCCACACCCCCCTGGGCAGCCTGGCCCAGGGCTCCCTCACCCTCACTGGGGAAAAGTTCTTCCCCAGGTTGGTGGGGAACTTCCTATGCTCCAACTTGCAGCCATTGCCCCTTGTCCTGTCCCCACAGACACTGAGAAGAGGCTGCCCATGTCCCACTGTGTCCCACCCTTCAGATATTGATAAACATTGATCAGATCCCCTCTCAGTTTTCTTCTCTCCAGGCTGAACAGCCCCAGCTCCCTCAGCCTTTCCTCACACGGGAGATGCTCCAGGCCCTTCAGCATCTCCAGAGCCTCCTCTGGACTCTCTCCAGGAGATCCCTGGCTGTTTTATCCCAGGGAGCCCAGAACTGGACACAACACTCCAGGTGGGGCCTGACCAGGGCAGAGTAGAGGAGGAGGATCAAAATGAGTGCCTGTCCTCCAGCCAGTGAGGCAAGCAAAACTTACTCACCATCAGCCAGTCGCTCTCTCCAGCTCTGTGCAGCGTGGGTGAAGAACTCGTTGTTCAGGGCGCTGCCGCTGAGTCGCATCAGCCCATCGGCCCCGACCTGACGGGACAAACCCAGGAGGAACAGAACACATTTGCTGCAGCCCTTCCACAAGCCAGAGGGAACAAGGTGAATGGAAACCACCTAAGTGCTGCACCCTCATACCTGTCTATCAACTTCGGGCAGGAGGTAGAGCAGCTGCTGCTGGAAGTGAGACGGGAGCGCATTAAAGGTTCTGGAGTTTATCAGAGCCCGCAGGTTTGTGTTGACAAGAATGGAACCAGGTGTTTCAAAGTCAATATCCTCACCCCTGTTTCGTTTCATTTGCCCTGTAGTTTAAGGACAGACAAATAGAATAAACATTGGGTGAAAGTTTTTTCAGCATCACAGGCAAGCTCTTCATGTCAAACGACTACAGCAAAAGGACAAGATGGATGAGAAGACACTGTAGTGAAGTACAAAGACTCCCAAACACATTAATTAGTAGGCATGCATCTGGACTTCTGATATGAGGTCACATTTCTGCCACAGTCAGGTACAGTTCTTGATGCTGCTCTTCAGAGCAGGCAAACAACTCTCTCACTCATGTTTGGGGGAGAAGGTCCAGCTTGCAAGTCTCAAGATCACCACAAGCCTTCTGAAGGAAGAGAGCCTTGGTGTTCTTTCCTCAGGTATACACACACTCCAACACTGCTGGCTCTTACGGCCAACTACTCCTCTGACTTAAACCAGAAGCACTTACCAGCAGTGGGCTTTCGGATACCTCTCAGGAGCTGTGGAGGATCCCTGTTTATCTCTGTTCTGCTACGCAAGGTGGCTTTGCACAGGGCCAAAGAGCTGCTGCTGCTGCTGGATGTGCTACTGCTCTCTCCATCACCGTGCCTTCCTGTGAAACCTAAAAGCAAAACAATTCCATAAACAAAAGAACACCAGAAGGCCAACTCAGAGAGTGGTTTAACATACAAGAACTATCTGCTAATAACAGATCCACTGCTACAGGGTATTGCCCAGTAACCAACTATTTTGGTGGAGTTAAAACATACACACAACTCTACAGCCACAGGGACTCTCATCAAGCATGTTAAAAGAAATCCCCAGGCAAGCTTAGGGATAACTAGAGACTACTGATTAAAAGGTACCTGTGCAGTCACCAGCAAGCCACCAGAACAAAAGCAATGCTTACCAGAGGCAGACTCCATGTGTGCCCCGTTTACTTTCAGGGGTGTTAGGACAACACGTGGCAGCATGACATCAGTCTTTTTCTTTTGTTTGGTTGTCTGCAGTCCAGAAAGAAACCAAAACAAAGGCATTATGGAAAGGTAAAATAATCTTCTAAGCAGCACAGTCCCAGTTAAGAACTAGCTCTGAGGCAAATCTTCAGGTGTCATTACTAATGACACATGAATAGCAGGGAATTCAAAGTTACCTTCCTCTCTCCATGACCCCTCCCCAAACTGCAAACTCCCCAGCTAAGGAGACACTGAAGGACACAGGAGTCGCCTGTGCACACTACTCCTGTCACGCAGCCCCAGCTATCATGCAGCAAGGAAAGCTCCCCTTGAGAGGCTTCCCACTTCCCATTGTCCCACTCTTTCCCACCTGGGAGGCGGTTCTGTAGCTCTCCCTGGTGGCAGCGGGTCCCTTGCTCTGAGATTCAGTGGAACACGAGGCATTAGAGGAGGTTTCATCAAGAGACACTGGAAGAGATGGGCACTCAGTCAGACATAGAAGTAGACTCTATAATTTGAGGTTAATGTCATTATACACTTACCATCATTATCACCACTCACAGTGCTTGCTTCATTGGACTCACAGCTTTCTGCATCTGCTGTATCCTCCAGCTCCTCACCCTCTGGCACAGAGAGGTTCCGGGACCACTGCAAGGCATCCTTCTAAACAGGCAAACAGAACTGGGATGGCTACAGTCCTCCCTCCCCACCACTACGACTTAAACCAATGGGAACAGACAGTTTAGTAAACAGTTTTAAGCTTTTACTTTCCCTTCATCTTCCCTGTTTTAATCCTCGATGCAGAAAGACACTTTTAAGTGGCTCACAGCAGAACAGAAGTCATCAGAACTATCAGCATGCTTCACAGAGACCCCCCAGATGAGTAACACAAACATACCCAAAACATCTAAGGTTAATAACTCATTGCACTTTTCTGCAAGCAAGCAGTTCTAATAAAGAGAAATACCTCATCCTTTCTGCAGAGTAACAGGCAGCAGAGCAGCCAACTGCTAAGATAATAAGCTTAGGAGATGTATTTACTACTTGTATAATCAAAGTCATTTCAACTCCATCTATTGTCAGCCACAAATAGTAATTCCATAAAGTTTTCTGACAGCAGAAAAAAAAAAAAGATACAAAGGAAATAGTCAAGATACCTGTTGTCTATCAAGCTGGTATCTATCAGAGGGAACCCAAGCAATCCAACAGTACAAAACAATGCAAAAGAGAAGCCTAAGACCAGAAACCTTTTCAACATTTAAGATTACAGGGACAAAAGACTAAAAATAAAAAACATTCCAGAGCCACCTCATGATCTGAGCAAAAGGGTGATGCTAAATATACACAGAAGGCAGTGGAACACAAAACAAACAACCAGAAGAATGAAAATACATTTTCATATCAAGATTTTACTCGTAGCTACAAGCTCTCAGACTGATTTAATTTATTGGCTGGCTGTGCTTCCTTGTGGCTGGCAGAAAAGGACTGGATGGGACCATTTGGATAAGCAGCCACCTGAGCTGGACACCAAGTATTGGAATTAGAGGATTTATCTTGCTTGTGCAATTGAAGAAACAAAGGGGTTTAAAAAGAATTGATCATATATGACTGAACATAGCTGAAAGGTACAAGCTCAGAGGAAATAATGAATTCCAGGCACTCCTTCACATGATGGTCTCACAAGGCAGCACATTGGGCTCATATGCTCAGTGACAGGTTAACACTCGGCTGTGCATAGCAAGCAGCGCTCACACCTCAGCTGAGAGCAGGCACTCCTTACCTTCAGTGTGAAAAGGCTGATGCGGCCAGGCAGCTTGTAGAAGAGCCCATCACCGCCCCTGGAATTGGAGTGGAGCATGGCATTGAGGCAGGCCAGGGGAGAAGTGCCACTGCAACACAGAAAGGCACAAACCAGTAAGTTTTAAGAATCCCAGGGGTTGGAAGGGGCCTCCAGAGCTCCTGGGGTCCAACCCCCTGCCAAAGCAGCTCCCCAGCTCATATTGCACAGGGCGGCGTCCAGACGGGGCTGGAATCTCTCCAGAGAAGGAGACTCCACACCCCCTGGGCAGCCTGGCCCAGGGCTCCCTCACCCTCACTGGGGAAAAGTTCTTCCCCACCTTGGTGGGGAACTTCCTCTGCTCCAACTTGCAGCCATTGCCCCTTGTCCTGTCCCCACAGACACTGAGAAGGGGCTGGCCATTTCCCCCTGCATCCCATCCTTCAGATATTGATAAACATTAATCAGGTCCCCCCTTAGTCTTCTTCTCTCCAGGCTGAACAGCCCCAGCTCCCTCAGCCTTTCCTCACAGGGGAGATGCTCCAGGCCCTTCAGCATCTCCAGAGCCTCCTCTGGACTCTCTCCAGGAGATCCCTGGCTGTTTGATCCCAGGGAGCCCAGAACTGGACACAACACTCCAGAAACAGCCTTATCAGGAGGATAGTCTGAAAGATCAGTTTAAATAGGCCTCATTTAGCTGACTGCAGGGAACAGAGATGATGCTCGTTAACTTTATGGGCTGTTGCTGTTTTCTTGTGTGACCTCTGTGTCACCCTCACCACATTACAGCGAAGCAATTGTCAGAAAACAGGAAATATTAAGCCTGGAAATGTTAGTTACTCTCAGCCATTTTTAAATGTTTCAGACTTGGGTTGATTTTACAAAAAAACCCCAGATTTACTCAGCAAGAGGAAGATGGAAACAAAACCAGCAGAAGTTGCAGACATATGTTCGTGGAATGTTTTTCCTGACATGTCAACAGACAAAACTGCACCAGCAAAGCCAGACATAAAAGGTCTGATGTACTAATTTGTCAAGTCCCACATAACTCCCTGGTTAAAGCAACCATCCTACGTTCACAGTGATGGCATTTCTGAGCCAGGCCATCTCATGTTTTCCCATACATCACACATGCACAAGCAGAGGCTTACCTGGAAGTGCCATTAAAGCAGTACTGATTTCATCATTATTAAAAGTGAAACTGGCTCAAGACGAAGTATTTCAAAGAAAATCCTTCTCAAATAGAGAATTTAAGAGTAATTTCTGTTTCTACCCTGAATGCACTTTGGGTTTTGCACATCTCTCCACAAGCCCTGGCAACAGACAAAACTACCCTGTGTTGCTTTTAGATACCATGAAAAAAACTTTCCAGCCTTCCATCCTGCTAGAGAGCGTTTCCCTCCTGTGTTTAGCTCCCAGCACACCAACCAGCCACAGAGCCCAGCAGGCTTTGCTGCAATGAAGGTAATGCCCCCTAAACAGCTCAAACTCTCCTAGGAGACAGAACTCAGCCATGGTGCTGGACCCAAGCGTTCTGACTCAAGCATCAGCTGCAGGAGGGTCTCCACCACCCCTGAGGAACACGGCTCTCCCAACAGACCAGGGAGCGCTGGCTCAGTGTGGATTCAAAGGGAGAAACCTCTCGAGCCACAGAGCTATTTCCTTCAGGAAATGGAGTTTCAGGAAGTTTCTATACAAGTACCAGCAAAGTCCGTGGCGTGTTCAGCCAGGCAGGATCACCACCTTTATCCTGTGAACAATTACCCAGTGAAGAACACAGCCTTTTCTCAGAGCAGAGAATTAGTGACTGGGGAAGGGAAAGCAGATATCCTGAGGGGAAAGGACCAACCTTTAGAGTAATGCTTTAGCTCCCTGGGATTTACCCTGACACCTTCTCCACAGTCTGGCCCTTAAGTTACATACTAAGGCCCATTTCGCCCTGCATCCCATCCTTCAGATATTGATAACCATTGATCAGGTCCCCCCTTAGTCTCCTCTCCAGGCTGAACAGCCCCAGCTCACTCAGCCTTTCCTCACAGGGGAGATGCTCCAGGCCCTTCAGCATCTCCAGAGCCTCCTCTGGACTCTCTCCAGGAGATCCCTGGCTGTTTGATCCCAGGGAGCCCAGAACTGGACACAACACTCCAGAAACAGCCTTGTGACTGGTCACTTGTCCAAACTGTGAGAGCACAAAGATAATTCATGTGTGTGAGAAGAGACCTGCCTGTTACCTGCAGAGAGCAGCACACAGAGCCTCTGCTGTCTGCTCAGGGGAGAGCACTGATGGGACAAAGGTGCAGAGTAGGGAGTAAAGCAAAGGCATGTGAAGGTGCTCAATAAAAGGCCTGTCTGAATTCTACTCAAAGCTGTGAAGCCACCCCCCCTGTACCCAAACCAGAGAAGATCCCCTTGGCCAGGATGCCAGTGGCAGCTGGGTGTTCTAACAGCCCCGAGAGCAATGCAGCAGCACATGCCAGCGTGGTTCCTCTCCAAACAGTGGCAGCTCCTACACAACACCTCTGTGTGCATCACCTCATTTCACCACTCAAACCACCCCAGCTGTTTCCCCACTTCAGACACAAGGCAGGAGTGGAAACAAGTGAACATTTTGAGTTGTCAGGTCCCAGGAGAGGTTTGTTTACCTTCTGTAGGTGGGTAAAGTACACAAACACCATGGTAGAAAACAGCCCCCACAATCCAGGTGAGTGGGAATCGAGACTGGAAACAGCCCACAAATCTGGATTCCCCAGAAGTCAGTCAATGGGCAGCAGCCCAAAGAGATGGCTTTTTCTTTGCTAGCAGTCAGACTTAGGGTTTTTTCTTGCCATCAGCACTGAGGCATTTGGGCTATCACAGTTACCTACTTTCTTGGATCTGCAGGACTCTCTGTATTTCTCTACTGTCACAGAAATAGGTGGAAGTTCACAGGAACTTAGCCAAGGAAAAGAGTCTCCCACTCCTGTTGCTTCTCAGGCTCCACATCAGGTCCTTTTCCATCGGAAACCCACACTGACACAGGCATCTCCTCTGTACAGTGTCAAGGCCACACAGCAGTGTGAGCCACGCTATCAGTGTTTGAACATCTGAGCAGAAGCACCACATGTTTAGTGGTGTAAAATCAAGGCAACCTTTCTGAGTCTCTAAAACATGACTGCTCTACAGACAAAACATCACAGCAGACAAAACTTGAACTGCTCTCAAGCTAGAGTCACAACAGCAAAACCTACTGGGAGAACCATACCAGTGGTAAGTCCAACACAGTGCAGGAGCCTGATCTGCAGGAGGCATTTGTTTTACAACAGGTGGATGAAGGGGACTCTGTGTTATCAAAAACCCCAACAACAGCTTCCAGTTACTGTCAAAGAAAAAACCAAAAGCACAACTGGCATTTAAATGTCTGTGCTGTCATCTGCACTAACCATGCTGGGAAGAGCAAAAAGGAAGAGAAGTGGGCTGGAGATGAGGCAGAATGGCATGAAGAAGCACAAGGTTCATGTGCAGCCTCCCCCAAGCTCCACACTTGTTTTAGACAAGATCATCAATACTAACCTCATTTCCTTCAGTCCTTCAGCTTCTATGACCTGCAGAATCTGTTTTGGGGTCATAGGAGCATCAGAGTAATTTTCCAGCACCTGAAAAGACAGAAAGACCACGTGTCATTAAGAATTCTCTTCCACATTCACAGAGCTGCTCCACAGGCTGCAGTTCAGATCCAGCAATACTCCTCTGAAAACTTTATTCATCTGCAAAAGACACGTGCTAAAAGCTTCAGGCTACCTCAAGATTTGATCATGGCAGACATCACAAAAGGCTTACCTTAACCTGGTCCCTAATTAACTGAAATACAAGGAGAGGAATAAGCAGAATTTGGCCTCAACCCCATGGCACAAAAGCCAGTGGAAGCTTTACCACAGCCTGCAATATGCATTAGACCAAGCTGCTGCCACATACAACCTCTAGTGATGTCAAACGTTCTCCCTGCCATATACCTTCCTACCTCTCAATAAAAACCAGCCAGTATTTCCCTGGCAATACAAATATTCCTGTAGAGCTCCATCATTCAACAGCATACCTTCCTCAGATCACTGCATTCATCTCACCTTCGCTCCACCTCAAGAAGGGTACCACAGGGCAGGGTCAGAACTCTTGTCAGAGAAGGACAGAACTCAGAAAAGGGCAACAGCAGCTAAATCTTTTAGAAGATTTAGACTGCTTGCCTTTGAAAAAAAAAAAAGAGTAAAATCAGGTATTATTAAAAAAGGTGATACAATAAATAACTCATTCTTTCATATTTTATATGAAAAAGAGAATTGCCCTTTGTATGTGAAGAACTAGAGGCTCCCAGTTCGTGGGGTTTGTCTCACAGCCTGTGGAACTCACTGCTCCAAACCGCCCAGAAGCAAGAACTCAAGGATTCCAAGAGAAGCCTGGACATTTCTGTGGGTAAGAAGATTACCCACACAAACAGGAAACAATGAACAAAAATAAGCTGCAGCCGATGCAAACCACAGTGTTTCTTTGGGAGCAGATTACCCTGCAGCTGCCCAACACTCCATCCAGCAGGCAGCTAGGGCACTGAACTCCACAGAGCTCTGGGGCTGAGTGGGCACAGGGGCTGAGGGACAGGCACAGGGGCCCAGGGACGGGCACAGGACATGGCCTGACCAGCCAGGAACTTTCTGATGGTAACTGTGGTCTAAGTTCCCCGAGGGTGAAGGCTACAGCGATGCACAACCATGGTGTCGTGTGTCACCATGCTTCAGAGGAGTCAGCAGCACGCCACCACCTTTCAGTCTGAGTGGTGTGAAGAGCCAGGGGAGGAACCCAAACATCCCATCTGTGCCCACAGCATCTCACAGAGTCACCGCAGCACAGCGGTGCCACACGCAGCCTCCTGCCTGCCCCTGGAGCCACAGGCACAGGGTACTTGAGGGGGGAAACAAAGTGGTGCAGGACCCCATCTGCACCTCCCATCTCCAGGAGTAAAGAAAAGCCCAACCTGTGTCACCATAGTTCTGCACTTCAGCTGTTTTGTACCAAAAGGGATTTCTTAAACCATATCACAGAGCCACAAGGTTGGAAAAGACCTTTAAGATCATCAAGTCCAACCATCCCTGTCCTGTGCTGACCCAGATCCCTGAGCACCTCATCTCCCCTCTGTTAAACACCCCCAGGGGTGGGGACTCAGCCCCTCCCTGGGCAGCCTGTGCCACAGCCCCACAGCTCTGCCAGGGAAGAACTTTCCCCTCCCATCTGAGCTGACCCTGCCCTGGCACAGCTTGAGCCCATTGCCCCTTGTCCCATCTCCTGTCCCCTGGCTGCAGAGACCCTCGCCCACCTCTCTGCACCCTCCTGGCAGGGCAGGGGAGGTGGGGAGAAGGTCTCCCCTCAGCCTCCTCTTCTCCAGGCTCAACACCCCCAGCTCCCTCAGCTGCTCCTCAGAGGATTTGCCCTCCAGCCCCTTCCCCAGCCTGGTTGCCCTTCTCTGGACTCGCTCCAGGACCTCCATGTCCTTCTGGTAGTGAGGAGCCCAGAACTGGACCCAGCACTCGAGGTGCAGCCTCACCAGTGCCCAGTGCAGGGGCACAATCCCCTCCCCAGACCAAGATGGATTGTTCAGATGAGGTGCTAACCTGGTCAGGGATGGGAATGTGAGAACTGTATGAAATGAAACACAGAGTTTAAAGAAAAGATCCAAGTGACAAACCCTATTCACAAACTAAACAACTTTAATTCTGAGTCAATACAGCCCCCACACTTTTTCTGCCACTAATCAAAACCCCCCAGAGGTCATGGCATTTGGGTGCCTTCCTCATGAGCTGTCACCCCCCTGTCACTCTCAGGGAGCAGAGAGCTGACAAGGGGACACACACCACTCCAGAGCCACAAAATGGAACACACACATTCTGAAAAAGAAGGGATTTCTTCAGGGCTTACAAAGCAGCAGACACACAGCCTAAAACTGAACATGAAGGAGAATTTACGTAAAGAGAAAAGAATCGGCGCTCAGGGGAACAATTTCCAATCAGTAGATGTGTTAAGGGTACAGACTGCTCAGCAGGAGGACTGGGGGAAGACAAGGTCCTGCAGCTTCAGCTACCAAAGCCCAGCCTCCAGCACTGACCCTCCGTCCTCCCCTGATGCTGCCAGTGCCACATCAGCCTTCCAGCAGGACCTACAACTTAAAGAACATTAGCTATTCCTCACCCCCAAAGAGACACACTCCCCTTAATAACAATCAAGGGTTCCTATGTCCCTAATTCTGGAAGTTTACATCAGCCCCCCAATCAATTTACAAGTCATGTCACTCTGACAGCAGTTGTTGAAGTGCTGAAGCACTCCATCACCCACTTTGGCTCTGGGGGATCACCCGACTCTTGAAAGGTTGATTTTATGGAACACACAGTATCAGCTCTTGGAGAGGCAACACTGGAAAGCATCTCTGCCTCTGACTCCCAGAAACACCACGAGGAACACAAAACACAACCGTGCACGTCAGGAAGGGAAACTGGAGAGGGTTTTGGCAGGGAGCACGTGTAAAACTACTGTTAAAGAAAGACCTATTTTTAGTGGATTTACAATCAGTCCTGCAAGCTGCAAGTGTAGCTATGCAACTGAAGGTCTCTCCAAGTGGATGATCTAGTGTGAGATAGTTCTATTTCTGGTTCATCAATGGCTCTGAGATGCTGTTGAGGCTCAGGCATCCTGTGCACCCGCTGAGCCCGAGGGTCTAGCCAAAAGACAGGTGAGAGGAGCTGTGTGAAGAGACCCTGCTCCCATCACACCAGGGTGAGGAGGTGTTATATCAACAGCTGTAGAGCCAGCCTTGTGCCCTGCCTATAAATACAGGCTTTCTCTCACCTGTTAAGAGCTCGGGACATGTGAATAAGGTGCCTCTGTGCGAGGTCACCAGCGCTGCCTCTGCCCCTGAGGTACCAGCAAAGCAGCCCTGCCACCTGCAAGGGTCTGCCTGGCTCACAGAACCAGGGTCTCAAAGAGGGGCACCAGTACGATGAGGTACCACACCACCAGGCTCCCACAGAGCAGCCCTGCACAGGTCAGTTTATGCCTTTTCCAGGCAAAGTCGTGTAGGTCTAAAATATTGTAATTTACACACAGAAGGTTATGCAAGTTGCTGGAAGATAGATGCTTCTCTGATTAGGTTTCCTCTTGGCAAGCAGTAAGAAAACACTTTGATAGCCAAACCAATCTTACTCAGGAGCAGCACCAAGGCCTAACTTAAACACCCTCAGTACCAGACCCTGAGTCGCAGCTGGGCTCATCCATTTCGTTCCTTCTGGGTGTTTTTGTGTCCTGATACATAACCTGGCCACCAAGAACCAAGTAAACACACACACAAAAGGAAAAACAAGGGAACAGAACACCCTCAAGCCCCATAAAGCTGTCTGTAGGTGTCCATACGCTACGCAGCAAGGACACCCATGCCCTCAGAAATCCAGTGACACTGCAAGGGGAGCAAACTGCAGAGACCCATTCAGGCTGGCCACAGATGGGTCAGGCCTTGCTCCACGTACTGGCACGGATCTGCTTCACCAGGGCACAAAGAGACAGCGGCTCCGAGGCAGAGGGCAAAGCCAGGAGCACCTTCCAGCCAGCTGCAGAAGCTGGGACCATCAGCACTCCGTGGCAAGCAACAAGCCCAAACACCTCCACGTGTAACCTTAAATAAAAGCACTGCCTGGTTCACACTGCTAGCTGAAAAACACTGAAACTGGGGGGGTTTTCCTTATATTTATAAATGGGGTTTGAGACAGACCCAACCCAAACACCCTGCAGAGGGAAATGACTGTTCTCCCATTGGGATGGTCAAACACGACCGGTGTTCCAACAGCCCTACACAAGCACCACCAAAGCCAACCCGGGGTATTGGTGTTCCAACAGCCCTACACAAGCACCACCAAAGCCAACCCAGGGTATTGGTGTTCCAACAGCCCTACACAAGCACCACCAAAGCCAACCCGGGGTATCGGTGTTCCAACAGCCCCACACAAGCACCACCAAAGCCAACCCAGGGTATTGGTGTTCCAACAGCCCTACACAAGCACCACCAAAGCCAACCCAGGGTATTGGTGTTCCAACAGCCCTACACAAGCACCACCAAAGCCAACCCGGGGTATTGGTGTTCCAACAGCCCCACACAAGCACCACCAAAGCCAACCCAGGGGTGTGTTGTGGCTTTAAGCCTTCACCCAACAGACCAAAAGACAAACAGGTCCATCTCAGCGAGGTCTCCTAAGCCCCAAAGAGACACAACAACGCCTGGCCTCAGTGACACCAAGCCCTGGGCTCAGCACAGCCGTGGGTACAGCAGCTGAACAGAGCTGCTGGGCTCTGGCACCTTCAGTGCGGAAAAGAACCCGGCACCTCACTCATTAAACCAGAAAGTTGTGACAGCAGCACAGCCCGGACTTCGGGCCAGGCCTCTCCCCGGAGGCTTCGGTTCCTCCCACCGAGCCTGGAGTCATCTGAAAGGAAAACGAGCGGTTCCCGCACCGAGAGCGGTCCCAGCCCGGGCTGCGGGGGACAAGCGAGGCAGCCAGCTCCAAACCGCTACCGCTGCGGGACGGCACCCGTCCCGGGACCCGCCACAGCCCCGCACCGCGGGGCTCCCTCCCTGTCCGTCCCCCCGCCAACCCCGCGGGGCTCCCTCCCTGTCCCCCATCCCCAACCCCGCGGGGCTCCCTCCCTGTCCCCCATCCCCAACGCCGCGGGGCTCCCTCCCTGTCCCCCATCCCCAACGCCGCGGGGCTCCCTCCCTGTCCCCCATCCCCAACGCCGCGGGGCTCCCTCCCTGTCCCCCATCCCCAACCCCGCGGGGCTCCCTCCCTGTCCCCCATCCCCAACCCCGCGGGGCTCCCTCCCTGTCCCCCATCCCCAACCCCGCGGGGCTCCCTCCCTGTCCCCCATCCCCAACCCCGCGGGGCTGCCTCCCTGTCCCCCATCCCCAACCCCGCGGGGTCTCCTCCTCCCGGGAAGGAAAACAACCGGGGAGGTGACAGCGGCCGCAGCAGCGCGGAGTCCCCCGCCCGCGGGCCCCGTAGGGCGATGGGGAGACCCCGGCGCCCCCGCCCCCGCCAAGCCCCGGCCCCCGGCTACGCGCCCGCACGGCGCAGCGCCCGCCCGCCCCTCACCCCGCCGCGGGCCCGTTACTCGAGGAGGGGCCGGAGCCGGCGGCGGGCGCAGCTTTCCCCCCCCCCCCTTAGGCCGGAGAGGCCCCTCGGGGCCCAGCGGAGCCCCCGCGCCCCCTCCCCAGGGCCCGCCCCAGGCCCGCCGCGGGGGGGCGGCCGCCGGGACGGTGCGGCGCGACCCCCGGGCCCCCTCCCCGCCTCACCAGGCGGGCGGCCTCGGCCCACGTGCGCTCCTTCTTCCTCCGCTGCTTCATCTCCTTCATCCTCCTCCCGCGCGGGCGGCGTTGGGCGCGCGCTGACCGTTAGGCGCGCGCTGACCGTTAGGCGCGCGGGGCGGCGGCGGCGGCGGGGAAAGGGGGGGGGCGGGGCGGGCGTGCGGCGGGCGCGCGGGGCGGGCGGGGCGCGAGGCGGGGGCGGCTCCGGGCGCTACGGGAGGAGGAGGAGGCGGCGACGGCGGCGGCGGCGGCTCGGGCCCGACATAACACCGGGGTCAAAGGGCTGAGAGCGGGGGGGAGGAGGCGGGGCCCGGCGACGGTGGCCGCGGTGGGACACGGTGGGACCCGCGCGCCGCGACCGAAGAGGCGGGGCCGGGCGCGGAAGGCGCGCGGCAGGCCTGGGCCTCGTTTGAAGGAAAACAAACCGCAAGGGCTGCTGGGAGTTGTAGTCCGCGCTGCCGCCTCCGCCAAGGCCCCGCCTTCGCCCGCGGACTACAGGTCCCGGCGGGCTCCGCGCGCGCCGCGCGGCATGCCGGGACTGGCCGCTGCCCTCGCCTCATGGCCGCGGGGCCCCTTTGCCCGGGTGGCGGCGGCGGAGCTGCCTGCGCCGGGGGCCGTTGTGTGACCGGTCCTGGCAGATCGGGGCGGGGGGATCGCGGCCGATCCCCGGCTCCGGCCGGCTGCTGCGAGGAGCGAGAGGAGGGGGGACGGGGCGGCCCCTGGGCTGTTCGCGCCCCAGGCCCCGGGCTGCGCCCCCCGCGGAGCCGAGCCGGCCGGTGCTGGGACCCGTTTCAATGGACGCCCTTGGCTGGCGGGCGCCTCTGCGTGCCCGTTACCGCCGCCGCCCTCTAGCGAGGAGCACCGGGGACTGCAGGCCCCGCGGGCTGGGCCCGCATCGCGCGGGGACCCCGGGCCGGGCTCTTCCAGGCCCCGAGGCCCGGGGGTGCCGCCGCCAGGCCGCGGGCGGGACAGGAGCGGTACACGGCTCTGCCAGTTCCATTGTGCCGCTTCGGAAAAACGCGGCTTGGCCGGGACCTCTTGTTGAAGAAAAATAACGAGGCTCGGGCAGCATTTCGTCCCTGAACCCTGCTGCCACCTCCAACCCCAGAATGAGACCCAGGCACGTCTGGATTGATGCAATAAATCTTATTGACTCGAATACACGTTGTAGTTTAGGATCACTTTACATTCCTAGATAAAAGAGATGATACAAATAAATATGGACAGAACTATTGACAGGTTCTTTGTCTACAGATCACCTAAGAGAAGGCGGCGATGGCTGTACCCGAGGAGCTGCGAGTTCTCATACGGACAGCTGTGCTCATGGGAGAGCTTCAGATGCTCCACTTCGAAAAGAAAAGGGGCTGAAGAAGGTAGTAAGCACCCAGACCACAGAGAGTTACCCCCCCACACTGCACAGTGCAGCGCAGACAGGACCAGTGTTCCCGTTTCAGTTCCATCTCCACATCTAGTTACGGCTTTTGCAGGTTGTCTTTCCAAATTGTGTTTTCCCACAGCAGCAACAGACCCACGGGAGGTGCCTGGGGCCCATTAACCACCACAGATGGGAGTGAGGAGAGACAGGTCCAGGTTTACAGGTGTCTTTTACTCTGCATTCAGTGAAGGCAGACTTACCACACCTAAAGCAAATACTGAAGACAAGTCTGATCTGTATAATGCCCCAGCGTAGCCCCAGGTGCTACGCCAGAGGGATGTGTTTCAGAAGGTCCAAGCAGCATGCAAGTATTTTTAAAAAGGCCCTAGTCCTACGTTAAGGGTTCTTTAAAAAGTGCTTCAATTCCTAAGCTCTAGTGCCACGTGGTGCTTGCTCCCAGAACCTAGGGCTGACATCTGGTCATGAAAGAAAAGATCCCATGATACAGATCAGAGCACAGATGAGAAGGGTGTTCAACATTCCTATGGGGGAACTGTGAGCGTGCACACTGTCCGAGGGGCTCTCCCAGGAGCCAGCTGGGTTTCCTGGCTCTGGCTGTTACCCTGCAGGAAGCCCAGATGGTTCAGATAACACCCACAGAGGGGCAAACGCGGTAGGAATGTTTCTTAAAAAACTTCAACCCAGAGCTCAGTATGTTTTGTACAGCTTAAGACAATGTATCTTATCTTGCTATCAGTGCCACTGAGTATCTGGGCGAGGGTCAGTCCATAGAAATGAGACTCTAAAAGCTTCTGTAACAATCTGACCTTGTCCATGAACACACTAACAGATCTCCAACCACAGCTCCATTCAAATACAATGACTAAATATGCAGTTTTATTCTTTTTTTCCCCCCACCCTACTGAAGTTCTTTCACCTTGCTAATGAATTTCTACAGCATTAAAAGCAGAGCCTTTCTGACATATTAACCAGCTAGCTTATCAACACTATAACAAGAACAGTTTGGGTTTGCACTGCGATTTCCAGGGTACCAGTCCTGCCAGGAGGGGAGTTTCCAGCATAGGAGTTTAGTAGAGAATTCCCTATGGAGCAGTAGCAACTGAGGGAGAGTGCACATGTGTCTGTGTATGCATCATTCACATAAAACATACGTGTAGATGGGTATGTACAGATACTTGGTTATATATTTTGTTGCTATTTCAGGTTTTAGACACCCCCCCCATCAATTTTTTGAGCACTTACACCATACAATCATGTTTAAAAATGTCCAAGTACAGAAGGTTATGTGGTAGAGAGAAAGAGGGAGAAGAGGGAAGAGGAGGTGACATTATATTATGCAACAAGAACCAGTTAAAAGGCTCTCTGTACACAAACAGTGCTTCATAAAAAGGAAGATTAGGCCAAGTTCCCAAGTTCAGGGTGAAAGAAATTTGTTAGATGCCTGCTCTCTCAGCTGTCAGCAAACTCCTCTTTCTCCACCAAAGCTAATATATATATCTGCATGAATGTGTATATATATATTAATCCTGTGGTCCAGAAGAGCGCTCCATGGATCAAAAAGCAGCTGAGTTTGAGTCAAACCAGGCTCAGAGGGGCACCCTGTGTGCAGGAGGCAGAGGTGAGTGAGCTGTGCTGAGTGTTCAGTTCCTGCTGCTCACAGGGGTCAGCCAGAACCGAGTTCTCCAGCCTGGCTGAGGTCGCTCACTGGTATTTAAGGAGCACACAGGCAGAATCCACCCATCAGAGCGTTTCTAAAGCCAGGCAAGTCCTCATGCACTCACACCTGTCAGTCTGGAGGAGTCACCAGTGAGGGAGGGGAAACAGGTACAGACATTCACAGGAGACCAGCCAACAGCAGCCAGAAAAAGTAACATCCCAAGTCTCCACATACAGTGAACTAAAACTTAACGAATGAGCTGTGAGACACTAGACAGGGACACCTTACTCTGTCCTTAGCGTGGCAGTTCCACCTCCCTCCAGCCTGCCACACGAGCCTGCAGCGTTACAGGAGCCTGCTTAAGTCACAGGGCAGCTTTGCAGAGACCATCAAAAGCAGGAGCTCTTCCTCCCTTGTTTCCAAAGTAAATCCCCTGGAATTAATGCCAGATTCCACTGCCCAGGCTGCAGTTCCTTGTGCTTCTGGTCCCAGTGGGCTCTGCATGGGCTGGGAGGTGCACAGGAAAAGTTTCTGACGTGGCTCAGGTGAGGCACAAAAGGTCCCAAACACTGAACCTCCTCAGGGACCAAGGGAAGGGGCCACACTTGCAAGAAGAGCGTGCTCAGAGGCAGCTCCATGTCACAGCACTCTGCCCTCTGCCCAGCTTACAGGGGAGAGCAGAGCCAGCCAGCTCTGAGCCAAGGCTACGCTGCTCCTGAGCCTGGGGAGATGTGAGAAAGTGGCCCTACACCACCCCACACCTTAGAGACTTCATCTGGAGGCTGGCTGGAAATGCCAGGGGGGTAAAGCTGGAGGCAAGAGAGAGGAAGAAAGCTGCAGAGCTGGCACTGGTATGCACCTTGACAAGGTGGCTCCTGTTGGCAGGGCTGAGGTCTTTAGGAGGTCAGTTTAGAGGAGCTCTTATGCCTGTAAACAAGGAAAGGACTCCAGTTTCTATTGCTTCCTTTCTAGAGGGGGCAAAGTTGATTTCAAGACCCTCCTCTCAAGGGAGGCACAGCTACCTGGTGCTGAGTGCATGCTGACCACTGCCACCCTGCCTGCTCAGACCAACCTCTCAACCCCCAGCGATGATCCCAGTCTTTCCAAGCAGGAAGAAGAAAAACTATGCCCCTAGTCAAGTCTGAACAGCTCCTCTGCTGTTTGGCCTCATTAGGCTCTCACTGTGGAGTTCTGGAGTGGTGGTTCTGCTGAGATGACTTTCAACTCTGTCTTCTTATTGCCCAACAGCAAAAAACAAACCCAAACAAAACAAGCCGAGTGCAGCAAAAGGGCCAGTGCAGCAGGAGAGACGGGGGCGCTGGGAGGCGATTCCCATGCTGCCCATCGCTTCTAACACGTACCTCATGCATGTCTGGTTTCCTAACTAAAGTCTGGTTCCCTCAGAGGCCGAGGGCGGCGTTGCGAGCACGGGTCTCCTGCGGCTCGGTGCACCCGGGCTGGCACAAGTCAGTCAACAGCAAAGCGGCCATCCCCAGGGGAAAGGGGCTGCGCTCTGGCTGGGAGCTCTCTCTGCGGGTGTCTGTCTGTCTCTGCTCTCGGAAGGCAAAGGCTGTTCCTGCCCCGGAGAGGAACTGCTGCTTTTACTTTGGAACCAGCCCTCGGGACTGTGGGTAGAGCTGAGAGCTATGGGTGCCTGCTGAAGAGGATCCCCCTGATTTCCTTCCAGTTTTAGGCCTGAAGAAGTAAAAATGAAACAATAAACAAAAAGCCCCAGCAATGTCACCTGTTACTCATCAACATTAATCTTCCAGAAGCTGATTTTTTTAAAACCTGGATTTATTC
Organism: Porphyrio hochstetteri; assembly: GCA_020800305.1. NCBI lineage: Eukaryota > Metazoa > Chordata > Aves > Gruiformes > Rallidae > Porphyrio > Porphyrio hochstetteri. Next base: position 16,680,183 of record CM036921.1, on the reverse strand, counting down.
TCTAATCAGCCTCACCTTTCTCTTCCATCCTGTGTTCCTGTCTCTCTCTGTCTCTGCTTTACAGCCAAGCTCACCTTAACTTCACTGACAAGACATGTTGACAGATAGAACTGTACTCCTACCTCCACTGTTGGCTAGCCTGCTCACCCAACCTCCAGCTCACCTGGGTTTTGACTTTTTATTTGAAGTGCTCTCAAAGGTTGAAGCATCCACCTGTATCTCATCTTCATCCTGCAGAGCTGCTTCTAGAGCTGCCTGGACTTTGGGAGCAATGGCTGGGCCTTCATAGTCCCTGGTGGTTCTGCTGGGCATGTCAAGCTCCAGTAACACAATATTCTCTGCCTGTGACAGTAAAAGAACTTCCACAGGTTTTCATAGCAATTGTTTCTTTCCCCTCCAGAAGCTTATTATAAATACTTTATAAATGTATGCAGGGCACTGTAAAAAATCACATCTCATGGAAAAACTAAGAATCCTCTGCAATTCACACTCCCCTGACTGGGAGGGTGAAGACACAGAGGTTGTAACCACGTCTGGGCTTACCCTGTACCGAGCCTCTGGCCGAATCAGCATGGACGTCCTGGCATGTTGGCTCAGTGGCCTCTTGTATCCTACAGCAGACACGGGTCTCTTCATCATCTGCTGGTTACTAGAGAACAATACTCAGTCCATTATACACCAAAACCAACCACTCCTCCTGGAGTTTAACATAGAACCACAGAATCCCAGACTGGTCTGGGTTGGAAGGGACCCCAAGGGTCACAGAGCTCCAACCCCCTGCCACAGGCAGGGCCACCAACCTCCAGGCCTGGAGCTACACAAGGTTGCCCAGGGCCCCAGCCAACCTGGCCTTGAACACCCCCAGGGATGGGGCACCCACCCCCTCTCTGGGCAGCCTGTTCCAGCCCCTCACCACTCTCTCTGCAAAGAACTTCCCCCTAATATCCAATTTAACCCTTCCCTCCTCCAGCTTCACTCCATCCCCCTTGTCCTGCCAGTCTCTGCCCTTTAACAAGCTGATTCCCCTCCTGTTCCTCTGCTCCCTTCAGGGACTGGGAGGCTGCAGTGAGGTCCCCCTGCAGCCTTCTCTTCTTCTCTATGAGCTAACCCATCCACACATGCTTCACGAAGGCAGAAACTACCTAGGCTGCATTTGTGGGAGAGCTCCCTACAGTCAGGCACAGGAAGATAAGACACTTATCCCATGTCACCTGCTCCCTGCACTAAAGGGAGGATTCCTACATGTTTTTACTGTACAGACCACAGATCTTTGGAGATATTTCTGTGTAGAGAGGCAGGATCCAGCCACAGCTCTCATAATAATTATTTTTGAGAGCTTTTCTATCTAAACCAGGGAAGAAATCTAGGAACTGACTGCTGTTTTACAATGCTGAATGCACTGTTCCCTGGATTTTACATAAAACTGTTGGGCTCAGCTAGAAGAAAAATCTTAATCTTCCCAGAACTCTCCTAACTCTACATTCAGCCTACTAAGGGGAGCATTTTTTTAATCTTACTGTGCAGCAAGAAGCTACAGATGCTGAAGGGTCAGTTTAAATCCCCAGATCAACCCTTCTGTCACCTCTAATTCCAACCCCAAAAAAGATGGGGAGTACACTCACTCCAGACGGGTTATGGGATGCAGTTTCCACTGGTCCTCCTCTTCATCAAAGAACGATCTGTTCATGATCTTATTTTTTTCTTCCAAGGGAATGAAGTTTTCAATGATCAGGTGCCTACATGCAATGGGAAATGCACAAGAAATGTAATTAGCAGATGACTTTCTCCATGGCCCCTGTCCCACTGACTTAAAATGAGGAAATGACTGGAAAATGAGGCATGTTGTAGCTTTCTCATGTTAAAATCAGGATCCAAAAGCATGAGCAGCACAGTCCCTTCCTCCCCCAACCGAAGGAACTACCTCTGTCACTTCATGGCAGGCAATGAAATGATGGGACTTACTTGAGCTTCAGTTCCCTGGTGAGTTCATTCTGTGTCTGTTCCAGTTCCTGGCGCTCTTTGATGTGCTCCTCTTGGAGATCATGGATCTCTGCCTTCACAGCTTGCAGCTTGGAAAAGAGCTGGAACCAGCAACAAGAGCCAGAGTCATGATCCTTTCACACACAACTCAATCTTACTCCCAACCTCCTAGACATGGAATCATTTTCCTTTTACCTTTTTGAGTTTTTTGGTCTTTATATCCACCTCTTGCTGGAGGGAACTATAGGTCTCCTTCAGCTCCAGTGTTTCCTCATCCCGACTTTCCATCTGCTGCTGGATCTCTCGCTCCCGACGTTTCTGCAGAACATGACACACAGTGCTACAGACCACGATTCCCCTGGCACCTCCAGGCTGACCCACACCACACCAACACTCTGTGTTTTTATTCCCCTGGGTTCCAGGGCTTTTCCTTTAGCTTCCAGTTCCTCACCCAGAAGCATTAACTCTTCTTTAGCTTTACACTGCTACTAAAACCAGACCGTGTGACTGCATGCCCAAGCTTCAATTAAAGGAATCAAGTGTCATGTTTAGATTGTTTTTCAGCAATTCACACTAGTCATTGCACTTAAAGAATCACCAACAGAAAAGAAAATCAACTTCTAGTACATAGTAAAGATCCCTCCTGTGAGCTAATGGCTGAACTGTCACTCTCCATGATCTTCCAACTGTTTTTTCCACTTACAGACAGCTCCAATCACAACAGGACATAAATCTTTAATGTGTAAAGCTGGAAGAAAACTATTCTAAACCTTCTTTAGGTATGTCATACAATGGCAAACAGGGGACAAGCCCATCCCCTTTCTTTTGCAAATACTGATTGCCATTAAACCAATCCCAGGGTTAACTACAGGCAGATTTTCTTACTGTTTCTCCTGACACTGTTTTGTAGAGCTCTGCAGCTGGGCTCATCATGCAAAGTAACAAAGGTTCTTCCTTGTACCTGTTCTGCGATTTCCTGTCGTTTCTGCTCCAGGATTTTCTGCTGCTCGTTGGTGTGATCCACAATATTTTTCCCCCCCACCAGCAGCTTGCTTTCCATTGCCTGAAAGGAAAAAACCAAGGTCCTAAGTCTCTCTCATTGCAGCCTCCCAGTCCCTGAAGGGAGCAGAGGAACAGGAGGGGAATCAGCTTGTTCAAGGGCAGAGACTGGCAGGACAAGGGGGATGGAGTGAAGCTGGAGGAGGGAAGGGTTAGATTAGATATTAGGGGGAAGTTCTTTGCAGAGAGAGTGGTGAGGGGCTGGAACAGGCTGCCCAGAGAGGGGGTGGGTGCCCCATCCCTGGGGGTGTTCAAGGCCAGGTTGGCTGGGGCCCTGGGCAACCTTGTGTAGCTCCAGGCCTGGAGGTTGGTGGCCCTGCCTGTGGCAGGGGGTTGGAGCTCTGTGACCCTTGGGGTCCCTCCCAACCCAGACCAGGCTGGGATTCTGTGATTCCCTCAGTGACCACAGAATGTGCTTTCAGCAAGGAAGAACTCTACCTTGATTTTAGCACTCAGCATTTCTGTCGCCTCCTTCTCTCGCCTCAGATCCTCCATTTTCTTCTCTTTCTCTTTCAGCAGCCTCATCTTCTCTTCTGCTACCAAGCTGTGATCCTCTACGATAGCTTTCTTCTCAATCTCCAGCTTTTCCTGTTGCTCCCTCCAGTAGTCATCTTTGTCATCTCCTTCATCCTCACCCTCCTCAGTGTCCTCCTCCTCTTCCCCACCATCTCTCCTCCTTTCCCTCCTCTTCCTTTTGCCAATAGACCGTTTTTCCAGCTGTGCCTTGAGCCGAGCGATCTCTTCCTGGAACTCCCGCAGCAGAGCATCCTTGGGATCCTCATTCACTCGTGGCTTGTTCTTGATGTTTTTGGCACGATTGGCATATCTCAGCGTGGTCAGAGTTTCCTCTACGTTGTAGGAGGCAGGGCCTATATTGGCCACCATCACGGTTTTGGCATTGCCACCTAACGAGTCCTGGAGTAACCTGGTCAGCTTTGAGTCCCGGTATGGAATGTGTGTGCTCTTGCCATCTACCAGGGCAGAGATAACGTTGCCCAAAGCTGAGAGGGAGAGATTGATTTTCGTAGCTTCCTTTAACCTCTCCCCCTGGGCTCCGGTCTTCGCTTGCCGCTCGCTGCCTGCAAGGTCTACCAGGTTGAGCTTGCCGACGCGGATGTGGTTCTCCCCGTCCAGCCCCAGCTCGCTGCACTCGATGGTGATGACAAAGATGGCATGAGAGCGCGAGCTGTGCTCGTTCATGTTGGTGGCACCCACGGAGCGGTTCTGGTTGCCCACGTTCATGACGTGCTCGATCTCCTTGACGCTTTTCGTCACAAAGGAGGACAGGTCCTTGACGTACACCCCTGTGTCTGGCCTCTCCTTCAGCTCCAGCCGCTTGGACTGATCCTTTGACAACAAGTCTCTGATTTCCTCCTGGTATATCTCCAGGTAAGATGCTCTAACTAGGTATTGCTGGTTTTGAGATCTGGAGATGTGGGTGAAGATGTGATCGAATGAATTTGGGATGACCCCTCTTTTTTCGGGGTCCCCACGCACCCCTTCCATGGTGTATGTCTTCCCTGTCCCAGTCTGCCCGTAGGCAAAGATTGTCCCATTAAACCCTTGCAGAACTGAGTCCACGAGAGGTCTGAAGGTCTCATCGTAGAGCTCGACCTGTTTGGAATTCCAGTCATACACAGCATCGAACGTGAAGGTCTTGGGCAGCTCATGGGCTGTTCCCCGTGGGTTCTTCACAGACACCTGCCCTAACTTGACATCCACATTAACGACTCGCTCATACGCAGCCGTCTTCTCCTTGCTGTTCATCGGCCGGCATCGCACCACCACCCGAACGGACTCGGAGCTCTTTAACTTAGACATGGCAGCAGGTCTGTGGCTGGTGTGATGTGGTGGCTGGATGATTCCGTGCTAGAAACCTACAACAGAGACAAAGGAGGAATATGTGATGGCAGTGTTCTGCAGGTGGCAGGTTTTCACAAGGCCAAGGCTTTGACTCCTCTATCCGAGCAGCATTTTGCAGGCATGAAGTTGTGAGGGATTCTGAAGGAAAAGAGAAAAGGACAACAGAAAACTTTAAGCAGGAGGGGATTCAACTTTTTAAAAGGATAGACAATGACAGGACAAGGGGGAATGGATTAAAACTAAAGGAAGGAAGGGTTAGATTAGATATTAGGGGGAAGTTTTTTCCAGAGAGAGTGGTGAGGGGCTGGAACAGGCTGCCCAGAGAGGGGGTGGATGCCCCGTCCCTGGGGGTGTTCAAGGCCAGGTTGGATGGGGCCCTGGGCACCCTTGTGTAGCTCCAGGCCTGAGGTTGGTGGCCCTGCCTGTGGCAGGGGGGTTGGAGCTCTGTGACCCTTGGGGTCCCTTCCAACTCAGACCATTCTATGATTCCATGATTCTATGAAAGCCTGAGCTGAGCTGGTATCATTTCCCCAAAGCCTGTCCATCAATCAGTATCCTTTATGCAAGCGCTACCGCAAAGAATCCTCATCAAATCACATCCTTACAGTTGGTAGAGAGCCTTTTCCTGACCTTTAAAAATAATCATAATGCATTACAGACTGTGTATACAAATAATGTAACACTGTGCCACTGATTCCCTTCACAGTCAAGCTGGTTTAAATCCCACACTTTGAAACACCAGTACAGACTTGCCCTCTCCATATCGCTCAGGCTCTTGAGAGGGAATCAGCCCGGTGCTTTGAGGAAAGTCCTTCACCTCCCTACCAAGACTCACGAGAAGCTCTGAATTCTAAATACAGTGCTTCCTGAGGTGCCTCTTCTCACGCCTCCCCTGCACTGACAAACCTTCTCCAGTTCTTCAGACCTTTATATTACAGCATCCTCCCACGTGATGTGATGTGTCGTCAGGACCACCCTGCCGTGGAAGTTTTAAAACCTGTGCCTGGGCTTTATTTTAAATGTCAGCAATTCCCTGGAACGCTGCCCAGAGGCTTGTTCCCTCCTGTGCAGTGCATGGTTCAGGTCCCTTCCAGGAAGCCTGCTTACAGAATAATAGATGTTTAATTGGGCAGCAGCCGCTGCAAGGATTGAAGATCAAGTCATTACATAGTTTGTCCATTTCCAGACACCACATCCCCTGAATATTCAGCATTTCCACACTTGGGAAAACTGATGTTACTTTCCCTTTCTGTCCAGAAGTGAGTGAAAATGATTGTCAAGGGCAAGTTTTTACCAAATCTTCCAATCTACAAAGGAAACGCAGCAGCCAAACCCAGCACCACCTTCCAGCCTGTGCAGCTACAGCAAAACAAACCAGTGAGGAGGGTGAGCTGCCCCAGTGAGGTGGGCTCTGGAATCAGTGGGCATCCAAGAGGAATTATTTCCACCATCTCCCTGCAGCCAGGAGAGGGTGCGTGCTGCTGGATGCCTGTGTGGTGCCCCCACTGAGAGCACCCCTGTAGCCCTGTGAACTCAGGCTCTTCACACCCCAAGGTCACCTCTGGTCCTGTGCTCGCCCCAGAGCACAGCAAGGCAAAGCGTGGCTGCTCCCCCAACACTGGATGGCCTCTCTTGGCATGCTCACAGCACCAGGGCTCCTGGTCTTTCTGTCCCAGGTCCCAACAGCCCCATCAGGGTTGATCTTGCATTTGTGGGGTTTTTTGCAGGAGTATCCCAGCACACAAACCAGAGAGCAGCAGGGCCTGCTCACCCTCAGCAGGGAGCACAAGGGAAAGCTCTACAGTCAGAGTAATCTACATCATGCCTCACCTAATGCTCAAGCAACCAGAGGACACCAGGGTGTGAAGTGGACACCTGCCAGGATTTGCCCTTCTCAGGCTTCTGAGGATGAGTTTAAGCTCCTTTCACATCACTTCTTATAAAAATTTCATAAAGCACTCAGTCCTGTGAGCCCTGCCTCCTCTTCCTGTAATGCAACCGCCCTGGTGAGGGGATCCTGCACACTAACATTGGCATCCTCCTCAGGATCACCCATCAGCTTTTGTGGGGGTACCAAAGGCAACCCCACTCGCTGGAGGTATTTCAGTCACAACTGCTCATGTGGGTCTGTGCTGTTACTTTTTCTCCTGGCAATATATTTTAGTCAGGATTCCCCCTAGAAGCCAGCTCTGCCCAAGCAAGAAACGCTGTCGCTGGCACAACGAGCTGCCCTTTAAACAGAGCACAAAGGCTGTGGTACTGCTGCAGCGACAGCCTTGCAGGGGAGATCTAACTGGCCCAGCTTGTGGAATGCCAGGTCACTTCTAATAAGCTTTTTTTAAAAAAAAATGTCTTTCAGGAAGAGCTCTGAGATGCTTCTGCCAACTGGAAGTAAATGTAAAACCCTGGAAGCCCCAGGTAGCACTGGCACACGTTCAGTCTGGCCTCCTCAGGACAGTCTCTCTCTTCCACGACCAGCTGGCTCTCCAGAAGCACACAGACATTGTCTAATTTATTTTTGAACTTGGTAATTGGATGTCTCAGGAGAGCTTCTCAAACAGGGCAACAGAATTTCAGGAGCAGAGCTAGAGGGCTGAGAAAGGAAACACCACACTTCTACCCAGTGCCCAGGCTGTCGGTCTGCACTACAAAGAACAACACAAGAACAACAAACAAACACGTTTAAGGATTGTTTGGAAACCCCAATATGGCCTTGGGAAGCTGCTTGGTTTGGTGAGGAGAGTCCTTGCTCCATGAAAGCACATGGTAACTACCAGGAGGAAGATGAGGAACACGCAGCTCTTGACAACCTGCACAGTGAATTCAAATCCCTACAGGAATCTTGGGCTGACATTGAATAAAAGCATTTCCCTCCTAAACAAGAACTCCAAATAAAGATGACTTTACAGCCTGACCCACAAGGAACATGTATTCTGGAATACCAACAGAGAAGGGCTATGGAAATGGGAGCAGGTCTTGCAGAAGCATAAAAGGCAACTCTCCTTCTTCTCATTAAGAGCAGCTGTAATAAATACACACTGCTCCTTCCATAGCTTCCTGAGGTATTCCTGTAGTTCAGGTTCACAAGAGCCATCTCTTTTGGCCCAAGCTCCTGTACCAACTGCTGCTTCATTCATCTGCATCAGCACAGTGAACACTGACACTGGCAAGCACTCCTTGGGCAGGGCTTCCCAAGAGCACAGCCTTGCTTTACTTCATGTCATCAACATCCCCAGGACAGTTCAGGTGAGAAGCGACGCTGGGCAAGTGATGCTGACTAACCCTGAACGATGGAATGAAGTCAATCCTCCCAGAAACCATTTCCCCAGGGCACACATTGCCACCCCCAGGCTCACCTGGAAGCTAGCAGGGAAATACCCAGCACGTCCCCTCTGTGACAGCATCAGCAGAGGCACAGACTGAACCAAAATTACACTGCACATCTGCTGCTCCTCTGGGTCTCTCTCATCACTGGGAGCTGGGTAAGCTCTTGACACCTTTCCCCACTTCAGTGGCAAGCCTCTTTTTACAGCCACTGCTCAATTCTTGTATCCCTGATTTGGGCTATTTTCCTAACAACCTGTCAGGAATCATCTCCAATTCTTTTAGCTGCTCCTGTGAGGTTTACATGCTTCTTCCCAGACTTACTCAAGAGTGTAAGTGAAAAATAAACCCAGGTAGGTGACAGTGTTTGTACTCCCCAGAGCAAGGTCTGAGTTGCCCTGAGCAGCCGGCCAGGGATGGCCAGAGGAGCTGGGACTGGGAACAATGGGCATGCTGCTGTGCCACCTGCTCTGCTATGGGGAGGGGGCTTCACTCCTTAAATTAGTTCAGCTTAAAGAGACTTGGGCCAGGTCTGTAAGGACCAAGGTCAAGGTTGAGACAAATGCATTTCACGAACATGCTCCAGGTGACCAAGAGGGGGGTGGGCAGAAATCCAGGCATTTTTATTTCTTTTACTCAACACAAGGGTTTGCCTGGAAAAAAAAGGAGCAACTCCACAACGTGAACACCAGCTGAGGCAGCCACTTCTCCTCAGAAACAATCAGGAGCCAGGACAGGAGAGCTCAGCCGGCCATGCCCTCGATGCTCTGACTCACACACCACTTCTCCCCTCCACCTCTGGCAGGCTGAAGCCCTGAGGCCTCTCTGCTTCCTGGCTGAAGTTTAAAGATCTCAGGAAGGTTTTCTGGGGTGCAGCCTAAGCCCTGTCCCTCTGCACACCCCCAGGCACCGCTCAAAAAATCCCATTGCTTTCCTGTGCTTTAAATCTCTCAGATATCTGTGGGTTCGTTATGTCCTGCACGAATTGCTCCTTCATGAGCCAACCGCCCCCCATCCCCGTTCTCTGACATCCCTGCCGAGCAGCACAGGCAGCACAGGACACCCATCCCCGGTGCTGAGCCGGGCCGGGAGAGCCAGCCGTGCCACGCCGTGCCTCCTGCTGCCAGGGCACCGCCTGCCCCGATTTCCCTCTGTGCCATCAGCACAGCACCCCCGGGTGTCCCCCCGCCCCGGGCGGCACCAGGTACCGGACTCCCGCTCCGGCTGGGACCCTGAGCTCGCTTCTGGCTCCGGATCCGCCCGAGCATCACCCGCCGCCCCCGCAGCCGCCGCACCGGCTGCATCAGGGAAGCGGCTGCGGGAGCAGCCTGGGCCCCCGCTCCACGGACGGGGACAAGGGGCCTGACGGGGGCCACCCGCCCAAACGGGGCCACCCGCCCGCGGCCTCGCCCCGGGCAGCCTGGCAGCGGGCAGCCTGGCAGCGGGCAGCGGGCAGGGCTCGCCGCCTGCCTCGCTCGGCGCCCCGGGCTGGCACAGCCGCGCGGCACCGGGGAGCGGCGGGTTCCGCCCGCCCGAATCTCGGCTGAGCGCCCCGGGCGGCGGCTCCTCGGAGCGGGGTCCCGCCGCACACGCGGGGTGTGGGGGCGGCGGCGGGGCCCCGGCAGACACGGGCCGGGCCGGGCCGGGCCGGGCCGGGCGGACTCACCTGCGCCGTCACCATGGAGCCGAGCGGCCGCCTCCTCCCGCGGCGCCGGAAGCAGCGGGAGGAGCCGCCCCCCGGCTCTGACGCACTTCCTTAGCAACGGGCGCGCCCACCCCCACGCCGGCACTTCCCTAACGACCGGGCCCGGCGGGGCCGCCCCCCCGGTGCCGCCCCCGGAGCCCGGATGGAGCCGGGACAAAGGGGCCGCCGCCCCCCGCCCCGCGGGGCCTTATGGCAGCGCCGGCCCCGGCCCGGCCCAGAGCCCCAAGCGTCGCATTTTGTGCCCAGGACGGGGAAGGTGCTCGGCGCACCGGCTGCTGAGCGGGGACGACAGCGGGGCAGGGAGGGGGGAGCCAGGGAAGGAAGGAGGGAGGGAAGGAGGGAGGGAGGGAAGGAGGGAGGGAGGGAGGGAAGGAGGGAGGGAGGGAGGGAAGGAGGGAGGGAGGGAGGGAAGGAAGGAAGGAGGGAGGGAAGGAGGGAGGGAAGGAAGGAAGGAGGGAAGGAGGGAGGGAAGGAAGGAAGGAGGGAAGGAAGGAAGGAGAGAAGGAAGGAAGGAGGGAAGGAAGGAAGGAGGGAGGGAAGGAAGGAGGGAGGGAGGGAGGGAGGGAGGGAGGGAGGGAGGGAGGGAGGGAGGGAGGGAGGGAGGGAGGGAGGGAGGGAGGGAGGGAGGGAAGGAGGGAGGGAAGGAAGGAGCACGGTGCAAGCCGAGTGAATACAAAATCAGGGTTTTATTATTACAAAAAACACCATTTACAAACAACCCCCCACCCCCCGCCCTTTCTCCTAACACAGGGTCTTCCCAACACCCGGGAGAGGCCGCCCTTGCTCCACATGAGGCGAGGCAGCCCTGGGGGCAGCGCCCGAGCTCACCCAGTGAAGTAGTGAGGGGGTGGTCCAGCCACCCAGCTCCCCTGGGATGCAGCCAGAGGTCCTAAACCCACTGAGTTCCATGACCTCGTGGAAGTCAGCACTGAGGAATGGAGATGAGGCTTTGCCATCCCTCCCCTGAACCTCCAAACTCCTCCAGAGCTCAGAAACGTTTCAGAGGAGAAAAACCCCCCATGGAACCCCAGTGAACACCCAGCATCCTTCAGACCGCAGCAGCGCACTAGGGGCAGCCAGAGCTGGTACCACAGCTCCACGGGAGAGGCAGGTTCAAAATGGGAAAAATCAAGTTCTGGACTTGGTATTTGGACAAAAAAATAAAGCCACAGGAGTAGCAAGAGACACCAGTCACGTTGTAGCACCCCAGGGGGATTACCAGTGCTCCCAGCACTGAACTGCACTGGGCTGACATTTCCCCATCAGCTGACGCTTCCCAGAGTTATCTCCAACGGGATCTCCCCTCACAGCTCAGAGTTCTGTTCTCAGAGGGGTTATTTTATAAAGTACAGAAGCAGAAACCATTAAACACAGACCAACCCCACTACAGCTACTTCACTTAAAACCATTTCATCCCTACCACAGGCCTCCACCTGACATCAACAGCTACAAAGCTACAAGCCCTAAATCTCCAGCTCTCCACTGGCTACGAAACATCTCCTGTCCACGTCCCCACAAAGGCCTTCTCCCCAGTTCCACACAAAACCAGGACAAACAGGCAGCAGTCACATTCCAACAGGCTCCCCTGTGCTTCTCTAGCACCACTGAAGGGATTCAGGTGCCCCACAGCTCCACTGTGAAGCAGGTATGCCATCTCTTTTGGCAGCAGAATGGAAACTGAGGCACTGAAGTGGAGTGAGTCCAGTAAGGCAACAGCAGCACTCGACAGAACCCAGGGCTCATTTCCAGTTCCAGGCTTCATCTCGCACTCCTTCCCAGGGAATGTGATGTTCCTGCACAATACTTAGGCCCTATAAAGAACTCCTGGCCAGTTCTGGACAAGGAGCTTCACATCTCCAGGTAAAATTTAAAATTTAACAGGGGAAAAAGAATAATAGGGAGGAGGAAATCTGAGCAGCTGCCTCATCAGGATGGCTGGCAAACTCCAAATACTGAGACTGGAGAGCTACACAAGCTAGACCTTAAAAACTAGACAGAGTTTAGAGTTTCCTATAAATTACAGGATTGAAAATTTATATTCTGTCTGACCTCATGCTGGAAACAAAGGAGAAGTCAGACAGAACAGGCCAGAAGGGACTGTGAGGAGTATCACAGGGCTGCAGCAGCCTGGCAGCGTGCTCTGCAGGCAGGACAGCACTGTCATTAGCACCAAGTGGCCCCTCAGCAAGGCCCCAAGCTCAGAGCAGTGAGAAGCGCAGAGCCTGCTCCCCCTCTGGTCAGAACTCGTCCCGCAGCCGGGGCGGGTGGTCCATGCCGAAGAACGAAGAGGGTTTCCCACGCACGTCCCGCTCCCTCTTCACGAAGGCGGTGAAGGAGGAGACACAGTTCCCAACGAAGTGATCAGACTGGCCAAGAATGTACAGATCAACCTGAGGCACTTCTGGCTGCAAGCTTACCACCTTGATCTGCGGGGAAACAAGGGAAGCAAATCCGTTCAGTCATCTATTACTGCAATCCAAAGGCCTTGGCAGAGCACTGGACATGGGTAAATAGAACACAAAGCCAGCAGACTCTGTAACTCATACATGAATAGAGAAACGTCAAAACAGCTTTCAAACTCGCTGAGGTTAATTTAATGGAAGTGTTTTTCAAGGAGAAATTTACTACTAAGCAGGATAATGCTCTTCAACCTCTAGGAAAAGAGGAGTTTTACAGTATAATTTTTATTGCCATGAGCAAAATTTGAGATGCTGATATTTGCCTGTGAGTAACACACTGCCTGCTGTCCATGGCAGCAACGGGCCACAATCCAAGGCAGGTTGTGATTAAAGCACTGCTGCCAGAATGGATTTCTGGAAGCCTTACCTTTCCTTGGAAGAACTGCTGTATTTCTGTTGTGTAGGGCTCCGAATCGGTAGCCACATAAACAGATTTAGCTTCTGTCTGCTCCACCCAGAGCTTGAGAGCACGCTTGATCTCTCTGAGGTCTGGCAGGCACATGTCCATGGTCAGAGGGGCGGCAGCGCCGCGGTCGTAGCCCACACACTGAGGTGAGGCCATGAAGTGGGGCCCGGCTGTCCCGTCCTTCAACATGTTGCAGGCGTTTTTCTGTTGGGAGAAGAGAACTGAAAATAAATCCTGTTTGAAGGGCAAATGGGAGAGAACAGTCCCACATCCCCTGCCTCTGCCAGCAGCCTCACAGCCTGGGTGGAAGAGGCATCCCAACAGCACTGCTAATACAGAATCACAGAGTCACCAGGTTGGAAAAGACCTGTAAGATCATCAAGTCCAACCATTCCCATCCTGAGCTAAACCAGATCCCTGAGCACCTCATCCACCCTCTGTTAAACACCCCCAGGGAAGGTGACTCAGCCCCTCCCTGGGCAGCCTGTTCCAGCCCTGACAACTCTTTCAGTAAAAAGTTTTTTTCTAATGTCCAATCTGACCCTGCCTTGGCACAGCTTGAGCCCATTGCCCCTTGTCCCATCTCCTGTCCCCTGGCTGAAGAGACCATCACCCACCTCTCTGCACCCTCCTGGCAGGGCAGGGGAGGTGGGGAGAAGGTCTCCCCTCAGCCTCCTCTTCTCCAGGCTGAACACCCCCAGCTCCCTCAGCTGCTCCTCAGAGGATTTGCCCTCCAGCCCCTTCCCCAGCCTGGTTGCCCTTCTCTGGACTCGCTCCAGGATCCCCATGTCCTTCTGATGGTGAGGAGCCCAGAACTGGACCCAGCACTCGAGGTGCAGCCTCCCCAGTGCCCAGCGCAGGGGCACAATACACCAGGAGGGTTTGAGCTGCCATCCCCCAAAGCAGGATGCTCCTCAAGCAGCTTGTTCCACCAGCCCACAGCAACCAGCCTCCCACAGGAGCCATACCCAGTCCGAGCCAATCCTCAGGTGAATCCCCACGTAGGGCCTGAGCAGCAGGGAAGCAATATAAGCTTCTCCTTTCTTCACCATCTTGTCAGACCACACGATGTACTTCTGGAGAGGCCGGTGCTCCTCCAAGACTGGAAACTGGGCTGGAGCTCCAGGTAGAGCAAGGACAGGGTGCTCAGAGGGTGAAAACCTGTGGAAAAAAAGCACCAGCAGACTGAGACGTGACCTAACCTCACATGCACCACCCTGCACAGAGACTATGGCACAGGAATTGAATGAAGGATGAACAGAAATATGAACACCCTGAAACCACAGTACTGACTGCTCCAAATTTACCCAAGCCAAAGCCACTGTTTGGCCAACAAACAGAACAAGGAAGCAAAACTCAGATACCGTGTTTGATCCCAGCCCCAGGAGCAGAGGGATCAGCATCATTTGAGAGATGAATGAATCTCACAGGCATAGCAACGAGAGCTGATGTTTGTACCCCAGGCTGGAGCAGTTCTGTCACCCAAACTTACTGATATGGCTAAAGTGGCTCTGAAAACAACCAGCAAACTACAGTTCATGATCACCAACCAAGAAGCAAATTCTTTCTGAACATATGCAAACAATAAAACCTGTGACTAAATATGACTGGCTCAGGAATCAAATCAGCCTGAGCTCACACCCAGCACTGCCCACAGGAAGGGTGTGTTCAGTGAATATTGAATGCAAAAAGCATTAAGAATTGGAATGATGTTGCTAACCAACTGCTTCAATCTCTGCCCCCCAGTTTCAAAGGCTGCACACAGCAGCCCAGCTGTTTCCATCAGTTACTCTGAACACTACAGTGCCAAGCCAGCACGCTTCCACCTTCTGCCTACCTTTGGATCCAGTGGTCCTTGTATGCAGAACTGAAGGAAATTCCCTTGAAGAGCTCAGACTTATCAAAATTCACTTGGAACTGATCCCAGAAGGGACCAAACGGATTGCCATCCTGCAAAGGAAAGACAAGCATTCATTCTGTGGGTAGCAGAGCCCAAAAGGAAGGGCCAGCAAGACCCTGGGGTGCAAAGCTGAAGGGCTTTGCTGTTAGAGGACAGCAGGCTGAGCACAACAGCCTGTCACACACCAGCTCCACAGGAAGGTGAGAAACACATCAGAGAAAGTTAACTGGGAACTAACACAAAGGAACACCACAGCTCTCAAACCTGTGCTTAGGAGGTTACTTCAAAACCAGGTGGACAAAACTGCACCACAGGTGCAGATCTCACAGTCACGATCGAGTGTCCAACGATCTTGAACACCAAGCATATACTGACAAAGCAAAGCAGGAAGGCACAGCACACCACACCGAGCAGTGGTGGTGAAAGGAAGGTCTCCCAGATGGATCTGGGGTGCACAGCTCCTGTGTTTGCAACTCAACAGCGACCTGAGTCGGTCAGTCACGACCTCTGGCACAAGAGCAGGCTCCCACCGTGCCGCGGGGCTGCGCGGGGACTCACCTTCATGGGACAAGTGCTTTTGTCAGCACTTCTCTGAGCCGCCGCCTCGAAGCAGTACGCCACTCGCCTGCCGGGGGGCCAGTGAAGCGGCGCCAGCTTCTCCATGAAGTCCTCCAAGCTGATAACGCGGTGGTACCGCAGGAGCGGCTCCAGCTTGAAGTGCTCCGTGTAGGGAACGTGCAGCTGGGGAGCACAGGGACCCTCCGCTCGCCCACGGCGGCACAGGGAGCGCGAAGCCTCCCCCGGCCCCAGCCCCCCCTCACCCCGCGGGGACAGGCCGCGGCTCAGCCCCCCAGCCCCCAGCCCCCCCCTCACCCCGCGGGGACAGGCCGCGGATCAGCCCCCCCCAACCCCAGCCCCCGCCTCACCCCGCGGGGACAGGCCGCGGCTCAGCACCCACAGCCCCTCGCCCCACCCTCACCCCGCGGGGACAGGCCGCGGCTCAGCCCCACCAGCCCCCAGCCCCCCCCTCACCCCGTGGGGACAGGCCGCGGCTCAGCCCCCCAGCCCCCCCCTCACCCCGCGGGGACAGGCCGCGGCTCTGCCCCCCCGCCGCCCCCTCCCGGCCCCGCGGGGGCTCACGTTGGTGTAGGGCGGGCGGTGGTGGCGGTACTCGATCCAGGGCGGCACGGCCAGGGTCCGGTTGAGGCTGCGGGCGAAGGCCAGGGCTCCCAGGAAGTGCTCGGCCTGGTTCCCGAAGCGGCCTGCGAGGGGGGAGAGCGGCGCTCAGGCGGGAGCCGCGCCGGGGGCTCTGCCGGGGCAGCTCCGCGGCGGGCAGGCCTCACCCATGCAGGGGCAGTAGAGCAGGTACCCGGCCGCGTCCCAGGCGGGCGCGGCGCCGCCTCCCGCCGCCATCCCCGAGGCGAGGAGGAGGAGGAGGAGGAGGAGGAGGCCACCGACCGGCGGCGGCGCCATGGCGGCTCGGCGGAGGCCTGCGGGAGGCGGCCCCATCCCGACATGCCCCGGGGCCCTGCGGAGCGGCCTCTCCGGCAGGAAGCGGCCACCATCGCGGCGGAAGCGGGAGCGCGGCGTCACTCCCACAATGCCCCGCACAATGGGGCCGGCGGGGCCTGGGCCGGAGCCGCGCCTGGCGGGGCCCGGGGCAACGGGGTGAGTTGGGGGTGGGGAGGGAGGGGGACGGCACCGGAGGGAGGGACGGAGGGCGGGAGGGCGGCGTCACGGCGGCCCCCTCCCCTCGGTGGCGGGGTCCCCTCAGGGGAGGAGGAGGGGGGTGGGGGTGTGTAGGCCGGGCCCGCCTCGGGAGGGGGGAAGGAGGGGAGGGGGTGTAGGCCGGGCCCGCCTCTCCCCCTCCCTCCCCTCAGGCTGCGCCATGGTAACGGGGGGGGGGGGCGGCACATGTGCTCCCCGCGGCACCGGCCCGGCAGCATCCATGGGCCCTTCCTCGGGGAGGCGGGGGGGGGACAGGCCCCTTTCCCTCCCGGTGCGAACGGCGGATCTACCGGGGGGGGGGGGGGGAAGCAACTCGGGGCTCCCCCTGCCCCGCCGCTTGCGGCCCGGTTGCAGCCAGCACGGCCGCGCTCGGCTCTGGGGGCTCCGCCGCCGCCTGGGAGCTGAGGGGGGAAGAAGCGGGGGTTTTGGTAGCATAAGTCAGTCATCCCGGGGCCATGTTGGCGTTTGGGACTTCCCCGGTGGGGCAGGAAAGGGGTTTGGGGCTTTTAAAATCCCGTCTGCTGTGTCGTGTGAAGGGAGCGGTGCCCCGTCAGGTGGGAAACTCATCCTGGGATGGCGTGTGGGGTTGTGTCCTGTGGGATGGTGTGTGGGGCTGTGTCCTGTGGAGTTGTGTCCTGTGGAGTTGTGTCCTGTGGGATGTCCTGTGGGGCTGTGTCCTGTGGGATGTCCTGTGGGGCTGTGTCCTGCGGGAGGGCTGCAGCAGCTTTTCATTGGCTTTTAAAGGTGGATGCAAACTTTGCATGGAGTTTTTTTTTCCAAAATCTGTCAGTTGTCAAGTGGGAGAAACTGATACTGAGCCTCGAGCAGCACAACTAGAAAAACGAGCCTGTTTGGATGTAAAAACCAAGTTATCAGAAAGAAGCAGAGTTCCTCGCTGCTAGAGAATAGTGGTTTTCATGGGGGAAACCAGGGAGTCACAGTGAGGTGTGAGGGGGAGTTTGTGACCGTAGGAAGACTCTAAAAATGGTCAGTGCAAGATGTGTGGGGAGGTGGGAGTGTGATTTTTACATCCAGAGGTGGCATTGGCAAGGCATCTATGTCTGGTAGCCATGGGTTTGCCCCATATAATTAAAAACCAGTTATACTGGGAAACAGTAGAGGATGTAGAAAAGTCCCAAAGCCACCTGAGGTCTGGAAGCAGCACCCTGCTGGCTTGATCAGCACCCTGTAAGGAGAGTGGGGGTGATTGTGTTACCCTCTGGAGGGGGCGTTGAAAGCCCTGCTCCGAGGGGTGTCACTGCAGTGGTTTGAGGTGTTATGGTCACTGGTTGTGGTGCAGGGAAATGCAGGCTTGCCCATGCTCTGGCTGTGCCAGTGCCTGGCCTGTGGCTGCAGTGTGAGGCTCCACACCAGGCTGTGCCCAGCGTGGAGGCTGGCTTCTGCTTTCTGCTGTGTGCTTGAGCAAGCTGGAGCTTGAACAACTCAACATGGCTTAGCAAACCCGAGCAGGGCTCTGGGGGAGGACAGATTGAACTAGGAATTGCTGCTCAGCAAGGTGAGTTCCTTCAGGCACGCTGCTGTGTGGGCTGTGCAGCACGAGAGGGCTGAGGGACGCAGGAGGCCCCAGGCCAACTTCTCTGTCCCAGCAGGAGAGAAGAAGGGACAGTACTGCAGCAGGTCCTTAGCAAAGGCATTTCAGGACTCAGAAAGTAGAAGCCAAACCCAAATCAGACACAAGAGCTGTGTGTGACAGGAGTCCTTTAGGAAAGAAAGCTCAGCTCAGCGCCCCAGGCAGCCTGCCAGGCTCTGCCTCCCGCTGCTGCTGCAGGCCTGCTCCAGCCAGGGCAGCACAGCTGTGCTCTTGGTCTGGTCAGAGGACTCATCCAGGCTCCTTTTGCTTTTCTCCTGATTATCTTTAACCTGGGCAGTTCACAGATTTGGTTCCCAGCTTAGGTCACAAGGTTTCCCCATGCAGCTGGGGACCAGTACAACCCTTTCCAAGCCGACCAGGTGTCCAGCACAGGTACAAACACCAGGCTGTACAAGATGCTCTCTGAGTGTAGGTGAAGTGGTTCCACTGAGCTGTGACTGTTTCTCTCTGGTGGCTACAGAGTTACAGTCAACACCGAACACCTTGGAAACATTCTTTGAGGAAAGGTTAATAAAACTCATGGAGTTTTAAAAATGGGAATACATTGAGCATGCAGAGGGTTTTCCAGCCAAGCATGAACTGTGTTGTTGACTTTCCACTGATACTATGTTGAGACCCTCATCTTGTTTTTTCTTTCTTGTTCTGCAGCTGTCAGAGTGTCCTAGGACATGCAGTTAGACTTAGAAACAGACCCAAATAGGTAGAGTCCTTTTTCTTACTAGAACTGTACAGTTTTAAAGGAAAGTTGATTAAACTTTACAGTAATCACCTACAGACACTGGCATGGCCTACCTCACTTCTCTTGGGGTTTCTGCTCTGAGGGTGCTGGGTAGTTAATGCACCTTTCTGTCTGTTAAAGACAGCAGCATTCCAAGTCTGTCTCCTTCCAGGTAGCTTGGAAAGCGGCACGGATGGCTGAGCTGGCTCAGAGGGAATGCAGCAACTACCTGGCTGAAGCGGCAGAGACTCCGGGGACGCGTGCGCAGCTCTGAGGCAGGGGGTGGGTAACGCTGTTCCAGCACAGCTCTCACTCAGGGCTCAAACAGGCACCATCTCAGACACCTCCAAAGGAGGAGTGCTCTGAACCCCGTGACTCCTGTCCCCCGAGGGTCTCCTGTCCCCTGAGGGTCTCCTGTCCCCCGAGGGGCAGGAGCAGCTGTCACACCCCGCTGGGTTGTGCCAGAGTGGCACGTCAGCAGTTCTTGTCCTTTGTTATTCTGCTCTGAGCAGATTCAACCACACAAACCTGATTTCTGTTCCTAATGAACATTTCCAAACCTCAGAGATGTGTTTTCTTGGAGTTGTCCCATTTCCTGGCGTGTTCCAGGCAGAGGGAACCATTCATGGTACTGTGAGGGATGCTGTAGCTGCAGTTGCTGCTGTTCCACCTATTCATAACGTTCAGCAGGCACTTTCTTAATGGGGGTTGGTTAGTTCCCTCATAGTTGCACATCCTGCCCACAACTGGCACTTGTGTTGATGTGCAGGCAGGAAGTTCCTCCCTCTGAAGCAATCCTGGAGTAAGAAAGAGCTTGAGGGTTTGATGCTATTTTAAGAAGAGTTTCTCAGGCAGCTGAATTCTGTGAAAGACATCTCTGGGGTTTATTTCAGCTAACCGTTCACCAGCCTGGGTGGTGCTGGAACCGTATGGAAATGCAGTACAAGACAAACCCCACTCAAGAACATCCTGCTGAGAGAGATTAATGCAGATTTTCATCAATGTGAAAGCGAGCAGAGGATAAGAGGAGGTTTATTTTGTTGAACAGGAAACAGTTGAGCTTCCACTGTCAATGGATGGGCATGTAAAAGGAATACAAAAATTCAGTTGCTCATTAACTGCAGAAAACTTCCCAATCCAAAGGGACAGAAGTGAAAATATAATGACTGATCACACCCTGAAGAGAAGCAGCATCTGTTGCCTTCTTGAAAAAGGTGTGATGTTCCTGCTTACAGCAAGTGTTCTCCCCCAGCCCTGCTGACCCATGTGTGGTACTTCAGGTGGGTTTGCTAGGAAACAGTCTGACTAGTGCAGCAGGTTGGGAGCAGGTTGGAGAGGAAAAAAACAACAAACAAAACCCACAAGAGAACTTTAGTTTCTCTAAGAAGCTCTAGAAGGGAATTCCATGTAAGCAGAGATCAGGAGCAAGTGAGAACAGAGTGTGAAAAAACCCAAAAAAGGGGTAATAAGTGATTCACAAAACACAAGTGGAGAGGTATTTATAGCTACAGAGAGACAGTATTTCAGAAGAAAAGGCATGTAACAGGTAACACTGGCTCTGAGTAGTTGCAAAAACGTAATTTGGAAGAAGTTTAACATAATTTTACCCAGATAAGAGGGGTTAAGGGTGAACAGAAGACATCTGGAGCTGTGAGTCTCCCCTGTCTGGACACATACCACGGTTACAGTGCTTGCTGAATGCTCTCCTGTGTTTGTGTGCTTAGGGGAGAGATGCAGTGTCTCAACACCAACCCTTCTGTGATTTCAGGTGGAGATGGTTTGCTGTTGAAGCAGCCTGGTCACAGAGGGTTCCAAGGCAACTGCACCAGGACGACACCACGGCAAGATGCCCACAGGCTCAGGTTCTGCTTGACATGGCCACGTCCTACTAGATCTGCCATGACGGCATTTTTCCCCAGTGTCCCCAACTGGATTCAAGATGCAAAGCAGGAGGAGGAAGAGTCAGACTGGAAGTTAGTCCCCAGACCAAGAGGCGAAGAGAGCGACAGTCAGGGAAAATGCCACTGTGAAATCTCAGAGAGCTCCTTCAGCAGCGTGGACAAGCTGAGAACTCACACGCTTTCTCACACTGAGCAGAGACCATACAACTGCCCCCAGCTGCACTGTGGCAAAGCCTTTGCTTCTAAGTACAAGCTGTATAGGTAGGTAACTGCTGAGTGCCTCAGCCAAGCCGTGCTCCCCTACCAGAAGGGAGGGGAAACCCCCTCCATGGTGTTTTTGTGCTTGAATTTCTGAGAAGGTGCTGGAGGGGAAATGCCCTTGTCACCTTGCAAAGCCGTTGAGTGCCAGACATTACCATACTTGGCATCTCTTTAAGCACCTTCCCCAGAACCTCAGACAAGAATTTATCCTGAGCTCAAGCTGTTTTCTGTTTTACTAAGGAGGAAATTGAAGCAGAAAGTGGAGTTCACATTGAAAAAAACCCCAAAATGAAAAGCAAGAATAGCGTTTGTGTTTTATGTGCCCTGCCTCTAACTCTAATCCCAGGAGTGTTTCTGTGGCAGCTGCTGTTCTAGCCTGAAGAAGTAGAGTTCCAATTTGTGTACAGAAATACAGCACAGAATGATCTGATCACTAGGAACTTGAAATGAGATGAACCTCCCTGTTAGTGTGAGATACCAGGGTGCTGTCAGTCCACAGAGGCTGTCACAGACGTTGCCACAGCCTGATCCCTGCTGATGCAACGAAGCCGCCTCACCAGCAGACAGGCATGTCTTGTCACACGCTGCCAAGGTTGCCTTTGTCACATCCCCTTTGACAGCCCCAGCAGACAGAACAGGAGCTGAGTAGGCAGCTGAATGTGACCTGTGTGGAGGTGATGCATGCCAGGGCAGTGCTGAGACAGCCGCTGCTGCTGAAACGCTGTGTGGCTGTGCCTGGGGTGTCCCCGCTGCTCAGGCTCTCGGGGCAGCAGCACCTTTAGGTGCCGGTAAAATCCCACCTGGGGGTTTTGTGGCATAAAGTGTAGAACACAAGGCAAGCTTTGAAGAAGTCATGTTCTCTCAGGCTGGCTGCTGGTCTAAACTTTGCTGCTTCTCTCCCCCAAGGCACATGGCCACGCACTCTGCTCAGAAGCCCCATCAGTGTATGTACTGCGAGAAGATGTTCCACAGGAAGGATCACCTTCGCAACCACCTGCAGACCCACGACCCCAACAAGGAGGCGCTGCACTGCCCCGAGTGTGGCAAGAACTACAACACCAAGCTGGGCTTCAGGCGACACCTGGCCATGCACGCAGCCGCCAGCGGGGACCTCAGCTGCAAGGTGTGCCTCCAGACCTTTGAAAGCACCCAGGTCCTGCTGGAGCACCTCAAAGCTCATTCCAGGCGTGCTTCTGGCGGGGCAAAGGAGAAGAAACACCCCTGTGACCACTGCGACAGGCGCTTCTACACCCGGAAGGACGTGAGGAGACACTTGGTGGTGCACACGGGGCGGAAGGACTTCTTGTGCCAGTACTGTGCTCAGAGGTTTGGGCGCAAAGACCATCTCACCAGGCACATGAAGAAAAGCCACTCCCAGGAACTGCTGAAGATTAAGACAGAGCCAGTTGACATGCTGGGTCTCCTGAGCTGCAGCTCATCTGTCGCTGTGAAAGAAGAGCTGAGTCCCGTCCTGTGCATGGCATCCAGAGACATGATAGGTGGTAAGAGCTTCCCTGGCATGTTGCCCGTGGGCATGTACAGCACACATCTCCAAACCATGCCAAGCTCAGGGATGCCCCATTCTTTGGTTCCCAATTCTCTTCCCATGGGAATGAGCTACCCTCTGGAGTCTTCTTCTCCCATCTCCTCCCCACCGCAACCTCCTCCAAAGTATCAGCTTGGATCTACCTCATATTTGCCTGAGAAACTACCCAAAGTAGAGGTGGACAGCTTTTTGTCAGACTTCCCTGGCAGCCTGTCTCTCTCATCTGGTGAGCCTCAGTCCTCTTCACCTCAGCCACCTCCCCTGGATGAGGCTTTGCTTTCCAAGAGCCCTGCTAACCTTTCAGAGGCTCTCTGTGCTGCTAACATGGACTTTTCTCATCTTCTCGGCTTCCTCCCCTTAAATCTTCCTCCTTGCAATCCACCTGTATCATCGGGGGGATTGGTCATGGGCTACTCACAGGGGGAGACGCAGCCACTGCTTACCACTTTGCAACATCAACCTCAAGAGTCTCCTGGAGCTGGGGCCTCGCTGAACTTTGGGCCCCTTCATTCACTGTCCCCCGTCTTCACCTCCAGCTTGAGCACAACCACGCTGCCACGTTTCCACCAGGCGTTCCAGTAAGCTGCAGTAGCGCTGGAGAGCAGCTCTGTCGGGCGCCCTTCTGTGGAGAGCCTTAAAAACGCACAACTCTTCCTTCCCTTCGGGGGCTGAAAGCTTTGCAGAGCTGTTTCAGGCAGGAGGTTGCTGATCTCTGGAGGGAGCACTTGTAGACTGGAACAGCAGATCCCCCCATGCAAGTCCCAGTCCTGTACAGCGAGGGGATGTCAGCTCATAGACTGGATCTATTTTATCTAATTTTTAATCTGTGAATCAGGAGCCACGCTTAGCACTGACCTTCCCTGAGACCCTGGAGCTATGTTCCTCTTCGGGAAGGGACTGTCCCTGAGAAGGAGTTGAGACTCTTTCATCTTGGGCTAAACTTTTCAAGAGTCCAGCTTCCATTTCACGTTCTCACACTGCAACTCTGGCAAACCAGCCAAGGCCTCCCCGAGGAGAAGGAGGAGAAGTGGGGATACCCCCTCTGTGTGAAGCCAACGGGGAAGAGGCTGTCCTTCCCCACTACCTCTCAGCCATCACCCAGCACAGCTTACTCCACATCAGTGTTAAGCAACGACACCGTTTACGTAGCGGAGCCGTTAGGTTACACTCAGTCCAGTGAACATTGTTTACACAACACAAACCTGTTTCCACCATGACAAAAATAGGAGGCACCAGAACACACTGGGTTTATGTCTGGTGTAGCTAGAACACTGTTTACACAACGAAGTCAGGTTGCACTGATTTCTCTTCACGTTACCACGTTCTTCCCCCATGGGGAAACACACTGCTTCTTGGACCACTTCAGCCTCTGCAGGCAGCAGCTTCCTGCCTTGTCTCTCTAGCTGTCCACGTGGCAGGAGGATGGAGCAGCTCTCACAGCTCAGCTTGGGTTTGTTCTGTGTGGATAGAGCCCTGGTCAGTATCTGCCACAGGTAAACAGCCCCTGTGTCTGTTCTGGAAACCAAAGCAGGTGGAAAAGCTGGGTTAGGAGCTCGGGTGTCGTGCCAGGCACAGATCAGAACAGGCTCCAGGCCCCTGCTCTGCAGGTTCCCTTGAGATGAGGAACAGGGTGTGAGTTTGTAGATTCACTTGTTTTTACCACAGCAGTTTGGTGAGGCCAGAGCCCTGCAGCTTGTCCATGCAGCACTCTCCAGAAGTACATATTTGCCCCAGTCTGAGGGTGGTAACATCAAGGAATCAGGAGGAGAAACTGGCCCCAGCTTCACATAAGCACTATCAGTGTATTGGAAGCCTATCCCCCAACACTAACAGTTCTGACGGACGCTGAGGGCCAGCAGTCACCCCCTCACTTAGGATTTGGTACCACTGGCCTTTCTGTTCTCTCCTCCTGAAGTTAAAGCCCTGCTTCCCCTGCTCCCTGCCTCACCTCTCCAGTTCTTCCACAGACGGTTTACCTGCTGAGGGCCAAGGGTCACACTGTGAAGCAGCAGCTGTCATTCAGCATCTGCATCATCCCCTGCTCTCACTGTCCTGGGTGCTTGTACTGCAGGTGGTGATGTACAGGGTCCATCTCCCTGTGTGTGGGTGTCTGTGACTGCAGACACACAGCTCCTCACACCTCAGCACGGAGGAACCATCGTAGCCCAACAGAGACCAGGAAACCTGTCAATATCCTTCTCCAGAAATCTAGGAAATGCAAAAGTCTACCTCTACTCTGTGATCTCAGCTCCTTCAGCGACGCCAGACGCTGTCCCCACCTCCCAGTACAGCCATTTCAGTCAGTACTGGTCCCTCCTGCTGAGCCAGCGACCCCAGCGTGCCGGTGCCGTGCCTGTCAGTCCACAGGCTCTGCCCCCCTTCCATTTTACTCAAGAATTTTATTTTTAATTTAGCTTAGTAATCCTCCCCAGAATGACTTAGTGAGCCACTGATTCTCCAAACCATAGAGCAGTCGTTTTAGGTTAGTCAGCAATGCTGCAAATAATACTTTTGTATCAAAAAATGTAATATAAGATTTATTTACCTCAGCAATATCCTGTGGCAATGATCTCCCCGAGTGAAATGCAGTACTTCCTTCTCTCCACTGTAACATGTTGCCTTCAAAGCCCAACGAGTGCCTTGTTCTCTGACACAGCAAAGGTGGACAGGGCGTTGCAGCTCCTCTGTTCACCGCCACTGAATACCTCAGGCCTGTCTGCTGGTGCTTTTTCTCTTTGCAGAGAGTTTCCCACACTTACCAACGATATGCAAAGCCTTATCCCCATCTCCACTTGAGAGGATTTTATAGATTAAGGGTTTTTTTTGAGAAACAAACGTTGAGAACTGATCCCCTCCAGCGAGTGAGGAGTATCAGATTTATGCAATGCCATCTTCTCTTTCACAACATCCAGCTTGCTTGCTTTCTTTGCCTGCATTGTACTCTGAACAGATGTCATCACTGGAATTCCTTTAGCAGTGGTAGCTAAACTTAGAGCCAGGCATCTTTTTCCTACCAGTAGTCTGTCAAAAGAATAAATGGAATTCATTTTGCTATTATTTGCTCGTGTGATTTGCTTTCCACAGGTGTTCAGAGACTGATGGAGTGGGGTGGCTTGGGAGGGACCCCAAGGGTCACAGAGCTCCAACCCCCTGCCACAGGCAGGGCCACCAACCTCCAGGCCTGGAGCTACACAAGGTTGCCCAGGGCCCCATCCAACCTGGCCCTGAACACCCCAGGGACTATTCTAACAAACAATTGCAATACTATTGCTCAGTGGCAGCACAGGGAGCGTGTGCTGGCGTGGCACACTGGAGGGTGCCAGGTATGTCACTGGGAAGTGGATTGAAGCTCTCACTGCACAGCAGAGCTCAGCACCTGAAGCACGTGTCAGGCTCCTTCCTTTGGAAACACTCAGTGTGCAACCCACAGAAATGATTTCCTGAGGCTAGGCAGTGAGCAGCACTCCCTGCTCCTGAGGAAAGCTCTGCACTGAAGCCACACAGCTGGGAGGCACAGCTCCTTAGGATGCACCTGCTGAGGGGCTCTGAAGATGGGGAGGAGGCAGCGTGGCCCAGCTCCCGCTGCTGGGCTGTGCTAGGGCAGGGTTACACCGTGAGGAGGGCTGTTGCAGCACAGCCTGAGCCCGATCACATGCAGGACAGTTGTGTGTAAGGCTGTTGTGCTGGTTGGGGGATGGGAAAAGGGCCCAGCTGAGGAGGGGGTTTGGGGGGGGTTGGTTTGGGGTTGGGTTTTTTGGTTGGTTTGTTTTTTAAGGGTTTTTTTTTTGTTTTAAATCAAGGTTTGGGGACGTTGAAGTCAACATTCTTCTTCCATCCTGAGCTCATTATTAAAGCAGGGGATGGGGGGCTGCAGGGACACACGGTGCTGTGCCTCCCACCCTGCTGTGCCTGCTTCCCTGGCACAGCCACAGCCACACCGAGCCTGAGCCTCCCCTGAAAAGCAGCTGGAAGCTGTGCAGGGAAACCCACCTTCAGTGCTGACAGGGCTTTGTTACAGCACAGCTGCTCCCCATTCCCACCACCTCTCTGGCATCAGCAGACTCAGGTTCTGCTGTCCCAGTCTCTGCACTATTCCCCTCCATAACATACTCACTTCCTTTTGGTGAGGAACCAGGACCCCTCAGGAATCCTTCCACGTGTTTCAGGCATTCTGCACCTCCAGGTAAGGAGTTTCCTCCCAGAGCTCTTCTTTGTCAGGCTCCAGCACCATCCACAGCCAACTCCACATGGTTCCACAGACCCCTGAACGCTTCAGCCACCACAGAGACAGATCAGAAACTGAGCTGGAGGGGAGAAAGCACATCACATTCAGCTTCTCACAGACCTACACCAGGAGACTGGCTTGGCTTTCCTACCCAAAGTACCTTTGGTTTCCTTGGTGCAGGGGGAGGCTGGGGGAGACTGAAGCATCTTCCTCACGCAGCTGCAGCCGCCCTTCCCACCGGCACCCCAGTTCCAGCACACAGGGAATGGACGTGGCACCGAGGCAGCGTCGCTGCTCTGGGAGCTCCCAGCCACAAGGGGAGTTAAAGACTTTGTGAAAGATAAAGAACAGGGAATTGGGAATCCATTCTTTTCAGTGAGCACTGACCAGGTCAGCTTTTCATGCCCAGGCAGGGGAACCATCCCCAACATGAAAGCAGCTGGTTAAAGCACATTTCAACAGCTCTACCACCTCTTTCACTTACTGTGTGTTTCTTTGGAACTACTGTGCAAGTGGGTGACCAGCTGCCAGGCAGAAGGTGCAGAGACAACGTGGGGCAGGACAGCTGCAGCATGTGTGGCTCAGCACACGGGCCCTGGCTGGCCCAGCGCCTCGGTGAGCCCGTCACGTACCTGCTCCTTGTTGTCCACTTCCCTCTGCAGCTCAGGGTCTCACACTTGAAGGTAAGAGAAGCTTCTGCTTAGGGAACTCCTCAGCACACCCAGCCTCAAGATGAGACTGGAACCAGTGCACACCCCTGCACACGGGGAGGGAGCAGATGCCCTAACTCCTGCCTTGAGTTTATGGCTTCTCCTTGCCCTGCTGGGTGCCTCAGCCTTTGCAGGTCCCCCCTGCTCTGGTGACCCCCAATACCTAGAGACTGCTTACAGAAAGGTGAGTTGAAACATTGGTACCAGCATTTTCCTGAGACGAGCACATTGAACAGACCCAGAGGTGTTTCCCTGGAGCGGTTGTGAGATGGGGCAGAGGGAACCTGTGGGGCTGTGGAGAGCTCAGCCCCAGGAGCAGCCCAGCACTGAAAGTGCTGCTGGAGGAAGAGCTACCGAGCAGCCTCCACAGCCAAGTCACAGCCACACTGCAACCCCTCTGCTGCTGGCAGAGCCCTGCTCAGTGCCACAGGCCTCAGGAGCGGCTGCCCAGAGCCCATCATTCCATCGGGAGCCTGTGACCATCCTGCTGTGAAGGAAAAGGCTCAGGATCTCTCCCTGGGGCTGCAGTTTGGCTCCTTGGGCTGGCTCTCCACAGAGCCAGGGCCTGAACTCCCCTCCTGCAGCTGCCACTGCCCAGGCCAGAAGCTTCCCATTGTTAAAGCTCAACTGCTTTTCTAAACCCAGAACATTGGAGCCCTTTGACAGCAGTGACAGACCTGTTCAGGGAGTGTCTGGGGCTGTAAACGAGGGGCTGAAACTGTAAAAACATGAAGTCAATTAGGGAATGTCCAGGTGACACTAAAAGGAGCTTCCATTGCTTTGCAAAGTGAAGTTCAATTGAAAGCATTTTTATAATGAAGTTGTTTATCAAAAGCATTTTCATTATCTGCCCCAGCTCTTTTCTGGGAGGGGGATGGGGCCTTTGGCTTGTCTGAAGTAAAGGGGATCACATCAGGCAAGTCAAAGGCCCAGCTCCCTACACAGACCCCGACTTGTTTCTTCCAAACAAAGAATTCAGACCCAAAAAAGGACCCGTCACCCTGCTGGGGACGTCGGGACAGCTGATGCCGTCATCTCCTCCTAATGTTTGTTAGAAGGTTCTGGGCCCTCAGTTACTAAAATCACCGGCCTGTGGGGGAGCATTTGAGACGAGCAGAGCCCACTCCCCAGTGCAGGTGAGCCCACTCCCCAATCCAGGGAACCCCACCACGTTCAGCTCCCCACAAGCTCAGAACCAGAACCAAACCTTAAAGCTCCAGCTACGACCATCAGTCACCAGCCCCAGAAGCCTCTTGCCAGAGCTGGAGAGGAG
The DNA here is from genome assembly GCA_020800305.1 of Porphyrio hochstetteri. Lineage (NCBI taxonomy): Eukaryota > Metazoa > Chordata > Aves > Gruiformes > Rallidae > Porphyrio > Porphyrio hochstetteri. The sequence goes on along the minus strand of CM036921.1, from coordinate 16,651,513 downwards.
CTCTGTCCTTTTCCACACTGCCCGCTCTCCAGCGCCGGGTTTAAAAGCCACACACCAGTTTCTGTGCCCAGGTACTTTCCAGGTGGGTTCTGGTTCACACTCCTAACGCCCCAGCAGCACTTCCCCGGAGCAGGGGCTCCCACAGGACTGACCACAGCAACACTGCTTCCAGAGAAAGTCAGCACAGATCGCCCTGTGGGTGGAGCTGACGCCTTCCTTAGTCTCTTCTCCCCTTGAAAAGGGCAATTTCGATGACTTTTAGGGGTATTTGCCTGCTCTGTCTCAGCAGCTGATGGCCACAGTCACACAGCAGCCCCCCAACACCAGCACCCCCGTTCTCCGTTCCCAGCCACGTGCACACAAACGCCCCAGGAAAGGTGGATTCACCATCCCTCCCTCCATCAGCATCTTCAACAGGTGCTTGCTGCACCCCCAGGAGCAGCACCCAGCGCTGGGAAGGAGTAAGGTGGAGGCTAAGGAAGGTCTGGCTTCCACAGTGCCAACAAACCCCCCAACTGCCTCTCGGAGGAGGAAACAGCAGCACTTGCAGTTACATTCTCCCCTCCTGCTCCAAGGTGCCTTTGCCCAGCACTCTGAGCCCAGCAGGCACCCTGCAGGCACCCTGCAGTCCTGCTGCTCCTCCATCAGTGCCACACGAGTGACACAGCACTTGTCACCCACGAGACCAGAGCTGCTGAAGCACCCTCACCTCACAGCCAGAAAGGGATCCCAACGCCTCAGCCAGTGGCCTTTTCATTACAGTGGAGGGATGCAAATGGTTAATAAGCCCTTTTGTGAAATCAACTGTAGCCTGAATGTCACAAGAGCCCAGGACAGACAATGACTGTTAACACACCGAGGAGAAAGCCCTGAGTAAGAAAGGCTGGAGCAGGAAACGCTGCGGATAAGCAGAGCCCTGAGGAAGACACTTTGCAGGTAACACAGAAGAGGAATTCTGGCTGTAATTGGATGTGCAGGTGGAAGTTGGACCATCCCTGGTCTGTAATGAACTGAACAGTGTGGTGGGATGAAGCTGCCACCCTTGAGGAAGACAAGGATGAGGCAGAACGCCCCTCGACTCCAGTTAGTTGAGAAGCTGCAATACCATAGAAGAAAGAATGGAAGTGGGACCCCCAGTTCCCAGAATAACTATGAATCTGTAGGAATTTCCCAGAAACGTGTGGAAGATGCATGCAATGTCTGTACAAACAAGCTACACCTCCAGCTGGGTGTGCCTGAGGGGGGGTGATCCCCAAGCACCCAGCGCTGCAACAAAGAACACCCACCAGCTCCACCCGACCCCAAATTACCCTCTTTCACACTATACAGCAGCACACAGGACACACCACTCCGGCAGAGACTCACTGCTCAGTCAAGTTTACAGGGAGAGAAATACCCCAAAGAACATTTCAGAGTATTCCAAGCTCTGGCTCTGACTGGGGGTCCCACCCGTCACAGACCACGCAGGTGCTACGAACAGAGACGCCCAGGAGGTGGCTTAGGAGAACCCAGAACAGGACAATGGCAGATTTATTTACAAGAGGACACAAAGAATACATACATTAATTAAAAATTACAAAGAATACAGAGAAAACATTTTGGGAAGGGAGAGAAATCAATGCTGGCTGAGCCTCTCCACAGGGGCAGGGGGAAACCAAAACAAAACCAAAATGTCAGAGAGGGATCTCGAATCAGAACTGACACAGGGCTCCACAGCAGAGCTGGCTCACACACCCCCTGCTCCCGTTTCCCATCCTTGATTCCTGGCTGATTAGGCTTTGGCATGATGGGCAGCTGAAGCAGCGATCAGGCAGTGCCGAGGAGCCAAGCTCCCCGCAGGGGACAAGGCTGTTGGCAGGACAGGTCCTTGCATGGCCTGGGGGAAACTCTGATGGCAAATGGGGTTAAAAAAAAGCCCCAAACCCCTCCAGGGTGCACACACACATCAGTGCTCTGGGCAGTTCTGGATTGGGACTGCACCACCTGTGGCAGCAGGACATTTGGAGACCTTACTGCTCTCACAGCAAGAGGCAAAAATATCATAGATCTCACCAAAAACCAGCCCAAACCCACCTCTGCCCCACAGCCCTGACTGAACCCAGCTGGTCTGGGGATGGAGGGAGCCTTCACTGGAACGTGGAACCTTTTTACTGGTAAACATCACTGAAGTGACCCAAGTCAAATAAACAGCTTTAGCCTCTTTTAAAAAGAGTTTTCCATGGGCTGACTGGGGCATCAAGCCACAGACAAAGAAGAGCCCGCTGCAGAAGAGCTCCCATCAGCTGTCCTGATGCCTGTTTGTGGAGAAGAACAATACACAGCTATGGGGTGTACACTTTTTCTGTTCCCTGGAGGTAGAGAATCTAAGAGGAGGAGAAGAGAGCAGCAAGAGCAGCTGGAGCACAGGGCAGGCAGTGAGGCAGCCCGCTCCTGGCAGTGGGAGAACTCCTCAGAGCCTGTCCCTCTGTCCCCAGCCCTGTCTGCAGGGCCTGCACACGCCTCCCAGCAGCTCAGGCCCAATACTGCACCGGGTCGCTTGGCACTGCGGCGGCAGCCGGCTCCCCGCAGGGGGCCCGGGAAGGGCGCCTGCCCCCCGTGTCCCCACACAGCTGGGGGAGCTCTGGACAGAACAGACCCCCACATTACCTCACACATCCTTCCAGTCCTGTGTTCTAGCACCAGCTTCCAGCAGACTGACAGGAGGAAACCCCACCCCCCTCAGCCCTTCCAGGGGCATCCCGAGCGGCACACGCGCTGTCCCAGGCTGGAGGGAGGCAGAAACGATGCTGAGGGCTGCAGTTCTCAAGCTCTGTCAGGGTGAGATTGCACTTCCCAGGCTCCCAATGGCACCTCCATCAGACTGTAAACAAGCTGAAGCCAGGACTTCTGTGGTCAGAGCTCGGCAGGCTCAGGCTGGGTCAGCCCGGAGGCTCCTTGTGTTTTGCCACAGTCAAGCTCCCTCTTCTGTGCAGACACGATGGCAGGCAAGGAACCCAGCTGATAGTTGTCTGAAGAATCTCCCTGAATCCTAGAGCACCCTAGGGGCTGGAAGAAAAGGTTTTCACCAGTGTCTCCACTGCTGTCTCAAATCCATTCCTCATCAACATTAAAAAAAAAAGAAAAAGATGAATTAGCAAAAAGAGGATTTACTTACACAGAGGGACATTTCTCTGCTAAAAAACTCCCTCAAGTATGGAACAGGATAATAAAGTTAAAATGCAAGGTATCTACAGACCCCTTTCCCCCCCAGGAAGTAGCCAGAATCCATGTACACTGTGCCAAAGTTACATTCCAAAACGAGGAGTTGTTTATTTCTTGTCATCTCCCAGTGGATTTTGTTTCCTTAACGGAGCTGGGAGAAGATGTCCCCTTCACTCCCAGGAGGACACAGGCCCAGGTGTCTGCTCTCTGCTGGGTCTCTGCATCTTCAGTCTATTTTCACTGCGGCATAAATCTTCCGGACAAACATGTAGGCTGCATAGAAGCCAATGGTGCCAGTGAGGAGCCAGAAGGACAGGACCATAAGGGCTGTGTAGCCAAAGTATAGTAAGGAGGGAATGAACTCAACAATATCCAGCTAAAACAGAAGAGGAAAACACAGAGTTAGCTCCCCAAAGCAGTCAGTGCCCTCTACGAGGCACCTGACAAAGGGAGGAAACCCTCCACTCAGTTTTTCTCTAGCCCAAAACAGATCCCCCTCAAGGTGGAAACGCCTGGAAACACAGGCACTTCCAGCCTCCTCTCCCCTCTAGAAGGGCTGGGAACACCATCAGCTGGTGGGGGGCAGAGTAGGTGGCCCCACCGTTTCCCTTCCCAAACCCAACACTCTCCTGTAGAGAAGGTGGCCCTTCCACACAAGAGGAGTAACGATACCTTGTTCACAAAGTAGAAGATGCCATAGATCAGCACGTAGAAGGCAGATCCTCCAGACACCAAGAAGGTCCTCCACCACCAGCGGTAATCCTGCCAGGGGAAAAAGCCCCAGCATTATCCCACAGGCTTCCTTTCCCCATGTCCCTGTCCCAGAGGAGCTGTGACCTTTCTGGACCAGGAACGGCTCCACCCATTTTCCTTCCAAGGAAAAGCAGAGTTTGGGGCTGGGGAGTTGTTCTGTCACAGAAGAGTTTCCAAATAAAGAGGATGAGAAGCCGACAAAGGAGCAAAGCCAGGGCAGAACCACAGCACTTGCTGCTGAGGAACAGGGCTCAGCCTCTGGCCCCACGTTTCATTTTGTGCTGGATGGAATTAAATGGTTTGTTTGGGAAGAGATGTCAGCAAAAACTACCCTGCTCCCAGCAGGATTTCTGGTATGAAACCACAGCTCCCAGCCTAGCAGATAATCACATAGCTTCACATCTCCTTGGAGTCAGGAGGGGTGAAGAGCCATCACACTCGTGAAGCTGGGCCACCCTGGATTCCTGCTGAGCAGCAGCAGCAGCGTGACCTGGGCTCTTCCAGGAGCCAGTATCTTGAAACCACAAAATGCAGAGCTCTCACCTCAGCACAAAGCTGGAAGTACACCATGACAATGCTGATCTGGGAGCAGGACACCACCAGGATTATAAACACCAGGAAGAGAAAGCCAAAAAGGTAATAGAACTGGTTCTCCCAGATTGCCTGAAACAAAGACAGCAGAGATTTGTTAACACACTCCTGTCATCAATCAGGGAACCCAACATCAACTTCCAGCAGCTAGCCCAAGGGAAAATGAGGAGCCCCTCAGCCTCAGTACGTGAAACTGCAGATCTAATGCATTTCATGATGTTACTTCAGCAGAACCAGGTGGCAAAAAGCTGCCCAGACAGCTATGAGGTGGCTTGTTCATTCCCCTCCAAATTCCTCCCTGTCCAGGGATGGCTCAGTCAAGGAGAGGTCCTGCTCTTAACGTTACAGGAAGCTTTCATCTTTACCACCATCCTTCAAGGAGCATCCTACAGACATCTCCAGGTGTCTTCAGCAAGAGGACAGGCTGAAAAGACCCACAGCTCACTCTCTCTATGGAAACACCACCAAACAGCCCAGAGGGAACCAGCTAGCTCCCTCAGGAAGTACAGGAACAGGAGACTGCTCCAGCAGAAGCCCCCTCCCTTCCAAAAGCTCTGGCACAAGAAGAGTCCCATGCAGGAGAAGAGCAGGTTGGATGCTTACACTGAAAATGAAGAACAGTTCGATGAACATCGCTCCAAAAGGCAGAATGCCAGCCATGAGGATCCTACAGAGCCAGAAAGAGAAGCTGTAAGCAGCAGAATATGGCTGCCTGGGCATTAGAAGTCCCCTCTAATCACCCAGAGCAAAAGCTCTGCAGCTCCACATCACTGGGATACATTTCAGGGTGTAAGTGGCACAGCTGCTCCCACCCTGAGCAGGTACCACCGCTCACAGCCCGCTGAGACTGTTGGGATTCTCTCTGACACCACGTTACTCAAGGAAACACATTACACCTGTGTCCAGAGGTCAGCAACCCCAGGAGGTGGAGGGGAGGGGGCTTAACTCACCACATTTCCCAGACACTCATCACTCACCCAACAAATTTGTTCATGTACCACCTCTGCTCGGGGATCTGCCTGGGGATCTGGTTTGTCCGCACGGGGTTGTCGTAGGGCTGCTTGCGAAACCCAAAGTAGTAACCCAGGTAGACCAAGGGCAAGGAGATGCCAAACCACATGCAGAGCAAGGCCACCATGGTAGGGAAAGGCACCTGGAATCACACCAAGACTCACAGAAGTGAGGCTGAAGTCTCCAACCAGACCAACTCTTGACCCAGACTGGTCTGGGTTGGGAGGGACCCCAAGGGTCACAGAGCTCCAACCCCCTGCCACAGGCAGGGCCACCAACCTCCAGGCCTGGAGCTACACAAGGTTGCCCAGGGCCCCAGCCAACCTGGCCTTGAACACCCCCAGGGATAGGGCACCCACCCCCTTTCTGGGCAGCCTGTTCCAGCCCCTCACCACTCTCTCTGCACAGAACTTCCCCCCAATCTCTCCTCTCACCCTTCCCTCCTCCAGCTTCACTCCATCCCCCTTGTCCTGCCAGTCTCTGCCCTTTAACAAGCTGATTCCCCTCCTGTTCCTCTGCTTCCTTCAGGGACTGGGAGGCTGCAATGAGGTCCCCCCACAGCCTTCTCTTCTCCAGGCTGACCCAGCCCAGCTGCCTCAGCCTCTCTCCATAGGGGAGCTGCTCCAGCCCTCTTAAAGGTTTTTTCCCAACCTCACTGATTCTACAATTGTCCTGTTGATCCCAGCACTGGCACCCACACTTACAATGATACAGTGAAACTAAGCAAGCCTCTGACAGCCCCATCACCCTCCTCCCAGCCCGCAGACTCCAGGATGCAGGTGGTACCCACCGCTCCAGAGGAGTGTTTCCCCCAGATGAAACAGTTCAGGACGAAGCAGATCCCAAAGACGACTCCTGGATACAGGGTTGCTGTCTGCAAGAGCAAGCACAGGGTATGAGAACACACTGACCACAGCAGCCAGATGCTCCTCTCTTAATGAGCCGCTGCTGGGACAAGGCACAAGCAGAGGGAGCAGCCCTTGTGCTGTGGGAAGGATCTCAGACCATCCTCCTGCTTTACTTCAGCACGTGCTCTGGTGTTCACCCTTTCACCTCAAGCTACAACACCTCAATCCACACCAAATCTCTGTGGCACAGCCAGGCTGTGCCCAGCTACTCACAGATACACAGCAGTGGATCTTATCCACATATCTTGCTGGATAACCAGCACAGGCCACCAGCAGACTCACACAGAAGGCTCCCTTCTTCCATCGATGCCCCTTCAGCGTCCGGTACAAGCGGCCAGCAAAGAACCCACCAAAAACCCTGGAGAGAGACAAGCCCAGAGGAAGAAAATGAACTTTCCTTGCTGGGGAGAGGGAGGGGAGGGGCAGGCAGGACAGCACTGCTGTGGGAAGCAGTGGAGACACCTACCCCATGAACATGAAGAGAAAGCAGGCTGTGGTCATCAAGGCGCCTCGGCTGGAAGGTGACAGCATCCCCAGCATGGCAACAACTGCAGAGGGGACAAAGGACAGGGAGGAGCAGCTGACTCACACCAGCATCTGAGAACAGGGTCCTGTCCCACACACAGAGCACAGCTGCCTGGCATCCCTGCCTTCTGCACAGACCTACAATTACCTGAAGGGAGGTTATAGAGAGATGGGTGATGGTCTCTTCAGCCAGGTGACAGGAGATGGGACAAGGGGCAATGGGCTCAAGCTGTGCCAGGGCAGGGGCAGATTGGATGTTAGAAAAAAATTTGTTACTGAAAGAGTTGTCAGGGCTGGAACAGGCTGCCCAGGGAGGGGCTGAGTCACCTTCCCTGGATGTGTTCAAAAAAAGGGGAGATGAGGTACTTAGGGATATGGTTTAGTTTAGGATGAGAATGGTTGGACTTGATGATCTTAAAGGTCTTTTCCAACCTGGTGATTCTGTGACCTTGTTTCCTTCAAAGCCCAGTGCATCCAGAGCCTCCAGCACCAGCCAGAGAGAGGGAGCCACAGCTTTGGTCTCAACCCAGAGGCCATGCTTTAGCCTCAGCTCCCCAGATTTGAGCAGGTGTGGCTCAGAAGGCCAGGCACACACCTGCAAAAGCCTCTCAGCCTGTTATCTCCCAGGGCTGCTATCCTGCTAACTGGAAATACAAACACCAGGAGATGCCTTCAGCTGGGAGGTGTCACCTAGAAACTCAGCCCTGCTGAGCACAGGGCAACGACCTGGATCAGCCCCACAGGAACCAGCCTTAACCTGACCCCAGACTGAGGTGACCCCAGCTTGAGGTCAGTGGGAGCTACAAACGCCCCTGAACACCACTCCTCACTGCAGCCACCCCGTGCAACACGTGCCACTTACAGATGACAATCAGGATCATACAGAAGAGCTGGATTCCAGAGCCCAGGAGAGAGCTGAGGATCATAGGATACTGTGGAGGCCTGAAGACATCTCCATGCACAAGTTTCCAACCAGACTCCTCCATAGTGTCTTCCTGCAGCAACAAGAGGAAAAGGAGGCATTTAGATATGGTCTAAGGGTGGAAAGGAAGGGTCTGCCAGAGCTAGTGCAAGACACTGGTTTCCCTGTGTAGAGCTTTTCTACAGTTACATCACTTCAGTTAAACTTCTCTCCTCCTGGGGCTAAACCAGCTGAGCCCTGAGCTGCCAGTGCCAGGGCACACATTGTGGAGCTGTCTGCAGCCATCATGCAGGTCTGAAGACATCAAACCAGTGATCTGCCACTGTGCAGAGACAAAGGTGTGACAGCACACGACACATCTGCCCCTCCCACCTTCAGGGCTTGGAGGGAAACTGAGGCAAGGAAAGAGCCAACACATCAGCAACGTTCAGATTAGGTTCCTGCTCATCTGTGGTTCCCCCCAGCCCGATCCCAGCTCTGAGAACACACACATACAATGTCATCTTCCTTGTTGTAGTTGGCAATGTCCTTCCTGAGAGTCCTGATGATAATCATGCTGAGGATACCTGAAAACAAGCACAGACCAGCTCAGCCCAGAGGTTTCTCATGCCTGTGCTGCTCCCATGCTGTGCAACTGCACAGCTCCCATCCACACGCCATCCTGGCTGGGAGAGGGGGCCTTGAGGCATTAGCCATCTCACCCAGGCTCCAGGGGAGACAGAAACAGACCCCCAGGGAGCAGGGAAGGCAGGATTCCAGCAGGAAAGGGCACTGTGGCTTTCCTGTAGGGTGGTTGGGTTGGTTGATTTTTTCCCCTCTTAGATTATACATCTTTCCCCTCTTACAATATACATCTCCCTGCACATTTGAGATGTGCATAAACCACATTTTCCTGCCTCAGCTCTGGCAGTTAGAGGGGAACTGTCTGACCCCAGGGGTCACTGCCTGGACTGGGAGGTTTTATGTGCTAGTGTTCGTTTCCTGCCCCTCCTGACATGGCCACATCCTCCTCCAGCCCAGGCCCAAAGCTCCCTGCAGATCAGTGGCAAAAGCTGCTGCACCCCACATCTCACTCACCTGAGAGGAAAAAGACAACCACAACAGAGTTAATGATAGAGAACCAGTGGATCTGCACGTCACTCATGGTCAGGTAGGTGTCCCAGCGAGACGCCCATTTAATGTCACTTTCCTGAAAGAGCAGGAAAGTTCTTCTCACACCAGCACATTCCCAGTGTCCTCCACAACCCCTCTGGGACAGACACTTGGAGCCCTGACTACCAGCCAGCCAGGGGCAGCTAGGTGCCAGCCAGCTTCCCCTTACTCCCTCACCTCCCAATGGACCGAGTAGGTGAAGAGCAGCTGGTTCTCTTTAGAAGGATCTATCTCCTGAGGGGCAGAGCCCGTAGCTTCAGGCAGGGTGCACATACTCTTCTCATCAGCCTTCAAGTCTGTAAGGGAAAAGACAGCATGCACTAGGTCAGATCTTCCCTCAGGCACCTCTCCCACCCATGCAGAGGGCACTGGGCTGCAGTCACTCCAAACACCACAGAGGAAGCACTCCTTCCTTTCCCACCTGCTCCATGGTTTGCAGAACAATTCCTCTGACCAGAGATGGAGCACCACTAAAAACCTCAGAGGAAAGCTACACATAGGGCTTTCCTTAGCTGGGAGGATAAAAGCCAGAGGCTCTGAAGCCAAGGAGCTCTCTCATGAACAAATCCTCTACTCCACATGACACTGAGAAACAAGAGGTCTCTGGCAGAGCCTGCTGCTGCCAGAGGTGTACAGGATGATACCCACAATGAGCAACCTCCCTTCAAGACACCTGCTTCATGCTGGGCTCTCTGAGGAGAAATGCTTTCCCCCGGCCACTATTTTTAACATCCAGTCCTCCCAGAACAGATCCAGCCACTCTGTGGGTCCTGGACTGCAGTGTCCCAGTGGGGGGATCTGGGCCAAGGTAAGAGCTGGCTGCCTACTTCATGCTAGATGACACAGTGCAAAATAACCCAACCCCTAAACCCCAAACTCCAATCTTTTCATAGGACTTAATTTTCCATGGGTTGCATTTCAAGGGTATCTCTCTATTTTTGGTGCTTCCTTAGTAACAAAGGGGGTTATTGTTCCTGTAATCCAGACTCCCCCATTTCAGTGCCCCTAACACAAGGATCAGGGTGCCAGTTGATGCATCAGTGGCACCACAGGAGATTCCCCTCCTTTGCTCCCCTCCCTGTGTCTCACCTTCGAGTTTAATACTCTGGGGAATCACTTCAAACCGTACAACCCTGTAGGTGGGCTCTTGGTTCTCTTCCACATCCTCTCTGTGGTAGTAAAGGATGAAGGAGAGGTGGTTGTGCAGGTAGAACTAGAACAGAGTGACATTAAATAAGTCATGTTAGCACCCCAGGGAAGGGACAGGCAAAGTTCAGAAGCAACAACTGCAGAAAGCAGCTTCAGTGCAGAAAACTAAAGACTCCAGCTGTTCCCAGGTGCACTGTCCTACAGAGCAAGATCAGACTAATGCTTTCCAAGGCTAAAGGAACAAGAGAACAGAGATGCTGAAAGAGCAACACCTCAACCACTCCAGGCATCAGGGACAATGTTTCTGTCTGTTTCTGGCCTGGAAAATGGTATTATCTCTCACATCTCAACCACGCATTCAGTGGCAGCAGTCATCAAATTTAGGTTGGGAAGAGCTCAGCAGCTCCAAGCCTGAGGTTCCTGCCTGCTTTCTCTGCTGGTCAGACACACACCACCCAGGCTCACAGCTTGTGCTTTCAGAAGGCTCTTACATCACCCATTACATGAACAAGGTACAACGACCCCAGGCTGGCACAGCAGGGTCAGTGCCCCAGGAGAACTTTGGCTCAAGCCATGAGATGCAGCTGTTTGTCACCAGCAGAGGCAGCTGGTGTCACCCCGAGCCAAAGGGCTCCTCTTAGGGCACACAGCCATGGAAAGGGTCTGCAGGAATGCAGGTGCCAGGGTACAAACTGCAGCAGCTTTTCCTCCCATAAACACTTGAGTTTTCTCTGGGGTTTTAATACAAAATGCTCCCAGACTATTAGGGCTCAGCCAGCCTTTGGGCGTGTTGCCTTTGTCCTACTGAGGGGAAACCACCACCTGTGCAGTGTTGCACAGCAAGGCAAAGCTGGGACTCCTGCCTATCGTGCCAGCAGTGCAGCACCCACCCCCTTTTTCCACTAAGAAACCTCTGTCCCTCATTTCCACTCATTATAAAACCTTCTGGTCACACTCCCAGTGTTGATACTCTCAGGTAGACTTCCAACACCCCCTGAGACACCCAGAGCTCCTCCAGGCACCCCTCAGGCAGCATCTTCTCTACCTTGTTCCCATCCATGAACCCAAGCCTGTATCCATGCTCAAACTGCACATCCTTCTCCTTCTTCTTCTCCTCTTCCTCACGATTGGAATAGAACTCCAGCCGTGTTGCCACAGGGAGGTTATCAGCAATGCTGGAAACACACGTTTCAGATCAGATTTGTCCAGAACCCCCAATCCCCACTGACCCAAACCCAGGCTCAGGGTGACTCACAGGTGGACGTAGTAATCCTCCCTGATCCGCTCGGCCACCAGCTTGCTCTGCTCCCCTGTCAGAGTCACTGGCTTATTGGGAACGTTGCACAGGACTTCACACTTCTTCTCCACGTTCATGGAAACCTGGAAAGGGGTATTGACAATTCGGTCGCCCCGAAGAACCTCACCTGGAAAAGAAGAAAAGAGCAGCAGGGTTGGAGGCTGCTCACTGCTCATCCTGCCCCTGGGCTGGCAGCACTGTGCAGCTGCAATGAGGACAGCACGTCTCCCCTGTCCCCAGGGATGCCAGGGTAAGGTTGAAGGGCAGTTTAGCTGTCTTGTTGGAAGTATCAAGCACTGCTTATGAAGCAGGTTACACGCCCTCCTTGAGGAAAGGCATCTTCTCTTTCCAACACAGACATCCTGGTTTGCAAACAGCCAGCAGTAAGGAATTAGAGGAAGCAGGCTCTCCACAAACAGCTTACTAGAGATGGCATTTGCAATTGCTTGTACTCCTGTAACATACCCTCAGGCAGCTCATAAATGGCAGCCCACTTACTGCTGGGGAGCACGCTGTTCAGCAGACACATACCTAGATTCTCAGCCTTGTAGGTGATCTTGCTGGGCTGGCAGAAGGGCAGGGAGTAGTACTCATATGGTAGCTGAGTCCTTGAGCTGGTGAGCTTCACAGCCTGGAGGAAGAACGGGAGGATTATCCCCAGGACAGAACTCAGAGAGTTTCCTATCCTCTCCACATCAGCCAGAAGCTAAAGCTTACTTCAGGACACCTCCTGTAACGTTCTTGTGTGGAAGCTGGGAGCGCTCCAGCTTGCTTTCCTTTGTGCAACTGGGAGAGTCTGTGATTTACTGGCAACTCATTCACAGGGAAAGAGAAGGAAGAAGCATGGTGGGTTGGTTTCACAAACTTGTGACTCAGTGGAGTCCCAAGACAAAACAAAGAGCTCAACAGAGATTCCAGAGTCCCATTTCATCCAAGACTGCAGTTATTTCCCCCAAAAAAACCCTTTCATGTCACACTGGTCTCCAGCAATACAAAGAGCTCAGCAGTTTTTATTTCTGCAAGGAAAGCCAGAGAGCCACCAGATTGGGAGGATAATGGATGGTGACAAAACCCAAACATTTCTAGAAGGTTCCCTCAAATCCTGAGGGAAGTGCAGACATACCATGACAGCCAAAACCAGGAGTGGTCTGTACTGCAGCCAAGCTCCTCTACTGGAAGAGTGCTGGCAATCACGCTGACTGGCCTTATCACTGGAGGAAGCATCTGGCTCATGAAAACCCTTTGAGAACAGCCATTCCCATACCCCCTTCTTCTGGGAAGCCTCCTGTAGCCACAGGCAAGCCTCATTTGCTTAAAAATAGCCCAGGCAGCCTGCGGCCAGAGAGCAAACCGTGTTGTGCTTCACATGGGAGCAGCCAACCCCACCATCCCCAAGGGGTGCTGCAGTTTGCTGAGACAGAGGCCACAGCTTTAGAAAAATAAATGAAATGGGCTTCAAATTGCCGATGTCTGGAAACAAAGCCTGGCTTCCTCCTGCATGGGTGAAGCAGTTCCATCATTCACTACCAGCAATACTGCCCAGGAACAGCTCTTCAGCAAGCCTGGCTTGTAAGATCTGCAATGCTCAAGGACAAGTGGCTGCACTTGGACTGGGCTCATCATGGATTTCACTTGACTTGAAGACACAACATGTGCAAAAAGGTCTGATTCAAACCACTTCCTTCACCCAGCAGCTAAAGGAACACCCTCTGTAAGCACTCTGAGGAAGCAGAACAATGCTGGAGAAAAATTTCTGAGTATATTCACTTCAAAGCTGCAGTGGGACAGAGGGGTCTTCTCCCAAACAGAGAAACACCTTGAGGACTTTGCTGCAACTGCTGGAGGAATCTCGTAGAAGATACAAGAAGCAATAAAAGAATCATGTTGGGAACTGCAGGGTAAGATGATGACAGTGACCAGCTGAGGGGTGTTTATCCCCAACACCCAGCAGGAACATTGTGAAAAAATAAACTCTCCTCCCTCAGAAGTTTAGTAACAGGATCCCCAACTTTGGCTTCCTAGTCCTGCTTAGCTGCTATGATATAAAGAAGGAAAACCCCAAAACACAAGAAAACTTAAAACCCCAAACCAGACTGACAGCTCCAGCTAAGCTCATCTCACCTTTATTTCTACAGGGTCATTGCGGTGGAAGTTGATGGGAGCCACACCAGGCACATAGAAAGAGTCTGTACTGTGCAGCAGCAACAGCAAGGCCAGTAGGTGTATCAGCCTTTCCTGCAAAAAGAAGAAGAAACATTAAAATACACCAGAAACACGGGGAGAACATCAGAGATGGGCAACAACACTGTACGTGTTCACCTCAGACTCTCCAAAGGCTGTACAGGCAGGGGATCAAACACCATGTAAGTCCAGACAAGTTGGTATTAACTTTGTTAAGTGACTCTTGGGAAGTCACTTTCCACTCTGTGTCTGTCTCTTCATGTGCAGTTAGGGAAACACTGGCTTCACTTAACCACAAGGAAGACGTGGCTCTTATCGGGACCAGGCTTCACCTCACAGGCTGTCACCTGGCCTCTCTGCTCCCCCCATCTCACTGCCTCAGGAAACTCCACGGGCTGCTAGAGAGGAGAGCCTTAGCCCAAACACCCAGCCTCTGTCAGCTCCACCTGTCAGTTATCCCTCACCCACCTGCAGGCTGATGCTCACACACCACCACCTGTGGTGGAGCACTCAGTGCAGGACAAGGTCTGACACGGAACTACCACCCGCTGCACCCAAAGGGATGGTCACACCACCACTCCTTCCTCTTCCACTCCTCCTCCCTCTCCCCTCCAGGCCACAACACAGCTCAGTAACACAGAAGAAATGTTTCCACCCGTTTTTCCAGGGGCAGGGAGTCAGCTCAGGCTGGAAGGCTCAATCAGCTCCACGGGGGCTCCAGCACCACCCAGACCCCACACACCAGCAGCAAACCCTTTAGCAGACTCTGCTGCTTCCTCAGCCCTGCCAGTACCCCAGTAACCCAGCCAGCTCGAGCAGGATGGCTGTGCAATGAAAACCAAGCTTTAGAGAGTATTAGTCAGCAGCAGCTTGGCTGGATTAGCGTATCAACACTGGTATAATCTCATTGTGTTACTAGCTTCAGCCCATTCTGAGCCCCTGTGTGTATGGCAGCACTGGGAAACCACACAAACCCCAGAGTCTGGTGTGGGACAGCTCAGACTAATGATAATAAACCCACCTGCTGCCTTCCCCTGCACGTCCCCAGCAGGACAGGCAGAGTCAGTTGCCATGTCTGTACACCTACAGGCATAGAGAAGGGACATACAGAGGGGAAAGGCAGAGGGAACAGACCGACCAAGTGAGACAGGCTTGGGCTGAGAAGAGCCACCACCAGCCTGGTACCTGCTCTGGCTCAGCACTACCCTCCCACCAATTAATAATTAACTGCCTGGGCAGGCCACGAGGGAATTAAAGACCAGGCTGGCTTGGGGATCCAAGTTGAACACCACAGGCAGCAGAGAAGAAAGCATGCTGATCTCCAGGCTCCCAGCTGGAGCCTGCCCCAAAGGGCCAGTCCTGGTGTGGCTACTCCTGGTCGGCAGCAGAGGGAAGCTGGGATCCAGGACCCAGAGTGGCTGGCAGGAGCTCTGGGTGCAGACACAGACCCCAGAACACATGGGCACTGCTCTGGCAGGGACAGGCTGCTCTGCTGCTGCAGCCACGACTCGGCACCAAAGCCCAGTCAGCACACATGACACACACAAGCCAGGTGTGGAGAAACAGCAGCTCTACAACAGGGATCCTTCACCAGGTCAGGGGAAAAATAATCTGTGTTTATCATCCCCATACCCCTTTCCTCTTCATCACCTTTCTCCTGCCTTATTCTGAGGCCAGCAAGGCAAGTTTGGCCCAGACACCAGCAAGGGTCAACAGAGCATCCAGCACTGCTGGCACTGAACAGGACGGGGAAAAAAAGTCATAAATATTGGGGTCTTTTTAAAATCCAAAGTGTATTTAAGATGCAAATGCTAGGCAGGTACATAAATGGTCTTAATACTAAGTTACCAGATAGATCTTCTTGCTCACAAGGGAGATGTTCAGCTGCACTCTCAGCACAGCTTGATGCAGGTAGAGCAGGCAAAAAAAGCCCCAGCTGGGAAGCACTCTTTAAAAATCCCTCAGACTTTAATACTGATCTACCTTGAAACAGTGTGGGGCTTGTTGCCTGTGCTTCACTACATTTTGCCTTCTCTGATCTTGTACAGAGTGCTCTGTGACTCTCCAACCCAGCAGGAAAGGATCCCACAGGCAGATGGAGCACTGGAAGGAGGCAGCACTCGTGTCCTGCATCGGGCTCTCCAGCAGCCAGTGACCTGCAGCAATTATCTACCTCCCTTCCTTTGTCACTGAAGCGCCAGGCACACACAGCACAACATTGCTCAATAAAACCCAGAGCCACGTGGGTGCCATCCTGGCCCTGAAGGGCTGGCAAGGTGACAAGATAAGCCCAGAACTGGGGAAGGTGCTCAGGAGACCTGCAAGCACGGGGATGGGATTTTTGAGGACCCCTCTGGCAGGAATGGGGCTCTTTGCATACAGATGACAATGACTCAGGCAGCAGAAGAGGCAAGAGGGGGCTGTGGAAAGCCTTGTCAGGAGATAACATTTGGTAGCAAGAAATGGGAACGCTGCTGTGCAACAGGTGGGGGAGCTCTGGAAGTGACAGTTGAAGGAAATGCCTGGCACAGGTTCCTAACCCAGCAGCTCCCCTGCAGGCTGATGTCAGGGACCTTTCCTATCAGGATCTCTGCTGTCCTGTCAACAGACGTGCTTCATCTTCTCCCAACAAAGGCAGCAGCTTACCAAGGACAACACAGACACACACCAAAACATCTGCACAACTCGTGGGCCTGGCCAGGTAACCAACATACCTCACTTGGGAGATGCCTGTGGGCTATCTCCCATGGAAGACCAAAACTCGCAGGACAGAGCTCTCCTTTAGTTCAGTCACGGGGCCCTGGAGAGGCACAGACTCCCAACAGGCAGGACACACCACCTTCATGGCCTTTACCACTGACTTACATTTCAAAACACACACACACACACACAAACCTCTCAGGTGAGAGTGTTGCATCTGGGGTGCCAGGAAATGAAACAGTGAAGCAACAAGCAGCAGAACAAATCAGCACACCTCCAGAGCAAGGAAACCCAGCTGCAGGTAAACAAACCCGATTTGGATTGACTGCACCTTATTGTTTTCCTATACACACTACATGCAGAGACACATCTGCAAGAGACCCTTTATTAGGGGAACAGGACCTCAATGAGAGAGCCACAGAAGCACAATCAACCCCTCCTGCCCCCAGATCACAGAGCCTGGGGAGAAGCACTACTCACGCTGATCCATCGCATGCAAAAAGCCTGCTGAAGGAAAGCAAACCTCTTTCTCTCCAGAAAAATCTACTTCAAATTTCACAATATCCTTTCTGCACACAGCAGTCACACTGGGATTTCCCAGGCTGGGGGAAGGTAGCCTGGGGAGATGCTGGCAGGAGCCCTGGCAGAGCGTGTCCCATCGGGAACACCCGGCACGGTGCAGGCAGGTCAGTGCCAGCACAGCTACACCAACCACCACACAGCTCAGCACTCCTGTCCTCTAAGGGCAGCAGCAGCTGCCCTGAACTCTGTGGGATCTCTCCTGGAAGATCTGCAAAACCTACCCCTGTAATTAAGTCTGGAATGAAGCACTGAGCTGCAACAACACAGGAACTCAAGCCTCCCTCACAGCCAGTCTAAGGGTGGCTCTTGTCCTGGGGGCAGCAAGAACACAAGTCACACACAGACCCCCTTCCCCAAGAAGGCACTTCGGGGTAATTATCACTGGGCTTGCATTCACAAACAATTCCAGGACAGGGCTTCTCTGATTTATCTCATTTAGAAAGACTTAAATATTGCCAGTTTCTGAGAATCCACAAACCCACCCTGCCAGAGCAGGGGAAGCACTCCCCTCAATCCCAGCCCGAGCGTGGAGAGACCCTGCCTCCTGTGTTTATGCCACTACCACACACGTGTGTCCCTACAGCTTGCAGTCCTTGAAGCTGCCACTGCCAGGGTCTAAACTCCAACGTTTATTTCAGGGAAGTGAGAAACAGGAGCTGTTCCCTGGGGCACTCTGCCAACACACTCCAGCGTAACCCCAGGGCCCATGGCCAGACATCCCTGCCCAGGTTACAGGCAAGTGTTTCCTACAGGCTGACAACTGGAAGAAACCTTTGAGTAACGGCAGTTTCAAGCACTCTTGTTGGTATTTTAATAAGGCTGGGACTGTACCAGAGCTGGGTTGAGTCTTACAGTTTCATAACCCACGTATGAACCTGAGGACACGATGCAGTGTTGGCTCGAAGGGAGGACAGGGAAGCAGGAAGCAGCAGTGGTGGGTATCATATGGATGAGGTGATGGGCATCAGCGCCTTTGTTTTCTCCAGAGGAAGACAAGAGTGACATCTAACAGCCATAATCAAGAGCTTTTCACTTTCAAGGGCAGTTTCTAAGAAAAACAGGGAGAACGCAACCTGTGCTGAGCCCTTTGTCAGCCCGATTCAGGAAGCTCTGATACACTGTTCCACTTACTGGAACTTTTTAATACAGCGACAGAAGGAAAGACACAGCCTGCTGCTTGGTGGGAGGGAAGAAATCCACCTGTATCAGCAAAGACAAGGCTCTCCCACAAGTAACACACACTCGTTAACAGGACATGCACAGTGCTAAGGGCACCTGCTCTTCACCCCCTCTGAGCTGCCAGCCTGACACTACCCAGCCCCCTTTTTTAAGGGCTGCCTCATTAGATGCTCTTAACAACTGTTTGGACAAGCTCGTCTTTATTGCATCTCTGCCCAGCTCACCCCTGCACTCAGAGGAGTCACTGAAAGCCCCTCAGGATTAGACAAGTGCTGCATTCACATTGATTTCAGAGGGCTCCTCTGACACCAGGAGAGCTGTCAGCAGTCTCCTCTGCCATTCATAAAAGAGAAGGCTACAAGGAAATTCCCTGTAGGACCATCTTCAGCTCTCCGAGGCAGCTCAGACACTCCCTCCTCCCTGCCTGGGAGAAAGCCAGCAGTGAAGAGGCTTAAAGCAAAATAAATGAAAACCTCCACTCTTCCCATCTCCCTGCCAGCTTCTGCCAATCTTGACTACATGAGTCACCTCACATCCCCCACCCTGCCCAGCAGCGACCTTTGTATCAGCACACATCATCGATTCACACAGCACCAAGGGAACATCCTTCTGTGAAAGCAAGGAGGAAAAGCCCTTTGCGCTACTACAGGGCGTCAGGCACATGATTAACATCACCCCAGCTCATTCACCAGCGCCGTGAGGTGGTGCCCATGCTCACCTACCCGAGCAGATCCCCACAGGAAACACCCCCAGCCCTCCGAGAGCTCGGGGAAGGGCTCGCTGAGAACAACAACAGAGACACGGGGAGCTCAGGCGGCTGCTCCTACCCCACGTCTGTAACCGCTGCCACTCGTGAGCACCCCGCACAGGGCAACAGCTTCTTCACTCGGCTCAGGCACCTGGCTCAGAGCAACGCTTCCCCGAGAGAGCCGCACCGGGCAGGAAAGGGTGTCTGATGCTCCGTACAACCGGAGCGCCCGAAGTCTCCGCTCCCGCCGGCCCCGCATCCCCCGGCCCGGCCCCGCGGCCCCCGGCCCGGCGGCCCTCCCGCACAGACAACCCCGTGAGTCGCGGAAACGGGGCCGGTTTTGCCGCCGAGGGGACGCGGGGCCGGACCTGCTCCGCGCTGCCGAGCCCGCGGGCAGCGAGCGGCGGCCCGAGCTGCGCCCCGCCCCGCTCTCCCCTGCCCTCCTCCGGTCACACCGCCAGCCGCCGCCCGGGACAGCCCTGGGGAGACGCGGGACGGCTACGCGGCCTCAGGCGGAAGCAGGGAGCCTCCCCCGGCCCGGGGCCGGCGCTGCCCGGGGGAACGGGGCGAAGGGGGCGGCGCGGAGGCCGCGGGGCTGCGGGCCGGGCGCCGCTACCTCCCCGCGCGGTGCAGGCCCGGCCCGGAGCCCCCTCGCAGCGCCCCGCGCCGGGGCCGCCCCCGGGCCGCTCTCGCCTGCGCGCACCGACCGGGCCCGGCCGAGGCGGAGGAGGCGGCGGGCGGGACGCGGGGCCGGGCCGGGCGCTCGGGCCGCCACACTCACCATCGCCCCCGAGGCCGCCATCTTGGATACACGTGTCGGCGCCGACGTCAGCGGAAGCGGCGCGCGGTTGGCTGCGGCACTGATCGCCATGGCAACAGCGGCCCCGGCTGCCGGGGCGGGGCGGGACGGGCCCAGCTCAGCCCAGTCCAGCCCAGTCCAGCCCAGCTCAGCTCAGCTCAGCCCAGCCCAGCTCAGCTCAGCCCAGCTCAGCTCAGCCCAGTCCAGCCCAGCCCAGTTCAGCTCAGCCCAGTCCAGCCCAGCCCAGCCCAGCTCAGCCCAGCCCAGCCCAGCCCAGTTCAGCCCAGTCCAGCCCAGCCCAGCCCAGCCCAGTTCAGCCCAGCTCAGTTCGGCCCAGCTCAGTTCAGCCCAGTTCAGCCCAGCATGGGCGCCATATTCAGTGCAGGCACTGGGGGGGCTGGAAGGGCCCAATCCTCTCCGGTCCCCCCCGTCCGCGGGCCCGCTCCAAGGGGTGCTGCAGGCCCCCGGCCTTGCACTGCCCCCCTGCAACCACCCCCATTCTCCCCAGGCTGGGGAACGTGAGGAAAACCCAATTCCCCCCCAGAAGATGTATAAATACTGCAGTGGTCACACAAAGAGCTTCCCCAGCCGAGGGAAAAGCACGGAAGCAGCAGCAGCAGCCGCCTCTGCGTGAGGGAAATGCAGCGGCAGGGCCAGTCCTGTGCTGAACGGGGTACAGGGCAGCCTTCAGCAGGCGGTGACTGCCTCCTCTCCCCCAAGTAACCCTTCATTAAGTGCTGAAAATAAACAACAGTGTAGAACCAGTGTGCAAAGAGTGGCCGGCTCGTTGCTGGTAATTCAGATGCCCCGGCAGACAGGAAACGGTGCTGCCGGTGGGGCAGTGTGGCTTCGGCACAGGGGGGACAGGGCTCCTTGCCCGGGGCTCGGGGCTGCCCTCGCAGCGGCAGGGAACTGGCCAGGAAGGGCTTTGGAAAGCACCGCCAGCGTCTGTCCATACCCGGCCACACACACAGCCTCGCCCCACCTGTGCTCTGAGGGGGTACAGTGAAAAATCCTTTGGAAGGAAAGCCAGGGGGTGAGGGGAGAGGTGTGTTCCCACAAAACTTGCAGCCAAACCCCAGGATGAGCTGATGTACGGCATCACAGCGTGCCCGGCCGGGAATCCACTGGCATTTCCCCATCATGCAAGGACCAGGGGTCTGGGTGCTGCCCAGCACAGCCAGAACATAACAGCATGTCATCAAGGAGCTCTCAGCCAGAACACCCACTTCTGCAAAACAGCATGATAAGATCTCAGAAGAATTTAAAAAAACCCCCAGGAACTGGTTTTTGTGTGTGGCTGGCACAGGCCAGGCCCCTGCAGCACGGTGCTGCCAGCACAGGGAGCCACCAGCCAGCCAGCGCTTCCCGCAGCAGCTGCCTCACAGGCACATGGGGAAGGCACAAAGTACACCCCCGTGTCCCTTCTGCTCCGTCCTGAGCGTGGCTTCCTCCTGCCCCTGCTCCCAGCCCGGGAACACCAGGAGGGATGTGGTTCTGGGCCAGGCTGGCAGAGGAAGGCACGTGCAGGCAGGTCACGAGTGGGACAGGGAAGGAAAAGCAAGGGTGCTTGTGCTTGCTGCCATTAGCATGGTGCAGAGCACCCGCTGCTGTCACCAAGCCTCCCCTCCTACGGCTGCTGTTGATACTGGCTCTCTGTGGCAGTGAAGAAATCCTCCAGAATGCTCTGTGTGTATTCAAAGGTGGGACGATCCTCTGGTTTGGTCTTCCAGCACCTCATCATAATGTCATACAGCTCCTCGGGGCAGTTCTCTGTGCGGGGCATCCGGTACCCCTGCTCCAGGGCTCTGATCACCTCCATGCTCGACATCCCTGAAGGAACAGGGCAGGAGAGGGGAACGTTTCATGGTTTATCACTGATTCCTTGAAAAGGCAAAAAAATAACCCAAACCAAACAACCCCAAGCCCCAGACTACCCACCCGTTGGGTCGTTCTCTTCACTAGGAAGGAAAAAGACAGGTTAGAGGGGTTGGGAAGGGGGAACTCCTTCTCCTGGTCAGGGAAACGTGTGAACAGCCACGTTGCTGGGAGTAGTTTTGTATAAATTTCAAAAAAAACAAAGGTTACACTTCTCAGCTTGCTGAGTCTTTAATGAGCCATTCCTTCCAGCAACAGTAAGTTAGTGTGAAGGCAGGGCTGGCCCTCCAGAGCTGCCCTCTATCCCACCCCAGGGCCTTCATGGTACTTTGCTTGTACATGGAATTCCCCCTTCAGAAAAGGCACCAAAGCAACAATTAATGTCAAATACAGGGTGGTCCCTAATGATGATGCTTTACAGATTGCTTCCTAAAAACACCTGCCCCAGCTATCAGCCAGGAACTCGTGTGGTGCTGAAACATGTTATCTGCAGGATGCAGAAACCCCACGAATTAGTGTGGTGACGCAACCCCCTGAGCCAGGAGTCTGTGGTGTGCAACAGCCACCCTCCCAGGGCTGTGCAGCACAGCCTGGGGCAAGTCTGTTATCTTCTCACCTTAAAAACAAGATCTGCTATTTTAGAAACAGAGAAACCAGGGTTTTTAGAGTTCCTGACTACTGCTGGTTTCCCACGGAGCTGGAGGAGCTCAGGACCTCCTTATAGGATCAGTGCCAAGACACTACCTAGAGCAGCTGCCCTTCTCCCAGAGCAGTGGGCACCCCAAAGCTGTCACTGCCTGGGCCATTTTGTGGGGTCCCTGGCAGAGGTGACCCCGCTCTGCTCTGTGGAAATGGAAAGGAATGTGCCCATGTCACAACATGGATTTCAGGAGAGTGAAAACCACAGGTGTCCTCTGAGGGCTGCCAGGGTGAAAACCCTCCTAGTTATCCTTCCTAGGCGAGCTCTTGTCCAAACAGTAGATGCATTAAATGAGTAGTGCAGACTGCTTGAAGAGCATCTTGTTCCCTGGGCTCTTCTTCTGTGGCTCACAGGCAGAACTGTCATCTTGAGCCCTTGTGCTGCCATCTCTGAACCCTGCTCCCTCTGTGAGACTCAGCTTTCTCCCCGTTCCCTTTGTTTCCAGAGATCAAACTTCACGGAGAAACACACCCCTTGGGTGGGACCCAGGAGGTGGAGCATGGCTTTTGGAGCCAGAAGGGAGGAGGGATGTCCCCTCCTTACCTGGGTACGGGACGCGCCCATAGGTGATGATCTCGGTCAGGAGGATCCCGAAGGACCAGACGTCTGACTTGATAGTGAAAGATCCGTAGCTGATGGCTTCTGGTGCCGTCCATTTGATGGGAAACTTGGCACCTGGGCAAAGAGATCCAGGGGGAAAAAGGAGGGAAGGTTTAAATGAGATATTAGGGGGAAGTTCTTTGCAGAGAGAGTGGTGAGGGGCTGGAACAGGCTGCCCAGAGAGGGGGTGGGTGCCCCATCCCTGGGGGTGTTCAAGGCCAGGTTGGATGGGGCCCTGGGCAACCTTGTGTAGCTCCAGGCCTGGAGGTTGGTGGCCCTGCCTGTGGCAGGGGGTTGGAGCTCTGTGACCCTTGGGGTCCCTTCCAAACCAGACCAGGCTGGGATTCTATGAAACATGAGCTCTAATGTAAATGCTGAGAATCTGGTGGTGAAATATGGGGAACAAGAAGGAAACAAACAGAAGAGGAAGATGTGAAGCAATGCAAATGAGAGGAGGTTCCCTCATCTGCCCCTGTATGCATCACATCCCTCCAAGGGTCCCTGCCACCGAGGTGATAAGTGGCTTTAAGGTAATCCCACAGCCCTTCATCATCCCAGCAAGTGGCCAAACCCCCCCCAGCAGCTCCCCCACCTTCCCGGGCCGTGTACTCATTGTCCTCAATGACTCTGGCCAGCCCAAAGTCTGCGATCTTGCACACCAGCACCGCCGACACCAGAATGTTGGCAGCCCGCAGGTCTCTGTGGATGTAGTTCCTCTTCTCAATATAAGCCATTCCTTCTGCAATCTGGCAAAAGGGGGAAGAGGCAAATGCAAAGCGGCCAGCTGAGAGAGCCCAGCCCCCTCTGCCCGGCTGCTGCCGGGAATGGGAAGAGGTTAAACGCTTCTGGGGGGTGAGAGGGGTGGGAGGGGGATGAGGTGCAGCAGATGTGAGCGGCTCTCCTGCGTGGGAACCACTCCCCGTGCAGGGCAGCCCTTGCAGAAGAGGTCAGGGTTTGGGTGACCAGCCTCAACGTGACCCATTTAAGCCCCAGTGTGAGAAAAGCAGTGAGAACTGGCATCTGAGGCGCTGGTGTGCTCACCAGCAAGTGTCTGTGGCTGTCCACAGGGCAGGGTGCAACTGCTTCACCCACAGCCGCTCAGATGGGGAGAGGAGTAAATCATTCTCTGCTTGGACATGTGAGACCAGCCCCCAAATACATCAACAGCTGCTTGGGACAAGCAGGGAGCAAACTATCTTCTCTCTACACTAAGGGAGCAACAAGTGGCCTTTAATCTCAGTGAGGGTCAGCCAGCATGGCAGCTTCCCTGGTGAGGACAGAAAAGCACGGTGAGGTGTCTCCTGAGGAGGTTGGGGAGATGCCTGGGATGTGTCAGTTCTTCCTGTGAGCAGGATGCCTGTGACCACCCCTGAGGATCCCCCTCAGCTCCATCTTCTCAAGGCTCTGCACTCAGTGGCAGAGATGACCTGGTCTGTGCACCACCAGCTCCCAAACTTGTGCCAAATTACCCCAGGCCTGGATGCTCTGAGCATCCGTGAGCTGAAGGGACCGGACAAGCCGGAGGGGATGCTCCCCCCATCCCTGTCACAGCCTTCCAAGCCAGGCCAGGGTAAGGTGCCGTTGCTCACAGAGCTCTCCACTCAAAATACAGAAGTAAACCAGCACCACAAGAGCAGAAAGATTATTTCCATGGGCACAGATGGGGTTTTGCTCGCAGTGACTCAGCCCCAGCACAAGCCTGGGTGCCAGGCTCGCTGCCTGCCTGCCCACAACGCCTGCTGCCTGCACATCAGAGCGCCTCAGCCTTCTCAGAGCTGCAGAAAGCCAACCCTCTGAGTGATGGAGCTGGGGGGTGTGCAGGAGCCAGCCTGCTGGGAACAGATGGTGTGCACAGCTGATCAGCAGACCCTGGCACAGCCAGCTCCAGGAGCCACTGACCTGGTGCAAGTCCTTGAGGTCTGTGCTCCCTTCCTGGCTTCCCTGTTGCACAGGCACCTCTAGGAATTATTTCCTGGAGGTACCAAGCTTAGCTCAAAGGGTCCTGGGATTCAGCAAGCATCAAGGGTCATCGCTGAAGGGACACAAGTGGCTGCCCAAAGGGCTGCACTCGCAGAGCTGGGGATATGCAAGCTCAGCTCAGCATCAGCTCCTGAAAACATTCCCCAAATGATCTTCCCTGACTCCTCCCGCCTCGCCAGCTGCCTTCCCACAGCCCCTGACAGCCCCTGGGCAGGTAGATGATTCTAATGAACCACAGACTGGGGGGTCACACAACGTGCTCTGCTCCCTTCTAGAAACTCTGCCCAGCTCCAGCTCCCAGGCGCTGCCCACGCAGCAAACTGGGAGGGCTCTGGGGTTCCCACTGAGCATACTGGAGCCTGATGCTGCCACTGCCCTAGGTGGGTCCTGGCCCTGGGCACGGCCACAAAGGGGGGGTGCAAGATGCAGCCCTGGGGTACCGCAGCTGGTGCTGGGGTGGCATGGGGTGGGTGTGTGGCCACCCAGGGTTGTGGGGGGCTCTCACGAAGTGTGCAGCTGAGGCTCTGTCACACAGAGCGTGTTGCCCACAGGTAACTCCCACAGCAGCAGCAGTGGGTAGCAAAGGCTAGCTCTGCCATGGCTGCTCCCTGAGGAGCCCTGGGCTGACCAGCTCCTGCAGGGCCTGGGGAAGGGACAGTGCAAGCGTGAGCAGTGAAAACAAGCTCCAACCCTCACCCAGGGCTTCCAAAGGGAACAGCAGCACCGTGGGATGCATCTTATGGGGAAGATACCACAGCAGCCTTACAAGATGCTGGTTTCCCTGGCTCCTCAGAAGGAGCAGCCCAGCCAAAATCAGCTCTGGGCTCCATGCAGCCTGGAGCACAGGCCAGCAGCTTCATGCAGTAGCTAATGGGCTAAGAGGGAGGAAAATGCCACTTCCCCTTTCACACACACCTGCTGCAGCACGGGAGGCTGGACGGGGTGGTGGGCAGGAGGGCAGCACTGCAGGGAAACCTCAAAGGCTCCTTCCCTGCACCCCCGGTGTCTGCCTGCTCAAACCAGGCTTCTGGGTGGCACTGCCACACGTCCCAGGTAAGTTCTTTGGCTCCTCACTCCCCTCGCTCCCCTTTCTTGGGTACAAGGGGGGGTGGGGAGCTGGGGGAGGTCTGCTCTCTCCTCACCTGGGCAGAGAAGTCGATCAGCTTTGGGAGCGGCTGCTTGTTCCCCTCGTTGCTCTTGAGGAAATCCAGCAAGCTCCCTGCGGACAGGGAAGGGTGCTGGGGCTGGTGGCTCAGCCAGAACCTGCACACACCCTTGGGGTGGCACAGGTCCTGTGGGCACCTCAGGGTCCCAGGGAGCTGAGCATGGCTGGGGAACTCCATCAGGAAAAAACCCTGACCCCACTCCTATGGGTTTAGTAGAGGAGCACTCCTCATCTACGCCCCGTCCCCATCCCTCCCTCTCCCAGGGCTGTCACTGCCACCCCCCACCTTGCCCAGCACCCTGCCCCAGAGCACTCAGACACGCAGTGACTGGAGCCAGCCCCACTTCCAGTGCCCCAGCAGCTGGTCCAGAGCCCCCAGCTGACCCCAGGGATGCAGAAGAGGCTGAGCCTGCATCACCCCTGGGACACACGGGTACCACCGCGTGGTGACCATGCAGGGGTGTGGGCAGCACCTTTCTCCATGAACTCGGTGATGATGAAGATGGGCTCCTCCTTGGTGACCACTGCGTGCAGCTTCACCAGCTTGTCGTGCTGCAGCGTCTTCATCAGGTTGGCCTCCTCCAGGAAGGCCTCCACAGACATGCTGCCCGGCTTCATCGTCTTCACCGCCACCTTGGTGTGCTTGTTGTAGGTAGCTGCAGGGTGGCACAACAGACCATTTGCAGCCTGACCAGTGCCCAGGCACTGGGAGCACTGGATTTTGGAGCCAAAGCACCCACTCCTGGAGATGGAGCGGCTGCATGAGGGCTGAATCCCCCCACCCAGCACAGAGCAGTGCCTACATTAAGGCCAGGGCCACCTCCTCTTCCCCATGCTCCTCTCCCTGCCTCTTCCACCCCACCATCCCACCACCTCCTCTCCCATCTTCCTCCTCCTCCACCACCTTCCTCCCAGCTGTCTTCCCCCTGCTCTCACCCATCCACACTTCTCCAAACTGCCCAGCTCCCAACTTCTTCTCCAGCTTCAGTGACTCCCGAGGGATCTCCCAGGCATCTTTCTCCCATGGCTTCTGCGGTTTGGGCACGTAGCAAGGGTAGGTGAGCTTCTGGCACAGCCCATCGCTTTGCCCTGCAGAGGAATGCAGAGAGCCATCCATCAGGATCTCTCACCAGCTGCATTTTGCTTTGAGGCAGAGTCCACAGCAGCCTCAAGACATGTCCTGGCACCACATGCCCCAGTGCAGACACTAAGGACACCTCAAACACCAGCCATTGCATCCCAGTCCCACCAGCAGCACTCTGCCATTCCTGTACCATGCCAGCACAGCCAGGGCACCAGCCCACCCAGGGAAGGGAAGTCCTGAGTATTTCGGGTGTCTGGGGGCACAGACACCCACTGCTGTGACAGACAGACAGCCGGACACCACGCTAGGGGATGGTACAGGAGCTGCTGTGTGTCACAGCTGGAGCCTCAACAGGGGCCAAGTGCTGATGGGCAGAATCCCCTTGGCCTCTGCACACCCCGGCAGCCCAGAGGCTGCTCTGCTCAGGGAGCAAACCCCCTCTGGGGCAGGCAGGGGCGCCAGGCACCCCGGCTCTCACCCTTGTAGTGCTGGACCAGCTCCTGCAGCGTGCTGAAGTTGCTGCGGGGGGAGATGTAGAAGCCGCCGCTGTCCAGCGTCCGGACCTTGTAATGCTTCACGGTGCCGCCGTGCAGGTCGTCCCCGTCCCGCACCGACAGCGAGTAGCAGCCTGTTCGGGGAGGGGTGAGCTGCCAGCCCCGGCGGGGGGGCACGGCCCCGCTGTGCCCAGCCATCCCACCCTCATGGCACACACGGTGCCACTGCCTGGCAGGGCCACCACTGCAGCACCCGTCCCCACCGTGCTGCCACCGCCCTTTCTTTCAGTCCCGGCCCCAGCACAGCTGCATCCCACACACCCAAACCAGCCCCGAAGGGGCACGTCCCTCCCCTGTCCCCCCCCCGGGGCTCAGACATGTGGCTCCTGCAGGGACACTCGGAGCGGGAGCGTGGCACCCCCAGTCCCTGCCCCGTGGCAAAGCAGAGCCCCCAGCATGGGGGTGCATCCCCTGAGCGCTGCAGCCAGCGAGGGGCCGCTCCCCACCCCCAGCAGCCCCCTCCCCAGACCTTTCGTCGTCTCGCTGTCCCGGATCATGAAAGAGCCAACGACATTCCCGGGGCCCAGGAGCTGCCGCTCCGCATCCTTCCTGCTGATCCCCTTGAAAAACCACCTGGAGCAGAAAGAACAGACCCCAGCGACGCTGCTGGGACTGGGGGAAGCAAGGCTGGTGCGGGGCAGGGCTGGGAGCGGGACGGGGCTGGGAGCGGGACGGGGCTGGGAGCGGGACGGGGACAGGGCTGGGAGCGGGACAGGGACAGGGCTGGGAGCGGGACGGGGCTGGGAGCGGGACAGGGACAGGGCTGGGAGCGGGGCAGGGCTGGGAGCGGGACGGGGCTGGGAGCGGGACAGGGACAGGGCTGGGAGCGGGACAGGGGCGGGGCTGGGAGCGGGACAGGGACAGGGCTGGGAGCGGGACAGGGGCGGGGCTGGGAGCGGGACAGGGACAGGGCTGGGAGCGGGACGGGGCTGGGAGCGGGACAGGGACAGGGCTGGGAGCGGGACGGGGCTGGGAGCGGGACAGGGACAGGGCTAGGAGCGGGACGGGGACAGGGCTGGGAGCGGGACAGGGACAGGGCTGGGAGCGGGGCAGGGCTGGGAGCGGGACGGGGCTGGGAGCGGGACGGGGACAGGGCTGGGAGCGGGACGGGGCTGGGAGCGGGACGGGGCTGGGAGCGGGACAGGGACAGGGCTGGGAGCGGGACAGGGCTGGGAGCGGGACGGGGCTGGGAGCGGGACGGGGCTGGGAGCGGGACGGGGCTGGGGACAGCTGCAGGGGGGCAGCACGGGACTCTGCAGGGCTGGGATGTGCCCCGAGGGATGGACTCACTCCTCTGTCTCCAGAGAGTCGGCTCGGGCAACGTAGTTGCTGGGGATGAAGCCTTCACACCCTGTGGTCAGGGACCGCGCTTGCCACCACTCCCCCAGCCTGCAGCAGAGACGGCGCTGGGTTGGCCTGTGGCACTGGGCACTGCCAGCTCCCCAGGGGCAAATCCCAGAGCAACCCCAGCCAGCAGTGCCACACAGGCCTTCGGGAGACCCCCGGGTGAGGGGGCACTTACTCCTCCAGCACCTTCAGCCGTTCCCCTTTGTGGAAGCTCAGGTCCCCAGCGTGCATCGCCTCGTAGTCGTAGAGTGCCAGCACCACCTTATCCCTGGAGCCTGCAGAGAGGGAGCTCCCTGGGCAGCCCTCCCCACGCTGGGATGGGGTGCCTGGCCACCCCTGCCATGAGCAGCCAGGACATGGGCCAGGACCCCTGCGGTGCCCAGCGCTGCCTTCTTCACCGTGGCCATGGCCACATCTGGCCTTTGAGGAAGCCCAGAGCTCCAGTCCCAATGGGACCAGCAGCATCCAACCCAGGCTGGGGAGGACCCAGCCACAGGAGGGGACCCAGTCACACTCTGCCCTCCCTGTACCTACCATCCTCGGGTGGGGACACGGCCGTGCTGGGGACATTGCTGTTCTGGAAAGTGGACAAAACCAGAGAGTCATGTCACAGGGGGAAGAGGCTTGTACCCCACGGGGGTCTTGGCCCCACTGCAGTGCCAGCCCCCAGCATCAGTGGCAGGAGAGCACCCAAGCAGCAGCACTGGCACCACCCAACACACCAACCACCCAGCACCAGAATCTCTGTCCCCTCCCAACACCTTCATTTTCCCCCCCTCCTTCCATAGCCCCTGATTCCCATCAGGTTCACGCTGTGGTTTGCTGCAGCACGGACTGAACCCCCACCCCACGGCCAAGCCCCCTCCCCTGGGGCACTGGCACTGCCAGCACCCACAGCTGACCCCCTTCTCAGCTGGCACCCCTGACAAGGAGAGGGGCTGGGACCCCCACAACTGCTCAGCCCCCCCCCACTGTGTCTCAGCCCCGTCCCCCCACGTGCCCCTGACTCACCCTTCCGTTGGTGGCCGTGGGGTCCCTCACGTAGTGACCCTGCTGCAGGCTGGGGCCGGGGTTGGGTTTTATCACCTTCTCTTGGACACCAGCTTCCTTTGACTTCACGCAACCCATCCTGCAGCCAGGGAGGGGAAGTGAAGCTCTTGCCACAGAGGGGAAAGCCCCACTCCAGCCCCACTCCCAGCAGCTCCCACCAGCCTGGCAGAGCGCTGGCGCACGGCACAGGGAGCCCACTGGCCACACAGCCACCACGGGCAGAGGGTTCTGCTGCCCTGCCAGAGCTGAGGTTGGTGGCAGCCACGGGGTGATGGGCACCCTGTAAGGTGCCAGAAGGAAAGGAACTTTCTGGTGCAGAGAAAGGAGAAGTCACAGGAGGCAAATTCTGGGCAGGTGACAGCAGCTGCCATGGAGCAGCTTCACAGCCCTTCCCCAAAAAGTCTTTCCCAGCTGGGGATGCAAGGAAGAGCCTCTTTGCAGAGCAGGACCCCTGTCACAGAGGGGCTGACCTACAGGTCGGGACTCCTGGTGCTTGGGGTCGCCCCAATCCCTCAGGACACTCCCAGTTCCCACACTGCCGTGGGTCAGTGGTCTCCACCATGCTCCCTGGCTGCTCTGCTGCTCTTTGCCCCGAGCAGCCACCACACCAGGGTGAAAGCAAAAGCTCAACTTTCTCCAGCTCCCCAAGAAGCACCAGCACAAGAGAGTGCTGCAAGAAGTGGTGAGCGTGGGGAACCCCCCCCCGCAGTGACACTTCCTTTGTCCGAGGGAGACCTCAGCCCAGAGAAAGGAGATGCTGGCCGTGACAAGAAAGGAAGCTCAGGGCTCAGCGCTGGCCCCTGCCTTGCAGTGACACGCATGGCACCGTGGCACTGCCAGCCTCACCGGGTGAGCACCAGCAGCACCTTGAGGGACATCGCTGTCACCTCCCAGCCACCCACCCCATGGTCACTCCTCGTCCTTCCTAGTGGGCCAATGCCTGAGACAGCCCCACTCTCCAGGAGCAGCAACTGCAGCCCCAGCCAGCATGTCCCCCTCCCCAGAGATGCCCTGGGCTCAGGCTCAGGACTGGCAAAGCCCAGCGCTGGATCCCCCCTGGCAACCCCACAAAGCACCTGGTGGAAAGGACCTGCCACAGTCCTGCCAGCACTGCAGGAGGTGTTTGCTGTGCTGGTCCCACACCAGCTGGGAGGATTTGCCCATACAGAGCACAATCACCTCAGCAGGATCCAAGCATCCCCCAGCCCTCCAGCTCCCCAGCATCCCAGCTCACCCACAGCCTCCCAGCATCCCAGCTCACCCACAGCCTCCCAGCATCTCAGCTCACCCACAGCCCCCCAGCATCCCAGCTCACTGCAACACGCAGTGACTGGGTGGCTGTGGATTTTGCACCAGCTCCTGCTGGCACAGGGAATGCCGTTCCTGGTGTGTCCCACCCTGGAGAGCTGTGTCCTGCAGCCCTTGTGGCTGTCCCAGCGTGGGGGCCAGGTGGGATGGGGTGAGCTGATCGCCCCAAGACCATGGCTGCCCCGGTCCTGTGCCCTCACCGCCCCATGCCTTCGCTGGCGGGGCAGGTGTGGGCAGAGCCCACCCCCCAGAACTGCACCGGGACACCCGGCACCCCCTCCCCAGCACCCCCGGGCATCCCCTCTCTGGGGCACCCAGGTGGCACCGCATCGAGAGAGGCCGGGCCGGGGCCGGACCCGGGCAGACGGGCCGAGGCTGTGGCGGCTGGTCCGGGGCTGGGACGGACCCACGGGCTCCCCCCGCCCGGCCCCGCCGCCCTCGGGGCTCCGCACACGGCTCGGCTCGGCTCTCACCTTCCCCACAGTCCTGGGGCACGTCCTGGTCCCGGTCCTGGTCCTGGTCCCGCTCCGGTCCGGTCCCGGTCCCGGTCCCGGAGCCGGGGCAGCCGCCGCTGCCGTGCTCGGCCCGTCTGCGCGCCCGCCGCCCCGCCCCTCCCGGTAAGGCTCCGCCTCCCGGCACCGTCCCGGGACCGAAGCACTCCCGACCCCCATCACACCCCAGACGGGACCCTCGCGGTCCAAGCGGGACCCTCGCGGGCAGAAGGCAGCGGAACCAGGTTCCCAGGGCATCCTGCTGCCCGCAGGGACCCCGCTGCCACCGGGGTCAAGTTCATGTCCTTCCAATGGGTGCCAGAGCCCTCCTGCCCACCCGAGGCCCCCCGAAGCCTGGGGGATTTGGGGACCAGCACCCTAAAGCAGTGCCCAGGCTTTTCCCTCGCCTGTTGCTGGGCTGGCAGTGGGGGACACTGGGCAAGCACAGGCTGGTCACGGTGTGAGTCTGGGGCTCCATCCCCAGGGAGGAGAAAAGAAGAACCCCCCTGAGTGCTGCGCCATGATGGGGCACAGGGCATGGGGGGTGCAGAACATGGCGGGTGCAGGGCATGGAGGGTGCAGGGCATGGAGGGCGCAGGGCATGGAGGGCGCAGGGCATGGAGGGCGCAGAACGTGGGGGGTGCAGAACGTGGGGGGTGCAGAACGTGGGGGGTGCAGAACGTGGGGGGTGCAGGGCATGGGGGGTGCAGAACATGGGGGGGCGCAGGGCATGGGGGGGTGCAGGGCATGGGGGGCGCAGGCTATCTTGGAAGGGCCAGGGTGGGGGGCTGGTTCATGGGCTTTGCTGTGTCTCTCCTGGCCCTGTTGTTCCGGTGCCAAAAAGTCGCCCCCAGCCCCTCCCCAGCCCACCAGCACTCCAGCCTTTGCTCTGGGTCACCCAGAGCACCCCTGAAGTTGGGGCGGGACCAGCAGCAGCCAAGGTGCCCGCGGTCCCTCCGTGACACTGACCGTCGTGGTGAGGGCCAGCCCAGCCCCTGCTCTGGCTCAGGAGCCTCAGAGGAAGTGGCAGGGTGACGAGCACGTCGCCTGCTTCAGGATTTGCATAAGTAAATTTTAAAAGAGAAAATAACCGGGTTCTGTCAGCCCGGCCCACGCACCAGCCCGGCGCCCGCAGCCCCCTCCCAGGGACACCCGGCCCCCCCGGGACCAGCCGGCCGGGGGAGCGGGGCCCGTCCCGCGGTGACAGGGGGGCTGCAGGAAGCCGGGTCCCAGGGCAGGAACTTCCTGTACTGAAACACCCGCATCCCGCAGCGGCCGGGTGTGCGGGGACGTCACTCACAGGAACGGGGGGGCTGCCTGTGGCAGGGGCTGCAGCTCAGCCGCCCCCAGTACCGCACCCTGCCCTGCTCTGCCCTCCCCTGCCCTGCTCTGCCCTGCCCTGCCCTCGCACCGGGATGCTCGGCAGCAAGAGCTGGCAGTCCCTGCTCAGCGCATCCCCAGGGCTGTGGGAGCTCTGGAGTGCTTTCCTGGCAGGAACAGTCTTCCCTGTTGCTCCCACCGTGTTGGAAGGCAGATGCTTCTCCAGGGTGCACCCAGGCAGCTGTAGGTCAGCCATGGCCACCAGCCCCCCATCCCAGCACACCCTCACTGGCCTCCTACATTGTTCTGAGCTCCACAGAGCCCCACACTGCCAGGAGCATCCCTCGGGGCCAGCCCAGGTCCCCAACTCCAGGAGCAACCTGTGCATGGCACCAGGGTGAACAGTGGCACAGTGCCTGGCAGGACTGTGAGCAGCCCCCCTACCCCAGCTTTGCCTCTCACCACAGCAGTACCTCCACCCCATGGCCTTTCCCTTGGCAAGAACCTGCTCCACCACTCACAGCCCGGCATTTAATTGCAATCTGCAGAAATTACAGCACATGGTGTTGTCGGGGGGGGGGGGGGGGGGGGAAGGAGGGGAGGAGGGAAAGGGGGCTGGTCTCCCACCTCCGCAGCTGCCCTGCCATGCTGTCATCCCTGCTGAGAGCTGCCAGAGCGGGGCAGAACCCCTGTCCCCTCCTGGGGTGACAAAGTGGGGGGGGACTACACCCCTCATCCCCGGGGGCAGCGCTGTGCACCCAGCTCATCACGGTTTGGAGGTGTAACACTGCATGGGTGAGCGGGGAGCACCCGCTGAGTTTCACCACTCCCTCACAGGTAGTTGTCCTCCTCCTCCTCCTCCTCCTCCTCGTCCCGCGCCAGCGCCTCAATGTCGTGGGTGATGTCGGTGATGATGCGGTTGAAGGACTCGGCCTCGGAGCGCAGGGACCAGCTGTCGTAGCTGCGCACAGCCGAGGCCGACGTGGTGCTCATGCTGCGCTTGATGCGGCCGAAGCTGTCCGTGAGGATCCCGCCCTCCCGGATGCCGATGCTCTCCAGGAAGCTCTCAAAGTACCCGATGTCTTGGTCGGGGATGAAGGGCCTCATCCCTGCCGTGGGCACCGTGAACCAAGGGGTGACCCTGCCTGGCTGGGCAGTGCTGGCACACGGTGCCAGCCAGCACCACCTTGCAAGGGGCTTCATTCCATCCCATACCCCACAGCAGTAAGATCCCAACACCCCACGGAGCACACCCAGCACCAGCACCCCGTCCCCAAGGGATGCACAGACATCCCCTAGGGTGACACAGGGTGGCTGCAGAAGGACCCCAGACACTCACCCAGGAGGAGGAATTTCCTGCGGTCCCCGTAGAGGCGCAGGAGCTCCCCACAGTACTCCTGCACTGGCGTGCCCAGGCGGTACTCGCGGAGCAGGAGGGCGAACTGCTGGATCTCCTGAGGTGACAGCTTGTTGCGCAGCTGTGGGGACACAGGGACAGGTTGAAGCTGGGGACACTGGCAGTGCACAGCACCAGCTTCCCCACTCCACAACCTGCTGGTTTCTTCCTGGTGCAGGGAGCTCAGGTCTGCCCACCACCCTCCCTCCCTCCCTCCCCAGCCACCGGCACAGCGCAGAGCCCATCATCCATCCCCGTACCGTCACCATGTAGTCCTGCAGCTGCTCCAGCCCCACGCCGCTCTGGTCGCTTCCACTGCAGGCAGTGGCCAGGCTGTGGTGGGACCGGTGGAAGGAGGGTGAGGAGGCACCACTGTAATACGCTTCGAAGGTCTCATGGGAGCCGTTGCTACTGCAGAACAGGGGGTCAGTGTATCCCAAACGCCCACCGTGTGCCTGGCTGCCACCTCCCGCTGCACAGCACCCACTGCTGGGCAGGGCTGGGGCATCTCTGCAGCCAGGACAGGCGCCCAGCCCAGGCAAGGGCATCTTTGAGGGGAGCCAGACTCACAAGGAGCTGCAGCAGCTGAAGTCGGCATCGTAGCCGTACGTCCCGTCCGTGCGGCAGCTCTCGCCTGGGGAGGGAAAGCCAAGCTCTGAGCGTGAGGCCAAACCGCTGCCACGGAACCTGCCCTCCACGCAGTGCCCGCACAGCCTTGCCCACCATCCCAGTGCCACCCCGCTCAGCATCCCCGTGCCCGTCCCCAGCCACTTACTCCTGCTGGAGAGCCAGGGCCGGGTGGGCGTGGAGGTGTAGTGGTACCCAGCCCGGTCCACGCACTCGATGCTCTGGTCCCCGTAGATGATCTGGAAGACCTGGCAGATGAGCGCACAGGACTCCTCGGCAGCATCCTGCAGTGGGAGGGATGGAGGGAGGGAGCGTGTGTGCCGGGCGGGTGGGTGCCGGTGGGTAGCCGTGTGCCGGCGGGCGGGCGCACGCCAGGACCGCTCACCCTGTTGGGCACGGCAAGGATGACGAGGTTGGAGTAGGCGTCGGGACAGGGCTCCTGCGGGTCCAGGGGGTTGCTGCCGGCGTGCCGCCGCTCCCAGCTGCCGAAGCCGGTGCCGCGCTCCCAGCTGCCGCCGGCGGTGCCCGGCCGCCGCCGCTCCCAGCTGCCGCCGCAGGGCCGCCGCCGCTCCCAGCTGCCCGAGGGCCGCCCGCGCTGCCGCCGCTCCCAGCTGCCGCCCCGCCGCCGCTCCAGGCTGCCGCCCTGCCGCCCCTCCTGCCCCCCCCGCGCCGCCCGCCAGTCCAGGCTGCAGATGGTGTGCCGCCGCTCCATCGGGCCCCCCATCCGACCCCCCTCCGGCCATGAGCCCCCCGGCCGCTTCTCGGCGGGGAACGCCTCGGGAACGCCGGCCGGGGCCGCCTCGGGGTGCGCTCCGGCGGGGACAGGGTCCACTCCCAGGCCTGGGGCAGCGAGGAGAGATGAAGGCGTCAGGGCGGGGCGGGGGCTGCGCTGCCCACCCTGCTCGGCTCCCCAGGCCCTGCCCTGGCTGCCCCCTCCCACGGGCTGGGAGGGATGCAGAGGGATGGAGGTGGCGGGGGGAGGGAGCCCCCAGTGAGTTGGGGACAGTGGGATTGGGGCACAGAGGCAGGAGGATTAGGGGCAGCAGGGCAGGGGATTAGGGGACCGCTCCGTCTGCAGGCTGGAGCTCAGCCTGGCTCAGCCCCCTCCCCGAGGACCCTGCCTGCGGCTGGCAGCTGAGCCCGGCTCTGCTGATCAAAGCTCCGGAGCCCCTGCGCCCCTCCGGGCTCCATGTGCGGGGAAAGGACGGGGGTCGCTTCCAGCCTCCACTCCTCCTGCTATTAGAGGCAACTGGGGCTGGGAGCGCAGCTGGGACCTGCCTGCGGGGCAGCGGGGAGCCCGAGGGTGGGGAGCCCTACAGAGCAGGGATGGTGGGGAGCCTGAGGCAGCCCCCCCTCCAGCCCTGGGGAAGCAAATCCCCACCCAGCCGGGGGCTCAGTGCAGGTTGTTTGTGCTGCTGCCCTGGCCTAATCCGGCACCTCCCCATCACCCCCAGGTTCTGGCCCCCCGTGTCCTGGGGACACTGAGCACTCAGGGCCGGCTGTGCCATGGCCAGTGGCCCCAGCCAGGCGCCCGCACCGGTTTTGAGGATGAGGAGGTGCAGGGCATCGTCCCGCAGGTAGGATGCAGCAGCGATCTCGTGGGTGGGGATGCGCAGGATCAACTCCTCGTTGTCCCGCCAGGTGAGCAGGAGGCAGCGTGCGGAGAGGCTGAGGATGCTGTCCTGCTCCGGCGTCGTCTGCAGGGGCAGCTCCTTCAGCTGCTGCAGGGGCAGAACAAGTGCCAGGGGTGTGGGCACCCTGTGGTGTGGGGCACCTGGCACCCACCCTCTGGGCAGCGCTGGGGGAGGCACACTAAGGGTGCTGGGATCCCTCTTACCCGGGCTGTGTCCAGCAGCTGCAGCACCTCATCCCGGCTGGAGGGGTTCAGGGAGGCTGTCACCCATGTCAGGTGGCCTAAAAACTTGGACAGACACAAACACACAAAAAACACAGGGCAGCTTGGGGGGGCTGGGACCAGGGCACTGGGGCTACACATCTTCCCCAAGCCAGAGCCTCCCCCAGAGCACCCACATCCACATGGGCAGGATGCATCTCCCTGGGGTGTCAGGACACCCTGCAATGGGAACGTCCTTCCTGCATCCCCAGCCTACCCTTACCCAGGAGGGGGAGCAGGACCCTCCTGGCTACCACAGGTGGGCACCCTCGTCCCCTCCACTGTGCACAGGCAGGAGCCTGAGGCATCCCTGGGGACCCCCCACCCCCTTACTTTCACCTCCTTCTCCACGTAGTCATGCAGCAGGATCTGGGGGTCGATCAGGTAGTCGGGGGGGTAGAGGGGCACTGAGTGCAGCGGCCGCCGGTAGAGGCTGCTGCGGGCTGCTGGTCTCCGAGCTGCCTTGGGGAAAACCAGCCGCTTGATGGGCGACACGAAGCCCTGGCAGGGAGAACGGCCACGGGGCTTTGTCAGCACCAGGCACCCAACCCTGGCACCCACCCGCAGCCCAGAGGGGCTGTGCACCTCTCTGCTCACTGGCCCCACATTTACACCCTCTGGGTGGTTTGAGGGGCAGGTGAGGACCCCGTCTCCCCACACCGTGGGGGAAGGGAACTGTGAGTCCCCTCATCCCAGTGTCTCGCCTCCCCCCACCCTCCTGCCAGCCCCCCAGGACACCAACCCCCGGGCCACGCACCTTCTTGCCCTTCTTGGCCTCGCAGTCCATGGTGAGGCTGTGGCGGTGCCTCTCAGCACGGCCGCCCCACCGCCCCGCTCGGCGCCGCTGCCTTTTCCTGTGTCGGAAACTCCACCAGGATGGCTGGGATCTGAGTTCCTGCCCCTCCTGGGGGGTGCTGGGACTGGGCTGGGCTGGGCTGAGCTGGGTTGGGCTGGGCCTGGTGCTGGGATTGGGCTGGGCCTGGTGCTGGGTCTGGGTCTGGAACAGGACTGGGAATGGGACTGGGACTGAGACTACAGCTGCAACTAGGACTGGAGCTGGGCTGGCGCTTGGTTGGAAGCGGGGGCTGAAGTAGGCTGAGATGGGACTGGAGCAGGGGCTTGGACTGGGACTGGTGCTGGATGGAACTAGGGCAGGGCTTAGGATAGGATTTGGGAAGAGGCATGGACTGAAGTAGGCTGGGATGGGACCAGAGCAGGCACTGGGGCTGAGAGTGCCAGCAGCACCTGTCTGCAGAGCAGCCCCTGCCCCTCATTGCCACAGGGCTCCCCCCTGGACCTGGGGACGCTTCTGCTGCCCTGTGACCCCCACATGAGCCCCATCCTCCTGCAACAGCACTGGGGGCTCCTGGTCCTTGCTGCCCCATCCTGCCTGGCCTACATGGGGCCCTGGCTCAAGGAACGGCACCAACAGGAGCTTGTGCAGCTGCACCCAGCACCCTGTCCCCACAGCCACCCATGGGGCCTGAGCCCCCCATGGATCGGGGAGTCAGCCGGGGATCGGGGCCTCTGGCAGGGAGGAGTTTGGCCCAGCAGCACTGGCGACAGGGCCGTGTCCAGCGGCTTCCTCCCCAGCAAGCTGCATCCTGCCCGCACACCCCTTCCCTGCCGGCTGCCACAGCCAGGCCAGCACCACCAGGGCCACTGTCACCAGCGGGGCAGCACTGCCGCAGCCATCCTGCCCCCCGCATTCTGAGCACCCCGGGATGCAGGGGCAGCATCCTGCCCTGCTGCAGAGCCCAGGGCAGGAGCTGGAGGTGCTGGCAGGGACAGGCTCTCCCACACGGGGCTTATTGAAATGAATTTAATATCTCATGTTGCAGCAAAATTAAAAATATACAAAAAGTTTGTGGTATACAAAAAAGTCTTGGTACGGCCCCCGGCCCCCCCCGCCCCCCGCCCGTGCCCAGGGGCCCAGAGAAGGAGGTGGCACACAGAGTATTTACAGTACGTGACAGCGGCCGCCAGGTCCCGGTGCCGCGCGGGACCGGAGACGTGGCCAAGACCCACCGGGACGCAGCGCCCCCCCCGCCCCAGCAGCCCCCGGCGGGAACGAGCGGCCCCGGCCCATCTTCCCCCACTCCCTGAAGCCGGGGCGGCCCCGCCGCCACCTCCGGGGGTGACACCCCCCCGGTGACCAGGTCCCCTGGAGCTGCCCCCCCTCAACCGCCCCACAGCGCCCCGGGTCCCATCCCCTCCTCGGCACCGGGGCGCTGGGTTTGGCTTCCCCTGCGGCACAGGCTCGGGGGGCGGCGGGGATGCGGCCGAGCCCCGGGGCTGGGAGGGGGTCCCGCGGGTGTCCGACCCCCGGGGCTGGGAGGGGGTCCCGCGGGTGTCCCATGCCACCCCCGGGCGGCGCTGCGCGGGGTGGAGGCTGGGTGCCGCCTGCCGCCGCCGCCATCCCTGCCCCGAGCGGCCCAGGGCTGGGGGTACCGTGGCTTGAGTGCATAGAAAAGTGTCCCTCTGTCCCGCCGGCGCGGCCCCGGGGTCCCCACGCAAACCCCGGGGGTGATGGGCATGGAAGGGGGGTGCAGGTCGCCCCGCCCGGGGCTCCTCTCTGCCTTTGGGGGGGGGCGAGCAGAGGGGATGGCGGATGGAGCTGGGGGGGAGCCGAACAGCCGCCCCTCCCCGGTCCCCGTGTGGCCCATCCCTGGTGGCTTCCCGGCTCCGGGAGCGGGACCCGGTTCGGAGCCGCCGCCGCGGGGGCTGCGGCGACCCCGCTCGATGCCTTGGGGGTTGAGCCCCGGCTCCAGCCCGGCTCCCCCGGCCGCTGCCCCCGACCTTCCCTGAGGAAAAGAGACCCCCACCCGCAGAGCCCACCCCGTGCCCGGCGCTGCCCCCGGCACAGCTCAGCACCCACCGCCGGGG
Source organism: Porphyrio hochstetteri (assembly GCA_020800305.1). Taxonomy (NCBI): domain Eukaryota; kingdom Metazoa; phylum Chordata; class Aves; order Gruiformes; family Rallidae; genus Porphyrio; species Porphyrio hochstetteri. The sequence continues at coordinate 16,611,535 of CM036921.1, read as the reverse complement.
GCTGCCGGTTACCGGCGGTGAGGGAGGGGTGCGGGTCGGAGAGGGGCGGCCCGGCCCACTGCCCCGCCCCAGCCATGCTCTGCACCCTTCTCCTAAAGGGTTTCCGAGGCTTCCAGTTAGCACCAGTTAGCACCAGTGACCACAGCGACGGCCCGCCCCAGCCTGCTGCCACCCCGGCCTTCCAGCTACAGAGAAATGGGGAAAAATAAAACCAACGTGATGCCACCAACAGCACCCACCTGCCCACCCCGGCCGTGCCCCGGGGCCGGGCACCCAAACCATCCCTGGGGGACCCCGCGCCCTGTCCTGGTGGGGGGCAGCCAGAGCTGTTACCAGGGGCAGCTCTCCCACACCAGCTGCTTCCCACAGTGGCACAGTGACTCGTGGGGTGCCTCATGGGGTGCCTTGTGGGGTGCCTCAGTGCCTCATGGCACGACTGGGCAGTGGGGCAGCCCACGGTCCCCAGCCCAGGACAGGGCTTGACACGGTGGCACGGAGCAGCTGGAGGCCAGGACCCTGCAGGGCCATTGCAGGGGGCACGAGGGGAGTGGGGAAGGCACAGGGACCAGGAGTGTGGGGCTGGGGGGCTGGGGTGGTGCATGGCCATGGGGTCTGGCAGCCCCCCTGCCCTGCAAACCCCTGCCAGCACCCTGCACACACACACACGTGCACACACACACATACACACCCCCCACACCCCTGGGACACACCTGGCCCTGGGGGGCACAGGGTACATTCAGCACAGCCCTTCAGGCAGGGGCACCCCAAGGGATCCGGGCAGGACCAGGGACACATTCAAACCCGGAGCCTGGGGCAGCCCCACTCCCGGGGGGAGGCAGGGGCAGGCAGGGGCAGGCAGGAGGAGGCAGTGGAGGTAGAAAATGTCACACAAAATGTCACCGTTCAGGTGAAAACAAACCCTATGAGATGAAGTGGTTCCCATGGGGACAGGGGAGATGATGGCTTGCAGCCATCCCGGCCAGAGGCAGGGGCCCAGCTCAGAGCCAGGGGGAGCAGAGGCTGTGCCCACCCACAGGGGACCCCCAGGCTAGGGTCTGGGGTCCCAGGGCAAGAGGGACTCTGTGGAGTTGGGGACATGGCTCGACCCTGAGCAGGAGGGACCGAGGATGGAGATGAAGAGGCTTCCCTGGGGATGGTGCTGCAGGGTGTCAGAGAAGCAGGAGACTTGGGGGGATTAGCTGGACCCCGACTATCCCCTGCCTCAGTTCCCTGGGGGTAACAAGCCACACACACACCCTGGTGCAGCCACACTCCAGCCCCACGGCCCTGCCGTGGCACAGGCACCTGTGTCACTGCGTGCTGCCCTCCTGGGCTGCACTGTGCCCCACCGTGCCCCAAACCCCTCTCAGCCACCAGCCCTAAACCGGGGTGTCCCCAGTCCCCACCCCGCACCACTGACACGGCCGAGTGCTGCGGGGCTGCAGCACCCACAGCCTTGGGCTCAGGCACCGGTGAGGTATTTTGGCAAGGACGAGCCCTGGGGAGAGCCAGGGCAGCCAGCGTGGCATGGGGTAGGGGTCTCAGCTGCAGAAGGGCGGCACAGGGCGGGATAGCACCAAGAGCCCTCCCCGGCCCCCGCCCGCGGGGCGCTCGGCGTGGCGGCGCGGCAGCACCAGCGAACCCAACAGAAAGGCAAATGGCTGCGAAAACACGGGGCGGCTGGGACGGCACCAGGAGGGCCCCACCACAGCCCCCTGGCCCCCCCGACTCTACACGGTGGTCTCATACTCCAGCACCTCCTGGGGGGCACCGGCGGTGCGGTACTGCAGGCGGGGGGTGGTGGGCGACGCATACTCCAGTGCCAGGATGGTTTTCCGCAGGCGCCGGTCGATGAAGTGGGCGTCCCAGGCCGGGTACTTCTTCCTGGGCAGGTCAATGCGGATGACGGGCCCCTCTGTCCGTGGGGCGCGGGCGGCTGGTGCCGGTGGGGCGCAGGGTCTCACCTGGAAGACGGGCACGCAGCTGTCCCGCTCCCCCGGTGCCCCATCCCTCTCCCCCCCTGTAGTCCGTGGCAGCGAGCGTGGGGGGCTGGTGATGGCGTCTGTGGGGGACCCCGGTGCTGGGGCTGGCTGCTGCCGCTGCCGGAAAATGCAGCCCCCGGCGTGGGGGCCGAACATGGGGCCGTTGGGGTGCAAGAGGCAGTAGTAGATGAACATGAAGAAGATGCCGAGGGCGAAGCTGGAGCTGACCACGCAGACGAGGATTAAGGCGTCGAAGTCAGAGGTGGTCTCACGGTCATAGTAGAGGAACCAGAGGACGGTGAGGGCGGCGTTCTCCGACAGCGTGATGACGTAGTAGATGCACATGCGGTAGCGGCTCCGTCCCTCCTTGACGTTGAACCAGCAGAAGATGTAGATGATGCCCACCACCATGTTGTAGATGATCTCCTCCCACTTGGACATGCAGAAGTCCGTCTCACCCTGGATGATCCAGAAGGTCATGATGCACCAGTGGGTGACGATGAAAATGCCAAAGTAGAGCTGGAACACGGAGGCAAAGAGGGCGAAAGCGATGGCGCGGGCGGCGATCGTGAAGAGGTGCCACAGGATCTGCACCACGGCCCCCTTGTAGGACATGGGCATCTTGTCCTCCCGAGAGTCCCGCAGCACCTTCTGGTAGGAGGCAATCATCCATGCCAGGGAGACCAGCGAGGCTGAGGCTGAGAGCCCTGTGGGCACAAAGCAGGGAGGGGCAGTGAGAGCCTGAGGCAGCCCAGGAGCCCCCCTCCAGTCATTCCCAGTCCCCAGCGTGGGGGCTGTGTGCCTTACCCTGCAGCGGCTCGATGCTGTTCTGCTGCACCATGATGCTGAGCTGCAGCACGAGCTGGGGCGCGCTCTTCAGGAAGGTCTCCAGCAGCCGCAGCATGCTGATGTCGGCGCTCTCGAACATCATCCTCCAGTAGAAGTGCCGGCGGCGATGCTCAGCCTGCCAGCGGCTCTGCAGCCCCAGGTACAGCGTGCGGAGGTACCTGTATGAGGGGGGCAGGAGGGTGAGAGGAGCCCCTTGGCCTGTGTGGCCAAGCTCACCTCCTCCTGCCCATGTCAGGCATGCGCCATGACCGCTGCCAGCTGCTCCAGCGAGCGCTTCCCCCCAATTTGGGGCCATGGAATGTTCCCCACACTGAGGGTGCAGGGGGCTGCAGGGCAGTGCTGGTGCTGAGCACATCCCTGTCCCACCCCGGGGCCCCAACATGCCAGGAAAGGGCAGACTGTGCCAAGCCAGCTCAGCACCCTGCTGCCCTGGAGCTCACCCGGCCATCACCCCACTGCCCACCCAGCCATTGCCCCACTCCTCTGGCGCCCAGTACTGCCCCTGTGCCCAGACCCCCACGCAGGACCAGGCTCCCACCCTCAGCCAGGGATCCTGCCCTCAGCCCTGCTCTCTGGCCACTTGTGGATTTGGGGGGCCCTGGCTCCAGCCCAGCACCGCATCCGGCTGCTTCTCAAAGGGGATATTTTTGTCCCAGCTGGCTCAGAGCCCACCCTGCCTCCCCCTGCCCCGGCCAAGGCGAAGGCACCAGCTGGTCGTGCCGCGCTGCCCGCAGGAAGCACCTGGGTGCTTGTGCCGGCACTGCTGGGCTCTTGGCAGGGCCGCGGGTGCAGGCACACGCCAGCCCCAGCCATCTGGTTGTCAGCCGGGGGTCAGCGGAGGTCTGCGTGGCACCGACGCACGCACCGGTTGAGTCACCGCCACCAGGGACCCCTTCCTGTGGCCCCGGGCCAGATCCGGGCACCACAGGAGGGGACACTGGGCCGGAGGGGCAGGGCATCCCCTGGGAACCCTGCCTGTACCACAGCCCGGCAGCTCCGTCGCCTCCAGGGTCGGAGGGAGCCGGATGAGGAGGAAAACAGAAAGATGAAGTGGGAGGTTGGGCCATGAAGCTTCCTCCCGGCTGAGTAAAACTGTCACGCAGCGCGACGGCCCCTCCATCAGCTCCAGCAAGCGCTGCCAGCCGGCTCCATTAGCCTGGAGCACGGGAGAAACCCTGATCCCAGCACTTTCGGCTCATCTGTCAGCAGGAGGAAGCAGGAGACAGCCCTGCTCCCGCTGCAGGGGCGGCTGGGTGCTCCCACCCCTGGGCTGCACAGCCCCACGACTACAGCTGGGGCCATGAGCCGGGGCCACCGAGGCTCCTGTGCCACCCCACTTCCATCTGCTCCTGCCCTGGGCAGCCCTTGGCATGCAGGAGGGCGGGGTGGGCACCCTGGTCCCATGGGGCTCCGGTGGTCTTCCCTGGGGAGGCCACTGACAGCCCAGTGTCCCCAGCACTGCCTGCCCATTCCCTCCCACCTGCTCTGCTGGGAGCCACAACCCCCCCTCCCCAAAAGCTGTCAGCAAAACCCCATCATTTTAGTAGTTCTGCCCCAGTTTCAGTGAGTGCTGGTGGCTGTGGGGGGCAGCCCACCACCCCCAGGCAGCCCACCACCCCCCAGGCAGCCCAGCTCCGGGCTCCCCTCCGGCTTCCTTGAGCCGGCTCAAAGTGCCGCTTTAACCTCCACCTTCGGGGGCAGCAGCTAATTTTAGCCTTTGCTGCGGCCCATCAGTCCCTGGCTGCTCGGGGGAAGAGGCTGCAGCCGCCTGGCTCCCGGCTCCCAGCACAGATTTGCACCCTGGTGCCACCTGCTCGAGGCCAGTGAGGCCGGTGCAGCCGCTGCCCCAGCCCCTCTCCCTGCCCGGTGCCTCTCCCACCCCACAGAGCGGGTTCCCCTCAGAGGGAGGATGTGAAGTAGGGGATGGGCTGTGGATGGAGGGTGCAGTGTAGGGGGAAGCAAGGGGAGAAGCGATGCACAGCCCGGGATGCTTCAGGGCACAAAGGAGGCCCAGGCACCTCACGCTCTCCCTGTAATCAGCCTCACTAATTGGGCTCATCAGCACCGTGATCCTGCTGTGTGTGCTGCACAGCAGCCCCCAACCCACAGACCCCAGAGCCGTGCCATCCCTGTGGCACAGCTGCCGTGTGCCATCCTCAGCCTCTCAACAAGTGACCTGCAGCCTCCCCCCCCAGCTTTCAGCAGGGGCACAATTCCTCTCCTGCCTTCCCACCAGCTCCACAGATCTCATTAAAACGAGGTTTCATCTCCCATCAACTGGCCAGAACGAAGTGCTGGTTCTTATTTGTTATGCACTGGATCATCCCGTGGTGCTTCAGCCCAGAGGAACATCCCCAGGCTGACAGCACGGGGCGAGCGCTGCCCGACCCGGCAAGCGCTGCGGCAGCTGCCTGGGAAACACGGGGCCAATCGCTCGGGAAAGAAAGAATAAAACCCATTTAATTTTCCAAAAACTGATGATGAGACAGAAACCGACCCGGGAGCTCTCAGGGCTAATTGCTCCCTCCTTTGTACGACAAAGAGGAGCCCAACCAAACCCTCGCAGCAGGAAGGTGGTGGGCTCGGGTAGGTGCCAGGATTGCTGGAGCCATGCTGGGTTTGCCAGGCCCTCACCATGGCCAGGTTGGCCAGAGCACCACCACAGTTGGGTTTGCCACCAGCTCCCAGTTACTGAGCCTGGTTTTCAAGTGTTGGAAGGAAAAAAAAAAAGTGCAAGGAGAAAAGCCCTGCCCTGGTTATAACTGAATCCACTATCACCAGCCTCAGATGGGAAGGACAAGAGACCCCCGGCTCTAACAGCGAGCGATATGGAGCTATGATTCTCCTAGAAGGTAATTTGGGATATCATCCCTTAATCCTTTATTTAAACAGGGAGAAAATTGCTTTCCTGTCACAGCCATTTTAATCCTTTACACATCCCACCAGGTCAGGTCACCAGGGACAGCTGCACGTGCGCCTGGCCGGCGTGTCACCCACGTCCCTTCACTCCCCTGAACTCCTGGGGTGCTTTTGGGAAGGCTTGATCTGGCAGTAGAAAGCCCCTGTCCTGCACATGGGGGCCAAGCAGGGACCCCCAGCAAGAGACCAACCCCAGCACTGGGTCCTGTGGCAGGAGAAGGTGACATCCCAAAGCTGGGTGCTCCCAGAGATGAGAGGACTCCTGCCCCCGAGCAGGCAGAGCAAAGCCCTGAAGAGCAGAGGGGCCATGGGTGAAAACCTGCAGGTCCCAGCTCTGCCACCTCTCGTGAGCCCACCCAGGGAGCTGCTGAGGGTGTCCAAGCCTTGTGGGCTGCTGCCAGACTGGTCTCAGGACTGAGGGGTGACACCAGGTCCTCAAGCCAGCAGAGGATGAGGGAACATGGGCTGATGAAGGGCTTTCAGGAAGGGACTGTGGGTGGAGGGGCACCCTGGGTCTGGCTGCAGTGACCCCCAGGCAGCCAAACCAGGTGTGACCCTGGGCTAAAGACATGGGAGCACGATGGGCACAGGCAGGGCTGTCCCCAGTCATGGGACCCACAGAGACACACGAGGCAGCTGCCAGCCAATGGAGGTGGGAGAAGGGACCTGGCACGCTGCTGGGTGGGAGGCATGCATGGTGGGCACAGAGTCCCTTCTGTCTTTCCTGGGTGAAAAAGCTGGTGAGCAGAGTGGCTAACAATTCCTGAGCTGCAAAACCAGCCAAGAAGCAGAGCCCATGAGGGGGGCCTGCACTGCCACTGCTCACACGAGCACATGGTCATGGACCCGTCCCCGTCCCCAGAGAGCATCCACGGTGGAGCATCTGCGTGTGCATCATGAACACGCTGTTGGCAACTAACTCCAGCGGCTCCTCACAGCAGCTCTGGCCTGGGATAGCCTCAGAGGCAGTGCTCAGAGCTGGTTTGGGGTCTTTGTCACAGCTGGGGAGCAGAACTGCACAGGGATGGATTTGGAGGGGTGAGACATGCTGAGGAGATGGCAAGGCAGGGAGGAGGCAGGTAAACTGGGGAAGGGGAAGAGGTTTGGCAAGGGGCACGGTGCCCTGGCCAGGGAGAATCCTCCCCTTCACATGCAGCATTTATTCAACACTTCTTTAACTGCCACATCCACCTGCACCGGATCCGGCCTCGCTAATGGGTTTAGCAAACTGCATTTAACTGGTCACCCGAGCTAATCCCAAATCCTCAGATTAGAAAGAGCCTCAGCTGCAGCTTCAGACCAACATGTCCTGGAGGGTCGGTGCTGAGAGTTACCGCTTTAATTGGCTTAAGAGCCTCTGTGGTGCAGCAGATCAGGAGAGCAGGGCTGACACCCCTGGGAGCAAAGCCCCTGACCGCAGCCCAGCCCCAGCTCAGGCCAGGATCAGGCCATTGCCCACAGGGTGCTGAGCCAATGCCAGCTGCAGGCAGGCTCAGCGGCCCATGCACCAGAGACCTCCCATCCTCTCCCTCACCAGCCCCTTCAGAATATTAGGCAGGGTTGGCACCCACCCTGCAGCCAGCAAAGACTGGGAGCTGCCGTGGGGGTGGAATGAGATCAGGGAGGGACAGGCAGTGGCTGTGCTGGGGAGCACAAGAGCCTCACACGCTGCCCTGTGAAACAAAGTTAGACATCCCAGGAGGAGCAGCAGAGGAAAAACAGGGAGTGGAGGAGCCTCTGTACTACAGTAGCTCGGGAGGGGAAACAGCACCGAAACCTGAGCCGGGAGCGCTGCCTGCTCAGAGCATTGTTCCGGGAATTTGCTATTGTCTCCACTCCCCTCCCAGCATCAGCCTCCCCTGGAAGCAGCTCGATGTCAGAGCCACGGCTCTTCCCCAGCGCCCCAAGGATGCAGCTTGGGGAGCAGTGCTGGCTCCATGGCGCAGGGGAGGAAGGTGCCACTAAAACATCGGCTCGAGCTCTGGGGAGTCTGCAGAGACACAGGCAAAGGGCCTTGAACCTGCTCGGGTCTCCCAGGCCGTCGCTCAGGCTGGCTGCACAGCCTGCCTTTCCCCAGGCCCAGGAAGGGCCGGGCAGCAGACACGCAGCTCCCCGAGGGAAAGCTGGCCAGGCTGGGGACAAACAGCCCCTCCTCACCCTGACCCCACAGACTGCAGCGGGCTCTGAGGGGGAGTGTGGGGAGCTGCGAGGAGGAAGATCTGAGCCGGAGGTGCTCGGTGCCCAACAGAAGCACTACACACCCCCCAGGACTCAGCTGCCGTTGCCAGGAGGCCCCCCAGCAGGCCCAGCAGCGCCTGGATGGGGGTCAGCAGGCCTGTGCCACCCAGCTGGGCTGGGGGCTCCTCACAGCAGCTCCTGCCCACACCCACCCACACCCGGGCTCTGCTGGGGCCTCTCCCCCTCCGCCCATCCTGCCATGTCTGCGGAGGGACTGATCCTCATGCCCCCCACCCCCCCAACCGCTTGATCCCCTGCTGCCCCTCACCATCCCCACCCACATACCCCCCATCCCCAGCAGCATCCCCCACCCACAGCCCCACTACACCCCGCCACTCCCTCCAGCCCCAGCCTGTCTCCATGACCCCCACACCTCCACACCAGCTGCAGCAGGTGGATGAGGCCCTGCAGCAGCCCCATCCCAGACCCCCCACACCCCTCCCCTCAGACCCCCGTACCTCCACACCAGCTGCAGCAGGTGGATGAGGCCCTGCAGCAGCCCCATCCCAGACCCCCCGCACCCCTCCCCTCAGACCCCCGTACCTCCAGACCTGCCCCAGCTGCAGCAGGTGGATGAGGCCCTGCAGCAGCCCCATCCCAGACCCCCTGCACCCCCTCCCCTCAGACCCCCGTACCTCCAGACCTGCCCCAGCTGCAGCAGGTGGATGAGGCCCTGCAGCAGCCCCATCCCAGACCCCCTGCACCCCCTCCCCTCAGACCCCCGTACCTCCACACCAGCTGCAGCAAGTGGACAGGGCCCTGCAGCAGCCCCATCCCAGACCCCCTGCACCCCCTCCCCTCAGACCCCCGTACCTCCAGACCTGCCCCAGCTGCAGCAGGTGGATGAGGCCCTGCAGCAGCCCCATCCCAGACCCCCCCACACCCCCTTCCCTCAGACCCCCGTACCTCCAGACCTGCCCCAGCTGCAGCAGGTGGATGAGGCCCTGCAGCAGCCAGACGCAGAGGCGGCAGCAGCCGCGGGGGCCGCGGGCGCCGCTGTCCTTGGTGCCGCCGGCGCTGTCCTTGGTGCTGGCGGCGAAGTCGTAGACGAACCACCTGAAGCTGAGCAGCTGCACCACCAGCGAGGGCAGCAGCACGAAGAGCAGCGTCAGCCCGAACCACCACCGCTGCCCCCGCACGTAGTAATGGGCCGCCAGCCACAGGTCCGAGGCGCCGTCCGCGAAGCAGACCAGGAGGGCGCAGAGCACCCAGCAACCGTCCCGCAGCCGGTACCGCCTGGCCGGGGGGGCCGCGCCGCCCGCCCGCCTCCCGCCGCCGCCGCCCTCCGGGCTCTCCAGCCGTACGGCCGGGCCGCCGCCGCCGCCGTCCGACTTCGCGGCCATGTTGTCGGGGGAGAGGAGGAGAAAGGCGGGAGCTGGAGAGACTTCCGGAGGGAGGACGGCGCCGCGGAGCCCGCCCCGGCAGCGCCCGCCCCCGCCGCCCGGTACCCGCCGCCCGGCCCGGCCCAGCCCAGCCCGGCGCCGCCGACACCCCCTCCCCTCCGACCGGCGCCGGGAGACACCCACCCCTCCTCCCTCGCCGCTCCCCGACCCGCCCCCGCCGGCGCCCCTCCGGAAAGGGCGGACGCCCCCCAGCCGCCGCCGCGGGGTCCCGGGGGGGAGCGCACGGTGCCGGTGGGCTCCTCCCCGCTCCGCCCCCCGCGCCCCCGCCGGGAAGGGCAACCGGCTGCTTCCACGGGCTCCCCCGAGCCGCCGGGCTCCCCGCCGGTAAGGGCCGGCTGGCCCCCCCCGAGCACCCACCCGGCGCCAGCGGGTGCCTCCCGCTCTCCACTCTGGTGCCGGTGTCAAGCCCCAGGGCAGCGGCGATGCTGTGTGACACCAGCCACCCAGCTCGGCAAGGACCCCAGCTCCCTGGGCACCTGCCTTGGGCTGCCCCCCCGGCCCCGAGTGTCAGCCCCTCAGCCCAAGCAGGACCCTGCTCATGGGTCTGGTCCTGGGACAGGCCAGGGCAGGGTGAGCTGCCCACAGGTCTGGTGGATGGAGATGCTGCAAGTGCCTCTGCTCCCCCGGGGCCAGCGCAGGGCCAGAGGCCACTAGGCTACTGCCCAAGGCAGCCTGAGGGAGACCCAGCAGGCACCTGCTGAGCTGGACCCGAGCCCTGCCTCAGAGGGAGAGCCCCATCCTGGGGGAAGTCCCTGAGCAACCACACAATGAGGTGGTGCCAAGGTCTCTGGGAGGACCTGGGGCGCTGGGGTTTGTGTCCACATGTGCCTAGATGCTGCCCAGCTCCTCAGCTCTGCCCCACCATCTCTCTTCCTTTTGTTGCCCATCAGAGGTCAGATGCAGTGTGTCTTCAGAGCCAGGCTGCCCCGGGCTGGCTGGCAGTGAGTGGGGCTGGTACCCCTCTGGGACACGTAGACACACGAGGAGTGGCACTGTGCCGGCATCCTCGCCACTGCTGGGAGGGAAAGAGCTTTTGCTCCTTTGCAGCTTGTCTCCAGGGAGGGTGATTGCATGCAGACAGCTGCTTCACGAAGGCAGCTTCAGCCTACAGGGATGGACTCTTTGGTCTCTGCATTTCAGCCCCCAAGACTCATCCCTGTGTGGCTGCCTACAGAGGAGCCACGCGCACGGCTAGAGCCTGGCCCACGGTGAGCACGCCACAGCGTTCAGTGAGGGGGAGATGCTTTATCCCAGGAAACACAGCCAACTTCCAAACTCCTCCTTGCAGAACAGCAAAGGGGGATCAGCACAAACCCGGGGTGAGGCTGGGTTCCAAAGGAACAAGCGAGGAGAGGGGAAGGTGTTAGTCAGCACGAGGGAGCAGAGTCAGGCCCCCGGTGAGGCTCTCTCAGAGCTGCATGTATTACCATGGGTAATGTGACTTAAATACCTAACCTTGAGATGCTCCTGACAGATCCCCTCGATAAACGCCTGGCTGGGGGAGGGGATGCTCCCAGCATCCCAGAGCCTGAAGAAAGGAACCTTTCATCGGCCGTCAGACGGGCCCAGAGCCCCTTTGAAGGATGGGCTCCACTGGCCAGAGCCCCCACTGATGCCTGGCCAGCCCCATCCCTGTTTGGGCTCAGTCCCTGGGGAGTCAGTCCCAGGTGGGCAATGGAGCAGAGCCAGCGCTGCCACAATAGGGAGCACAACACCAAGGAGAAGGGACCTGGTAACCTGGAAGAGATGGACCCACCTTCCTTCAAAGACACTGAAACACCCCCTTTGAAACAGCAGCTAAACGTCCCCAGCCTGAGAACGTGGGGATGGATGGTGGTTTGAAGTCTAATTTATATTAACAACAGGCCCCAGCAGCCACAGGAAGAAATGAGAAAAAAACCCTATAAACATCCCTGAAGTCTTCCCGTGCAGCTGTCAGCAGGCAGGCAGGCAGGGAGGGTTTCTAGCTGCATACATAACGCGCTGCAAGCAAGGAAAAGGAACACACTGAAACCAAACCCTCCTTTTTCCAAGCCAAAACACCCAGCAAAGCAAAGCATCCCCCAGCAGCGGGGGGGCAGCCAGCCCCTCTGACTGCCTGGTTCCCAGGAGGGCACATAAACATCTATCTGGTCCAAAGAGCCCCCTGGTCCCCAGGCTGAGTCCAGCTTGCAAGCAAAAGGCCTGCCCCTGGCGCCAGCTCCGGGAGGAGAGACCCGGCATGATTTGTGGCTGTCTTAGAGCTTGGCTGGGGAGAGGCCTGCAGAGTGCAGCACCAGCCACTGCTTGCTGCCCTGGGGATGTTTTCCTGGTGCCTGTGGCTTTGTGATCCCTCCTGCTGCAGGAGACTCAGCTGCGGCTTCCCCCATGCCTGTGCTGAGCTGCACCCCCGCTCCTGGGCAGAGCAGCCCCTGCCTCTTCACACAGCCCAACAAAGGCAACCCCCTGTCTCTGCTGCACTGTGCATTGCTGGCAACTGCAGATGGTCACTGTGCTTCCTTCTGCTGCTGCCAGCACATGGGCAGCCCATCCTTATCCCTCTCCCCATCCCTTCTGCATGGGCTTTGAAAGCACTCCCTCCCCTTCACCTTGCTGGGCTGCTGGTGGGAGGTTTCCAGCCCACTGAAGGGGACAGCCACCACCCAGCCATGTCACAGTTCCAAAGCACCACCTCCAGCTTCGAACGCTGCAGCCAGACCCCAGTCTCAAGAGGCCACGTCCATGCATGTGCAGCAGGACAGATGGCTGGGCTTTCACTGCCCACAGAGCTCTTTGTCACTGGTCTGAAAAATGTGCCCCCCGGGAGGTAAATGTAGCTCCAGCTCTACTTAGGGTCTCATCACACATCATGAGAATCAGGTGCTCTTCTCTTCTGATCCCATCAAAGCAACAGGGATCAAATGCTGCCTTTGTGCCTGTCAGCTGAAGCAAATCGCTCCATGGTGGATGCTGTGGTGTGAGGCTGCAGAAGAAAAGCAGACCCACATCCTGCACCCTGCATCCCATGTCCTGCATCCCACTCTGCAGCAGACCCTGGTGCCCCTGTCCTGCTGGGACTCCAGAGGAGCCAACCCTGAGACAGTAGATGGGAAGCAGCTGGCCCTCCAAACAGTCTGTAGATCTCCAGCCAGCCACCCCCACCGAAAAAAGGAGCATTTTCCAGCACTGGCACCCAGCCCAAATCCTGCTGCCTCTTTTGGTTGATGTCAGGAAAAAATCCAACCCGTGTGTGAATCACTCCCAGCCTGGCCAGGATGCTGTGCATAAGTGCTCACTCCCTCTGCTCCCCAGGAGCTGCCTTATTTTAGCACAGGCTGCTGCAGGCGGAGGAGATCTCCCCAGTTAACTGTAGCAAATGACCTTATGGGATTAGGGCCAGTAATCTTCTGATCTGGGTAATCTCCCTTAGGGGATTATTTGCCCATAGGAGTGTGGGGACCACTGGCCAGTGCTGCCTTGCTCCCTCCATCCCTGTCCCTTGTTGTTCCCATACAGTCACCCCCGTCTCCAGCAGAGCAGAGGTGCTGCAGCACTGGGGATCACCAGGCACCCTTTGGAGAGCTTCTTGCCAAGATGAGTCCCATCAAAGGCATAATATAACAGGTCAGGTCCTGTCCCTTCCCTGCTGCTGGTGCTTCTTCTCTCCCCCAGCCCATGCCCAGTATCCCAGGCAGGTCACTGGGGCTCCCTCCCATGAAAGCATCAATCCAAGGCAAACAGAAGGTCCCCCCACCATCAGTGGGGAAGCAACATCACCATAATCACACGATGCTGAGTGGCATTGCCAGGCAGGCAGCAATGGCTGCCTGGGGACAGGGCTGCATTTGGAAGCCCAGGAGATGTCTCTAAGCATCAGCACGGAGATGTTCAGGCACTGAACGGGTGTTCAGTGAGCTCAGAGTGGGCAGCGGTGCCCAGACTGGAGGGGAGCTGGTAGGACTGGTGCTGCTTTGCCCCAGCCCCAGGGCTCTGATGGACAAACCCACATGGAGAACTTCTCCCTGCCCAGCCAACAGCAGCTCTGCCCAGATGGAGACATGGCGTGGCTGGCTCTGCCACAGGCAGGGACCTGGCAGCTCCGGCTGCAGCTCATGACCAGGGAGCATCTGCAGCTGGGCACTGCCAGGCTGAAGGTCAGACAGCGTGTCCTGGGACAGCTGAGCATGCAGAACCCCAAGCCAGTGTGCACATCATTACCAGTGAGCAACAGGAGCGGCACCAGCACCCGTGTAGTGCCTGGGCTGGAGGGGAAGCAGGGCTGGTGGCTCTGAGCTGGGAACCAGGCAGTTTTAACCAGGTAGGACCAGTGCTGCTTCGGGGCTCTGCCCAGAACAGGGACATGGGACAGTGTCCAGACAGGCTCCTCAGGCCCTTCTCTTCACACAAGGTTCTGCCAGTCCTTGCCATCAGCGCTGGGTCTCCCTGCGTCTCCCACACTGCATTTATCCTTTTCCTCTCGCTCACAGGCCAGGCAAGGTGAAAAGAAGGGGATAAAAGCCATTTTGAGGGGTGGTATTTCCCCTTTCCCACAGGCAGGGCCATTCAGGGCAGAAGACTGACCCTGGCAGAGCCTTGTGTCTGTCCCAAGCTTCTCTGGGGCTGGTCCCTGCCAGGCACAGAGTGGGGGACACCGGGGCTGGCTGAGATTGAGCCAAGACACCAGGGCTGCAGCCAGCTCCCCTCCCCAGGGACAGGAGGCCCTTACCCCTGAGCTCTGGATGAGCCACCCAGCTGCACACAATGAAATCTGAGCTCATCACCACACGCTTTTAGTGCTTTTATTGCCTTCTGGGGAGAAAAAGGGACAGAAAGGCAACCTGATGCTGTAAGGAGCCCAGCTGCCCCACACAGGCACAGCCCCAGGAAGCAGCAAGAAGACAAGCGTGGTGCTCGCAGGGGAGGGGGCAGAGGGGACGGGCTGTGACAAGATAAATAATTCACGTGTGTGGGGACCTGTGGCAGAGCTCCTTCTGGCTGTGGGGAGTGGGGCCGGGGGTCAGCTGGCTGCTGGCCCGGGAGCCCCCACCTCCAGGGCAGAGGTGCTGGTGCTCAGCACTGCTCAGCCCCACTGAACACTCCATCCTTCTGCAGGGCAGTGAGTCACAGAGGCACAGAATCCCAGGGGTGGGAAGGGCCCTCCAGAGCTCATGGGGTCCAACCCCCTGCCAAAGCAGCTCCCCAGCTCATATTGCACAGGGCGGCGTCCAGACGGGGCTGGAATCTCTCCAGAGATGGAGACTCCACACCCCCCTGGGCAGCCTGGCTCCTTACACCTCACTGGGGAAAAGTTCTTCCCCAGATTGGGGGGGGAACTCCCTGTGCTCCAGCTTGAGCCCATCGCCCCTTGTCCTGTCCCCACAGACACTGAGCAGAGGCTGCCCATGTCCCCTGTGTCCCACCCTTCAGCTATTGATCCCCATTGATCAGATCCCCTCTCAGTCTTCTTCTCTCCAGGCTGAACAGCCCCAGCTCACTCAGCCTTTCCTCACAGGGGGAGATGCTCCAGGCCCCTCATCATCTCCATAGCCTCCTCTGGACTCTCTCCAGGAGATCCCTGGCTGTTTGATCCCAGGGAGCCCAGCACTGGACACAACACTCCAGGTGGGGCCTGAGCAGGGCAGAGCAGAGGGGGAGGATCCCCTCCTGTGACCTGCTGGCCACACTCCTCCTGATGCCCCCAGGATCCCATTGTCTCTCTCAGCCCCAGGGCACCCTGCTGGCTCATGGCCACCCTGTCACCCACCGGGACCCCCAGGTCGTTCTCCGCAGAGCTCCTCTCCAGCAGCTCCCCAGCCCGTAGCCACACACGCGGTTCCCAGCATGTCCCGTGGGGCCGGGGCTCTCCCCATCCCGGGGGCGCGGAGCCGGGGTCCCCGCTCCCGCCGAGCCCACACCCGGGGGCCGCTCGGTGCCCCCGCAGCCGTGGGCGAGCCCGGCCCGCCCGGGCCCAGCCCGCCAGGCCGCGGCCGCAGCCCCGGGGTCGGGCTCGGCTGGGCCGCCCGGTGCGGAGCGGGGCCGCGGGGGGGCGCGCTGCGGCCTGGCCCCTCCCGCCGCGGAACCCGCCTGCGCCGCCGCCGTTACCGCCCGGCCCGCAACGGGCGGCGGACCCGGCAGAGCCATGGCGAGGGAGCCGGCCTTCGTGCTGCGCTACCTGGCCGAGGTGGAGGAGCTGGCCGAGGACGTGCTGGCGGCGCGGCAGCAGGTAGGGCTCGGCGGGGCCTCCCGCTCCCCCGGTAACCCCGGCTGCAGCCGCCTCTCTCTCCCGTACAGATCGTGGACCTGGATGTGAAGCGGAACCGGAACCGCGAGGCCCTGCGAGCGCTGCACAAGGATCCGCAGCCCGACGGTGAGGCCCGGGCTCGGCCGGCCGCGTCCCCCGGCAGCCCCGCGGGAGGAGGGGGGGGGCTCCGGCAGAGCCTTTCCCTCACCCTTTCCCTGCCCCTTCCCCTCCTCTCCCCACAGACAAGGCCATGGTCTGCTTCGGGAACATGTTCATCGAGCTGCCGAAGGCGCAGACCAAGGAGATGCTGCGGAAGGGTAAGGCGGCTGCCCGCGGGTACCGGCGGCCGAGCTGTAATGAGGCTTTAGAGGAATAAACAGGGTTCTGCCCTGCGCTGGGCTTCAGGGCGCCCAAAACCTCCCGCTGGGGGTCACAGGCAGAGCGTGGCTGTCACCATTGCTCGCCTGCCCTGGGCAGTGTCAGGGGGCTCAGCCCCGTGGGCAGTGGGGGGCACGGAGGCAGCTGAGGAAGAGCCCTCTCACCCCAGGCCTGGGCATCCCCACCGAGCGTCCCACGGGAGGTGCTGGCTCTGCCCTGGAGCCCGCAGCCCTCCTCAGTCCTGTCCCACTTCTCTCAGACCAGGAACATCTGGATGAGGAGATAAACACCCTCCGGAAGGAGCTGCGGGTGAAGGTCAACCGCCTCTTCGAAGCTCAAGGTAAACGCTCTTGTTCTGGGACCGTTCCAGTCTCTGGGAGCTGGCAGTGTGTTTGGGAGGGTCCAGAAGCAGCTGAGCTCCGTGTGCTTCTGCAGCCTCTTCCCCCTGGTTTTGCAATCCCCCCCTGCTCCAGCAGTATCCTCTGGCTCACGGTGAGGAGCTGTCACCCACCAGCACACTAAACAGGCTGCGTCACGCCAGGGTGACTCTGCAGCAGCTCCCAGGGCTGTCCCTGCCCTCCCTTTATCCCTTCTGGAATCTCCACTGGGCTGCTTCCCTTGTTTTGTAGCAAAATCCTGATCTTCCTGCGTTCTCTCAGGTAAAGCTGAGCTGAAGGGATTTAACCTGAACCCCATGACCGCTGAGGAAATGAAGCTCATCAACCGCATCCTGGAGGGCTGAGGGGACCGTGGGGGCCTCAGGACACAGCTCAGGGCTGTCATCTGTGGAGCCCACCCTGCCATAGCCACAGCCCTCAGGGTTTGCAGGAGAACATTGGTGTGCCTGGGGGAGGTTCCTGCCCTGGCAGGCACTGGGAAGCGTTTGGCTCCTGAGCTCTGATGCTGCAGTTTCCTTGGATCACAGACCCTTTCCTGCTCCTCCCAGCAGCCGGTGTGGTGGAGCTGCTGCCTGGAGCCACGTGCTGGGACACAGCAATGAGCACACACCCGTGGCTGGGGTGGAAGTGGGATTATTAAAGTCGGTAGTGGGGCATTCCTAACTCAGTGTGTGTGTTCCTTGTTGGGGTTTTATGCCAGTGCTTCTGGAGTTTCCACTTCAGAGCTGGTTCATTGTCCTGTCAGGAACAGAAGTGGGAGGAACTGGGAATCAGCAGCCTGCCCGAAGCACAGCAGAGGAGTTGTGTGAGCCTGTGGTATTAAAACAAAGCAAAGCTGCCCAGCCAGAGCATGTCAGGCATCTCTGTGAAGATGTGTAGGGAGGGATGGGGAGAGGCAGCATCCTTTTCGTCTCACTGGGAAAACATGCCCTAGTGTCCAGCTGGAAGGCAAGAGGCTGTAGAAAGGAGGCTTTCAAAGGTAGGTGAAGGGATAAAATATTAATTATAGCAGCCTGAACAGGGCTGAGCAGGAATAGGCACTGAGCCAGCCTTGTTATAAGAGTACAATTGGTTTAACCAGCAATGGCTTCTTCAGAGGTTTTAACATTCATTGTCCTCTATGCTGCCCTCCTTAGCCTGAGCCTGCTGCCCCAGCACAGCCTGGCTGAGGCCATAACAAGATTGTTTACAAGTTAATCATAATTAGTAATGGACTAGAGGGAGTTTGATTTATTATCTTTTCCCTGTGCAGAGGAGAGTGGGTCCTGCTGAGCCCTTTGTTTATCAACTGCCATAAAGGTATTTCTGGAGAGAATTTAAAAACTTTAAACACCATGGTTGCCCTTCTTTGTATGGCTGCTGAGGTAGCTGTGGAGCATGTTCTGTCAAACCCTGCACCAGTGCAGAGCTGGGCCTGATCCCTTGCCATCTGCACAGCCACGCAAAGCTAAACCAGCCCCACCAGCTTCCTGGCTCCCTGACCACCCTCCAGCTTAACAGGTCAGAGGTGCCTCCTCCAAGCAGCCCTGTGCTGCCCTGTCCAGTTCCACACACACTTCAAATGATGCAGAGTTCCAAAAGAAGACCCCTTTAAGATTCCCTTTAACACTGAGCTGTGATTATTGGGCTTTTGTTTAGATACAAAAAGCCAACTACTGTGGCTTGATCCACCTTTTACAACCCTGTAGCTAATGCTATGTACTCTGTACAGCTGCAAGAAGCCAGGCCATCCACACCAGGCTTCCAGAAACCTGGATCAAAACCAACATGGGCTTACTGCCTGCACTGCCTTGCCTGTGGCTTCTGCACAGGATTCCATCTCTTGGGAAGCAGGTGGTGACTGGGTGCCAAGCCCCTGCTTGGAGCCCCACTCTTACACAACCCGTGTAGCACAGCCAGTCACTGGCTCCCCAGCATGTGACAGGGAGGTTATTTTTGCAGTATCATGGCAACAGGTTCCTCTGCTCTGACATGTTTCCATAGTAGTAGCAGGAGGAGGATGAGGTGCCCTCCCCAAAAGCTTTCTTTCTCTGTGCAGGATGTGCTCAGCCCCTTTCATTTCTTACACTGAGCTCTGTGAGGATGGATGGGCAGCTGAGGAGCATCCCCTGTGTTGGCTGGGAAGCCCAGCCAGCACCTTGTGCTGAGCCAGCAGCGTCCAAAGTGGGAGCTGCCACTGCACACAGTGAGGAAGAGAAAGTGACCTTCATCCCTGGTGATCTCTCCCATCCCAAGCTTGGGATCGGCATCCCTCCTTGTGCTGTGCAGGAAGGTTCCTGGAAAGCTGGTTCAGGTGTTTCTCCCTGCCAGGGCAGCATCCTGAGGTGGAAATGTTAGGGGGGGGTTACACATCACCTTGCTCTTCCTTCCTGCAGAGGTGAGGGTGAACAACCACTTCGGGGTGAAACTGTGCCTGTGTTTTCTGAGTTAGACACTGCAGCAGAGCTGGCTGCAGGCACCCTGAGTTAGCTCACCTCAGCCTCTCAGAAGCACGGCTCCAGAACCCAAGTCCCCCCCACAGGAACACACAGCCACCCGCAGGAAAGCACCAGAGAACAGTCGCCACAGCGAGTGTGGAGCGGTTGTTGCAGCCCAGCTGGTGTACAGAGCTCAGCTGTGACAGAACACCTGGAGAGCAGGACTACAGGCAGGACTGTCCCCACCACAGCCCCACGCTTGTTCTCCACAGAGCTGCTGCAGCCTGGTTGCTCACATCCCCTCTGCTCCTTCTGGTCTCTGAACCCCATAAAGCCCCACACACCCATTCCTGCTCCTTCATTCTGGAGGGCAAGGTGTGAGCTTTCCTCTGGCTGATGCACAGGCAGCTGGAGGACACGAGCACCCTGCCAGCACTGGATGAGCACACACCCAGATGTGTGCTTGCCCTGACGTTCCCGTTCACCACAGCACCCAGGTCCCCCCTCTGCTGACAGGCCTGTCATGCTCCATCAGGTCCAACACGCTTCTGCCCCATCAGCCTGCAACATCCAACCCACATCACAAAGCACCTGAGCCATGCCAAGTATCCCAGGAATAACCCCCAGGCAATTGGGGACAGAGCTGGGCAGCTGAGAGCTGTGGGCATCCTCCTCCTATTAATATCTGAGGCCAGCACAGTTGCAAAGTCAATCACAAAGCGCTGCAAGGCAAGCTGCTTGGGAACAGAGCGCTCCAGAAGTGCCAAGTGTGGGAGGCACAGTGCAGAAGAGGCTCTGAAAGGCAGCTCTTGTGCCAGCCCCAGCCCTGACAGCCTCTGTTCCCCTCACAGCCCCGTGCTGCTTTGTTTCCCTGCTCCAAAGAGGCAGCACCATCACTTACTGCACTCTGGTTTTGCAAAGTCCATCATTTGATCTCTGTAAAGGTGGGAGTATTATGATCAGCTGCCAAGAGAGATGTGGAACCAGCCCATCCATTCCAGACGGTTCAATAAACCCCCTTAGAAGGTAATAAACATCTCTGCCTGCCTGCCCTCCCTGTCTGCAATATGAGGTGTGTCTCTGAGTCCAGGACACTTGAGTTCACAGCCTTCCTGGCTGCTGGCAGCGAGGGAAGGTGAAGTGTTCACCTCCAGAAGCCAGCTGAGGAACCAACAGCCAACTAGGCAGAAACACACAGTTTTGCCAGTGGTTCATCTAAGAGAAACTCCTGTCCACATAAAAATCATCACCCTGGAGCAGGCAGGAGTGAGTGTGAAGCAACAGGAAATCCACCCCTAAATCTCTTTCCCATGCACCGAGCCAGGGAACATTCTGAGCCCGTTGCAGAGTTTCTATTCCTGTTCTGATGGTGCTGAAGAAAAAAAAAAATCATCTTAAAAAGAAGAAAAAAAAAATCCCTCCAGCTTCCAGAAAGGCAGAGAGTGAAACCCAAAGTCTAGCTGCAGCAGTGAACGCTGAGGAGGAGACACAGAACAAGCATTAACCCTTCTTTTCAGGGGTGGGATGTGGATGTCTCCTGGGAACAGCTTCCCAGGGCAGCACAGTGTTCAAGCCCAGCAGCACGATCTGAGGACTTGCATCCCAATCCATTTGTTTCCCAACCAGCTGAAGCTGATGGATGTTTCCCATCCAGCTCCTTACACACAGGCTACCCAAGCAGGAGCCTGGTTTGGGGCTCTGAGCAGAGTAGCTTGTGCACACCAGAGCTACCCAGGACCATTTATCTGCTGCTTAGAACCAAAGCTGTCCCCAGTGGCACTGCATGAAATGTGTGATGCTGACAGGGCACGGGGCTGTAACAGGGATACCAGCTCCATTTTAACAGAGAGTTAGAGGGAAGAGTTAAAAAAACCCCAACCCCAAACCAGAGAAGGCATTTGGTAGGAGAACACCATTAGTGTAAGTCATAGCTGAGTGGATTTTCCTTGCCTGGGGTGCTGCTGGCATGGTGTGACACAGGCTGGAGGAGCCACCCGGCTCTCTGCCTGTCATTTCTGGAGCCCCATTTGCTGTTTCTGTTTTTCTCAGCTCCTGTAATGACAAGTCAGTTGCACTTTTGGGTTCCTGCTGGTGCAATACTGGGGCTGCACAGGCAGCAGGCAGAGTTCTGAGAACTTCAGCAGAACTTCAGGGAGACGTTTCACTGAGCCAGTGAGGAAAAACCTGTATATTATTATTAATAATAATAATAATAATAATAATAATAATTCTAGTGTCAAATTCTGGTTTAAAGGGTGTTTTTGTTTTAAATGCCCTTTCCTCCACAGTCAGGAGGGAGCTCTTCCAGTTGGGATCTGCCACAGTGTCACAGCCACGGGTCGTGTTTAGTGCTGGCAGCCAGAGGCACCAGCTGGATGTGTCTCAGTGCTGACTGGAAGGTACATCAACAGCAGAGGAGGTGATAGCGACCATCCTGCTCTGGCAAGTGCTGCGAGACTTGTGATCTGCTGATACTCAGGGGGGAACACGCTCCAGAAATAGCCAGATTGGCAGCGTTCCACAACACAGGACTGGAGATCCTTCAGGCAAAGCTTCAGGGGGCAGTACCCAGTTAATAAAAACTCTGATACTCTGAGCAAAACCAGCTGTATTTCTCCTGGCCACCAGCTCTCCTCATGTGAAATGGTTCAAACCTCCCCACAGCTCAATTGAAGCTCCAGACTGGCTCGTGCTCAGCCAGCTTGAGGCACCTACTTGTGAAACACAAGCATCACAAGACACTCCTTGTCCCAGGGAAAGAAGCTGGCCTGGTGCTATAACCCCTTGTGCATTTATTAACCCCCTTGTGGCTTCACAGAGTCACAAGGGTGGGAAGGGCCCTCCAGAGCTCATGGGGTCCAACCCCCTGCCAAAGCAGCTCCCCAGCTCATATTGCACAGGGCGGCGTCCAGACGGGGCTGGAATCTCTCCAGAGATGGAGACTCCACACCCCCTGGGCAGCCTGGCCCAGGGCTCCCTCACCCTCACTGGGGAAAAGTTCTTCCCCAGGTTGGTGGGGAACTCCCTGTGCTCCAACTTGCAGCCATTGCCCCTTGTCCTGTCCCCACAGACACTGAGAAGGGGCTGGCCATTTCCCCTGCATCCCATCCTTCAGATATTGATAAACATTGATCAGGTCCCCCCTTAGTCTTCTTCTCTCCAGGCTGAACAGCCCCAGCTCACTCAGCCTTTCCTCACAGGGGAGATGCTCCAGGCCCTTCAGCATCTCCATAGCCTCCTCTGGACTCTCTCCAGGAGATCCCTGGCTGTTTGATCCCAGGGAGCCCAGAACTGGACACAACACTCCAGGTGGGGCCTGAGCAGGGCAGAGCAGAGGGGGATCAGGATGTTGTAGAGCTGTAGAGCTCAAAGCAGTGTGTGTCACTGCTAATCACCTTCTGAACACTCTGGAGGCTGTGGATCAGTGTTGCACATCCACAAAGAGACCTTCCACCGATTCTGTCCCACACTTGGAGGTCGAGCACTGTCTGAGCTGCTCAATCACTCACCTGCACCCCTAAGACACCCAAACACCACCACACGAAGCTGTTCCCAACAGACAACCACACATTTACTCCACATAATTCATATTTTTTCAATCCTCACCCTGTAGTCTCCACAGCCCAGCAAGAATTCTTAGTAAAAACCTAAGGGCCACCAGCCCCCAGTGCAGTTAGACTCTCCAAGCATGACAACTGTCCAGCTATTGGAAAAAAGGTGCCCAGGTCCCCATCAGAAGCTCCCTGACAGCAATCAACGTGTTCTATCAGGGTACTGCAAAGTCTCTCCTCTCCATAAGGACAAGGGGGATTTATAGAGGGGAGCAGCCCATAGACAGGGAAGTTCAGCACTATTACTCAAACAAACATCATCTCAGATTCACGAGGCATCTGACATCCCATTTAAGATCTCCCTGTTCTCCTCTCCCTCTCTCTCAGCTGCCTTCCTGAGGGAGGGGAAGAGTAACAGCCACAGTCATGTCCAGCACACCAACCTCATTGTACCTCTGAGGTCTCAGGAGCGAAGGGTGAAGCTCTAAGACACCCACACCTCAGACAAGCACCAGCCAGAACAGTATTAGGTGTAAAGCCAGAAAAGATCAGCCTGGTAGGAGCACAGAGAGCTGCAGAGCAACGGTTAAAGGAGAACCCAGCCTCCCTCCCAAAGCTGCTGTCAATGAAATCACATTTATGGGTGTCAGGAGACAGGCAGGGCAGCGAAGTGGCTGCAGCACATGGCCCAGCAGCTGGCAGGATGAGGTCCCATCTGCCAGAAGAGCCCCAGTGGCAGGCAGCAGGGGAGCAGCCTGCAGACAGCACCTACCCCTCACCTTCCCAGGATCAGCAGCAGCTGCTGCCTTTCACACCACCACGTTTGTGGGGTGAACAGCTGGAACGAAGGAGAGAGAAGGACCAAAGACTCTCAGGCACTGGACAATATGGGATTGTCCCTCTGAACAGCCCTCTTCTGCCCCAGTGTCAGTTAATTATCCTCCCTGTCTGCAGCCACAGGCTTCAGCCACCCGAGCTGAAATCCAGCACTGCTGATCTCATTAAGGACTGCAGGCAAGAATTAAAATGGGAAGTAATCAAGAAGGGTATCTGCAACATGAAAGAGTGATTGCCCTGAGCTAGTGCTGTGCCTCACGGCTGGCACGGAGCTCGTCACCTCTCCCAAACCTCAGCGCAGCTTCACCCAGGGCAGCTTGCTGGACCCCACTCTGGAAAGGCTTTTGATCATTCAGAGCAAGCATGAACTCTGCTGAACTTTCACAGAGAGAAGTGATGGATTTTCCTGTCTTCTGAGCCATCAAATTGAGCTGGGATACCTTCTGGGGAGATGTGTTAATCAAATGAAAGCTATCAAAGCCAACACAGTAGCAAGCGTGGCACGTAGGAAATCAGACAGCTCTCTCCCCTGAATCATCCTGTCCTCTCGTTCCACAAAGCCAGGGGAGAAGAAAGGCTGCCAGAACCCAACCCAGCAATAAAACCAGGACTGACATTTCAGCCTTGGTCCCAGCTGATTCATCAGAGTGACATTTCCAGGGATCTGGGGACACCAGTTTTCCAGTGAGAAGAGACAGGGGAGACACAGGGTGACAGCAGCAGCCAAACCCTGTAGGTGTTTGGGGGACTCAGAAGTGACAAGGTTCATCTGATGAAGCCAATACCAAGCAGCAGGGCTGTGCATTCCTTATGGCACAGACAGACAGGCAGGATGCAGGGGTCACCTCTGCTATTCAGAATGAACATTAGAAAAGCCACAGAACCTCCTCTGCACAACCAGGACGTGCTGGGGGAAGAAGAAAGGAGAAACTGGGGGTTAAGGCAAGGACATGGGATGTCTGGGGTAGTGATGGGGGTTTGCTCTGCTGTCACCAAGCACATCGAGCTTCCAGCACAGAGAAACATGTGATGTGACACAGGTGCTGGTGGTGTCCCTGGTGTCTGCCCAGCGTCAGACCAACCTGAGAGCAGAAGGCTGTGTGTAAATACCTACCCAGAGCAGGAGAATCATAGAATCATAGACTGGTCTGGGTTGGAAGGGACCCCAAGGGTCACAGAGCTCCAACCCTCCTGCCACAGGCAGGGCCACCAACCTCAGGCCTGGAGCTACACAAGGTTGCCCAGGGCCCCAGCCAACCTGGCCTTGAACACCCCCAGGGATGGGGCACCCACCCCCTCTCTGGGCAGCCTGTTCCAGCCCCTCACCACTCTTCCTGTAAAAAACTTCCCCCTAATATCTAATTTAACCCTTCCTTCCTTTAGCTTCACTCCATCCCCCTTGTCCTGCCATTATCTACCCTTTTAAAAAGTTGAATCCCCAGAAGCCAGAGCCCAGATAAAGCATCTTTGGGCAAAACCATGGTAAGAACCTTTGTTGTTGCCCTGAGGAATGGAGATGGAGCATTGCACCAGGCAGGCACAGGAGAAGGGAACAAATCACCCATGGGAGGAGAGGGTGAGGTAAGAGCAAAAATACCCCAAAACAAACCCCAAAAAGCCATTTGGGTATTCCCCAAGGAGAAGACAGAGAGCTGTTCTCCTTCAGCACAGACATTCACCTTGTCACCTGCCAGCCTGTGGATGGAAGAGCAGAGTCTCTGCCTTCACCACCAGCATCTCCCTCCAGACCTCCAGCGTAGAAGCTCTGCATAACCTGATTCATCAGCTGATTGTCTGCAAGCACGGTTATTTATGGTTTCTGGGGGAAGGGGATCCAACAGCAGCCCTCCAGTGCAAAAAAGCTGGTGTTGAGGTTAGGAGGATTCCTGGGGGAGGGGGCAGAGCAGGCAGCCAGCCTGGGGGGGGGAAGTTCCACAGTACCCAATAAACAAACTCTGTCACATGCTTGCTGAAACACCAGTAACACAGCACATGCTGTCAGGAGTTTGGCTAAGTCACACTTTAAACTTGTGTATGTTACAGGAGAACTTAATTAGACTGGAAAGTCATGGAAGTTGTCAGAACTATGGCAAGCAAGAGTAAAACCCAAAAAGCCAAACCCTGAGGGCAGCCTCGGCTGCACCGTGCATTAAAAGGGGGTGAGGAGTGGCCCAGAGAAGCAACCTGAGAAGGAAGGCTCCCCAGGGCACCTTCTGAAGGAGGTTCAGACTCTGCAGCCCCAGGATGGGGCACTGTGCACGTCCTGCCCTACTGCTGCAGCTGGCTGTGGGAGTAGCAACCTGAGATGTCACAGCACGGGGCTGCTAAGAGCACAGGCAGGAGTAGCACAGGGGTTATTCTGAGTTCTGAGGTCAGCCACAAACTATTTCATTTAAGTTGTTGGTACAATCTCAGTAATCACAGGCTTTTCATGCATCCTTGTTTACTCCCTCTGATTATTTACTACGTTAATTGAGGTTGTGGGCACCAAAAATGAGCTTAAATATAAGGGTTTTTTGTTGCCAATTAACACATTCCCATTTGTAGAGTTAGATAATCACTAGCTGCTATCCTCCTGGCTGGAATTCACATGTTAGTTTGTATAATTACCTCCCAGTCACTCCTCACAGGCGTGCCCTTGCCGACAGCCCCACTGGCAAGGGAAGGAGAATCCTCCTGTCCCAGCCTCCTCAGCAGCCCCTGTGCAGAGAAAGCAGCTGCTCACTCACAGATGGGGGTGTTTATGATGATGCACCACAGCACAACACCCGTGAATCACCTGGCAGAAAAAGGAGGTGTCTCTCAGCATCACGTTGTGGTGTCGTCCCTTCCACAGGAATGGGGATCCTCCCTCAGCTCCCCAGGGTGCTGGATGGAGTGGAAGTCGCTGTGTTCAGCACAGCTCCTGGCAGATGTAGGTCTGGGGGGGACAAATGTGATCCAGAACATGAGGGTCCCCTTTGGGTCTCTAACTGCAGAGCAGGGAGAAGCCAATATGCCAACTGCCTCTGCCCAGTTTGGGCTCCAGGCTGCTCATGGAGCCTCCAGTGATCTCATCAGGTTCTCGGGGTGAAGTCTGCTCAGTAAACTGGCTGGACTCACACAGGCTGACATCTAATGTAGGGGGATTCTCCTAAAACCAAGCAGATGTTTGCATAGCTCCGTCTTGATGGGCTGCCCTAGAATGCTGCGTAGCCAGGAGCCCAGTTAGGCAGCTGCCCCACACACAACCCCACCTTCTCACACACCTGCAGCCCAACTGCAAGATCTCAGAGCATCAGCCACAGCCCCACAGCAAGAAGCCCTGGGGAGCACAGCCTGTTCCTCCATACGAGAGCTCTGCAGTTTACACCTTTACCACCGGGTTCACTTTGGCTCTACAGATAAACTGGGCTGAAAGAGATTGTTCCCCAAGAAGGGGTTTGGTAGTAAGCGTTTACCAGGAATCCAGCCAGGAGCACTGCTGCTCCGAGTCACTGTGCCCAGCTCTTCCTGTGGATTTCCTGCATATTTCCCTCTTTCCCCCCCCCCCCCAGAACGAAGGCACCCATTCATCCCTGCCTCACCTGCCTCGGGAGAGCTCACACCCACCGGTTTCACTTGCCAGGATTCTTGCAAAATTCTTCCACAAACAAGTGGCACTCTCGAGGCATTTTGAAAGGCTTTGGAATGAAGGCACATTTTGTTGCCTGAAGCGTCCCTGCTCCTCTTTCTAACTGCTTCCGAAACCCCTTCAGATTCCTCACCAGGCAGCTCTTGTGACTCAGCTAGGTGGAAAGAGAAATAGAAGGTTCAGCTCAACAAGTGCTCCCACAGCCTGACTCACTGTAATTGCCCTCGGGAAGTTTCTGGGGATCAACAGTACTATGTACTCGGAGGAGAACAACAACTTTTAAAAAGAGAAAGGTGATTCCATTGAGAACTGTTTCTTCTTTGTGGAGAAGGTGGCTCGATTTCAATTTGCTGCCCTGCTGCACAAACACAGGGAGCTTAGAAAGGGGCAGGTCTTACAATCCACGTTCTCCCAAGTCCCCTGCAGCCTCCCCGCACCACCCCTGCGGGCAGGTGTTTTGGCAGCCCATCCCCACCCCTCCTGAACCGCCGGAGGTTCCAGCCCAACGTCCCAAACCACCCGCAGCCCCTGTTCGTGCCAGCGCTGGGGAGCGCCGGGGCTCAGCGCAGGGTCGCATCCTGCTCAGGGGAGGACAGGGCAGCCCTCCCGAGCTCCGAGTTTCCCCTCTCGCAGCTCAACATCCCCCCAGATACAAACGAGACCCTTGGAAACGCGGTCCTTTCCCAGGGCCCGCTGCAGCGCAGCATCCTCGGGGCGGGAGGGAGAAGGGAAAAGCAACTTGTGCGGGGCAGCCGGGACTCAGCTCACAGCCCCGGCAGCCGCTGCGCCGGTCCCCACCGGCACACGGAGCGCCTGGCGCTTAACGCGGTGCCCCAGGGATGCGCGGCACCAAGAGCCGGCCGTGCCCCCCCCGCCTTTAGCTGCGGCCTCCGCCCCCGCCTGTCCCCATGGCAACCGCGCCGCTGCGCGGCAGGGGGCGCCCGCGGGACCGGAACCGGGGCCCGGCCCCCCCCATCTCCCCCCAGTCTGCCCACTCGGTCTGCTCCCCACTCCCGGGCATCAGCCCCCACCCCCGGCCTGCGTCCCCACCTTGTTCCGGTCATCTCAGCTCCCACCGTCCTCTCGGTCCCACCCTGCGGGCTCCAACCCCCCCACGCCCCCTCACCGTGTCCCTCTGTCCCCTCTCATCCCTCCCTGGGCATCCTACCCTGTTTCCCCCACCCTGCACCCCCGTGTCGCCTTGCCCTGTGCCTCCAGGGTCCCCCACTCCATGTGGGGCCGCGGCCTGTCACCCCAGAGGGCTCAGGGATAGTGGGGTCCCCTGATCAAGAGCAGGACCGGCGCTTCCCCGATCCCAGTGACCCCAGCAGTGGCCCAGTAAGGTGTCGCGGCTGCTGGGGCCGCTGGCAGAGGGGGACAGTGAACAAGTTTAAAGCCTTCTATAGTCCGGCCCGGGACGGACCCCTGTCCTGGGCTGCCGGCTCTGCCCGACCCGGCTGCCCGGCAAAGCCTCCGGGAGACCCGCGCAGGGTCCCCGGGCAGGGCGGGACAGGGGGGAGCTGGGCAGCACTGCCCGTGCTCGGGGACAGCCCCGGGGTGTGCGGGGCCGGGGTCGGGGGTGAGGGGCCGGGATCGGGTGTGAGGGGCCGGGGTCGGGGGTGCGGGGCCGGGATCGGGTGTGAGGGGCCGGGGTCGGGGGTGCGGGGCCGGGGTCGGGTGTGAGGGGCCGGGGTCGGGTGTGCGGGGCCGGGGTCGGGGGTGCGGGGCCGGGATCGGGTGTGAGGGGCCGGGGTCGGGGGTGCGGGGCCGGGGTGGGCAGGGCGCGGGCAGGGGTGGGCGATGCCGCCGGGCGCTGGGCTGCGGGGCCGCACAGACCTTCCTTGACGGAGCGGGACAAAGGTTTTGTTCTTCTCCCAACACTGCGGCCTTGTGCGGCCGCGGCGGGCAGCGGCGACAGGCAGCGGCGACAGGCAGCGGCGACAGGCAGCAGCCAGCGCGGCCCCGCGCTCCCACGCCGCGGCGCAGAGGGGGAGTTTCTCCTCCTTTGTCTGCTCCCGGGGAGAGCGGCAGCGCCGGAGCAGCCGGTTCGGGGCCTCGGTAGAAGCCGCGGAGGAAAGCGGCCGAGCTCCCCTCCTGCCCCCGACTCGGCCTCGCCGCGCTGGGAACGAGCCCGCCCGCCGCGGGCAGCGGTCCCGGGGCCGAGCCCAGCTCTTCATGACGGAAACCCGAGCGGGGAGCGTCCGGACAGGGGACGGCGGCTGCGCCCGGGGCCGGGGAGGACGGCAGCATCGGGGACAAGGACACCCGCGCCCCGTGCCCCCCCGCGGCGCCCGCTGCCGGCCATGGGGAACGGCATGAGCCAGGTAACGGGGAGCGCTGGGGGGCTGCGCTGCGGGACCCCCGTGCCGGGGCGGCTCGTCCCGGCGCTGGAGGTGGGAGCCGGCGGCGTTTCACCTGCCGGTACCGGGCTCGGCTGCCGGGCGGCTTGTTTAGCTGCTGGAGGGGCGAGGAGGGACGCTGCACCAGCCCGGGGACTGTCCCGACAGCCGGCCCGGGGGCGCGGAGGGCAGGGTGACAGCCCCTCCGAGGAAGGGGGGAACCTTTCCCAACCCGAGGCACCGGCTCCCGATCACACGCCAGGAGCCCTGTGCGACCCCAACCCTCTGCTCAGTGGGGCCGGGCTGTGCGTGGGGCTCAGCATCGCTGGGCAGAGGGGACGGGGAGGGAGTGTTTGATGGTGTTCGGAGCTTCCCCGGGACACGGGTGAACACACACACACCTTCCTCCTGCAAGAAATTCCAGCTCCTAAGCTTTAAGCTCCCCTTCCCCAGCCCCAAACCCACTCCCTAGCTGGGGCAGCTCCCAGTGCTGCCGGCGGGGCTGTGCTGGCCCCTTTCCTCCAGGAGCGGGTCAGGAGGGTGCTGGGGATGCAGCGTGCCGCTCTGCCCTTGGGAGCTGCCCTTGCTCTCTGACGCGCTCCCACCAGTTCCTCTCCGTGCTGCAGCTGCAAGTTAAAGGTGCCCTGTCGATACAGAATTGATTAAAGTCTTAGGAATCATAAAAAAAACCCCTATTGAAGCTCTTCAACCAAAAGAAAAAATTCCAAACCCAGACAGTGAGATAAGTGCAAGGCCAGTTGTGCTGGTGGGAATCACGTCTGCCTGTTCTGGGCATCAAACATTGCAGCAGGGAGAAGCCAGGAGAGGAACTGGCTGGACTGGAGGTGGGGGAGGGACAGCCTGGGGACCCTCGCTGTCCCGTCTGGGAGACAGGGAAAGTATAAAATAGCTCCAGGTAAAAAAGGATGCGAGATACCCCACTTCTGCAGCTGCAGAGCAATGAACAGGCATTGCCAAGTAATTATCTTTCTATCATGAGAAGTGGAATTTTACAAGGGAAATAAGATGAAGACACGGTGTCCAGAGGAATCTGTTACAAAGGGGCTTCCTGCAGTACAGAGTGAGGGGAGCAGAGTCTGGGGCTTGGGGGGGACACCACTGCACCCCCAGTTCTGGAGAACACCCTCCCCCTCCAGTTTCTCCATTCCTGTTGCTTTCCAGTGCCTCAGGCAGCAGGACTTCCACGAGCCGTGGGTACAGTCCAAGGCTGTGTGGAGGTGTGTGCAGCTTGCTGAGCTCAGATAAAAAGCCCCAACAAAGAGTTTATTGATAAGAAGTAAAGAGCAATAAAAAAGTTGCAGCCAACTCCTGGCTCGTGTGAGGGTGTGGGACGGGATGCCAGGGCTGCCTCCAGCCCTGCGTGTGGGATGCCAGGACTGTGGCAGCCCCAGGAGCACCCAGAATCAACTGCACCCCCACTGCTCCTGCCCTGGGGCTGGTGACAGTCACTTAATGGCAGAACTTGGGCCTTTTTGGGCAAGGAGGCTGATTCCCAGGGAGGGAGGTACCACAGCACCAGGGTGTTGCTCACGCTGCCTCTTCTCCTTGTGTCCTGCAGATCCTCCCTGGCCTCTACCTTGGGAACTTCATCGGTAAGCAGAGCCACGCTGCTGCAGACATCCTTCAGCTGGGGAGCTGGGCTTCCCCCTCCCACAGCCTGGGGCTGCAAGGGAGC
Organism: Porphyrio hochstetteri; assembly: GCA_020800305.1. Taxonomy (NCBI): domain Eukaryota; kingdom Metazoa; phylum Chordata; class Aves; order Gruiformes; family Rallidae; genus Porphyrio; species Porphyrio hochstetteri. The sequence continues at coordinate 16,580,695 of CM036921.1, read as the reverse complement.
TCCCCACCCGCACACCCTCACAGTGCCTGTGTTAGGGGGTCAGCAAAGGGTGCTTGGCTTCTCTAGGGCTTGGCCAGCCACAGCGGGAGGGCTTGAGGGCTCTTCTGGAGTACATCTCCTAGCCAGTGGAGAGAAGCTGCTCTCCAGCCCATCCTGCTCCCCACGATCCTGCTTTGCTTGAACCCAGCTCAGGACATCCCTCCATCCCTTCCCCTGCTGACCCCGGGGAGCTGGAGGAGCTCAGGCCCAAGCAGATGGAGGTGCTGAGCCTTGGTAGCACGGAGACAGCAAAGAGTGGGGCTAACTCAGGCTGTGTGTGCCTGTGCCAAGGTTTCCTTGGCTGCAGTGAGCGATTTTGCTGTGCAGGTCTCACGCTGCAGTGCAAACCCTGCATCACACTCACTTCTGCTGCACTCCTGCCTCCCTGCCCGACACCCTGCCTGGTACCCTGCCTGGTGTCCTGCCAGCACCCAGCACGGGCGCTGCTCTGCTGCTTGGCTTGTGTCTGCAGCAGTGGGACTGGAGGCACCGGGGTGGGGGAACAAGGCAGAAACCCTCTGCCTTCACTTTTGTTTCCTTATTTAACAGCTTTCGGGGGGGGGGAAGAGGCTGAGGGGGAACCATGGCCTTGCCAGGAAGGATCCCAGCAGCCTGTCCCTGAGCTGGGGAAGCCCTTGCTGCCATCCTGATTGCTCAGGGTGAAGCAGTGAACTGGGCAGGCTGGGAGGGGATGGGGACACAGCAGGGTGGGCAAGGCAAGACAGGCTTTGCCTTAAAACCCCCAAGTCCTGGGGGAGTTCAGCCACCACAATGGGCTCTGCCACATCCCTGAGCCAGCACAGACCCTGAGCTGGGAGCAGACCCAGTGCCAGGGAGTAGGACCAGAGCTGCTCAGGGAGATGCACCCCAGTTTTGCAGCTGTAGGAGATGCTGCTGAGCAGAATGGTGATGCTCAGGAGGGAGTTTCTCCCAGAGGCAGTCACCCCTTCTCACCCCAACTCACTTTAAGGGGTTTTCACTGTCAGGGGACGATTCATCACCAAGTACTGGTACCTGCCATGATAAAACAGCATTGATGAGTGTTCCTGCCTCTCTAACAGCTCATCTGAATCCTGCTGTAACTGCTGAGCAGGTTTAAAAGCACTGGCATGACCTGCTGAGAAAACATCATTGGAACCAGTGCAGCCCTGGCCAGGGCAGCCCTGTGGACCAGGGAGCACCTCGGGGTGGGCTGGGGGGCTGCAGCTGGGCCAGGCACTGATCAGTCAGGGCACCAATAGACCCCTTTCCCAAGTTCATTGCAGGGTTTCCTGTGGGTAACCACTCACATGAGGCCCTGGCCTGATGCCACCTGAGCATCACTCTACTGAGACATCTGGGGCAATGACAGAGAGAGACTTCAGCCCTGGCAGCTCCCAGAGACGTTTTCTCCAGCAGAATCTTTTCCAGCTGCTGTAGACTTGACACTGGTGTCACCAATTGGCATCACTCTGCCTGCCCAAGGCGGGTGGGTGCTGTGCAAGTCCCCAGAAGGGTCCCCACCTCCCTCCACACACACAGGGCACATGTGACACACAGAGTGTTCCTCTCAAGACCATTAACATGCACATCATGCCAGCAGCACATCGCAGCCTGGGCTCCTCAGCCAGGGCTTTACACCACGTGAAGGTTCAGGAACCCAAAGCCACGAGGCAGGGAGATGTTACCCCTCCTCTCCAGCAGCTCATCAGCTCATGCAGCATCCACCCACTCCTGGCAGCACAGGGAGACAGCTACAAAGCTGCTCAGCCAGCAAGAGGAGCGTGACCCCAGCAAAACTGCTGCTGTGCTGGACCAGCCACCAGGATCCCAGCCAGGGATGCTGAAGCATCAGCTCAGGAGCTGAGGATCCCTGACTTCTCTGCGTGTGACTGCAGAGAGGATTCACACAGGGTGCTTGACACAAGTCGCTGCTCAGGTGCTAAAGAGGAGCTTGGGCAGGATGAGCCAACCTCAGGGCTGATGTGAACCACTGCAGCTGCACTCCTGTAGCTCCCAGGCTGAAGCAGACCCCTCAGGCTGCAGCAAGTCCCATCACTACACGTGTGTTTGCACAGGGGGTGTGGGCAGAGCACACGTCTCCCCAGGCTGGGGACAAGTACAGGCAGGCAGGAAGCTGCCTGCTTGTGGAGGAGGGAGTTTGTGGGTGCTCAGCCCAGGAGGAGCAGCAAGGTTGAGTCCTTTCCCAGGGATGGGGGGCTCTGGTGTCACAGGGTGCCAGAGGCATTGGCACATTTGCCCGTGTCTGTGCTGTGCACGCAGGGGGGTGATGCAGCCCAGCCCCTGCTTGGCCTGCTGGCTGGCTGTGGGAGCGTGGCAGGTGTGGGAAGGGAAGGGTAAGAGTACAAGCTAATATCTGGCTTTATCCTTCAGATGCCAAAGACCTGGAGCAGCTGAGCCGGAACAAGATCACACACATCGTTTCAATCCATGAGTCTCCCCAGCCCCTGCTGCAGGTAAGGTCCTGTGTCTGGTGCCACCACTGCAGCCCTTTCCATGCTGAGCATCTTCCTTCCCTTCCCCTCTGAGCATCCCATGGCACATACACCTCTGCCTGCCAGTGGGCTGAGGAGCTGGGCAGCACCCCCACTCTGGGACACTGGCCATCTTATGGCTATGACCTGGCCTTGAACGTGAATGGGAAGCTATTTCCAGCTCTCCAGCCTTATCTCATTCCCCACTCCCTCCCACGAGCTGCCTGGCCCTCCCTGCTCTCCCCCCACTCACCTGCCAAGGGAGAGAGCAGCCCCAGCCCAGCACAGGGAGATGCTGTGTTGGGAGGAGTGAAGGTGCTGCCAGACCAGCTGCAAGCACCCATGACCCTGACCTCCCAGCATCTGGGTTTCTCCTCTTCCTTGTGTCTTCCAGGACATCACCTACCTCCGCATCCCCCTGCCCGACACCCCCGAGGCCAACATGTGAGTACCCCAGGGGGGCTGGGCTCTGCAGAGCAACACGGGGTGAGGGCTCATGGTACCCTGAGCCTCCCTGCAGAGAGTGACCCACAGGCTGGGGGCACCATGCCACGGTGCTGGGGACCACCTCTGGACCTCCACAGCATCCCAGCTCAGTAAGCTCTGGGGAGCAGGTCCTGGCCCTGGGGCAAGGTGAGGGGCAGCCCCTCTGTGGCACTGATGGAGAGGAGCAGCAAGCATCCCCCCGGGAGGTGCTTGGGGCAGGGAGAGAGGGTAAAGGGTACAGAGCCAGCCAAGTGTGCTGGAGGTGTGAGCAGCCAAGCTCCTGCTGCCCCAGCACAAGTCCCAGGAGTCCCAGGACAGCCAGGCAGACCCACATCCCCAGCAGCCACACAGCAGCACCGCTCCTGTCCCCAGCACAGCCTGAGCACCTTCCCTGGTGAAGGAGCAGCCTGAGCTGCTGGCAGCACCTGTAAAGCATCAGGCAGTTTCTGGTAGTGCTTCATCCTGGGGCACACAGGGCTGCTCTGCCTGCAGACTAAAAGGCCTGTTCCACCTCTGAAGCCCTTTTTCTGTCTGGTTTGTTTTTCCTGCTAGCAAGAGGCACTTCAAGGAATGCATCAGTTTTATCCACCAGTGTCGCCTGCACGGAGGGAACTGCCTCGTCCACTGGTAACACCCCTTTCCCTCCTTGCCCTGTGCCCAATCCCACGTTCCCCCAGCCAGCCAAGACCCAGCCCCCCCGTGCCAGGGGGCTCTGCACCCACATCTCCCCCTGGCTGTGGCTTATGCCTCAAACCGAGTGGGATCCTGGCAGCCCTGGGGATGGGGCAGTGGGAGGAGCAGGGTTTGGGGCAGGCAGCAGTCATCATAGAATCACAGAATCCCAGGGGTGGGAAGGGCCCTCCAGAGCTCCTGGGGTCCAACCCCCTGCCAAAGCAGCTCCCCAGCTCATATTGCACAGGGCGGCGTCCAGACGGGGCTGGAATCTCTCCAGAGATGGAGACTCCACACCCCCCTGGGCAGCCTGGCCCAGGGCTCCCTCACCCTCACTGGGGAAAAGTTCTTCCCCAGGTTGGTGGGGAACTTCCTCTGCTCCAACTTGCAGCTATTGCCCCTTGTCCTGTCCCCACAGACACTGAGAAGGGGCTGGCCATTTCCCCCTGCATCCCATCCTTCAGCTATTGATAACCATTAATCAGGTCCCCCCTTAGTCTTCTTCTCTCCAGGCTGAACAGCCCCAGCTCACTCAGCCTTTCCTCACAGGGGAGATGCTCCAGGCCCTTCAGCATCTCTGTAGCCTCCTCTGGACTCTCTCCAGGAGATCCCTGGCTGTTTGATCCCAGGGAGCCCAGCGCTGGGCACAGCTCTCGCTTCCCCAGGGAGGAGTGGGTATTTATAGGCACTGACAGGGGCTTGGGAGGGCTCAGACCTCCTGGAGAGCGAGCTCTTGGAGAAGAGGAGCCAAAATAGCCAAAGCACCCGGGTGGAGGGAGGAGGGGGCAGCGTGGGGTCAGGGTGCAGGGGCTGACAGCTCCTCTGCCCCTTCCCTCCCCAGCCTGGCCGGCATCTCCCGCAGCACCACCGTGGTCATCGCCTACGTCATGGCTGTCACCGAGCTGAGCTGCCAGGAGGTGCTGGAGGCCATCCGCACCCTCCGGCCCGTGGCCAACCCCAACCCCGGCTTCAGGCAGCAGCTGGCCGAGTTCGGCAGCGGTGCAGCCCGCAAGGTGGGACCAGCCCCTGCCCCCCGCCCCAGCCCTGAGCCCCGCTCTGCAGTCTCAGAGCGTCCCCGGGGGGAGCTTTGCCGCCCCCCTTGCTGGCGAGCTGGGACATGCCCTTGGAAACAGGCGCTTCACTTCGCGTTCCATTCTTCCCCAGGTCCGCAGGCACCTGAAGCAGCGGTACGGGGCGTCCCCTTTCAATGACGAGGAAGAAATTAAGGCGCTGCTGCCGGCGGGGAGGGGAGGAGCATCCCGGGCAGAGGGAGCTCTGCAAGGACTGGTTCCCAGAGCCAGGGACATCCGGAGCACGACTCCCTTCCTCCTGCGGGTGAAGAGGACGTTCTCCTGCATCCCGGCCTGTCTGAAGTGACCGCAGCCAAGGGAGAGCGGCGAGAACCACCCAGCAGCCCGGGGGAGGCGAAGGGGCTGCAGCGCGGCAGCCCGGGGGAGCGCTGTGCAGGGGAACTGTGCCCAGCCCGGCTCCTTCTTCTCTTCTGGGGTGCAAGTGTGTCACCCTCTGCCCTGGCTCCGCTGCCAGGGAGGGACCCGTGTGCACTGCTGGGCTCTGCAGCGCTCGGTGGGCTCAGCCTCTCCACCGCCAGCGCTTTGGGGATGCCTGGTGAAAGGACAGCTGAGAGCCCCTGGGCACTGGGGGCTCTTGCCTGGGGCAGAGCCTCAGAGGGGTCTCTCTTGCCACAGGGCCAGCACCCAGGTGATGCCGGCAGCAGCTTTAGCACTTGAACAGCCCCTGCACAGGGTAGGGGAGAACCGGTGTACCCCTCAGAGCAGTTCTCCCACCAGCAGCACAAGCGCCCAGAGCCGAGGTGGCTGCAGAGCAGAGGGAGGCAGTAGCAGGTCACGCTGCTGCACTGGCTCCCAGGCAAGGGTCCAGCTCCAGCCCAGCCAAGCACAAGCCTTGAGCAAGCACTGCAGCTTTAGGAGCTCCTTGCACCCCCTTCCCACCCACCCCAGGGCACAATCTTTCAAAGGTGGGAACTAAGCATCTAACCCAGGCAGACCTCACTGAAGCAGAGCCTTAAGCCATCTTGCTTAGAGACTTTCCATGTTGTGTGCCCCCTCCCCACTAATAAACACCTGTTCTCCAGCCTGACTCCTCTGCCATGGCCTGATCAGAGGGGGGATGCTGGTGAGGAGGGTCCCAGCATGGGGCAAGCCTAGTGGCTGCAGCCCAGGGAGGAGTGGGGAAGGAGGGGGCTGGGGACACTGCACACCCAGATGGGACAAGCCTTGGGGGAAGGTTACAAGAGAAGCCAGATGCCACAGCAGGTGGGTACTCACGTGGAGCCTGTTCCACTGCAGCCTCTCCACTCACCGGGCCTGTGAGCACCACGTTCAGGAGCCCACTGGCTCCATGCTGCTGGGAAACCAACCCCAGCTGAGCATCACAAGCCCCAGCTCCCCCCCAGCCCTGTCCCTTTTATAGCTTTCCCCTGGGGCAGAGTCCCAGGTGAGGAAGATGCTGAGGACACCCAGCTGGGCCATCAGCATCACCCATGCTGGGAGGCAGAGAGCATCTCTGGGTCCTACCCCTCTCCCACAGAGGCCAGTGTCACCCAGGAGCCAGGCAGGGACAGGTGCCTGCAGGGAGGCTGCCAGCTCTGTGCTTGATGAGGGTCCCAGAGTGAAGGAGCTTCCCAGGGAGCAGGGACTGCCTCCGCCTTGGCTGCTCCCAGGGGACATCAGCACGGCGTAGGGCATGCCCATCAGTAGTTCATAACCCCCCATCTACCCCTGAGCAGCGGCTGTGGCTGAAGGTGAGCAGCCAGCTGGGTGTTCTGAGGGCCCCAGAGCCCTTGGCTGCTGTGTGGGACCCAGGTGCTGCGAGGGGCACATGGAGCAGCAGTGGCAGGAGGGGCTGGTGGCTCAGACAGTGTCCCACCAGCTGCCCCAGGCTGGTGTCCCACACCAAGCTTCACCTTTTGGCACCCTAAGCCTCCTGCTTCGTTTATATGAGGGTAATTTAGGAAGGTGCTGCAGTGGATCCAGTTCTTGGGAGCCTGGAGGGTCCCACGTGAGCAGCCCCTTGGCAGGACCCACGCACCCACTCCTGTTTCGCCCCCACAGAGCTCCAGAGCCGTGGCTCCTCCCTGCTGCCAGCACCCACCTGCCAGGCTGGGTGCTGCCCTGGGGTGACCCAGGCAGGCTGGGAGCTCGATTCCCACCTCACTGGATAGACACTGAGCCCCTGGAGTAACTGGGGGTGCATCATCCCCAGCTCCCAGCTCCTTCCAGGCTGCTCCCCTCGCTCCCTCACCCCCAGGCCAGGGCTCTCCTTTGGCCACCCCTGCATCCCAGGACCACGCAGCTGGGATGAACATGAGCATGGCTTCTCCTGCCCCTCAGCCCCAGGCCAGAGCACGCTGTGCTGAGGTGTTCACACCCAGGATTTCCCTGCTCACACCATAGAGCCAGAGCCAGGGCCAGCACTGAGCAGTGGCACCCCCAGCCCAGCACCGGGGCACAGCAGAAGCTGTTTGTTTTGGCAGACCTGGTTTGCACAACTGGGAAACCCCAGGTGAGGCCAGGGTTAGCTCTGAGTTAATGTTTGACTCCTGCTGAAGCCCATTTCAGCATGAAAAGTTTCAGCTTGAAGCAGCTTTGCTGCCTTTGCCCGGGGAGCAGGGAAACCTGCCCCTGATGATGGGTGCTGATGCCAGGGTCCTGTGTGTCACCATGCAGCTGTGGCACGGGATGAAATCCCCAGCTGATCCAAGCTTGTCCCATCGAGCTGGGGCTGGCTAACGAGCTGGGGCTGGAGCCAGCAGCTAGCATTATCTCCTGGCCTTGGCTGCAATCTGTGTGGGAGGCTGTGCCATGACCCCGACCCATCGCTCCGCATCCCAAGGCAGAAGGATGCTGATCCCCCCCTTGGTCGGTCCCAGAACGTGTCCCAGGACTTGACGGGCCAGGGGGCGAAGGGCAGTGCCCCCACAGAGGCGCAGCTGGCTGGGAATCCCCTCCTCACTGCCGGGATGCAGAGAGCACAGCGGCTTCCTGCACCGCCCCGGGAGCGGCAGGGTGCCAGCCTGGCCACCGCAGCACCCCAGGGCACGGCCAGGGGGGTCCTATCTGCTGCCTCTCTCCCCCTCCCCAAACTGGGACCCCCACAGCATTACCACCCCCTCCTCCTCCTCCTCCCAGGCAGGCAGAGCTGTGCTGCAGGCAGTCCCTGCGTGGCCACGGCCCCACAGCACAGGCAGGGCAGGCTTTGCTCTGGGGTTAAGAGGCAGGCTCAGGAAGGAGAGCAACCAGCGTGGGGCTCCTCCAGCCCTGGGTGGCTCCATGTGCCCTCTGTGCAACGTGACTGTGCCCCTGGGCCCTGCAGGAAAGCCCGGGGCTGGGTGCTGTGCTGCTGCTTATTCATTTCCTGAGCAGCCCCCCGGCTCGGGGAGCATCGTCTCTCCTCCCTGCAAGGGGTGACTTGCTCTGACTCAGAGCTGGAAAGGAAAGCCAGCAGGCTGAGAAAGGAGCCTGGGCAGGCAGCGTACCAGGCAGAGGAGCTGGGTTTCCCCGCACGGTGACATGTGGCTCTGTGACTGTGCTGGAGGAGCCAGCACCAGTGTCACACCAGGGTGGCCCAGTGAGCCCAGAGGGTAAAGCCCACCTGGCCCTGCTGCCAGCCCTTTGCTAGGCACCAGCCACCTCCATCCCTGCCCTTCACGGGGTGAAATCCCTCTTCCCCTTTCCGAGAGGATGGCTGAGCTCCTGGCTGAAGGGAGGGACAGACCCTTCTGGCAGCAGCAGCAGCACGGAGGAAGAAGGATGCTCAGGAGCCAGCCAAGAGCAAAGGAGCTGACTGGGACCCTGTGCTGAGTGTGACCCTCTCCCAGTGCTGATGCCCAGCCTCACCCACGTGTGCACCGAGCCCCCCAGCTCTCCACAGAGCAGTGGGAATGTGGGATGTTGTTCCTGGTGCATGGGAAGGGCAGTGCCCAGCAGTGCAGTGCCCACGTGTGCCGTGTCTCATCCACAAGGACAGCTCCTGCTGGGAACCCTGGGTCCAGTGGAGAGCTGGGACAGGCGTGGGATGAGTCAGGCTCCCTCAGCAGCCTGGGCAGCCCTTGGCACAGCTCATCTAGGCCCTTCCCACCCGTTTCCTGTTCGACTCAGCACCCGGAGCCCCATGAGACAGTGTCACAACAGACCAGAGATTGGAGAGCTGGGGGAAGGTCACTGCCTACACCGGCCTGGAAACCCCGTGCCTGCTCCTGCAGCTCCCACACCTGTGGGCTGAGATGCTGGTCCTGAGGGAGCACACGGTCCCCAGGGCAGCGAGGTGTCCTAGTCCCCAAAGCACGAGGATTGGGGGGCGTGGGGTCACAGAATCACAGGATCACAAGGTTGGAAAAGACCTTTAAGATCATCAAGTTCCAACCATTCTCATCCTAAACTAAACCAGATCCCTGAGCACCTCATCTACCCCTTTTTTTGAACACCCCCAGGGAGGGTGACTCAGCCCCTCCCTGGGCAGCCTGTTCCAACCCTGACAACTCTTTCAGTAACAAATTTTTTCCTAACATCTAATCTGCCCCTGCCCTGGGGCAGCTTGAGCCCATTGCCCCTTGTCCCATCTCCTGTCAGCTGGCTGCAGAGACCATCACCCATCTCTCTACAACCTCCCTTCAGGTAGTTGTAGGTGGGGAGAAGGTCTCCCCTCAGCCTCCTCTTCTCCAGGCTGAACACCCCCAGCTCCCTCAGCTGCTCCTCAGAGGATTTGCCCTCCAGCCCCTTCCCCAGCCTGGTTGCCCTTCTCTGGACTCGCTCCAGGACCCCCATGTCCTTCTGATGGTGAGGAGCCCAGAACTGGACCCAGCACTCGAGGTGCAGCCTCCCCAGTGCCCAGCGCAGGGGCACAATCCCCTCCCATTGTGGGTCCCATGTGGGGAGTGTAGAGGAGTCCTTAAAGTCTGAAGGGAGGCCCCGAGGTGGGTGCAGGGGTGTCCCCTGTGCCTCCTGGTGCCCTGTCGCGCCCCCTCCCGCGGGTGTCCCCCTCCTGCGGGTGTCCCCCCTCCCGTGGGCTGTCCTCCCTCCCGTGGGCTGTCCCCCTCCCGCGGTAGCGAAGTGGGTGTCCCCCTCCCGTGGGCTACCCCCCTCCCGCGGGTGTCCCCCTCCCGTGGGCTGTCCCCCTCCCGTGGGTGTCCCCCCTCCCGCGGGTGTCCCCCTCCCGCGGGTGTCCCCCTCCTGCGGGTATCCCCCCTCCCGTGGGCTGTCCCCCTCCCGTGGGCTGTCCCCCCTCCCGCGGGTGTCCCCCTCCCGTGGGCTGTCCCCCTCCCGCGTGTGTCCCCCCTCCTGCGGGTATCCCCCCTCCCGCGGGTGTCCCCCTCCCGTGGGCTGTCCCCCTCCCGCGTGTGTCCCCCCTCCCGTGGGCTGTCTCCCCTCCCGCGGGTGTCCCCCTCCCGTGGGCTGTCCCCCTCCCGCGTGTGTCCCCCCTCCCATGGGCTGTCCCCCCTCCCGCGGGTGTCCCCCTCCCGTGGGCTGTCCCGTGCCTGTCCTTCCCCCACCCCCGGGCTGGAGGCGCAGCCGGAGCCGGCGGGTCGGGCGGGAAAAGGAAAGCGAAAGCCGGAGGCACACTTTCGCTTTCGCCGCCCCGACACGTTCCCGGGGGTCGGCGGGGCCGGGCCGGGCGCGGGGCCGCGATGGCGGAGCCGGGGGCGCCCATGCGGCTCAAGGAGTGGCTGATCGCGCAGATCGACAGCGGCCGGTACCCGGGGCTGCGCTGGGAGAACCGGCACCGGACGCTCTTCCGCATCCCCTGGAAACACGCGGCCAAGCAGGACTACCGGCAGCAGCAGGACGCCGCGCTCTTCAAGGTACCCCGGGCCCCCCGGAACACACCCCCCCCATCCCACCCCCCGCCCGGCTCTGGGAGCATCCCCGGGACACACCACCCAGCCCCGTGCGCACCCCCGGGGCTCCCCGTTGCCAGACCCTGAGCACTCCCCCGGGACCCCCGACCTGGCTCCATGCGCCCGGCACTGTGCACACCCCTGTGCCCCCCTCCCCGCACCCCCCCAGCTCTTTGTGCACCCCTCGGGCTCCCGCCCTGCTCCCCACTGCACCCCCCTTCCCCAGTGTGACTGGTCCCTGCTCCCTCACCCAGGGGACTGGTCCCCACTGGGCTCCCCCCGGACAGCAGAGTGGGGGGCGGGGGGCCGGCAGCTCCCTGCAGTGCAGGACACCCTGTCCCTGGCAGGCGTGGGCTGTCTACAAGGGGAAGTACCATGAGGGGACGGACAAGGCCGACCCCTCCACCTGGAAGACGCGTCTCCGCTGCGCCCTCAACAAGAGCACCGACTTCCAGGAGGTGCCTGAGCGGAGCCAGCTGGACATCTCTGAGCCTTACAAGGTGTACCAGATCGTGTCCGATGGCACCCAGGACACAGGTACGTCCCTGCCAGCCCTCCTCCTGCGCCACACTTGTGCCATGCCTGTGCCCTGCAGACATCACCCTTCTCCCCACGCTTCCTCTGTGGGTGTCCCAGGCAGCCAGGTGCCTTCCTGGGGGCTGTTCCTGCCGTTGCCTGTGGGCTCAGTGGGTTTTCCTTGCTCTCCACAGAGAAGAACGGTGACACACAGTCCCCAGCCGGTGAGGAGCAGCAGGTGAGCCAGCCCCCTGCCCTGCCCTGTTCACTGCAGGAGCTGCCTGCGGGCTGAGGAAGGTGGGAGCCCCAAATCCCCCCTTGTCTACTGCCTGTTCCCCTGCCTGCACACTGCCTGCTTTGGTCCCACTGGGCAGCTGGCTTCCTTGAGCATCACTGCAGGTCCCCTGTGCTACATGGCTGCCAGATTCAGGCCAGGGATCTGCTGGAACACAGGGTCCGTGCCGGAGGCAGGAGCCAGCTCAGGGTCTCCTGCTGCTGGCTCAGCCCTCACCACAGCCTCTCTCCTCCCTAGGGCAGCGCCACAGGGAGTTCAGAGCAGTGCCAGAAGGGCACGATGGAAACGTGCCACGTGTCTCCACTGACCCTCCACTCCACCCACCCAGCCGAGCGAGGTGAGAAGGGCCCCAGCAATGAGATGGTGCTGGGGCAGGGAACACACGCTGCTCAGCTGGAGCAATCCCACTCTCTGTAGCCCGAGACCCCGTCCCTTCAGGAGGCAATACCTGTGGGGATGGAGCCTGCAGGCTCCCTCCCTGCCCCAGAGCAAAGCCACTTGAGGATGTGCTTATGGGCTTTAACAAGGCCCAGTAACGAGCAGCAGCGGTGGGAAGCACCCTGCTGCCCACCTGACCCAGGGGCTGGGGCCAGGACAGCACCTGGGGGCCCTCAGGGACATCTGCCTACATTCCTTTGCCACCCAGGGTACCATGTAAGGGGAGTCTTCTATGGCTGGAACCCAACCCATGGCCACCTCCTCTCTGCACCCCCATCCTACCTCCCTGTGGAGGATGTCAACCACTCAGGTAGGAACTGTGCTGGCCGGGCAGTGCCCTGGGTGCCCCCCACCCCTGAATTGGGCTGCTCATAAGCTGACCCTCCCCTCACCCCAGACTGCTGGCTCCACGTCCGCCTGTACTACTGCGATGTGCTGGTGAGGGAGGTCACCACCCGCACAGCCGAGGGCTGCCGCATCACCTCCCGAGCCGTGCCCGCCGACAGCGAGCGCCTCTACGGCCCCTCCTGCATGGAGCAGATCGAGTTCCCCCCCCCACGGGCCCTGGGGGGCAGCGGACGGGTGGCTGGCATGACCGACGTGCTGGAGCGGCTCCTGCCCCACCTGGAGCGTGGTGTGCTGCTCTGGGTAGCGCCTGAGGGGGTCTTCATGAAGCGCCAGTGCCAGGGCAGGGTGTACTGGAACGGGCCACTGGCTCCACACAGGGACTGGCCCAACAAGCTGGAGAGGGAGAAGACCTACAAGCTGCTGGACACCCAGCAGTTCCTGCAGCGTAAGTGTCTGCCCGCTGGCACAGGGGGTCTGCAGGACCCTGCCCAGGGAGACCCCAGCCCCCTCAGGAACAGGGGTGGGTCCTGCCCTGGTGCTGCTGCTCTGGGCTAGTGGGGACTCCACGTCCTCTGATGGGGCTGGTGTCTTGCAGAGCTGCGGGGATACCTGAGCCACGGGCAGCCCGTGCCACAGTACCAGATCCACCTGTGCTTTGGGGAGGAGTACCCCACCAGCGCCGGGCACCACTTCCAGAAGCTCATCATGGCCCATGTGAGTATGTGCTGAGGCCGGCGCTTGCAGCAGCACCGAGCTGGGTGCAGGTGGGGGGCACAGAGACCTGTGCCCATCTTCCACTGGCTCTGTGCTCCGCAGGTAGAGCCGGTGTTTGCCCGGGAACTCTTCCACCATGCCCAGCGCATGGGGCCGACGCTTCTCCGGGACACCCCTCAGCCCTGCACCCCCAGCACCTCCAGCCACATCATCCGCGTCCTCAAACAGCTCTGCCAGCCCTGAGCCCGGGCAGGAGAGAGAGGAGAGCCCAGTCGTGACCAAGCCTGGGAGTGGGATGCTCTGCCGCCCCACAGCCTCGCTGCAGCCGTGTTCCCCGAGCCGGTACGCACGGCGCTGAGGGGCCGGACGTGGGTGGGTGGGCAGCAGATTGCCATATTTATTCCCTGGAACCCCTCCGGGGTGGATTTACTGTGTGCTTGTTTTGTGAGCCAGGGCAGAGCCAGCTCAAGGGCTCACCCATCTCAAGCCTTAGAAATAAAGGTTGTGTTTTGGTAAGGCTGGCTCTGGCGTGGGGGGTGGCACTGTACGCAGGGTGCAGGGTAGCTCAGCGCAGGCAGAGGCTTGTACTGCTCTGCTCCAGCTGTATGAGGTGGCTCCAGTCCTGTCCTGCCCCTGGGCAGAGGGTGCAGGCAGCAGCGAGGTGCCCATTAGCTGCTCTGCTGACCCAGCATGATGGGAGCCTGTCCCAAAGGCACTCGCTGGCCGTGCCTCAGTTTCCCCCAGTGGGTGGGGTGAAGGGACTTCTGGAGGGTGGGGGCTGTGCTGTACTTTGGAGGCCACGTCCCCAGCTGGTGAGCACAGTGTGGGGACCGGTACAGGGAGCTGGCACAGAGCACAGATCCAGCACCCCACATGGGATCAGGCACCGTGCTCAGGGTCCAGCACAACTCCGGGCTGGGGACAGGGGCTGGGGTGCACAGGGGGTGGGCGAGGAGCCGAGGGCTGGCAGCAGTCCTAGCCCTGCCAGCAGCACCCCGCTCAGCCCCACCATCCCCAGCCGCGGGCAGGGCAGGATGAGACCCAGGTCGTGGGAACCTCCAGTGGGAAGAGCGGCTGGGGGAGCCAGGGGCCGTGCCCGGGGCTCAGACGAGCCCGGCGGGGCCGCCTCTGCCTCGGGGATGCTGCAGCCGTGCCAGCCCCGAGGCCACTGGCTGCTGGCCGCAGCCCTTTGGCGGCGCGTCCGTCCGTCTGTCCACAGGGACCAGTGTTGGACGGCGGAGCCCCGCTCCGCCCTGGGCGGCCCTGGAGAGGAGGGGCCCGCCGCCCCCTCGCCGGCCGGGCGCGGGAGGCCGGGCTGCCGCCGGGTTTTAACGGGCCGTGCCGGGGCCGTGCGGCAGAGCGGCAGCGGCGGAGCCGCGGGACGGCTACGGCCGGACGGGAGGAGGATGCAGCCGGACCTCCCCGTCGGCGACGCGGCTCTGCGCAGCCCGCCGGCCCCGGAGCCACCCAGCGGCCCCTTCCCCGGCCCAGCTCTGCCCAGCGGCCCCGAGGCCACCAAACCGCCCTACAGCTACATCGCCCTCATCACCATGGCCATCCAGAGCGCCCCGGAGAAGCGCATCACGCTCAGCGGCATCTACCGCTACATCATGGGCCGCTTCACCTTCTACCGCGAGAACAAGCAGGGCTGGCAGAACAGCATCCGCCACAACCTCTCCCTCAACGAGTGCTTCGTCAAGGTGCCCCGCGACGACAAGAAGCCCGGCAAGGGCAACTACTGGACGCTGGACCCCGACTGTTACAACATGTTCGAGAACGGCAGCTTCCTGCGGCGCCGGAGACGCTTCACCAGGAAGAGGAGCCTCCGCCACACGCCGAGCGCCGAGGATGAGGGGCGCGGGAAGCCCCCCCGGCAGTGGGCGCGAGGGGCACCTGCCACCCCGCTGGCTGAGGACGTGAAGGCAGAGGGGGGCTACGCCTCACCAGCTGCCCTGGGGCGTCTGCCGAGCTCCCCCACGCTGCCTGAGGTCACCGGGGTGCCGGGGTGCACCGAGCCCTGTGCCCGGCGGCAGCCACCCAAGGCCAGGCAGCCCTGCCTGTACCTGCCAGAGGCGCCGCAGCCCAAGGGGCCGTTCTTTGCCCCCCCAGAGAAGGAGACTGTCTTCGGGGGGCTCCCGGCAGCGCTGCAGCTGCCCCGGCCAGGTCAGTACCCGCTGCCCAGGGAGCCCCGGCTGCCGCACCCTGCCCTGCTGCCCAGCCTGCTGCCCACCCAGCCCAGGGACACCCCGCAGGACTCCCCAGCCCCCCCAGGTACCCCCCCGGGGCAGCTGGAGGTCGAGGAGCCAGTCACCCCTGGACTGGGACCGGGCCAGTCCTTTGGGCAGGTGCCCCCCACGTTCTCTGGCACGCTGCTGGGCACCGGCAAGCCTCCCCCATCCTGCTTCCTGGAGGGAGAGGGCTATGCACAGCCCCCCCTGCCTGTTTTCGGATCCTTTGGCCGGTCGGGGCCCGAGGCGCTGGGTGGCAGCTACCAGTGCCGGGTGCAGGCGCTGAGCTTCTGCGTGAAGGAGCGGCCGTGCGGCACGGCACTGGAGCATCTCCTGGCCACAGCCCCCCCGGCCCCCACCACGCCCTGCCAGCCGCCCTTTGGGGCCTCAGGGCCACGGGTGGGCGAGCAGAAGGAGCCCTGGGGGCCAGGGGGTGCGATCCCGCTGCAGGGGGGCAATGGCTACCCACTGGGGCTGCCCCCCTGCCTCTACCGCACACCCGGTATGTTCTTCTTCGAGTGAGGGATCCCCAGCCTCGGCACCGAATAAAGCACGTTCCCCAACGCTGCCTCTGTGGTCTCTGCGCCCCGCTCAGGGTGGGCAGCGGGCAAGTGGGGACCCTCTGCCTCAACTCGGGGACTGGCTGGGGGATACGTGACCCCAAGGCCACCTGCCATCAGCAGTCGTTGCCTGGACAGCGAGGCCACAGGAGGATGGGGCATGGCCCAGGTCAGGGCACTCGCGTCCAGGTCCTGCTGGGGACAAGGTCCTGCCAGTATGTCAGGCATCCTGGGCTGGCAGGGGGGAATCTCATCCATGAGGGACAGGGAGACATGTTGCAGCAGGAGCAAGACCCTGAGGAGCCCTGCTGCCCCCTCCCTGTGCCTGGGACTGCTCAAAGTGCCCAGCTTTGCCCCAGGTGCCACACATGGCATGACCAGCACCAGCCTCAGCACATTGCCCCTGGAGAGCTTCTGGGGAGGAGAGCAGGGGCTTTGTGGGTTGGGGGGCTCCATGTGGGGTGGGACAGGGCCCCCTCCCCTCTGTGTCCCTGCTTGGGACCATGCCAGTGCCCAGATGGGGTCCCAGTGGGTCACTGCAGACACCCCGAGGCTGGAGCACCCCACAGAGCCCTGCTGAGCCAAGGGCTGAGGCTGTGATGGGAACTACTGGGGAAAGTGGATTCCTCTGACCTGAATCACGGTGGGCGGCTGCTGGTGAGGAGGCACCGGCTGAGTCACCACTGCTGGCACCAGGCTGGGCACAGGGGCCTACCCTGCCCCTCTGAGCTGGGAGTACAGAGGTGGGCAGAGGTCCCAACACAGCCCTGGATTGGGACCTGGCCACACACTGCCAGGACAGCCGGACCAGCATCTCTGCTGTGCTGGAGCAGTGCCAGAGGGATGCTGGCAAAGTGGGAGCTGTCCCCATGCCCCCATCCTGTCCACCCCAGGCTGGAAGAGGGGAGACTCCAGGAGCAGCAATGCCCAGACCCAGTGGCACAGCCAGCCCCAGGGTGGGCACAGGAGTAGGATGCTGGGTTGGTGGGGGCTCTCCACACTGCTGTGGGCAGTGGGCATGTGGCGGAGTCCCCCTGGCCCCCCAAGGCTGGATGGGATCCCAACTTGGCCAATCCCAAAGGGTCTCTGCGGGGGCCACACTGGCACTGAGGGATGGTTCTGGCATCACTCAAGGAGCAGGAGCACTGCAGCCACGTCAACCCTATTATCAGCCCCCAGACAGTCGCCGCGGGGCCATGGCTACATCCCAGCCCCAGGCAGGGCAGGGGGCTGCCCTTCCGCATCGCTGGAGTGAAGATGGACACTCAGCACTGGGCCTCTCTCTTTTTTTTATTCCCTCCCCAGTGGAAAACAATATTTGAGCTCCTAGATCATGCTGGCGTCTGCGGAGCAGCCAGCAGCGCGCGGGCTGACCTCAGCCCCCTCCTTCGCACGGTCCCCGGGGGCGCGGGAGGAAGCGAGCGGCGCAGCCGTGCCCAGGGGCCGTCTGGTTCCCACGCAGCACAGCCCGGCCCATCGCCCGCCCCGACCCCCACCACCACCTGGGAACACGCAGCCACAGCCTGGGGTCCCTGTGCTGAGAGCTGTGTAGTGTTGAGTGCAGCCCACAGCCCCCCAGGACACAGCCCTTGGGGATGGGGACCCCCATCTCGCAGATGCTACCCCTCTCTGCCACCCTGCGTGTGCAGACCAGGGCTAGCCGCTCTCCCAGTGCTCCCTTCTCCGTGCCCACCCTGTCTCCCAGTTCCTGGCCACAGACCCGTTGCTCTCCCTGCTCTATCTCCTCTCCGGCTCGCTGCCGGCTCGCAGTGGGTGGCCTGGCCCCCTGCCCGCTCCCATGGGCCATGCCACGGCCAGGGATGGGGCTGCACCCAGTCATGAGGAGACCCTGCTGCTGGTGATGCTGCGGGGTGCCAGCACAGGGGGTCTGCCTGCTCCCCTTCCCTTCCTGTGCTGCCTGAGGGGCCCCTTGCCCACGGGTCCCTTGCTCATGAGGCCGTGTGGGTGCGATGTGGATGGGGTGCAAGCAGAGGTGGAATGAAGGGTGCTGCTCTGTACCAGCACCTGGGCTTCTGGGGATCACTGCTGTGGACATGTGCACCGTGTGTTTGTGGGGGTGATGAGGACCCCCAACACAAGGGATGGTGCCAGGTATTGTGGCCTGTGCTGGAGCAGAACCAGCCCTGTCACCACATTAATCAGCTGTGGCAGGCTGATGGCATCAGTCCTCTGGACTCCTGAGCCATGTCCTGCCCTTGACTGGGAACACAGGATGGGCACACAGCTGCACCCATGGGTGCTGGCCTCACAGCCCAACTCCTCTGGTCCCAGTGGGTGCCCCAGGACAGGAAAGGAGGGGGCTGGGGATGCCAATCCAGCTTGTGGGATAGGGGGTCCAACCACCCTGGGCTTGGGCTTGGGGAGGGGGTGGGCAATGCCCATGAATTGCTGTGCCACGGCTGCGCCCACACAGCGCTGTGCCCAGGAACTGGAGCCATGGAGCCGCGTGCGGCACCGGGACCGACAGCCCGTCCAGCAGCACCGCGGGCCGCCCCGCACCAAGGCCCTGCGGCCCGCCAGGACCGGGCGACGCGCGGCTCCTGGGGCCAGACAGGAAGGAGACGTCACCGCCGCGGAGCGTAACTCAAACCAGATGGGGCCGCGCTGGCTTCCAGGCCCGCAGGGTGGCCACCGACAGGAACCGGCCGGAGGCTGCCGGCAGGAAGCGGCTGGGAGGGACGCCCGCGGCGGGAGCCGGCATCCGGGCGACCGGGCGGCCTTAACTGCTTCGGGGCTGGCTGCAGAGGGGCTCCAGCCCTTCCTGGGCATCCCGCCCTAGCTGGGCAGAGGCCGAGGCCGTGAGAACACCTCTGACCATCCCTCCCTCTCCCCTCAGCACCCTGGGGTGCTCAGCACGGGGCGCAGAGAGCAGAGCCCCTCGGTGTCATGAGCTGCACAGCCCTGCCTGGGGCACGCCGAGCAGCCCCCAGCCCAGCCCAGGGCCCCTCTCTGTCCCTTCCACCCCAGGGAGGAGAAGCTGCTTCCCTTCTGCTCCTCTCTTAGCTGCAGCCCCCCGCTGCAGCTGCAGGGCCCATGCAGGCAGGGGCTCAAGGAGGGGGCTGGGAACAGCCCCCCCTCGCCCCCAGCATCCCAGGGAAGGCAGGGGCTGCAGCAGACCTGTACATTTATTTACAAGAAGGTGAGAGCTGGGCAGAACTGGGCCACAGGCTGTGTCCTTTGCCTGGTGGGGACAAGCCTGAAGCCCCTGCACCTGCTGCAGCCAAGGGTCTGGGGGGCTGGTGCCTCCCCCCATCTCTCCCCAAAGTGTGTCCAGCAGGCAGGCAAGGCAAAAAAGGCAGAGGCAGCCCCAGACCAAACACCCAGCTCTGGGCTGGTGAAAGCCAAAGCTGGAGGGCAGGGGGAGCCCAGGCCCCCCTGCCAGCCCCCCCTCCCCATCTCGCTCCTCACAGCAGGCGAGGCTGGAAGCTGCAAAGCCCAAGGGATGCCCATCCTCTGGCAGCACCGGGGAGCCCTGAGGGGTGCAGGCAGAGGGGAAGGGGGTCGGGGTGAGGCGGAGGAGCAGCACCCGCCTCCCCCAGCCCCGGGCGGTCCCAGGGAGCCCCCGCACACGGCGGGGGGAGCTGGCGGGCGCCGCGGCTGACCGGCAGTTCCTGTGTGTTGGTGGTCGGGCCGGAGCAGCGGGGGCGCAGGGGAGCGCTCCAGCTGCTCTGCATTAGGACGCCTCGCTCATCTCGATCTGGCCAGCACGGGTGAAGCAGAGGTTGTGTTTTTCCCCCGCTGGCAGAGCCGAAGGGCAGGGAGGGCAGGAGGAACACAAAGCCTCCTTCTTCCCTCCCTGGCTCCCAGCTGGGGATGCTGCTGGAAGCCTGCTTGCTGCTTCCTCCCTTCCTGTGCGAGCAGCAGCTCGAGGCCAGCTCCGCTCCCGCACGCCTGGCCAGCCAGGGAGGAGCTGCTTCGGCGCCAAAGCGCAAGGGTGAGGGTCCACGCCTGCCCTCTGGCACCCTCATGCCCAGCCAGAGCGCCGGGAAGGGAGGTTGTGAAGCTCAGGGTCCGGCAGGGGCGAAGGCAGGGCAGGGCTGCAGCATTTACAGGCAGCACACACGAGTCCTGGGTCCAGGGTAGCAGCAAGCACGCAGGGCGGCCCGGGGAGCAGCGCTCACGCTGAGCCAGCCTTTCTCCTCTGGGGCCACGGGGAGGAAGCGTGAGCGGAGCAGAGATGCTGCACACTGGGCATCGCACAGGCAGGCCGGGGATGAGGTCAGAAACCATCACTCAGGAGCAGCCTCACAGTCTGAGGAAATCCAGCTGGGAGCACTGGTTCCATGGGAATGGGAGGACTGGAGTCCCAGCAGGGCGCTGCCAGCATCCCCAGCAGCAGGTCCCTGGAGCAGCAATGCCACCCAGGGTGGGATGAGCTTGGCAGAGCAGCTTCGCAGCGGTGGGGGCAGGAAGGAGCCCGGCGCGGTCCTGGCTCCTGAGCTGCTGGGTGCCAATGCAGGGCACAGCCCAGGGGATGTGGCAGAGCGGCACTGGTGGCGTGGGACACAGAGCAGGGAGCAGCGCAGGGTCCTCAGCAGCCATCTGGCAGCAGCCCGGGCAGGGAGGGGGCTGTGCAGCTCCAGCCCCTGGCCCCCGCGGTGGGAAGCGGGCAGGGGCTGACCCCCCCGAGGTCTTGCTGCCGTCCAGAAGCAAGCCTGAGGTGGGACCCTCTCAAGCAGTTCCCTCTCTGGCCTCACAGGCGGCCAGGGCTCCCCGGGCCCTGCTCAGACACCCAGCGCTGTCAGCGACCCCGAGCTGGTGATCTTCTTGAAGCGGTTGGCAGCACACACCCCGATGAAGTTCTTCTGTACAGGGGAAGAGGAGAGATGCTCATCCCACTGCAAGGGCTTCATACAGGGCTGAGCCAGGCCCCCCCAGTCCTGGGGCTGGGGAGGAGCCGGGCTGGGGAGCAGGCAGCTCAGCCAGGCTGGGTGGAAGGAAAGCGCAGGGCTGATGCTGGGGATCATCCCCTTCACTCTGCCCCTAAAAGGTGCTCTTGGGATCAGCTTATGGGACACCATCATGAAGGCACCTATGCTTGACAGGGGTCCCACCTTAGGGGCGCCCACACAAGGACCTGGGTGCTGGGGAGCCTTTCCTCCAGGCTCAGTGATCCCCAGCCCTTGTGCCTCAGCTGCCAGCAGAACATCACGACACAGCCATTCCCCATGTCCCAGGATGGGCAGAGCCTGGCAGCTCCTCCCAGCTCCCCCAGACAGCACTGAGCCTCCTCACCACGCCAGCCCCGTGCCCCACGCACCTTCCAGCGCCTCCTCATGACGTATTTCTTGAGCAGCACCTGAGACTTGAGTCGGCGGTTGCAGCGCTTGGCCTTTTCTGCCAGGTTGTTGAGCCAGGGATGCTGCAGGCACTGGCCAGCACTCATCCGGGCGCTGGGGGGGGAGAGGACTCCAGGTCATCTCTGCTCAACACCCTTCTCCCCAGCCACTGCCTTCTCCAGCCACCCAAAAGCCCCCAACCCCCCGAAATGTGTAGAGGATGAACCGTCCGGAGGGATGGGGCTGGGGTCTGGTGGGGCTGGGCAGGACCCTGAGTGGTCCAGCACATCCTGCTTGGGGCAGGTGACCCTGGAGGGATACAGGGATCTGCTGGGGACAGCAGTGACCAGGGCAGGGCCCTGTGAGGCTCATCTGGCACAGGACACTGGGGTGTAGTGCTGGTTCTGGTGCAGAGGGCAGCGCGTGGTACCCACGGGCTGGGCACACAGCTGGGGACTCCCACCCTGGGACCCCCACGGCCGCTGCCAGCCTCACACCTCTTCTCCTTGATGATGAGGTTTGAGACAAAGTCCTTGGCCTCATCAGAGACGCTCTCGAAGGTCTCCTCATCGAAGTACCAGTTGGCAGCCAGGACGTTGTTGAGGGTCTCGGTGTCGTTGTCACCCAGGAAGGGGGAGAGGCCGCTGAGCCTGGAGGCACAGGTGGGTGAGGAGACAGGTGCCCTTGGGCTGGGGCACCTCCAAACCCCCCCAGCACGGAGCAGACCTGGCCAGGGCTGCCCCAGGAGCGAGGCAGGGTGGCTCTGAGAAGGGAAGGGGTGTGTGGCTGCTGGCACCGTGCTGTGCTGCTGCCTGCACACGTGGGCACAGACACTCCCTGGGCCCCAGCCCCCAGCCCCACCTGCCTGTTTCCCTGTCCAGCACCCTCCACCAGCCCACCAAGCATCTGGGTGCCTGGGGCACAAGCCCAGACGTGCCAGGGGAGCTGTGCCCTGGCAGTGCCCCACGTACAGCATGTAGGTGATGACGCCCATGCTCCACATGTCTGTAGAGTAGGAGACCTGCTCATAGTTGACCACCTCAGGGGAGAGGAATTCAGGGGTGCCAAAGTTCACCTTCAGCTTCTCCTGGGGGTTATACCTGTGGCCAGAGAGGGCAGGTCAGCAGGAGGGGAACAGGCTGGTGCCCCCCTCCTGGCAGGCGCTGCCCTCCTCAGCCCTCCTGTGCCAGCCAAGGAGAGCTGGGGCTGGCAGCCGGGCCCAAAGCCACAGCCCAGGGTGGGTCCCAGGGCTCCCAGCAGCCTGAGGGTGCGTGGGGATGGGGAGGGGAACAGGAGAAGAGGGATGGAACTGGGAGGGGGGAGATGGCACCTTCGAGCCAGCCCGAAGTCGATAATCTTCACCATGTGCCCGGTGGCTGCGACGCAGAGGATGTTCTCAGGCTGTGGGGACAGGGACACCGTTGCCCCACCAGCGAGAGGGGATGTCCCCAGCACGCAGCTCTGTGGCTGACCCGTGCCACAGTGACACCCCCTACGGCTGGCTGGTGTCGGGGGACACGCTGCCCTCGTGGGCACAGCAGGGCTCAGGCCAGCACACAGCACTCCCCACTTCGGTGGCGGCAGAGCCCCGCTGCCACCCTGCTCCCCGGCCTCCCCCACCCTGGCAAGCAGTGCCCAGCCCCTGCAGCGCCCCCCCCCGGCCCCACACCTTGAGGTCGAGGTGCAGGACGCGCATGTGGTGCATGAAGCGGATCCCCTCGCAGATCTGCCGCACAAACACCATGCAATCCACCTCGGTCAGCTGGTAGTCGTCATCGATGATCCTCTCGAACAGCTCGCCGCCCTCCACACTGCACGGGACAGGCCACGGGGTCACACACCGCTCCTGCCCCCTGCCAGCCTCCTGCAAGAGCCCCCCTGCCCACCCCAGGCATCCTGGCCCTGCCCCACTGGGGAGATGCTGGTGTAGAGGCTGAGCAGAGCCCAGGTGAGATGGATGGATGCTGGGGTTCAACAGCCCCCCAAGGGAGGTATGGGGGGAGCAGGGTTACCCCAGGACACCCCAGCTTTCCCAGGCAGGGTTTGCAGAGCAGAATAGCCCCAGCACAGTCTCAGCCTCCCTGAACAAGGGGACAGGGGGACAAGGAGCTTGTGGGAAGGACTTGGTCATCTCTTGGTGGTGAGGTGCTGGAACAGGCTGCCCAGAGAGGGGGTGGGTGCCCCATCCCTGGGGGTGTTCAAGGCCAGGTTGAGATGGGGCCCTGGGCAACCTTGTGTAGCTCCAGGCCTGAGGTTGGTGGCCCTGCCTGTGGCAGGGGGTTGGAGCTCTGTGATCCTTGGGGTCCCTTCCAACCCAGACCATTCTATGATTCTATGATCTCCACCTTCCACACACTCACAGTGGAAGGAGATGCTGTTCCAGGCAGCTGAGGCTGCCTCCGAGCCCAGCATAAGATGAGGAGGTGCCTGAGAGGGAACAGGCAAGTGGGAGACATCCCCTGGGGCAACTGCTTCTACTTGGGAAGGGGCCAGCACTCCTGCTCCATCTCTGGAGCGTCCCCTGCGACGGTGCCCCTCACCCAGGCATCGGGCCCCACACTGCCCTGGCACTCACAACTCCATGAAAAGGATGATCTCACGGGGTGTCTCAATGGCATCGTAGAGCTGGATGAGGTTGCGGTGGTTCAGCTGGTTCATCACATCGATCTCCAGCAGCACCATCTCCTGCAGAAGGAGGTGTGGGGTGTCAGCCCTGGCTGACCCACCGGCAACGGGACAGGCGATGTCACAGCGGTGGGGACACACGGGGCATGGCACTGCCACCCACTACCTCGGCCATGCCGCTCACTGGTAGCGCCATGGCCAGAAGGAGCCCCCTGCCCTGGCACCAGTCAGACCTTGTCCTTGGCACCCTGCTTCCGGATCACTTTAGCTGCCAGCTTCAGCCCCGTCTCCTTCTCCGTGCACGTGTGGACTTCCCCAAACTTGCCCCTGGGGAGGAAGAGAGGAAGAGGTGCCAGTGCCATCAGCTGCCCAGGCTGCTGGGTTCTCCCACACCTTCCCAGGGTGCTGTCCCGGGCTCCCCTCCACACCCACCCAACCCACCACGGCCAGAGAAGCCCCATCAACCCAGAGCCATTGGCCTAAGGCTGGGCAGGGCTGTACTGGGGGAAACCCGGGCATCCTCCACCCACTTGGGCCTCTCCTTACCCCCCCAGGATGTCCTTGGAGCTGAGGTTGAACTGGGAGCTGACACTGGCAGACCTCAGGGTGACAATTCGGTGCTCAAAGGGTGCCGGTGGCGGGGGGACATCATCTGCCCAGAAAGAGCTGGGGTGAGAATGAGAGCTGCCCAGCTGGGGTACCCCACTTCTGGGTACCCCAGGGTGCCCCAGGCTGTGAGTGCACCCCAACACAGGCCGAAGGCAGGCACCCAGTCACACAGCCCAGCTGAAATTTGTGGGTGCAGGATACAGCCAGGTACCGGGTGCCTGACTCTAAATCAAGGTGTCCTGGCTGCCTGCGGCCCCGGGACATGCAGCACCCTCCCACGGGGCCCTTCCCACTGCCCGCAGCATCGTCCTGCTGTGCAGCATCCCCCCAGCTGCACGGGACCCCCTGGCTGCATAGGACACCCCCAGCTGCAAGGGACCCCCCCGGCTGCACGGCACCCCCCCAGCTGCAATGGACCCCTTCAGCTGCACAGCACCCCCCAGCTGCATGGGACCCCCCAGCTGCAAGGGACCCCTTCAGCTGCACAGCACCCCCCAGCTGCATGGGACCCCCCCGGCTGCACGGCACCCCCCCGGCTGCAAGGGACCCCTTCAGCTGCACAGCACCCCCCAGCTGTATGGGACCCCCCAGCTGCAAGGGACCCCTTCAGCTGCACAGCACCCCCCAGCTGTATGGGACCCCCCAGCTGCAAGGGACCCCTTCAGCTGCACAGCACCCCCAGCTGCATGGGACACCCCCAGCTGCATGGGACACCCCCGGCTGCACGGCACCCCCCCAGATACACGGGACCCCCGGCTGCGCGCCCCACTCCCCGGCTGCGCGGCTCTTGCGCGGCTCTTGCGCGGCTCCCGCCCTCCCGCGTGTCACGCTCGCCCTCTCCAGGCCACGCTGCCGAGTGTCACCCCTGTCCGGGCCGTGTCACCCCTGTCCGGGCCGCCCACCCAGGACAGACCCCACGCACAGTGCGACCCCACCCCCCTTCCTCCCCGCCCCGCTCCCGGGCCACCCTTCCCGGCGCCGGGCTCGCAGGGACCCCGCAGCCCCAGCGCTGCCCCCCCGGCCGGGACACGCCGTCCCTTGCCCCCGGCCAGGCGGTGGCTGTCACTCCCCGGGCTCCTCTTGCTCCCGGTGCCAGGCTGGGGCCGGCGCAGCCCGGGAAGGGGCCGCGACACATTTAGCCCTGTGACAGCGACACAGGAGCTCGAAGGCGGCCGGCCGGGCGAGGAGCCAGGGGCAGGAGCCGGCAGCACGGGGGAGCGGCGCAGGCAGCAGGCTGGGCTGCGGGGTGCCCCAGGGATGCTGCCCCAACAAGGGTGCCGTACCCAGGATCTCAAAAGGGTCTTCCTTCCCAAAATCGGGGGTGAGGTAGGGGCTAGGGGGTGGCTCTGCCTCCGTCAAGGATGCTTGGCCCCCAGAGCCAGGGTGCTGCGTGGCCCCCGCCGCGTCTGGGTTCTGCCCCACAGCATGGGGCAATGTCCTCTCTTGGGGGGAGCCAGGGGTCCCCACAGGGCCGGGGGGCTGCAGGGCTCCTGGGGCTGGCAGGGCAGGGCCAGGCTCTGTCAGACCCTCTTTTGACTCGGCTGCAGTCGGCTCCTCTGGGATCATCTCCATCACTGCTGCCTCTGGCCAGGGCTGCTCCTCCCTGGAAGCACAAGCAGGAGGTGAGCCGGCAGCCCCCTGAGCCCAGCACCCACCTCTGCCCAGAGGGAGCAGCGAGGGGAGGGACCCCCATCCCAGGAGGGCGTGGGTACCTTTGGCAGGCAGCCGGGCAGCTCAGGCTCTGCAGCAGAGCCGGGCGTGGGGCCTTGGGGCTTCTTGGCTGCTGCTGCTTCGTCTCCTCCACCTTTGCTGCTTTCTCCCCGTCACCCGCAGCCCTCGCAGTAGCCATGGCTGCTGCCTCTGTGGGTTCCTCGCCTCCAGCCCCAGCCTCTGCCGCAGCCTTGGGGGGTTCTACCTTGGCAGCTTCCTTCCCTCCATCCTGCACCTTGGCAGGAGCTGGGGCTTTCTCCTTCTCAGGGGCTGGGGCTTTCTCCTTCCCAGGAGCCGTGGGCTCCTTCCCAGGAGCTGCAGCCTTCTCCTTCCCAGGAGCTGCGGGCTTCTCCTTCCCAGGAGCTGCGGGCTTCGCTTTCCCAGGAGCTGCGGGCTGCTCCTTCTCAGGAGCTGCAGCCTTCTCCTTCCCAGGAGCTGTGGGCTGCTCCTTCTCAGGAGCTGCAGCCTTCTCCTTCACAGGCTCTTCTTTGCCTCCATCTTGAGCCATTTTTGCAGCTGGGGCTTCCTCTGCCTTCGCCACTTTATTCTCTTTCTCCCGAGCCTCTGCAGCAGCTGGAGCCTTCTCCTTTGCAGGCTTTTTATCAGCTGGGGCTTTCTCTGCCTTTGCAGCTTTCTTCTCTCCATCCGGAGCCTTTCCAGCAGCCGGAACCTTCTCCTCAGGAGCCGGGGCTTCCTCCTTCCCTTTCTCCTTCCCAGGAGCTGGGGCTTCCTCCTTCCCTTTCTCCTTCCCAGGAGCTGGGGCCTTCTCCTTCTCAGGAGCCGGGGCTTTCACTTTCTCAGGAGCTGGGGCTTTCTCCTTCCCTTTCTCCTTTGCAGGAGCTGGCCCTTTCTCCTTCCCAGGAGCTGGGGCTTTCTCCTTCCCAGGAGCTGGCGCTTTCCCCTTTGCAGGCTCTTCTTTGCCTCCATCCTGAGCCTGTGCTGCAGCCAAGGCTGCCGCTTCTGTGGGTTTTTCTTTCCCTCTTTCAGCCTCTGCTTGTTCCTTCCTGGGTTCATCCTTCCCTCCATCCCGAGCCCCTGCGGGCTCTGCCTGCCCTCCTTTGGCCTCTCCTACCGTTGGAACCTTCTCCTGCCCAGGCTTATCCTTCCCTCCATCCTGTGCCTTGGCAGCAGTTGGAGCTTTGCCCTCCGCAGGCCCATCCTTCCCTTGATGTTGGGCCCTGGGGGCAGCCGGCCCCCTCTCCTTCACAGAGGCTGCCTGCCCTCCGTCGTGCTGCGCAGCTGAAGCTGCCTCCTCCGAGGGCGCTGCCTTCCCTCCATCCCGGGGCTCCGGAGCAGCTGGGGCTGCCTCTCCCACTGGCTTTGCCTTCCCCCCTCCAGCCTCTCCTGCAGCCTTCTCCTTCCCAGGCTCTTCCTTGCCTCTGTCCTGCGCATGGGTGGGAGGCGGCACCATCCCTCCTTGGGGCTGGGCAGCCTGGGAGGTCGCTGGAGCTGTGCTGCCCTCTGTTTTGGGGGGGGTCGTGCCACCAGCCACCCCAGCACTGGGCGTGCTGCCCACCGCACCGCCCTGCTCCATGGAGACTGTCTGGGCAGGAGGCAGCTGCCCTGCGGCACTCCCGCTCCGGTGAGGCTCCTGCGGGAGAGAAGAGAGAAGCTGAGGGCTCCCCAGACCTGAGGGGCTGCAGAGGGGCACGGTGGGACGCAGGCAGCAGCTCTGCTCCTGCAGAAGAGGGGTGAGCTGCTGCCACCCAGCCGGGAGCCATGCCCCTGCACCACGCCGCTGTACCCCGGTATCTGCTCGGTGGTGACGGATCCATGGCCGGACGCCGGCACCTGTCGCTGCCACGGGGTCTCCAGGGTGCAAACAACCAGCCCAGCGCAGCCAGGGTGCCAATTTAAGGCCACGTCCCTCCATGGCAGGGCAAGATGGCAGCTCCAGCCCCAGGGTGCTGGATCAGGTGAGGTGACAGCTCGCAGCACTGACCCACTGCAGCCACCCCGAGCCACACAGGCAGGTCCAGCCATGTGGGCACAGCCCCATCTCTTTGGGGACCATGCAGACCACCCCAAGCCACACAGGCAGGTCCAGCCCTGTGGGCACAGCCCCATCTCTTTGGGGACCATGCAGACCAGCAGCCCCAGCAGCTGCCAGCGCTGCCTGTCCTCCTGCCCAGTGGTGACCACAGCTCCTGCCTGAGCCCTCCCCATCAAGGAGCCCTGCTGGTGCCTGCATACTGCTGCAGCATGAGCTGCCACCCCATCCCCTCCAACCTAGCACCCAATCCCCAAATCCCCACTCTGCCCTGGGCTCTGCTGCCTTCCTCTGCCCGGCCACCTGCCCTCACCCCATCCCAAATACCCTCCCCGTGCAGTCTGTGCAACTGTCCAGCGACCAGGACTGCCCAGCCCTGGGATAGACACACCAGCATCCATCCCAGTAACAGTGGAGTTGCTTCCTGGTCTTACTGGGACAGGAGCTGTGGCAGAGCAGCCCCTGGCCGAGTGGTCCCACAGATGGGGGGTGGAAACCTTCCTCCCAGGGCTGAAGGCTGCTCTCTGCACAGGACCCCCAGTGCCATGTCCCAAGTGGGCAGCCACAGGAGCACCCCCCCGGCCCCTTTACCTGCGTGGCGGTGCAGAGGGTGGTCAGGAGGGCAGCATCCGCACTGTGGCAGCGCCGGGAGGGAGCAGCCTCTTCTACCCCGGGTGTAACGGAGCCGGATTAGTGCCGGCAGAGGAGGATCCCTTACAGCAGCGGGAGCCGGCCTGCTTCGCCTTTCCCAGCACCTGTCACTGCTGGAGCCCGTTCAAAGGACACGCCACTCTTCCCTGTGCCCCACGGGCCAGGGACACGCAGACCCAGCGCAGGGGATGGAGCCGCCTCCGGCCTGGGGAGGGCTGGCACCAGGCCCTCCGGCCCCCCAGAAACCTCCCACGTGGGGGTCGGGCCTGGTCGAGCTGGACACGGCCCAAACGGCCAAGCGCTTCCAAGGGCCCCACAGGTGACACAAGCCACCAGTGATGGTGCTGGCCCCCCCCCAGCTCTGCCCCGAAGGACCCAGCCCTCCACAAGCACCCAAGGATCCCCCAGGTCTGGGCACTGCTGCTGGTGACCGAAGGAAAAGCACCAGCAGCTGCAGGCCAGCTGACAGGAGCGCCTGGAGCAGCCTCCAGGAACCAGTGAGATGATTTCAATCCCCTACAAAATGAAGCGGGTTTGGGACCAGGGACAGGGAGCAAAGAGCCAGGGGGTTCTGCTGGAGGGGCCAGGGAGTGCATAGGCAGCACCCGTCTCTGCTGAAGGTGCAGGAGGGTGCAGGGCTGAAGCCAGGCATGGGAAAGCCCCGGGGAGCGAGGCACCACGGGCACAGCCTGGCCACACAGGGACTTGAACCTGATTGATGGATTCCCAGGGGCTACGCCAGGCTGCTGCCTGGATCCCCCACCCAGCATAACCCTGTTTACTTTAAATCTTGGGACCTTAAGGTGAGGAAAGCCTTCCTCACCAAGGGCATGCAAACAACTGCCCGCTGCTCAGGTTGCTGCTGGGGCGGCGGGGGGGTTGCAGGAGGAATCCCCAGTAACCGGACCCAGTCCTCCCCAGCCAGCACTGCCAGGAGAAAGCACTCCAGCAATACCAACTATTAAAAACCCAGAACATCCATTTATCATGTCGGGGCAGCAGGAACACCAGCACAGCCAACGCAGGGCAGAGCAGGAAGGGCTCAGCCCCGTGTCTGCAGCTGGTGCTGCTTTCGGGGGGGAAAGGGGAGGCTGCAGCTCAGGGAAAGCAGGGAGAGCAGCTTGGAGCAAGAGAAAAGGAGATGTCAGAGCTTGCTGCCCCCAGGTCTGCCCGTACCAGGCACCCTGGTCGTGCTTTTGGTCACTCCTTGCTACCCCCTGCTCCTCCCCAGGGCTCTGCTGGCAGCCGGGCAGGATGGGGCAGCAACGGGCCAAGGACCAGCGTGTGCTGGGTGGGGGGGCTCTCCCCAGGGCCAGGTGCTCCTGGGCTCCATGAGATGGCCACAAGCCCACTGATGGCTGGGTTTCTGCCCTCCCAAGCTCCCCAGCCTGTGGCCACGTGGAGCTCGAGTCCTGCCAGACACCAACCAAGCCAGGCTGCTCCTGTGTGGGACTCCTGAGGCCACCGACACTGACCCCATCCCGTGAGCAGCGCTCACCTTGCCTGCAAGCACAGCCCAGGCAACACTGTCTGGGGAGGCAGAGGGACAGTGCTGATCCATGTAACCAAACCCCAGCTCCCAGCAAGCCACCAGCTCCCGTGGGCTGGGGTCAGGCTTTGCCAGAGGAGCTGCAGTTCACACAAGATGCTGAGAGTGGGACAAGCCAGGGTGGGGACGTGCCTGTCCCCCTGCCCAGGAGGTGCTGCTGTCCTGCCTGCCCCGGGCAGCACAGAGGGCTGGGGCATCCCACTGGAGTAAAGCCAGTGGATGAGGACTCCAGCCCTCCTTGCTGCTGCAGAGGAGGCCACCAGTGAGCAGTGCAAGGGAGAAACAACACATGCCCTTCCCCTGCCACGGGCAGCAGCCCCAGGCCAGTACCCCCTCACTGATGGGAGAGGTGATGCTGCTCTAGCCTTGGGTGGTGGCTGGAGAGTAGGGAAGCGAGCCTGGAGCACAGCACTAGCCCAGGAAGCTTTCTCACCTCTTTCACTGCTGCAGTCTCCAGTCAGGACTCACAACCCTGCGGCACAGGCAGCCCCAGGCAAGGTTCAAGCTAAAGAAAAATCGAACCTCACAGCTGGAGCTGCCTCCTCACAGAGCCCAGTTAATCCTGGCAGCAAAACCAGCATCTCAGCAGCAGCAGCAGCGTGGCAGAAGCACCTCAGGTATCACCACCACCTCAGTGCAGGAGCAATGCTTGCCCAGCACAACACAGCCCAGGGCTCTGGAGTAAACCCAGGGCTCTCCTGCTCCAGCCCTCGCAACTTGTGAGCCCTCTCACTTGTGGCTTCAGTGAGCCTGGCCCTGCCCTGGAGAGTCTCCCTCCTCCCCAGATCAGAGGCAGGACCTGGAATGGGATGAGAACCAAGATGCAGGACCCATGGCTCCAACCAGCTGATGCAGCCATGTACCTGCAGAGGCTGGAGCATCCCTGGCATCCAGGGCTCTTGGGGAGCACAGTGCCCACACCTCCCATTCCCAGCACAGCCCCCACTGCTGGGGGAGTGGGAATCCCCCAGCTCAGGCTCAGCAGGGCGCACAGGCAGGAATAACTGGCGGGATGTCGTGCCTTGGGCAGCAGGGACTCTGCCTGCTGACTGTCATCACCAACGTACAGTTTGGAATGGCCTCTCCCTTCCTCTGGCTGAGGGCTGCCAGGCACCCAGAGGCCACCACTGTCACACGAGGCACGTGCTGCCACCACTCCACCAGCCTTCAGCTCTGCACCCTCCCAGCAAGCCCTGGGTGGAAGGAGCACATCTGCTCACCACGCAGGGGAGCAGGAGCCCGCATGCCCCAGCCATACCCCACATCCCCCTTGGACCAAGAAACCTGGAGCAAAGGAAAGCTCCCCAGCAGAGCAGAGAGGGCCCCAGCCAGCCTTCCTGGGGCCCTGCAATCATCCACTGGGAGTCAGGGTTGGTGTCCAGGCACGAAGCCCTGGGACAAGGTGAGGAAGCGATGCTCTGGGAGCAGGCAGGGTGGTGCTGGGAGAACCATGTCCCTGGCTCCCAAAGGAGAGGTGTGTGAGGAGTGAGGACTCCCTGGTCTGGCACTGTTCCAATGCAAAATGTATTTGTGGGCAAAGGAAAATAAGCTGAAAACAGTCCCCTCAGGAGAAAGAGATGTAGCAGGGCAAGAAGGGCAAGAGCTGCCCCACACCAGGGTTTTCAGAGGTCTTGGTCCACAGTCCCCCATCCAGGTGCTCCAGCTCCCCAGCAGCAAACCAACCACCCCCAAGGTTTCTCAGGTTGGTTTGTTGGGTTTTTTCCTTTCTCCATTCAGGAGCTTCAGCCAGAGTCTACGTTGGCTGCAGCTGGAAAACAGCCTGTCCTGGGGCTATCTGGCAAAGCATCAAGCACGCCAGTTCCCTAGCTACAGGGTTGTCACAACTTGGGCAGCACACTTTAACCTTTCTGCTTTTCACGGGTAAAGGAGGCTCTGCCCAGCCAAGCCCTGCCCCTTCTCCAGGAAACCCTACACCCCGGCTAAATCGAGCAGCAGGGCAGGCGAGAACAACATCCCCACCTGAATCCCAGCCATGCCGCTGTAACACAAGCCAGCCAGCCAGCCAGGCTCGCTGGGGACCGACCCAGACACCCAGTCGGCAGTTTAACCACTTCCCATCAGTGCCCAGGACTGCCCCGGGGGAGCAGCGCCTGTGTCATGACAAATCCCACCGCGGGGATGGGAAGAGACAGGGAAAAATCCCAACAGCATCAAGAGATCTCTCCAGAGCTGCACAGCAGCTTGAGGATGGCAACCTGGCTGCCAGCAGCGATGCCAAGGAGCACTGAGCATGGATCTGAATCACCAGGCCCTTCCCACACACAGGCTGCCCTTGCCAGCCAAAAATTACCCCAGCAGAGACCCATGAAAGCAGCATCAGGCCTTTTTATGAGAATCCCATTCAGCAGCTAAGACGACCTTGCAAATCTCAGCTGCCCTTCAAGATGAAAGCCCAGAAAAACCATGAGCTGCCTTTTAGCCCCAGCTCTGGGCTGAGTTCAGCAAGTGATGGCACTGACAATCGAGCTCAAAATGCAGCAGGGGAAGAGTTTGTACCCAGCTGCAGCTCCCCATCACCGCTCCTGCAGCCCCCTCCCTGCCCAGGGCTGCTCAGAGAGGGGATGAGTTTTCATCTCTTGGATATAGTAAAATTCCTGTAAAATCTACTCAGCAACATCCCAGATTTTACATCAGTTTCTCAACCCACCCTGACTCACAGCAGGTGCTGAGGCAGCACTTGGTTAAATCCACCTCCTGCAGCTTTACTCTCCTGGCACAGATCACCCACCGCTGCTTCCCTGCTGAAGCCTTGACAGACCCCATCCTCACTGACATTGTCCATCTCTACACTAGAACAGTCCTTCCAGCACCTCACCAGGTCACACTGACCCCCCCTCACCCCTCAGCCTGTCAGGATCTGCTGGCTGACTCCCAGCATCCCCCCCAAGCACCGGTACCCCGTGCAGCACAGCAGCCTGAGGGGCCCTTGCACCAAGCCTGAGGACTTTAAGAGGTCGTGTCTGCAGGAGGAGGCAACAGCTTTTACTAGACACAGCGATGGCAGCAGGCAAAGCTGAGCAGCTGTCAGGCAAACACACCCTTCCCCAGGGCTGGGGCAGAGGCCATGCAGGGCCAGCACAGAAGTCCAGTTGCTCCATCCTTCAGGCATCACTATCTGCTCCTGCTCAGCAGCCTTGTTATCTCGCTTGCCTCCACATTCTTCTGCAGCCCATCATCATTCAGGCTGTCCTCAGACTGACTGTGAATCCCTCAAGAGGAGCTGGCACTTGGGGCTGCAGCAGAAGTTTCCTTGTCAGCACATTCGAGGTGCTGTGATGGGCTGGTCCAGCAAGTCACACACAACAGCTCCACTGTGATTGAGACAAGGGTAGGACAGGAGAAATCAGTGTGCCTTTGGTCACATCCTTGCAGAGCTTTGTTTTCAGGAAGAGGATGCCTCAGAGTTCCTCACACTCCAGTCATTCCTGCAAGTTGTACCCCAGCAGGGCTGCCTTTGGCCAGGCTGTGGCTACAGCCAGCCCCCCTGTTACCCACAGCACAGGGGGAAGGGTGAAGGGGAGGAGAAAGGAAGGTAAAGCTGAAACATCAGTAAAAGAGGAGCCTCACCTTTTACCTCACCATTTTGAAGAGGCTGTGACAGGGTCATTCCTCCTCTGGTACCACCACACTTCCTCAAACCCAGTTTCTCCAGTTCCTCAGTTAACTGCACAATATTCTTTTTACTTTAAAGAATCCACAGGTTTCAGTGTGGGGAGGGGGGGATGGCTTTTCCTCACTTAATCTAAGCAGAGAAGCCTGAGGCTGGTGCTCTTTGCAGCACTGAAGCTCAGCACACCCACACAACACACTTGCTCACTGCTGGCTGCAGACTGGGGCTGCTCACCTGCACCAACAGCCCTCAGACACTCCTGAGGAAACCATCATCCTCAGGTACAATAAATGCTCACCTTTCAATTTAGCTCTGAGGACTTTCTGCCTCTGCCAGCTCTCAGATCAGGAGTAAAACAGGAGCAATTACCTGATACACCATGGGAAGGATAACGAGACAGGACCTTACCTTACCCCTGGGCTGGAGTCTGACACCTAAGGAGCTTGAAACCCCTCCTTTCTCCAAACAAAAGGCCACACCCCCCAGGATTGGGTGTGCAGCAGGCAGCATTGCACCCAAGAGCATCATTTAGAACAGTTGTACCCTTGACCCCTTCTTCTCACAGCATTTTGGAGTCACCCTTCCCATTCAAACAAGTTCAAGGAAAAGCCTGAGTCCCACAAGGCAAGAACTCATCCCACAGTGCTAAGGGAAGAAATCATTCTTAGTACATTTTAATCCCAGTTTGACCACCTGAGTTTCATGCTCCAGCACATTAGAGCTGTTGGTGCTGTCATGGTTTGAGGCAGCTGGCAGCAGAGCCCCACACAGCCACTCGCTCACTCCCCTCCCAGCAGGATGAGACAAGATCAAGAAACCAAGACAACTCATGGGTTGAGATAAAGAGTTTAATAGGTAAAGCCCCCACGGCCCCAGCAGGCAGGTGTCAGCCATCCCCAGGACAGCAGTGCTCCATCACACCTAATGGTGACTTGGGAAGACCAACAGCATCACTCCAAACACCCCTCTCTTCCTTCTTTTCCCCCAGCTTTAAGCACTGAGCATGACATCATATGGCACAGAACATCCCTCTGGACAGTTGGGGTCATGGGGTCCCAGCCATGACCCTCCCAACTCCTTGTGCACCCCCAGTCTCACACTCATGGGGTGAGGAGCTGAAGACACCTGGGCTCAGTGCAAGCACTGCTCAGCAGGAACAAAACCACCCCTGAACTATCTACAGTTTCCAGCACAAATCTAGCTACTAAGATCCCTACACCAGTTACTAAGAAGAAAACCAGCCCAAGCCAGCACAGGGCTGTACTTGGCTCTGCTGCCCACACTGGTGGTGCTAGGAGAGGATGAGTCGAGCCAAGAGCTGCACTGGCAGGAGCCAGGGGGCAGCTCACAGCAAGGCATTTGCCAGTGAAGTGGTTCCCCACATAGAGGGTCTTTAGCTAGAGAAAAGCAGAGGGGTTAATGCTCTAATATACACAGGGAGCTATAAAACATAGGCAAGATTGACATTAGCACTCATCTAAACACCAACAAGCCAGACCTGCAGCATGCTGGCTTGCAGAAGCCACGTTACTTCACACAGACTTTTAGACTGCATTAAGCTTGAAGAAACAGACACTTGAGACCCATAGATGCACAGAGACAACCCAGCACTTCCAGATGTGCACATCCTTGTGTGCTCACCCTCCAGCATCAACTCTTCTGCAGGAGAGGGATTCAGCCCACTAGCACGAGACAGCTATCAGATTAGGAAGTTTTATTTGGTTCAGGCACAAAATATCTGTATACAATATCAAAACCTGGTTTAGTCCTTTAGAAAAGATGATGCCTAGAAGGGAAGAGAGGCTGCATGGCACTGCCTGGATGCTGTGCCTCAGCCACCTGCTTCAGGTGGCGTTAAACTACTCAACGTAACAGGGCCAAGTGTAGGAGTTGAGTCATATAAAAACAACTGTTCCCTCTCCACTTCTCAAGCATGGAGAAGGATGGGATCTTCTTCCTACCATCACATGGATGCTCATCAGCACCGAAATCGATCCGAGAAGTTTGGAGACTTGGGCATGGTCAGTGGCTGATCACTGGGCTTCACGTCTACGCTGCGGTACTTGCGTATCGGGTTTGCCTTGTGAACCTGGGGGGGAAAACCCTCCAAATAAGTAAAACACAAAGGAAACTGACAGTTGTGATGAAGCTGAAGTCCACAGGCAAGCCCTGGGTGGAATGAAGGCAGGCATCTATCTACCAAACAACCACACTGCCTAAGGCACTGGAGTGAGTCCCCAGGAACGTGCAAGGCACGCTGGGGCTGAGGGTTAACAGAGCGTGTAGGGCTCCAAAACTCAGTCACCTCAGCAGAGCTGCCTGCCTCTTTTGTGGGTTTGCTTTTTTCCCTTTTAAAGATCAGTTGTCAAGTTAATGAAGAGTCAGTTTGCCCCAGGAAACTTGAAAAGACTGCCTTAATGCAGCTCAACATTGACATGAATTCATTGAGTACACTCACACATCCCTCTGGGTTACTTTACAGCCCCTGCTCAGAAATAGCTCACTTACCATTTCTTGCCTGAGCTTAGCAACCTCTTCCTTTTCATGCTCCTCCTTCTGCTGTCTGAGGTACTCTTCAGATTTCTCCTTCTTTGCTTCTATATTTGCCAAGTATTTCTCAAATTCTTGCCGCTCTTTGGCTCTTTTTTCTGTTGCCAGCTCAAAGCTTTCAGGAACTACAGAACCAGAAAGGCTCTCTAAGTTTAGAAATAGAGGAGATAACATTGGTGCAAAGACAGTCAGGTAAAGCAGAGCAGCACCAGTGTCAAATGGAAGCCTCCCTCTGGAGCACTTCACCTTGCAGCAAGGGGGGTTAGTAGATACCTCCAGGCTTCAGGAAAAGATAAAACCTTATGCCCAGATGTGAGCAGCGTTAGTGCTGGTGTTACCCCATCATAGGTGTCCTCATAGGAGGGAGCAAGCACACAACTGTTAGTACAAACAAGTTTCTGGTTGGTTCTAATACCCTACAAAGCCTCAGTCACCCTAAGCTGGAGATGCCTTCATCTCATTATTGGAAATGGAAGGAAAAGACTGACAGCTGCTGCTGCACTGCCAGCTGTCTCTACAGGGAGCTCCTTGCATGCTATTCACCCTCATCCCAAGCTAGCACACATCAATCATCTGCCAATTGTAGCCTAGCTGTTAAATGCAGCTGCCTGTTAGTGCAGGACAGGGGGGCAGCCGAGAGGAAACTCCCCCCCACTCCCCAGAGACACAAGCTGTTAGGGAATTAGTTGATTAAGCACACAGCACTATTGGCTGTGCTGATAAAGAAGACGAAACAGCCAGTCTAAGCATCACTTAATTGCATCAGTTCTGAGTTATCAGCCAAGCCTGTGTAGCAAATACTCATAACTCCACCTGATAACTGCTTGTTTTCCTTTCTGGGCACAAAAGGCTCCTGGTACACCACTGTGTTGGGCCGAGCTTTAAAACATGCTGCCTCTTTCTGCCTTCTCAAGTCTTCTTCAAGCTGCAAGAGAAGAGAGCCCATCAAGTGCCAGGTATTACAAGACCACCATCTCCCCACCTCCCCCAGTCTCCAGCACTCCCAACACCAGAAAAGATCAATTCATTTGCATAGAAAATTAAAGCCAAGGAGTTGTATCACATGTTGTCTGCCAGTTACTGCTACCAGGAATAGCCTGAGGAAAGTTTCAGGTGTCCACTGCAGACTTTGCACCAGAAAAGTAGCATATTACTTCTATGTCCATAAATCCTCAGGCACAGAGATGGTCAGCAGAAAGGGATCCAGCCACACAGAGCTGCTGAGAAAATACTTTGTGCAGTTGTGGTAAATCCCATGGCTTACCATAAATGGAGGAAAAACCCAACCCTATCTTTAACCCATACTACAAGATTCATGCCAAGAACAGGAAAATTCATTGCTCAAACTCAGAATCTGGTTTGACTCACACTACCAAAGTCAATCACTACTCCACTAGCTGCCTTTAAGGCTGGCCATACCTATTTCTCTTCACCCTACCTGCTGTTTCCAGCTCTCCAGCTTGGCAGCTCCCCGCTCATCAATCAGCAGATTGAATGGTTCAGGCTGAGTTGGGTTTTTGACCTTCTTTTCTGGCAGCTTGATGTGGTCAAAGTAAGGCAGAGGCAGCGCTTTGAACTTGGGCACCTGAAAGAAACAGCTCGAAGTGTTTCTTGCCCTTTCCTCACAGGCACAAAGCTCTGCAGGTTTACCAGCAAGAGGCAAACCCTGCCACCCCCTTTACCAAAGGAGTGGAATCTGAGGGAGCTTGGAGTTCTCACCTGTTCCTTCTGCAATTCTTCTATTTTCCTCTCTTTCTGTATCTGCCTCTCTCTGTCACGAGCGTCGAAAGAGAAGGGGCAGAGTTCCACGTGCCGCTGCTCTGGCATCTTGGGTTTGAAGGGCACTCCGTAGTGTGGCATGGGGTTTGCTTTGATCACAGGGACCACTTCTTTTTCCTGAAAGGGTATTAGTTAGGTTCAAATTTGTGATTTTTGTGGGAAATGAGAGAGTACAACTCCTGCCAGAAGAAGCCATGGATGCCAGGGTCACAACGGCATCAAGGTGGACAGCACAAAACTTAGATAGCCAAAAAGTACCAATGCACAGGCAAGCTCTTCCTCTTTCCAAATCACTATCAGTTCTAATACTCATCATATGAGTTGGAAGGGACCCCAAGGATCACAGAGCTCCAACCCCCCTGCCACAGGCAGGGCCACCAACCTCCAGGCCTGGAGCTACACAAGGTTGCCCAGGGCCCCAGCCAACCTGGCCTTGAACACCCCCAGGGATGGGGCACCCACCCCCTCTCTGGGCAGCCTGTTCCAGCCCCTCACCACTCTCTCTGTAAAAAACTTCCCCCTAATATCTAATCTAAACCTTCCTTCCTTTAGTTTTAATCCATTCCCCCTTGTCCTGTCATTGTCTATCCTTTTAAAAAGTTGAATCCCCTCCTGATCCTCTGCTCCCTTCAGGGACTGGAAGGCTGCAATGAGGTCCCCCCACAGCCTTCTCTTCTCCAGGCTGACCCAGCCCAGCTCCCTCAGCCTCTCTCCATAGGGCAGGTGCTCCAGCCCTTTAATCATCTTCGTGGCTCCTCTGAACCCTCTCCAACAGTTCCACATCCTTCTTGTACTGTGGGTCCCAGATCTGGACACAGGACTCCAGATGGGGCCTCACGAGGGCAGAGTAGAGAGGGACAATCCCCTCCCTGTCCCTGCTGGCCACCCCTCTGCTGATGGAGCCCAGGATACCACTGGCCTTGCGAGCTGCAAGAGCCACTGCTGGCTCATGTTAAGTTTCTCATCCACCAGAATCCCCAAGTCCTTCTCAGCAGGGCTACTCTCAAGAAGCTCTTCTCCCAGTCTGTATCTATGTCTGGGATTCTTCTGGCCCAAGTGCAACACAATTATCCTAATTAGATTGTAATTTTTTCACCTCCTCTTCATAAGAGGAAAAGGAGGGAGGACACAATGCATTCTGAATCCTGCTCCCCACCTCCAGGGCTCTAGAGCGACTGCAGGGACAAGAAAGGTCACACCCAACATCTGCCCTTCTCCATAACAACAGAACAGCAGCATCCTTCAGAAACCTCAGCGATTTACTTTCATCCTTCATAGCAGCAACACCTCAAAACCCCTGGTCAGTGCCTTCCTGTTCAAGCTGGTTTGTTTCATTCTGTAGGAGAACTCAGTTTCTGCCCAAGTACCAGCAAGTAGATCCTTAGAGGGGAATGGCAGAGAGAGAGATGAGCCCTGGAGGAACTGCCTAGCAGGAGGGAAGGGGCTAACCAGACCAGACCATCGGAGCCAAGCAGCAGAGGTGTGGCAGGCTGGTCCCACGGTGGGACCAGGAGGCTCACACTTACCTTTTCTTCATCTCTGCCAGTCGTCCGTGTTCTGCTCTTCAAGGTGAAGACTGGAGACTTGGGGACTGTGAGAGGAAGTGCTTTCTTCTCTGGAACACCCTGTTCAGAAGAGCCAGTGGTAAGGAGTTACCCAAGCCTAAGCACTACAAGAAACAGCCTAGCACAGGAGGTACTCATTGCTGTTCTTACCCAATGAAAACCAGGGTTTGCTGAAGGCTATTAAATACATAATGCAACACAGCTACCAACATTTTGAAGCTAATTGCCACCTCAGTCCCAGTTCCCAGGTGTAGGTATAACCAAGCTTCTCACCACAACATCCTCCAGGATTCTTGTTGGACACGGCCTGGAATGGAACTCAAAGTGCTGCTCCTCCTGCTGCTTCTTACTCTCCCGCTCCTGGATCCTTTTTTCTATTTCCAGCTCAAAGCCAATGGGTTGTGTGAGCTCCTTCACAGGCTGTTTCTTGGGCAGGAGTGGTCCACCCTCAAAGATCTTGTGATCGAGTTCTCGTGCTTTGAATTTGTACCTACACAGGGAAAAGAACAGTCACTGACAAACTGTACGTGACAAGATTCAGCTTCTAGCAAGTGGCATCTCCCACAGCTTAAAAGAGCAAGAGTCAGGTACAGAAGCTGTTGTGTCACACACTCACTCCATTGTGTGCAGCTCCTCCTTCACTTTTGAAACAGCAAGATGTTAAGGAAAACCTTACAGATTGCTTTCTTGGAACCACTAAACTTTTCTCTACAGGAAAGTTTCAGAGCATACCCAGGCTGTACTGCTATGCTGGGTTTACTTTACTAATCAGAAGCTGTACTCAACCCAAGAGCAGCTCTCAAGAGCACTTTCTTCAAAGTGATTTGGCTGCTTTTCCCATCCCTACAATCTGAGCCATAGGATTATGCAGGAGCTAAAAGAATCTCAGTATCTTTATGCAGCTCATTCTTTTATGCAAAAAGGGTGTTCCTGAGAAGTGTCATTTTGGCACGAGAAAGATATTTCCAGCATGGTACAAGTTTCTCTTGAAGGGCTAGAGCAAACCCTTACTTACTGTTGAATTTTCTCTATTTCCTCTGCTTCCAACTCTGCTGTAGTTTTGCAGGTGACTGGCCTGAAGCGCTGCTTTGTTAGAAGCACAGGGGTCTTGGGGTTTGTAAGCCGAGCCTTCAGCAGCCTTCCTGGAACTGGGCCTATAAATTGAAGTCACAGACAGTAACAGTTAATGACAGTGCCTGCAGCAGACACAGTAGAGAAGCCAAAGTATCTTTCTGGCTCTGCCACCACCCCTGCAGACAGTCTCCTGGCCGGACATCACCAGGACTGCTCACCTCCATCAGATTTCCTGCTCCTCAGGTGGTAACGGGAGGGTGTGCGTTTTTGGAATGCTTCTACCTGCTCAGCAAGGGACACATACTCTGATGTGGTTTCTTCAAGTTTTCTTTTGTTTCCCTGGGACAGATTGAAAGGTTTGGGGACAGTGGGTCCCTTTGGCATTCGCCCCTGCAGAGAAAGAACACCAAACTACAGTCAATATGGTCAGTTAACACAGGATGCTTCAACAATGCTTCCTATCCCCACTGATTTGCAGTATCTGTCCCTTCCTCTCACTGAGCTGTGTACATGTGCACAAGCTGATATCGTATTGGGAAACTGTATCAAGTGGAAGATGGAAGCATCAAGCATAAGGACTGGAAGACTTGATGCTAAAAGGCCCTTTTCCAAAGGGACTGTTAGAGTCTTGTGGCAATGCAGATACACAGTGGGCTTGCACAATCATAGAATGGTCTGGGTTGGAAGGGACCCCAAGGATCACAGAGCTCCAACCCCCTGCCACAGGCAGGGCCACCAAACTCCAGGCCTGGAGCTACACAAGGTTGCCCAGAGCCCCATCCAACCTGGCCTTGAACACCCCCAGGGATGGGGCACCCACCCCCTCTCTGGGCAGCCTGTTCCAGCCCCTCACAACTCTCTCTGGAAAGAGCTTCCCCCTAATTTAACCCTTCCTTCCTTTAGCTTTAATCCATCCCCCTTGTCCTGCCAACGCTCGCCTCTCCTACAGTAACCCTCCTTGCAGGTTACCAGCAGCACATGTGTTGCAAGAGCAGAAAGAAGG
Source organism: Porphyrio hochstetteri (assembly GCA_020800305.1). Classification (NCBI taxonomy): domain Eukaryota; kingdom Metazoa; phylum Chordata; class Aves; order Gruiformes; family Rallidae; genus Porphyrio; species Porphyrio hochstetteri. The sequence continues at coordinate 16,539,015 of CM036921.1, read as the reverse complement.
TGATGCCAAGAGTTAGCTGACTGCTGGCAACATCCTGCTGCTCACCGGAGAAGGAGGATGCTTTCTCAGCCCTGCTGTGAAATCCAGTTCCTTGTACTGGTTCCCAGGCTGGCTTTCAGCGTGCTGTTTAATTCTATTCTCTGTGCAAAAGTGGAAGTCAACTGGCTTTGTTACTTGACCAACAGGTCTCTTCACAGGTTGTCCTAAAGAAAAACAGCATGTAAGAGGTTTAGAAGCCTTTTGGGGTAGATGGACTTGGGGAAAGAAAAAAAAAAATCCATTGACTTCCAATAGCTTTAACAAGTTTTGTAGCCCTTGTTTATAACCTTTCAAAACAGGACAAAAACCAAACCTGTTTCCAGGCAGTTTCGGGGTTGATCTACATTAAAAGCCCCTAATCCTAGTATTTACTACAAATCTGAAGTGTTTGTTATCAGAAGTACTTGTACAGCACTCTCCAGCTGAGCCAGTACAGTCTCAATGTGCAATTCAGGGTGAGCCCACCTGCTCCAGCAATAGCTGCTTTCAGAGACTCCTCGTTCTTCCTCCGCAGCTCCATAACCTCCCGCTGCAACTGCTCCATCTTTTCCAGCTCCTGCTCCTCTGTGCTCTTCACCTTGCCAGAAGGATTGGTCCTCCTGCAGGAGCATGTCAAAGCCTGAGATATACCTCCCTGCTTCACAGCATGATGTTAGTGCAGAGGAACATGCAGAGCTCAGACTTCATTGCATTAGCATCACTCACTATAAAAATACACTCTTTAAAAAAGATCACTTTGGATTTTATTTGCTCACAGCTTGCAGCTAACTGCTGTCCTGCATACCCATTGGTGTATGCACACCTCATCCATTAGCAAGAACAACTTTTCCCTCAACTAAGAACAAGAGCTTTCCTTTGCACAGGTTCAGCTGTGATTCTCATGGAATCACAGAACGCTTTGGGTTGGAAGGTACCTCAAAATCATCTAATTCCACCCCCCCCTGCCATGGGCAGGGGCACCCTCACTAGAGCAGGGTGCCCAAAGCCCCATCTAACCTGGCCTTGGACACCTCCAGAGATGGGGCTTCCACAGCCTCCAGGCACCCTGTGCCAGGGCCTGACCACCCTTGTAAAGGATTTCTTCCTGGCATCTACCTAACCCTGCCCTCTGTCAGCTTGCAGCCATCGCCCCTTCTCCTATCACTGCACTCCCTGGTGAAGAGCCCCTCTCCCACTTCCCTGTAGGACCCTTTTAAGAACTAGTAGGCTATAATTAGGTCTCCCCAGAGCCTTCTCTTCTCCAGGCTAAACAAGCCCAACTCTCCCAGCCTGTCTTCACAGGAGAGGTGCTCCAGCCCCCTGATCATCTTCACGGCCTCCTCTGGACTCGCTCCAACAGCTCTAATATTGTCCTGATCCAGTGGTTACTAAATGCTGAGCTACCACACACTTAGCCTAAGCTGAAAACACTCTCCCCAGGGCTATCAATCTCCCCAGGGTTATCTATCACCTCAAGCAACTGTGATCAGCAAAGACAAGTCACATACTTTAACACTGTTGGTGTGGAGGGCATGGTCAGTTTGCTTTTTGCTCTCCCTGGGGAGAGGTCAGGATTCTGCTGGGGCTCTCTCTTTGCAGATACTTCTGTCAGCTTCTCTCTGCTGCTAGAACTGAGGTAACAAGTCGTTACAGCAAATCACTCCCATTAAAATCACTCTAGAGGGAAGATCCCTTGCAGGTCTCACCACAGCCCAACACCTGGTGAATTCTAAGGTATGACAGACCAGCCTTACCTCACCCCAGGCCCAGGTATAGATCGTCTAGTTTTCCCTGGTCCTCTAAGGCTGTAGAAGGGAAGATGAATTACTGAGTTTTGGGAAGTCAGGCTTTTCTTGAGGAGGTAAGTGGACTGTAGTCCATCTAGGTACAGCAACATTTGAAAGATTGCACTTCAACTTCCTGACCTCCAGCTTATCACCAGATGGTATCTCAGAGGTAAAGCTAATTTGAGAAATATTTTAGCTGCAACTGTTTCACAGCTTATGGCTGCCTGGTGACTTCCTGATCAGGATTCCTGCCCGATGGACAAGTTAAGCCAAATTTAAAGCTAGCTGACAGACACCGAGTGTGGAGTAAGAATCTTAAGAAAGCCAAGCTTATTTCATTCACATCTCTACCTCCAAATAGGCTATTTCCTTCAGGCCTTACTGGTTTCACAAACAAGATGACATGGCTGTAACAGGAATCAGGTTTTGGTCACCTCCCCCTGACCTTTCTCCAAGAACCCTCTCAGCCATGTGGAAATCCTTTCCACAGAAATAGTTGCATTCCCCCTTCCCAGCCCCAAACAGGAGGATTTTTGACATACATTCTCATTCTTTTCAGGGGTGGAACCTCTTCTTTATCAGCAGTCACATTTCTCCCCACGTTGACTCTAGCTGGCTGCTTGTGCTGCTGTGGTTTTTTCTGCTTTGGAGCCTGTCTTCTCCCCGCTCTAGAGAAGAGCAGAAATCAGAGATTAGTTTTCACAGAATCCCAGACTGGTCTGGGTTGGGAGGGACCCCAAGGATCACAGAGCTCCAACCCCCTGCCACAGGCAGGGCCACCAACCTCCAGGCCTGGAGCTACACAAGCTTGCCCAGGGCCCCATCCAACCTGGCCTTGAACACCCCCAGGGATGGGGCACCCACCCCCTCTCTGGGCAGCCCCTTCCAGCCCCTCACCACTCTTTCTGTAAAAAACTTCCCCCTAATATCCAATTTAAACCTTCCTTCCTTCCTGAGCTTTTCCTCAGGTATGAGAAGACACACACTGCGTGGAACACTTGTGACATTGGTGCATTCCCCAACTCCAACAAGCCTCCTGGACAAATTGTGCCTCTAACAGCTACCCAAAGGCAGCACAAATTGCTTAACTTGACCAATCCATCAAGTTAATACCCTTTGGTATATGAGCATACACTGAGGCCCTTGCATTCATATCAAGAACGAGTTCTGCCCAACCCAGGCAGATATAAACAAACTTTATAAGCCACTTCAGTTTCATATATCCTCATTCCAGGAGCTCCTGGTGCTACAGACTCTCATTTGACAAGTATCTGAGACGCTGCATTACATTTCCACCCCTGGAGATCGGCCCTCTAGCTTAGCAAGCAGATAAGCTGTCCCAATAAACTATCTCTGTGCCAGGGAGCTTCAGACCCACAGGATGACCTGAGAACAGCCAGAACTGTACATCCTGAGAGCAAGGACCTGCTTAGTTACACTGCCATCGATCTTCACGCAAACCGAATCGAAGTATCTCACCTCTGAGAGGCCTCTGCAGGAGCAGCAGCTCTCCAGCTTGTCAGGGATCCAACAATGTTCTGAGGAGCCACACTGGGCTGCACACATTCTGCTTCACCATCCTCTTCCTCACAGGTTTCACCTGAGAGCAGTGACAAACATCAGCTCGTGTATACACACACACAGAGGGGTGCTGAAGTGAGACCCTGCTGGACACCAATCCATCAGGATGAGCCCATAAAAGCCAGACTGAAGCCTTTTTGTTTTGCCAGTGAAAAGCAGGTAACATTTATTCCCTCCCATGTCAGCTTACTCGTTACTTGTTGTGATGCATCAGAAGACAGGATAAGATGAGGCTTTGAAAAAGCAGGGCTGTCCTGGGAGACCTTTGCCAGGTTTTCCTCAGGAGGAACATTCTCCACATTGGCTTTTTGATCTGTGAGGAGAGAGACTTTCATTACACATACTGCATTGGGAATTTTTAACATACTGAGAGCCTGAGGTATGTTCAAGTCACCTGTCAAGTTAGAGGTGACAATCAGTTTATACAGAAAACCAGAAACCCCCACACGTGGTGAATGATGCAGTTGGAAATGTGACACATCCATCAGGCCCCAAACAAGCCCCACACCAAGCCAAAGGGAAAACAAACCAAGACATTGGGAGCAACTTACCAAACCAGGAGTCTGCATTGTGTGTGTCATCATCACTCAGGCTTGCAAAGTTGATGCAGGGGTTTGGGACATCAAAAGAATAGCGAGATCCCGAGTGAGACATCGTCACCCTCGCGCTGTCCTCAGGAGCTCTGCGCTCGCACGGCTACAGTCCTTCAGACAACAAGCATGGGTCACCTGTTACACCAACCTCCAGTGCAAGGGTCAGCCAAATCCTCCCTCACCTCTCTTCCCCTGCGTGGGTTCTAGAGACAGATGCTGGGACAGCCTGTGGTACATTTTCCTGCCTTGAATTTCCAGCCCGTGGGCAGAGCATCCCATAAGCAGGGCAGGGGGTTGATTCTGCTGCTGACTGGCAAAGCTTAAGGAAGTTTTGCCCCTGTTGACATTTGCAGGTTCAAAACTATCAAAAAGCCTGAGTTTTGCAGGTTTTCTTTGTACCACCAGGTGCTGGAGTTGTATTTTTTTAAAGGAAGAAGCACAAAGCTTTTCCAGAGCAAACCATCTGTGCTTCCCTCCCTCACCACACACAGCACAGCTCCCAGCCTTACCAGGGCAGAGATTCATAAAGCAAGAGGATGATGAAGCTGACCCCAGAGCCCTGCAAAGCAGAGTCTTTCTCCCTCCAAAGGGCTACAAACAACAATTAATGACACAAACATGCTCTTCTACAGAATACATTCATTTCCAAAGCAGGAAGAGAGTTTTGGGGAGTATTGTTACTGGGCAAAAAGTAAGAAGGGCAGCGTAGGGTCCTTGCTGCATCCCACAGCACTGACCCTGGCAAGAACAGTCCCTGCAGTTAATTAGTGGAGCACTGACAGCAGGAGGAGTCCCTGTGTCAACAGGTGATACTAAACTCAAGGGAACAGGACTAAAGCCAGGAATGGAGTTATAAACCCTTACAACTGTTACAAAACCTTCCTGCAAAGGTGTTTTGATGCCTTCACAAGGCCTCTGCAGCTGCAGGGCAAGGCCCACAAGGGTGTGTTATGAAACACTCCCTGAGGAAATCACCTGAACTTTGCTTTAGGAGTCCAACCAGCTCTGAAGCAGCAGAGTCTCAATCCACAAAGCCTCAGCCCTTCCCCAGCTGCCTAGGCAGACCACACAGAGCTCAACCCAGAGGGCATGCTCCATGAATACCACAGTGTTCAGGAGTGAAGCAAAGCAGCCCTCAGGAGGGACCAGGGCTGCTTACAACCACCGTCCCTCCCTCCTGAGGACGGCCACACAGAGCAGCCTGCAGTTCCCCAGCTCAGAACTGAGATAGTTAAAGGGAAGAATGTGATTAGAGCAGCTCCATGGCTGTGGAGATCTCAGGGTAGGACCCAAAGAAGGCAAACAGAGGAATCGGTGCCAAAACCAACTGTAACTGAGCTCAAGACATGGCTGGAATCAAATGCTTTCCTACAGATAGAGTTTCTGTCAACACCATCCACTCTTTAAAAAAATCAAATGCGTCATCTGCATTCTGCCCTCACCCCCCCAGCGAGTCCCAGAGCAGCCAGCATCGTGTTTCACAGCTACTGGTGGCCCCTGCTACGCTGCTGCCACAGTTCCCAACCTTTTTCCTGGGTAGAGCCCACATTCTTCCACAGCATCAGCACCCTCACATCCCTGGCTCACTTCTCTCTCTCCCTCCCTCCCACAGGAGCAAACAGCCATGAAAATAAAGTCTGAGTGCATCAGTGCCAGAGTGTCAAGCTCCAAGTTTCTTGACAGAGCCAGTGGAGAAGTAAGTTACTCCAGAGGGTCCACGTCAGGCAGGTGATGTCGCAGCAAGGCTCTTCAAAGCCCTGTGTATCCCCCAGGCCCCTGGCAGAGGAGGATTTACTGTGAAGCAGCAGTTGGCTGAAAGGCACCTCGCTCCTCCACTCATGGACTCAGCTTGGGGCTGAGCTCCCACCAGTTAGGAACTGGTGTGGGGATTTATCACCCTGCAACACTCCTGCAGTCAGAACAGGCTCAGCCAAGTGCAGCCTCATGTCTGCTGCCCACTCCCTTGAGGCATTTTAAAACATCTGAGTGGGATTTTGACAGCAGAACCAGCATCATCTCATTTCCCTCTAAAGACAGGAGGCAAAATTCTCTCTCTCCACCCGAAGTGAGGTACAGAAATGTCTTCTCATTAGCAGGGACACTACCTAATTGCAGGCAGCCTGGTTCTAGGCACGCTGTAACCCCCCATAAATCTAGGCTGTAGTTAAAGCATAACCCTGCTCTCCCCCACATCCATCACCATGTGTGTTGACACTGGTGCTCGCAGAGCGAGCCAGCTGGGGAACCCTCACCCCCTTTCTGCTGGATCGGCTTTCATCCATTTCAGGACACAGCACACACCACTGCTGGTGTGAGAGGAGAGAAGGATCTGCTCTTCTCCCTTTCAAAACCAACCCAAATTCCTCTAATACAAGTTACTGCTGACCTAAAACCTTCACCCTCTCTCTAGTCCCACTCCCCTCCCTGAGCTACACGTGCCTCACAGCACAGCCCCAGCCATAAAGGGGACCAGAGGGCTGGTTTCTCTGCACCTCGGGTTTCTTTTGAGTAACTACACTTTGGCACGTTCCAAAAGAGTGCCTTGGCCTGGTTTAGATTAGTTAGCTTTGAAAAAGGATTAACTTAAATTGGAACAAGCATTCCTGACCCCGAGGAAGGCTGATCCAACAGCAAGTGCAGCAGGTATTTGGGAATAACTTCACACCTCACTCTAATCCCAATTAGCTGACACGATTCCATCCCCCATGTGCTCAGTGGCTTTTTCTCAATGTAGTTGTTCATTTCTTGCCAAAACCATTTAGCTCAGACAAGGTTGGAGAGGAATAACTCCAACAAGACCCAAGCAATACCGGCCTGGCTGCAGCACATGAAACTCAGCACCCAGCAAGGCCTAAGGGAGCACTTCACACCTATGGTCTATCCAAAAGAGCCTCTTATTTTTCAGAGCAGCAGCCCAGGATGGGCTGATGGTCACCAGGCAAGGCAACAGCAGCACCCATTGCCTGGGACAAAGGGCTCTCCCAGCCCTACAAGCCTTTGAGTCAGAGAGAGGCCAAAATGGGAAATTCAAGGTCAGAAAGGGAATGGGGGAGTTTGGGCTGTGGGGAGCACCAGGGAACGGACAGGAGGGTGCAGAGATGATCCACTCTCTCTTGCCACCTTGCAATGTAATCAGACAAGCCTCTGGTCAGTTTGAGACAACACCTTATCACACTACTGGAGCACTGGAACTTCCTAAGATACAGGTGGTACTTATGCCACATCCTAAGCAGGATTGGAAATGGGGAAAAAAGTCACAAAAAGGCTGTTCCAAGTTACATCAGCAGGTAAGTCTGAAGCCAGCTGATCCACGTGCCTCAAAACCCAAGCTGAGCAACCAGCAGTAAGAAGAGAAGCTTCCTCAAGGCCAAGGAAGCTGCACAGCAGCCTGCAGCAGTAATCCCGATGCTTTCTGCTGGGCATTCAACATGGATTGCTGTTTAACCACCAGATGCTGCACTAACCAGGTGTCTGGCTTAACTCAGCCTGGCAGCTTCTTTATGCTCCTGCAATCCAAAGCTTTTTGCTTCACTTTTATAGGGACGATAATCCAGATGAAATTCTCAGATGCTTTTTTATGGGGTAATATGTAAATTAAACCATTACAAGGGAGTGGAAACCAGCTCTCTGGAGATACAGTCCTGTCAGCACAGCTATCCCACCAAAAGTCAGCACGTGAATTCTCTTAGTGTGATGCCAGCAAGCACTAGCAGAAGTCATCCTTGCTTTTCCCAGAGCAGGGTTAGGCAAAAACTGTTAACAAACCCTGGACCTACAGCTCCTCCTTCCTCTCTGATGCTCCTCACCCAAAGCTCAAGCATGCTTTTCCACAGTAGAGAACCACCCCTGAATTCACCCTCTGGGCTGCAGAACAGCGGCAACATCTGTTCCATCATAGAATACTCAAATTGGGAGATAAAGCCTTTAACACTATGCAAGCAATAGATGAGCACACAGAGCTCCACAGACCAGCCCTTCCTGCTATCATCAGTCTGCAGCAAACAGAGCAGCCAAGTCCTGGAGCAACAGCTTTCCTCCAGAGACTAAGGACAGCCCAGACCCGCCTCCCTTCCAACAGCCCAAAATAAACAGCCCTGACAGCTCATGAGATCCCACAAGTTTTAGAAGACATAAAGTCAGGACATTCTAAGAATAGCTGTTCAAGGAAAAGTACATTATTTATAGCCCAGCCTCCATTTATTGTTAGATTAAATTGAGGCTACTCTAGTTTAAAAAAAAAAAGCTCCACATAAAAATAGCCAGCTTAATACATTTTCTGTGACTTAAACCAGGTTTGCCTGGTTCCCTTCCCTCCCTGGTGCCCAGGAAGCAGGGCTTGCTTGAGAAGGAGTAACACTGCTTTCTGAACTCCAGAATCCAGCCACACGCTGGTTCGGGCTCTGAGCAGCCGCTGTGAGCGGCCAGCGCGGCCCCCGCGGGCAGCACCCGGCGCTGGAGCTGCTGTTCCCCGGGACGCTCAGGTTCTGCGATGCTCCAGCCTCGCAGCTCAGCACGCTGCTTGATTCCCCTCTAACAGGAACCAGACCCAGCGTAGCTGATCAATGAACCAAGCTACCCCAGGGATACCAGCGCAGCCCCCTGCAAGAGCCCGTATCCACGAGGGGGTTTAGGACCCCCATGTCGGATCGGGACATCCTAACGGTGCAGCCGCTAGTAAGGGGCCGTTTGTTCAACGACTCATCAGTCCTACGTGATCTGAGCTCAGTCGGAGCCATCCAGGTCGGTTTCTATCTATGATCAACCTTTCCCAGGACGAAAGGACCGGGAAAGCGAGGCCAATCCCTCGGGCACGCCCTCCCCAAACAGGAACGAGCGCAGCTACGCTGCCGAAGGGGCTCCCCCCGTAGCCCTGCGCAGGGGCAGCCAGCGCGGCCCAGCCTGGGAAACGCAAGAGCCTCAAGCCCTTTCCCCACAGGCTCAAACCCTCTCCTTAGCCTAATCACTGCTAGTCCTTTCCGCACTGCGGGGATACCCCATTCCCCCCCCTACCCCCGAGATCGAGCTCCTCGCCGTGCCGCCGCGGGAGGGCCCGGCCCAGCCCCGGCTCCTCGGGCCCGGCGGTTGCAATGAGCCCCCTGCGATTCCGCCCTCCAGCCAACACCAGGCGAGGCGCTCCCACACTGTTTCCTCCTCCGTTTCTCAGCCGCGGCCTCCGGCTTGGGGCGGCCCCGTTACCGGTGCCCGGGCTCGGGGCAGGCCCGCGGCACAGGCCTTTCCCCCGCAACCGGAGAGACCCGACCGGAGGGCGGGGAAGGGCCATGGCGCGGGCCCCTCTTACCGGATGGCGCCTGCTGAGGAAGGGGAGAAGGCGAGGAGCAGCCAAGAGCCCCGCTCCTGCCGCCGCCGCTAGCGGGAGGGCGCCCGGGGCCCGGTAACGCACTCACCTCAGCGCCTGCGGCCGCGCTGCGCGGCGCCTCCCTCCGCCGCCGTTAACGGATTTCAAACACAGCTCGTCGTTCCAAACCAACCAATCAACGCCTCGGGCACACCCTCGGTGCGTGCTGATTGGGTGGGCGTCCAGGAGAGCGGAAGACCCGGATGAGCAAACCCCGCCTCACCGAGTCCCGCAAAGTCTGTCGGGAAGCGTAGTGCCCGGCCACGCAGCCCCGCAGAAAAGGGCCAGAGGCAAACTACAACTCCCGCAAGGCACAGCGCGGGGAGCGCTCAGCCAATCAGAAGAGGCGGCGCATAGAGTGGCGTTCAGAGACGGCCTATCAGCGGCCGGTAGGCGGGACTCCTCGCACCGCCTGAGCCAAGGGAGGCAGCTTCCCCCGCCCTCCCCTTGCAGCTGGTGTAGCCAGGCCCCTGCCGCAGGGAGCCGTGCGTTAGGCAACGTTACCTCCGGCAAGTCCCGCACAGACGGAAAGCCGGGCTCTGCTAACACGGGAGGGTTCTGCCGACGCGCAGTGCTGCAGCTGCCACCCCGGGACCGCCCGCTGAAGCCTTCCCAGCGCAGCCCCGCCGCGGGCGCAGCACTGCGCGCAGGGGGCGGCCGCAGGCTCCCGGTGCAACACGGGAGACATAAAAAGATGCTGCGGGGAACGGGCGGCGACAGCAGCAAGCTCCGCTGTACCTACGTGGCGCGGGCGGGCGCCGGAGCGGCCCAGGCGCTCGGCGGCGCCTTAAGGCCTCAGCGCAATCGACAGGGGGCGCCATCGCCCCGCCCTCCGCCCCGGCTCCTCCGCGCCTGCGCACTGACACCGCCCGCTCTGCGCAGGCTCCGCCCCGCCGTCCGACTGACGCGCTCGCCCCGCCCTCCTGCGCATGCGCACCGCCCCCTCCCGCCCCACCGCACCCCCCCGGCGCGGCCCAGGAGCGCGGCGGCCGCTTGGCGGGCGATGCGGAAGGAGCCCGGGAATTGCTGAGCGGGCCGAGGCCCGGCGGGGCTCCCGGCGACCCCCCGGCGTCGCTGCCAGCCGGGCCTGCAGCGCAGGGGCGGGAAGGAGCCGGACCCTCCACCGGCCGCTGAGGTGAGGGGCGGAGTGGGGCAGGCCGTGAGTGACGTGTTGCTAAGCCAATGGGAGAGCCAGCTTGCGGGCCCCGCCCCTCGGGGCTCTCCCAGCTGCTGATTGGCTAGCGAGGGGCGGGCGCCGTGCCGGCCCTCATGCGCGGGCCTCATGCTCGCTGCCCCGCCTCAGGCGGCTACGGCGGCCGGGAGGGGCGGGGCGCTTACCGGGGGCGGGGGGCTGGCCGGCCGCCCCCTGCGGCCCTGCCGCGGCCCGGCTTGGCACCGGCGGCGCCGCGTTAACCGGAGCCAGTGTCCGGAATCGCTCCCGTAAGCGCGGAGGGCCGGGCGGTGGCAGCCCCGGGCAGGCCGCGCGTTGCGAACCCGGTGGCGAGGCCTCGCCGCCTCTCCAGCTTCTCTCGCGGCCTGCGGGCAGCGAGCGGCTCCGGGAGGGCGGCGGTTCGGCGGGCGGGCGGCCGGGGCTGCTGCTCGCCGGTCGAGCTAACCCCCGGGGCGGGGATGGGGCGGGGGCTGCGCCGCGGTTGCCGTCAGAGCGAGCCCCGCACTTGGATGCGTTAACCCTTGGGCAGCGCCGCCTGCCCGCTTCCTGCGCTGGGCAGCGCCGGCACAGGGGGCGGGGGGAGCCGGGCCCTTTAACGGGCGGCGCAGGGGCGGGCGGGGGCGGTGCTGCCGCCGCGGCAGTCCTGGGCTGGCGGAGTACGGCCGGGCCGGCCCGCAGCTCCGGCAGAGCGAGCGCCGTCTCCGCCACGGCCCGGCCCGAAGCCGGTCTGCCAGGCGGTGCCTGTACCCGGTGAGACCCCGGGGTTGGGGGCTGGGAGCTGCTTGGAACAAGCTTGGGGGGTCCCTTGGGGCTCGACATTGCTTTCCTGGGAGGAGGAAGGGTGTTGCAGTCAGTATGCTGTGCAGCTTCAATCCCGTGGCCTTGAGTCTCTACGCAAAGCTGCAGGATGATCTCAGTCTGATGATAAGCTATCAGTGTTAATAGCTCGGGCGCATCTGAAAACTGTAGCGTTAACTGTTTGTTGGGGTTTTTTTCCTCTCTCCTCTTCTGGTGTTTTGTCTGTGCAAAGGTCAAATGTTCTCATCGGGCGTGAGGAACAGTGGAGTCAGGACCTGCTAAGTGCTGATCTGCTTGTGCTCTGGACCATGGACTCACTGAGGGCATCCCAGGTGTGAAAATGTCCAGCAGTAACCGGGAGCTAGTGATTGACTTTGTTTCCTACAAGCTGTCACAGAAAGGATACAGCTGGAGTCAGCTGGAGGAGGAGGATGAGAACAGGACTGACTTGGCAGTGGAGGAGGTTGAGATGGACGGCGTCCTCAATGGGAGCCCCTCCTGGCACCCGCCCACGAGTCACGTAGTGAACGGAGCCACCGTGCACCGGAGCAGCCTGGAAGTCCATGGGATCCTCCAAACAGCCGACGTGAGGCAGGCGCTGAGAGAGGCAGGGGATGAGTTCGAGCTGAGGTACCGGCGAGCTTTTAGCGACCTCACTTCCCAGCTCCACATCACCCTGGGCACGGCCTATCAGAGCTTTGAGCAGGTCGTGAACGAACTCTTCCGCGACGGAGTGAACTGGGGTCGCATCGTGGCTTTCTTCTCCTTCGGGGGAGCCTTGTGTGTGGAGAGCGTTGACAAGGAGATGCGGGTACTGGTGGGGCGCATTGTATCCTGGATGACCACGTACTTGACCGACCACCTAGATCCCTGGATCCAGGAGAATGGCGGATGGGTAAGAACTCTTCTCCCCAGTGGGGATGGCTGCTCCTGTCCTCTCTCTGCCCCCCAAGCCGGCAGTGGTGCTGGTCAAACCAGAGCGCAGCTCCCTGCAATGTGTTTGCTAGTGCATGTCCTAGACCTTGCAGGGAGATAAAGGGCTGTGTGGTCTTGATTCAGTTCCCACTGTGCTCTAAACCCTCTGCCCCAAGAGGGTCAGTCTGCTGTGATGACTCAGTTTATACTCAGACGTGTCCTTCTCCATCCCTGTTTCTTCTTCTCTCCCCTGAATAGTCCCTAAAAGACCTATTTTCCAAGGAAATCTAGTATCACCAAGCTCTCCAGGTGAGAGCCTTTGCTCTCAGACACGTTCCTGGTCTCATGTAGCTGCAGGGAGGGGAACTTCCTCCTCTCTGGGCGCACAGTGCCCTGCTGGGCCGGCCTGCGGTCTGCTGGGTAACGGCTGCTTCTTCATTCTGACTCTGCCTTGTGCTGTGCTCATGGTGGAGCAAATCCCACAGCAGCATCGGGTGGGTGGGTGGGTGGGTGGGCAGGGGGGCTGCTGGGCCTTGCCTGAGCTGGCACGGTGGGATCCAGGGCTGAGGTGGGGGGCAACCTCTGCTCCCGGAAGCTGCTAAACCTGCAGCTGCTCCTTGCTTGGCAGGGACCAGTGCTCCCAGCTGCCCCAGCAGCAAAGGCTGTCAGCTTTCAATGGTGAGGTATTAACATGAATAAGCATTTCTTCAGGAAGCATTCTTGAAATGCCAGGTCCGGCTGTGCGGTGCTGCCTGGGACTGCCAGCGGGGGGTATATGACCTACAGATGTCTGAGTTTTGTTGCTGCTTCTGCATCTTAGTGATTCCCTGCTGGTGGAACCTTTGCTTGGTGCCCACTGCAAAGAGTTCATGCTGTCAGGCGTTAGCATCTAAACGGTGGGGAATTGCCTCCTCGGTGTGCTGGTGAGCTAAGGCCTTTCAGCCCTGTTCATCTCACAGACCAGCAGCAGGGCCCTGCATCTCAAGGAGAGGGCAGGAACCTCTGAGCCCAGCCTTGTGCTTTGCCCTTTCCTGAAAAGAGAGCCACAGGAGCCCTGCAGAGCTCCCCAGCTCCTCACACCCGGCTGGCAATGCTGGGACCCCCAGAGGTGAGAGAGACCTGGTCTACCCAGAGAGAGGGGAGCATGGTTCACCCAGGGTGCAGGAATTCCAGGAATGTGGCCGCCCTGGGGCACTGCCTGGGTGGGGCTGCTTAGGCAGCTTGGTTTCGATGAATAACCAGGGAACTGCTGGCCATTTCATCAGGCTCTATCCGGCCCATTAGCTCTCTCATCCTACAGATAACACTGCCCAAATGCTGAGTTCCTTCCCCCTCCCTCTGGCTTTGGCTTTTAAAGCCACAGATTAGTCTTGGAATTGAGTGATCAAATTGAGGTTTCCAAGCTGGGGTGGCTGTTGCTGTTGGTGACGGATTGGGCTGTATCCTGGAGACCCAGGCGATAATGCAATCTGATTTTTTGTAAATGAACTCTCTGGGGGATTTAGATTAAATCACTGGTGGAAAATCACTGGTCCCTGCTTGCAGGGAATGAAATACCTCCTCCCTCTGTTCCCCACCCCCCAACCATCACCGTTAAGACTCTTCAGTTTTTTTGTGTCTGTCTCTAAATTCATTGTTAGGAGCAAATATTTGTTCAACAGATTGCAGGAGGGTCAGGACTCCTCTCTATCCCACCCACCCACTGGCTCTTGCTTTGAAGATCACACTTAGCCATGTTTCCCACCCAGGGGAGCAACCTTCCTCTCCTCTAACATTGAACAGGGCTTCTAACTTCACTACCTGGGCTGTGCTGCTGCCCAGGCTGTGCTGGTAGCTGAAGGGGAGCTGGGTAGGGTGCTAAAGGCTGCACATCCCACTCCACCAGCCACCAAAAAAAGGGCTGGGCAGCGTGGCTGCTGCCAGCATGTTGCAAACCCAGACCCAGTGGGTGCTTGTTTGTCATCTCAGCTGTAGCTTTCCTCTGTGCCCCTTCTCTGGGGACAGTCACACTGCTCCTTCTGAAGGGATGGTGTGATGCAGCAGCAGCACAGGGGCCATAAGAGCTCCGGAGTGCCTCACGCGTGGGCTGTGCGTGGGGATGCTCTGCTCTGCTCCAGCTGCAGGGAGAATAGTGCTGGCCTTCTGCCAGCTCTCCCTGCAAGAAGAGAGTGCCAGCCTGCACTCTGCTGTGACAGAGCAGTCCCTTTCCTGCCACCCTGTTTGCACAAGGAGCCTGTTTGGTCATCTGAGCTGTTAGAGCCTATCCCATGCAAACAAAGCTCTCCCAAGAGGTGCAGCAGGCAGGTCCCAGTGAGAAGGATGCAAGTTCTGGCAGGCCTGCTTGGCAGCAACCAGGTGGTTTGTGTTTCAGAGCGCTGCAGCACTTCTCTTCCTGGAAAGCCCCTCTAGAAGAGGGAAGGAGTGTGGTTCCATCACAAATGTCTCAGCCTGGTTGCATAGGAAGCTCTGTTTCATTCCCCACCAGTGGAACAAAGGCAAGCCTAGGATGGCTGTGGGCTGCAGGTTGCTTTTGGAGGGGCCTGTTAAGGCTGCTGTGTGCTGGGCTGTAATGTAGCAGGGTTTTTTGATAAACCATTGTTTGAGGTGAGGGGGTAATGGTAATTTGCATTACATAGTATTAACATAGGTCTGTCTTGTCACTGTTACTGGCCCTGCCTGCGTTTGCCCTTCTCTCCCCATTCTGGCACCAAGAAAACAAACCAAATGAGAACCCAAGGGGGTATTTAATAGCCAGGCAGAAGAGAGCTGCTGCCTTGGTTAGCCATCAGAACCAAGGAGGAGACTTTCTTAGGGTGGCTGTTTTGGCCAGGACCAGATTCCCCTAGATGTGAAGATCAAAGAGTGATCCCACTGGGGACTGGGAGTCAT
Organism: Porphyrio hochstetteri; assembly: GCA_020800305.1. Classification (NCBI taxonomy): domain Eukaryota; kingdom Metazoa; phylum Chordata; class Aves; order Gruiformes; family Rallidae; genus Porphyrio; species Porphyrio hochstetteri. The sequence goes on along the minus strand of CM036921.1, from coordinate 16,523,907 downwards.
TGAGGGAGAAATCTAGTGAGTGGGAATGCAGGAGGGGGAAGCACAGGGTGAGTGGGAGAGCGCCTGGCAGGCAGAGGTGTACTGACCGTGCTTAATCTGTTTGAGAAGGGAAAATGAGCAGTAGCTCCTGCCTGTGAGTCTCCATTCAGAGCAGGGCTTAAAGGGCGTGCTCTGTGAGGGGCTTGGATGTAGATCTGTGGACATAGAGGCAAGAGGTTTCCTGTCTGCAGGACGTGTGGTAGAGCCCAGCATGAAGGGGTTGTGTCAGACCAGGCCTGAAAGTGAACAGTGTCTTTGTCATCAGTCTGTGACATCTGAATCATGACAAATTGGGCCAGGCTGGAGGAGGACAGGCTGCTTCCCCGGCTGCGTAGGGCTCGGTGTGCCGGGACATACGTCTTGTGTTGCTCTGTGGTGGACTGGAAGCCTGTGGTTCTCTTTTGGGGAAAACCCTTAGAAGATGTCAATACAGCAAACTCTTTTTCTATTTTTTTTTGATTTTTTTTTTCCCTTGAATGATAGGAAATGACTCAGCCCGTGTCATATGACAGAGTGCAGCTGGGATTTCGCCCTGTGCTCTCTCTCCAAACCTTCTCAATGGTTTCAGGTTGAGAGCTAGCCTTTGATTCTCAGCCCTTCAGAAATGCTTCTTGGCCCTGTGCCATCGCCCAGGTATCCTCCACGAGCCTTCCCCGCAGCCAACCCCAGGTGACCCAGGATCCTCACCCCTTTTCTCTCCGAGCCTTTCGGGCACCGTGAGAAAGTACAAGTTTGAGTTCTGCTGCTGTTGTGCCTTGAGCCCAGGCCAGGAACGCCCTGTGAGGTGTGCACAGCACTCAGAGAAGAGGCAGGGCTGTGCCTTGCACCATGCAGGGAACACACCTCCCTCTGGGGTGAGCGCTGTTTGCCAGAGCTCTGTGGTTTGGGTGTTAACACCTTGGGTCTCAGGGATGCCCCAGCGCTGCTAATCCTGGTTGAGATCCCAGCCATGGGTTTCGCTTGCTGGCCAACGTGTGGCAAAGCTGGCTGCAGGAGGTGGCAGCAGGTAGCCAAGGACACTCTGTGCTGCCTTAGAGATGAATCCCAACCAGTGTTCTGCCAAGTTCAGTTGGGCTATTGCTTTCCACTCTGTTCTCAGTAATTATTTTGAAATCTGGATCTCCTGCAGCTGAGATGATGCCCCCATTGTCATCACCTGCTTGGAATGAACAAAGTACTCCTTGCCCTGCCAGCTGAGTCCCTTGTGTCCCTTGGCAGTACAAGGTGTTCCTCTGGCTGGGGGAGCTGCTGCCTCACAGTCGCTGCCGGTGGGCTCTTGGCTCGGGTGTCCTGCCTGGCACAGCCGTCCCAGGTAGCTGGATCCTTGCTGGTGGCTGGAGATCTGGGCTCAGCATGCAGATCCCTGGCAGCTTCTCACCCTGCTTTCGACCTGGGAGGCTTTTCTGCAGTGCTCTCCAGGAAATGCCATTGGAATGACTTCCACTGCAGCTTCCTGCCCGGCCCGCAGCAGCATTCCTGCCGCTAGACTGAGAGATGTGGAGGCGACTTTCCAGAGCTTTGCTCTTTGCTCATTTACTCAGTTCTCCTTCTCTGGGGCCCTGCCTGTCTTCCTTGCTACCTTTTGGTGTGCAGTAAAGTTTGATTGTGTTCCTTAGATCAGGGGTTAGAGCAGGCACAGCTCCTGCCCATCGCTGGCTGTGGCTCAGAGCAGCCCACTTAACCCCATGGTCTTCCAGCAAAAGGGATAACATTTCCTTCCCTCCCAAGGGAGCCACTGGGAACTCAGATTCATAAAGCACTCAGAGGTCCTTTAATCCAAAGAATTGAGTGTCATTTAAAAAAAGACCTGTGAAATAATTAACAAACTGCTTCTTGCTGCTCTGGGTTCATCACAAGTGCTCTCAATGTCAGTCTCTCCCCATTCCAGCAGCAGTGGGGTGACCCACTGCAGCAGATGGGGTTGGAGTGAGCAGCATGCTCTTTTTTTCCCCCCCACCTGTGGAAGCTGCAGCTTTGTGTACATGTGTAGGGTGCTGCAGTTGATTTCCTTGGAGCTCCCGTACCATTTGTGTATGTGGTTTGCCCCCAGGAGCGGTGATACACCTGCAGCTCACTCTGGACGTTAGCGTGGTCCAGGCTGAACGGTGGGGACATGTTTGTTTAAGCTCCTCTCCTTTGATTGTTACCAGGCTGCTGGCGGCTCTAAGCACAGTCCCATCCTGACGTTACAGGGAGTGTTTCTCTAGCAGCTCCTTCCCTGCTAACTGTGAGGCTGGAGTACTCCCAGGAGGAGCTGGGGGAAGGGAAGGGATGGATATCAGTTGTGGAAGTGTGGCAGACCTGCTGAACCGAAAGGCGAGGGATTAATGGTGGCTTCTGCTGTGGGACCAGAGAGGGGCTGGGGGCGGGTGCTCTGTCCCCTCTGGTGACCCCGGGACGTTGACCTGCCTGCTAGCTGACTCAGTGCGAAGGTATGCTCTGCGGGTGGCTCTGCCTGCGCCTGGCAGGGAAGCAGTGAGCTCTCCTCCTTCTCCTCCGCCCTCCCGGGAGGGATGTTACCCTTAAACGCTATTGTTCTGAGCAGCTACAGATTAACGCAGAGAATGGAGGCATGAAAGGGAAGCCGTGTCCCTCGGTGCCAGGCCACTCCTTGGCTTGCTGCCCTGGCCTTGGACAGGGAAACGGTTCCTACTCCCCACCTGGAAGGATGTGCAGAGGGGTGCTTGGTGCAAGATCTCTCTGAAGTCCTGCTACTAATCATCCTTGGGATACTGAGGGCTTAAATTAGAGGATGGTTTTTCCAGAGGTGTGAGAGCTTTCCCTGTGGCTCACCCGTGGAGGGGGATGCAAGGGCTTTGCTGGGTGCACTGGGGCAGCTTCAGGGTGGTGAGAAGGGTTACTCTTTGCCACAGAAGCAGAACAGCCCAGTGGAGCGAGGGGGAAGAGGGCTGCCAGGAGGCAGAGCCGTTAGCAGATGGCTTCAGCTGGGCTTACCGGGGAGCAGGTGTGGGTTTCGGGAGGCAGCCTTTTAAGAGAGATGTCAGTTTTGAACCCAGGAGGCTCAAGGGGCTGAGCTGTGGCTGCCACGACTTTGCTGGGGAGCTGTGGCCTAGTTGTGCTGTAGAAATGCTCGCTTTATTTCTTATTTTTAGGCATTTTTGCTTATTTTATCCTCATGTTTAATTTAGTTAGCAAAAAAAAAACCAAAAACCAAACCCAAAAACCCCTCGACTCTGAGGGCTGAGCAGTGCTGGGAAGGACTGCCTGCAGGCAGGAACGCCTGCTGCAGCTCCTCATGCAGCCAGCATCTCTCCAGCCGCCTGTGTCTTCTCTCGGACACGTGCTCACGTGTACCAGCCCAGTGCTGTCTCTCAGGATCTCTTTAATGGGAAACCCAGTGCACTCAGAGCTGCTGCTGCCTGCGGGGTAGCGAGGGAGGAGCAGGATCCGGAACATTAACCAGAGAGGCTCCCGTGGCCATGGGGACTGTTTGAACGTTGTGCTGTGACTGGTCTGCCTTCCCTCTGCTACTGGGAGCAGGGAAAGGGATGGATGTGGCGTTTGAGCAGGCTTTGGGCTGGTTACTCTCTTGACCACACAGTGTGCCCGAGGAAGGGTAATAGGCTGTATCTGCAAAGAGGGAAGTTTCAGGGGTCTGTGTGATTCCCCTGGGGAGAGCTGTTTGAATTTATTGCATTATCCTCCTTCCTGCTCAAGCTTGTGTTTCAGCTGCATCTGCAGACGTAGCTTCTGATTTAAGTAGATCCAATTAGTAGCTAGCTTCTGGCATCGCTATCCTGCTTGGGGAGATGAGCCCTGGAGATGAGGAGCCTCCAGTGGGAGCGGGGCTGGGCTCAGCCTTTCTGCCCCAGCTCCTGATCCAGGATGGGCTCAGAGCTCCACGTCTCACAGCCTTGATCTGAGCTCAGGGGAAACCGAGGCAGGTGCCCTCTGCTCTCTGCTTTGCCTGCCAAGAACAAAGAGCAGGCAGGTTCTCCCTGCCTGTACCACTGACAGCCAACTGCTCTTAAGACTGAAATGAAACACTCCAAAACATGACAACTTGGCAGCAAGCAGGGCTTTGAGAGGGAGCTGCTCATGCCAGGAGGTGTGTGAGGGGCTGACAGGGAGAGCTGTGCAGGGACCTGCCTGTTTGAGGTAGCACCCAAAGAGAAGGAGCTGCTGGAGCTGGCTGCTTCCTGAAGGAGCACGGAAGGGTCTCCTTCCCTGCTGGAGGGTGAAGGGCTCTTTGGGAAGCTCAGAGAAGAGGCCTAGGCTGGCGTGGAGCTGGTTTGGTTTGAATGCAGCTAATGCCATGCTCAGATGAAGCAGGACACGTGTCTGCATCGCTCTGTTAGCCCTCCTAATGATGCTGGCACCATCTGCACATCTCTCTGGGTTTTGCCACTGTTGAGGCTGAGGAAGGCTTGGGCACCCTATGGGTGTTGCGTGGGGAGCACAGCTGGTGGCAGTACGTGACATTACTCTGTGTGTAACTCGTGGCTCAGGGTTTGGGCTGGGATGTGGGAGTTGGGTGTGTACGTGACCCTGGATAGTATCTGAGTGACATATGACTTATGTATGGAGAAAATGAGATGTTGCTACCTGCAGATCAGCCACCATAGCTGCGTTGGAAGCGCTTCCATCCTGTAATGATGTGGCTCACCAGTGTATTAAACAGGCTGGAGAGCTAATGTCTTTTATTAGAGCAACTGACCTCATTTAGAAGCTTCCAGTGCACCAGCCAGTGATTATTTCATGCAACAACACGTATGGAGGAGCCCAGGGCAGAGCACAGTCTCCTTGTACTGCCCCTCTCCCGCATTTGCTGCATCAGCTGCCTCCTCTGCTTCCTGCCCTCCAGCCAGTAAGGATTTTGCTAAAAGGGACTTTGTGGCCTGAATCATTTGAGATTTCATGTGGCCTAACAGGAAGTGAAAACAGAATGAGCACATCTTCCTCCCCTTCCTGCACCTCCACCCTTTCCCCTTTTTCATTCAAGTGGCATGTAAGAACTGCAGCCTCCTGGTGAGGCCTTGGAGCAGGAAGCGCTGAGGCTTGGCCAGCGCTGCTCCAGGATGCTGGAGGACAAGTGGCTCAAGGTGGGAGAAGCAGGCAGCCCTTTCCTGGGCTCCATCTCCCCTGGGAGCCATCCCTGAACTCTCTCTTTCCTTCGGGCTCAGGCGATGCCGCTGTTCAGTGCGGGGTGGGTTTGGGGTGAGGCTCCGGGTGCTGTTGGGGACCAGCGAGAGCCTCAGCACCACCCGCCTCAGCCCTGGGTGGGAGGGAACGTGGCTCTGCAGCCGGGCACACGTGAGCCTGGCACGTCTCCTTGGCACAGGTTTGCCCACAGTTACACAAGGGCACAATTGCCACAGGAGCTCTGACGTCTGGGGACAGCGATGACAAGGTGAAAATTGAGCTTCGTTCCCAGCGTGGGGGGGACTCTGCCGAGGTTCTTGCCTGGCGCAGCGAGCTGGCTGCAGGGCTCCCCGGCACTGCGGGCAGCAGATAGCCGTGAAATTAAAGCAGGAGTGCTCCCCTGCCCCCCGAGCGCGCCCCTCGCACAAAGGCAGGCAGGCTGCTCTGCTGCCGGGGCTCAGACACCATCTGGCCGCTGGGGAGAAGCAGCAGAGAGACCGTCTTTCCTCCGACTATTCCACTTAATGCCCTTTGGAAAACAATCCCATTCCCAGCAGGTGCTAATCTCTTGAGTGGATGCGGCTCGGCCAATGTGTTCTTCGCGGTGCCTTTGTACCCGAGCCTCATCCCCTGCCAGCCACCCCTCTGCAGAGCCAGCCCACCGCCGGCCGGGGCTGGCACCTTCGGGAGCCCTCGGCCTCTAGTTCTGGGAGAAGCACTGATGAAAGATGGATGCAAGTGGATTAGTCATTCGCACCGACTCCCTGCTTTAAGACACATGAATGTTTTTCAGCAGGTTTCTGGAACAGAGAGCGCAATTCCCTGCTCTCCATCTCGTGCTGTGCTCAGCAGCCTCCCGGGGCAGGGACAGGGGGGTTCCAGCTGTCACCAGAGCCCCTTTCATGTATTTGGAAAAGGCTGGAATCGTGCTGAATGGTGTGGGGTTATTGCAGGTTCCCTGGAGCTGGTGATGAAACCAGTTTGACAGGAGGCTGCCGCGGCGAGGATTAGGGCTGGAATGTGCTAGTGAGGGTTTGTTTCTGGTTGGAAAGGAGCTGGCTCCGACCCTCGCTAGGCTGAAGCCCCGCAGGTTTGTTGGGCTTGGGGCCCCAGGAGCTGCCTCCCCGCTGGTCCCGCCGCAGGCTGCAGCCCGGGGCTCGGCGTGGGGCTGCGCCAGCCGGGAGGACGGAGAGGAGGGGGTGCGCCTGGTTAATTAACCCCTTTGAGTTTCTGGCTGCGTCCCTCAGGTCGCGGGTTCCTCTGAATGCAGCAGAGCCCAGGAGCTTGGGCAGGGGCAGCACCCCAGTGCCGGCTCCCCGGGCAGGAGAGGCATGGGGCCGGGTGGCATTCCCTGCCATTGTTATGGAAATCAGCAGCTGCTTCCCTGGAGGTCATCATTTGCATAACAGTTACAGCTGGGTCTCTGGAGCATTTGCACCTGCACTGTGCTGTCCCCAGAGCCCCTTCTCCTCCCCAGTCCCTAGAGCCCCTTCCCCACCCCATCCAGAGCCTGCCCGGGGTGCTGATAGGGACCAGCGGTGTGACGATGGGGATCTGGAGGAGCTCCGGTGCCTCTGCCCTGGCTGGGACGTTTGCTGGTGTGATGTGCCCGAGTTGGGGGCTCACCTTGACCTCCAGCCCTGCTCCTGCAGGCATGCTGGGTGTCTCTGCTGCCTTCCTTCAGGGCCTGGGCTTCAGACAGGGCTGGGGGCAGTTGGAGCCACACGTGGATGTGGTGTTTGGGAGGATAGGGTGGAGGAAGCACCCTCCAGGATGTCTCTTGCACTTTCAGAGTGCGTAGCGACCCACTGAACTGTGTTTACAGGATCCCCATAGCAGCCTTTGGCAATACTGACCTTGTGGTTTGGGGTATTTTCCTGAAAGATCTCTGCTGCTTTTCCCCCACCCCCATCCTTCACCTCCAGGTTCACATATGGGGGTCCCTGTGGTGAGCTGGCAGCCCGAAGGGTCTCTGGGAACAGGTTGCTCTCAGTCAGGGCTTTGTTGTGGTCTGTGCTGAGCTGCTGCCTTTCTTTTCTCGTGCTCATCTCCCTGCTCAGCACAGAACTATCCCCAGCATCTCATTAACAACTGTCTGCTCATGCAGATGACTCCGCTCCTGGCCGGCGGTTGGCGTTGGACCTCTGAGGGGTAACACAGCTGCACTTACAGCCAAGGTGTAACAGCAACAGCTTTGTTTTCCAGTGAAACATTGCCTCGTGACAGCGACAACGCCTGGGCTGGGAGTCAGATGCTGTGGCTCATGCTGCTGGCTTGTGTGCAGCTCTAGGCAAAGCACTTAACCTCCCTGCACCCCGTTGATCTGTCTGGGAATGATGCTGACTTATCTTGCAGGAGGTTTTGGGAGAAAAAAAAAACAAACCCTAATTTATGATAAAACACGTTAAGGTCTTTGTGTGGAAAAGGCCTTTGTGTGTGCTGGGCTGGCTGCTGTGGGTGTGCCTCAGAGACAGGCTGCTGGGTATTGGGGTACAGGGAATGCTCTGTCTCCCAGTCAGTCAGACTGAGTGGCACTGCTGCACCACGAGCAGCCTGGCTCTTCTCTGGCAGGCTTCAGAGCTTCGTGCTGGTGCCTCAGTGACCTCCATACCCTTTATGTGAGGGAAGCTTTGAGCACCCAAACTCAGCCCTCCTCAGCAGCTCACAAGGGACCAGATGGGGATTCACTGCACGCATCTGCTTCCTTCACCTGCCCTTGTGGCTCAGTGTTCCTTAATGAATCCTCTTTCCTGCAGTGTGGGGCTTATGGTGAAAGAGGAACCTGCTCTGCTTGCCCTGAATGGGATCTAGCAACTGCTCTCCCTCCTGCCTGGCCAGGGAAGCTGCTTGAGCAGTGCTGGTGAATGAAACCAGCTGAACCTCTGGGGGTGGGTACCAGCAAGAAGCTGAAACTTTGGGTCTTCCCCTTCCTCTTTCCAGGCTGGGATGGAATGCTGTCTCAGCCAGATCTTGTGCCTGATTAATCTGCTCCCCCACCCAAAACACAGCACTTTGGGGCAGACCTACTCCTCTCTTCTCTCTACTGCAGAGCCATGTGTTATCACTGGGCAGTGTGTAAATAGCTGCTGTGTGTCCCCCAGCAGTGGGCTGTGTTTGGGCACACTGTGGGTGTCTTGAGAGCCTTTGTGCTGCAGAACCTCCCTGCTCCTGCTCTGTGGTGGGCACCAGTACAGCCAGGATCTTCAGGTCCTGTCTCCTGCCAGCAGCAGGTGCAGCTGGAGGGAAACCCCTCCCAACAAATGCTGGTTTGGGCTCCAGCAAGAAAACACTGTGTCCTTCCCCAGTGCTGCGAGAGGAGAGGGGGTGCCTCTTGCGTAGGCATAACCTCTCGCAGCTTCCTCATCTCCTGCCCCAGAGCATCTTCCTCTCGGACGTATCTGTCACCCCGGGCGGGGAAAGGGATGTGACGGGTGTTTGGTGCTGGAACAGCCTGTCCTCTCTGGGGTGGAAGAGGCCCAGCAGCTTGCAGAGAAGGCGGTTGAGACACTGACGTGCTGTTGCTACCATAGTCCTTGTGATCGTCTCAGGAATTCCAAATATTTCCTCTCAGATAAAGGTGACTGGGGGAGGCCAGAAATCTCTGGACGTGTCTGGGCAAGCCTGAGATCCCAAACACCAGGCCAGGGAGGTCAGGATCGGTACTGGGAGTGCTGGGCTTCAGGTGCTGAGCGGCTGGAGCCCAGGGCCGTGTGGGAACTCAGCAAGCTGCCTTTCCCTAACCTTCAGCCTGCCCCCGGGATGGGGAGGGAGGACACTCCTGCCTGTTTTCCCACTCCCCCTGGTCTGGGATTGCCATTCCCAGGGGACGCATCTGCAGTTGCAGTTGTGCAGCAGCTGAGCCATCGCAGCTTCTGGGGACGGTTTCCCCAAGGAAAGGCAAGGTGCTCTCCTCCCAGGTCCCCTGCAGCCCCCAGCTGCGTGTCCACTGCCTTCCCAAGGGAAGGAGAGGGGCCCACAGCCCCCCCCTGCCCACACAGGGCTCCTGTTGTGCTCCTCTCCGCCTGTAGCACCCGATAGCTTTCAGTTTGCCATATGCCATTTATCTCTTGCGCAGCAAACACTTCCTTTTCTTAGAAGTAAGAGCTTCAAAACACGCTTCTTGGAACTGCCTTTCCCCAAGCTGGGTGCCACATGCCGTGGAGGAGAGAAGGCAGCTTGGAGCCCGGGCTGTGGGAGCCCTCTCCTGGTGCCTGCCCCGCTGCCAGCCCTGCAGAGAGGCCCTTCCACCTCTGCAGCCTTCCTGGGGACGGTGAGGACATCCTCTCCCATGGGTCAGGAGGAGCCTGTGAGACTCCTGGGGCTCAGTGGGGCAGGTCTTACCTAACCCACAGGCTTTTTTGGGGAACACCTGACGAGGGCACAGCATCCTCCCTCCTGCTGAGCGCGCTGTGGGTGGCTGGCTGGCACACGTGCCCTCCAGCCCCTCCAGCCTGCTCGCTGCTTGCCCTGTGCTGTCACCATTCAGCTGCTCATCACCACCTATCAGCAGAGGGATTTCCTGTGCCATAATTGAAAACATCCCCTCCTCACGTCTGGGCTCCCATCCTGTCCCTGTCCTGCAGCACAGGACTGGCTGGTTCCCTGCCTGTGCCCCTAGGCAGGCAGAGGGGCTAGCAGCAGCCCTCACCTTTCTCCCTGGATGGCACCTGTGGGTGAGCTGCCATCCTACCCATTCCTGGGGGCCAGGATGCAATATAACACCTCAGTGGAGCCCGTGCCAGCTGGCAGAGCTGGTGGGAAGCAGGCTGCCTTCTGCTGCTCTGTGGAGCTGGTGGGAGTCATGGGTATGGTTGTCATACTCCTAGGAAAAGGGCTCTGAGTGAGGCACTGGTGACGTGACTGTGGGTGAGTTAGCAAAGTCCCTGTTGGCCAAACACCCTCCCCCTGGCTCTGCTGATACCTCCTCATGGTTGAGGGGATGCAAAAGGCAGCTGAGGGAGTCTTGAGATGCTGGAGATGGTGTTAGGTGGAAGACAGAGAAGAGCTGTTGTGGGGCAGAGGTGGGTGCTGAGGTGCACAGCTCAGCTGGGTGGTTGTTCAGGTACCTGAGCCTGTGTGGCAGGAGCCTGTGGTTGAGGAGAGAGACAAAGCTCAGCGCCCTGGGAGCAAGTGAGCACACCTTGTTGTGAAAAGCTGTGTGTGAGCTCGCTCACATGTGTGGGGCGCAGTGAGGAGCCGCCCTGCAAGCTGTGACCCTGGTGGGGCTGCTCTGGGGAAGCCAGGAGCTCACGTGTCCCTGAGTAGTGGAGAAGCAGCTGCATAAAGAGCCTCTCAGTGCCAGTCATGATCTGGGCACCAAACTGCATGTCCTGTGGCAGTGTCACAGCTCATCCCAGGCTGTGGGCAGGCACGGGAGGCAGCTTGCAGGCAGAGCTGCCAGACAGAGCCAGGCAGGCTGGGATGCTGCCCCGGCCTCCCGGGAGGCTGTGGCAAGGCGTGACACAAGCGCAGCGTCAGCTGGGCTTATCTCTGCTTTCCCAGAGCAGCTGAGTTACTGGAACTGCTTTCACTTATCAGGGAGCAGGGCACCTTGCTGGGAAGATGGGCTCAAGATGCAACAGCACCCAGTCCCTGCTGACGCCATGCTGCCCAGCGCAAGTTGCTGGTGATGCCCAAGCCTGGAGCTCGCAGCTCCAGCTCCCTCTGGCCCCGCAGCTTCTGCTCAGCCCTGATAAACCTTGGAGCTCCTGGGCCATGAAGGTCCCTGCTTCATGTAACCTGCTGGTGGACCCCTGCTTCCCTGTGGTGCATGTGGCCCGGTGTCTGAGCAGCTATCTTCATGGGTGTCCAAGGTCCCCGGGCGCCATGGGCAGCTGGAGGGGTGGCATCATGCTGTGGGGATGTTGCATGGGTGCAGGGAGCAGAGGTGCTCTCTGAGAGCCTGTTTTTGGGAGGGATTTAGCCCTGGTGGTCTCTCTCCCTGCCATCCTTCTCCTCCAGCCTTTGGCCATCTGCCCCCAGCCTTGTCACCTGCCTGCCTCCCTTGGAGGGTGAGGGGCTGTGCCCATTTGCTGTGCAGCAGCTCTGTTGAAAGCTGCCCCACTCTTGCTGTTGCTGGAGATGATGGACTAGAAGCATCCGGCTTGGACGAGCTGGGCTGGAGTGACTGCATTCCTGGCCAGGCCTCATGCTTGGCCTGCTCTTCCCACACCCAGGGGAGGCAGGAGTTTCGGGACCTGGAGTGTCTGCCTTCGCCCCAGGGATTCACAAAACCCAGATAGTGCTGCAGAGTAACCTGTGGCAGCCAGGAGATGCGAGTGTTGGTCTTGCTGGGACGTGACAGTGAGAAGAAAGAGGTGGGAGGCTCCTCTTTGGCTGCAGAAGCTGTGGGGGGGATGCACAGTGTGGGTTCCGGACACAGCCATGGGCACCAACCCTGCTGCTGCTTCCCCAGGCCTTGGCTGTGGAATAAAGCCCAGCATTTTCCTGCTGCAATGATTTCTATCCCACTTCGATGCTAATTTTAGAGAGCCTGGAGCACGTGATGCATCTCCTGCCCTGCCCCTGTGGTGTTCTCCTTGCAAATCCTTCCTGGCACCCGCCCCTCATGACTGGTCCTGTGCTTCCCCCCTCGCCCTCGGCGTGATTCAGGAAGCACAAGGCGTCTGTCAGCTGCCCAGCCCTGCCACTGCTTTCCTGCAGCAGGACCTGGGAACCTTCATAGGATCCCAGACTGGGCTGGGATGGAAGGGACCCCAAGGGTCACAGAGCTCCAACCCCCTGCCACAGGCAGGGCCACCAACCTCAGGCCTGGAGCTACACAAGGTTGCCCAGGGCCCCATCCAACCTGGCCTTGAACACCCCCAGGGATGGGGCACCCACCCCCTCTCTGGGCAGCCTGTTCCAGCCCCTCACCACACTCTCTGCACAGAACTTCCCCCCAATCTCTCCTCTCCCCCTTCCCTCCTCCAGCTTCACTCCATCCCCCTTGTCCTGCCGGTCTCTGCCCTTGAACAAGCTGATTCCCCTCCTGTTCCTCTGCTCCCTTCAGGGACGGGGAGGCTGCAATGAGGTCCCCCCACAGCCTTCTCTTCTCCAGGCTGACCCAGCCCAGCTCCCTCAGCCTCTCTCCATAGGGGAGCTGCTCCAGCCCTCTGAGCATCTCCGTGGCTCCTCTGACCCCTCTCCACCAGCCCCACATCTTCCTTGTGTTGGGCCCCAGCTCTGGACACAGGACTCCAGCTGGGGAGGGCAGAGCAGAGAGGGACAATCCCCTCCCTGTCCCTGCTGCCACCCCTCTTCTGTCCCTTCCTGCTGTGTCTTTCCCTCTGGGCTGCTCTAAGGAGGAGGCAGGATCCCCAACACGCAGCGACGCTGGTCCCCACGCTCTGCTCCCACCCCTCTGCTCACCCCCCTCTCTTCCCACAGGAGCGGTTTGTGGACCTATATGGGAATGATGCTGCTGCCGAGGTGAGAAAGGGCCAGGAGACCTTCAACAAATGGCTCCTGACCGGGGCGACGGTGGCAGGAGTGCTTCTGCTGGGATCCCTGCTGAGCCGCAAGTGAGCCCTGGCCGCCCCCGCCACGGCCACTCCGCTCCCGAGCACCGCCACCCATGCTGGGGGGGACGGTGGGGGGCAGCCCACCCGCCTCCCGGGCGAGCGCCCCGCTCCACGGCGCCTTGCCCCCCGTGCCGCCAGCCCCTGTCACCCGTAGCCCCCCTCTCATTTACCTTCCGTTGTGTTCCAAGGGCGCTGAGACCAATGCAGCAGCACTGCAGCCAGCAGCTCCCGCAGCGCTGGGCACAGCCAGGCAGCCAGGGGCTGGAGTGCTGGCTGGAAGGTGTCCCAGCCCTGCAGGGTCCTCTAGATCACTTTGAAGAGAATAAACAGACTTATTTTTGCATGTGTGAGTGCGTGCGTGTGTGTAGATGTGTCACTAATAGAAGGGGCCCCAGCCAGAGCAAAGGGTCGAGGTTCTGTGCCCCCCAACTCCAGCACACTCGGGTCCCAGGAGGAGGCAGAATGGGACAGAGCTTCCCTGCAGCACCCCTGTCCCGTCACTGCTTCCTCCAGGCAGAGCTTTTCCCTGTGGAGCGCGAGGGAGCTGGGAGGAAGAGGTGGAGGCTGAAGGTGAAGAGCTCTGCTGTCGCATCAGCCCCAGAGTCGCTTTCTCCCTGCAGTCAGCTGCTGGGAGCTGACAGTCACCAATGAGGATGGCGTCTCAGGCCCAGGGCTGTGCAGGGATCCTCCTCCTCTTCCTCCTCCTCCTCTTCCTCCCCCTGAATGTAGATTTCTGGGGGGCAGTGCGCATCCCTCCCCACCCCTGCTGCTCCCCAGGGCTGGCAGAGTGGGGTGGCAGATGAGGGTGAGCACTGTCCCCAGCCTGACAGTGGCTGGGCTCGGCAGAGAGTGTGGGGTACAGAGCCAGAGGGTGGAAGGGGCAGGGGGAGTGACGCTCCTGCCCTTCATGGGGGTGGCAGCAGGGGAAGGCAGGGCCCCAAGAGCAGCTGATCCATGGGGCCAGTGCAGGAGCGTGCCCAGGGGAAGTGGGAGAGAGGGCTGGCACCAGCAGAGAGCTGTCCCTGCGCCTTGGGGACCGCAGGAGCCACCAGCCTCTTCCACACTGCTGGTCCTGAGCACACAGGCAGCTCCCTGTCCCTGTGGCATGGCTGTGACAGGAGCCAGCAGAGGCAGAGGTGCCTGGCTTCTGCCCCCAACCCCCAATCTCATCCCTCTGTGCCGCTTCTGCTGCCTCCGGGGCACCAGACCTCCAGGCTTTGAGCTGAAATGAGCTTCAAAACCCCCCCAATCGTCCTTGGGAGCCCCCCACCAGCAGCCCCTGCTCTGCCTGTGTACATACCGCCCCTGCTCTGCTGTACAGGTCGAGTAGTTTTTAACTCATCTGTGAATACTCCCAATGCTATTTTTGTTATCTTGTCTGTCCGTATTTATGTGTGGGGCCGTGCTCCCTGCAGAGGCCGAGGTGGGGTGGGGTTGGGGGGGGGGGAAACCAGAGGCTCCCCGGGGGTCCTGTCTGGCCACTGAGCACAGAGTTGTGCTCCTGTGTAGGACCTGCTCCTGGTGCCAGGGGTGCCGGGGGTGCCGGGGTGCCGGGAGCGGGTTCTGCGTGGGGAGCAGGAGAATTAGCATTAGCCCGTCGAACGCTTCGGTTTGCAGGTGGAGGTGAGGCCACTAATAAACTTGTCATTGGAGCTGCTGGGGTTCTGTGGTCTTTGTGAGCAGGGGGGTGGGAGGGTTTGGGCAGGGGCTGCCCGCAGCGGGAGGGAGGGAGGGATGGAGGGAGGAAGGGAGGGATGGAGGGAGGAAGGGATGGATGGATGGATGGATGGAGGAAGGGATGGATGGATGGAGGAAGGGATGGATGGATGGATGGATGGATGGATGGAGGAAGGGATGGATGGATGGATGGATGGATGGAGGAAGGGATGGATGGATGGATGGATGGAGGAAGGGATGGATGGATGGATGGATGGAGGAAGGGATGGATGGATGGATGGATGAAGGGATGGATGGATGGATGGATGGATGGAGGAAGGGATGGATGGATGGATGGATGGATGGAGGAAGGGATGGATGGATGGATGGATGGATGGATGAAGGGATGGATGGATGGATGGATGGAGGAAGGGATGGATGGATGGATGGATGGATGGAGGAAGGGATGGATGGGGACAGGTCCTCTCCCTGCCTGGGGAAGGGTTGGGGTGCTCCAGAGGGGAAGCAGGAGGAGTGGGTGGGGTGGTGGTGGTGTCCTGAGGGATTGGTGTTTGGGGAGGGCTGTTGTGGCAAGGTGTCACCTGCCTGGGCAGGGCGGTGCCTGGCCGCCTGTCTCCAGCACCAGAGCCACACTCAGTGCTCATCTTGGGTCCTAATCCACTGAGCAGGAGGGCTGAAACGGGGCTCCTAGCTGCGCTGGGGGGCTGGTTTTGGGGTCGTGGGCTCAGCACCAGCGCGGAGCCGGGCAGGGGAAGCATCCACAGCAGCCACATTGGGGTGGGGGGGGTAAGGGGGGTGTGGGGTGATTACAGCCCCTCGCTGGATCCCACAGCCCGGTGTGGTTCCCCCCGCCCCGGTAGGACTCTCCCTGATGGCGGCTCAGCCTTCCCCACGACCCCCCGTGCCGCCGGGGGTTGGGCAGGGGACGGCGGGAGCGTGGGGGCGGAACGGGGCCCCGGGACCCGCCGCGGCCGCGGACACCAGCACCATCCCGTGGGCGAGAGGAGGAGCTGCGGCCGCTGCTGGGGGCTGGGGGCACCCGCACGGCCAGCGCACGCTCGGGGGGCGTGGGTGACACCCCCGAGAGCCACACCGCGCCCAGCCCCCCCGAGCCCCCCGAGAGCCACACCGTGCCCAGCCCCCCCGAGCCCCCCGAGAGCCACACCGTGCCCAGAGCCCCCTGAGAGCCACACCACGCCCAGACCCCCCGAGCCCCCCGAGAGCCACACCGTGCCCAGAGCCCCCCGAGAGCCACACCACGCCCAGACCCCCCGAGCCCCCCCGAGCGCCACACCGTGCCCAGAGCCCCCCGAGAGCCACACCGCGCCCAGACCCCCCGAGCCCCCCGAGAGCCACACCACGCCCAGACCCCCCGAGCCCCCATAGAGCCACACCGCGCCCAGACCCCCCGAGCCCCCCGAGAGCCACACTGTGCCCAGACCCCCCGAGAACCACACCGTGCCCAGACCCCCTGAGCCCCCCAAAAGCCACACCGTGCCCAGCACCCCTAAGCCCCCCACAAGCCCTGACCCCTCTGCACCCGCCAGTGCCGCGGGACCCCGGCACAGGGAACGGGTCTCCTCACCCCCAGCACAACCAGACCCTGGCCAGGAGCCAGGAACGGCTCCTGCCTGCGGGGGCTCCCCCAGCACCACACACTCCAGGTCAGGGTGAGCCACCCTCCCAGCTTTAATCCCTGCGGAGCCCCAGGGGGATGGATCGGGGGGTCCCACTGCCCAGCAGCTCTGCTGAGCCCCGGGGCCACGGCGGCATCGGCTGCCCCGGGCTGCTGGCAGGATGGTGATTTGGGGGGGGGACACACACGGCTCTTGGGGCCAGTAGGTTCCCACGAGGCAACTGGTCTCACGTCTTGTACTGGAGGTCGGTGGCGATGAGCACGAAGCCCTGTGGGGAGATGGTGTGAGGAGGGGGGGGGTGTGGAGGATGGGGTGGGGGGCACCAGGGTGAGGGAACAGTGGCAGCACCCACCTCCTGCAGGGAGAGCCGGGGGTTGTGCAGGCTGAGGCCGTGCAGGGCAGGCAGAGGGACGCCGGCTCGGAGCCGCTCTGTGGGGAGAGCGGAGCAATGGGGGGGGAGGTTGGCCCTGGGGCAGCCAGGGTGGGGCAGAGGACACAGGATGGGGATGGGGACCACACTCACTGTTTGCCCAGGGCACCCCGAAAAGCCACAGCCCAAATTTCAGCAGGGTCTCCAACTTCTTCACCTGCAGGACAAGCAGCACCCTGAGCCCAGGACGGGGCAGGCAGAGGGGGCTGAGGGGGCTGTGGGGCAGGCAGAGGGGGCTGAGGGGCAGGCAGAAGGGGCTGAGGGGCAGGCAGAAGGGGCTGAGGGGCAGGCAGGTCTCTGCTCCCCTGCCTGCAGAAGCACACATCAGCTCTGGCCTTGCATGGGGTCCCCAGCACCCCCAGACCCCACTCTCAGGGAGATGCAGAGCCCAAGGCTCCCCTTGGCTACCCCATCGTGCCCTCAGCACGGCCACTCACCTCTACTGGGCCCATGTGTGATGTCACCTGTGCCACGCTGAGCCTGGAGGGACAAAGCAGGGTGAGCACAGGGCACGGGGACATGGACTGTCCCCTCCCTGGGCAGGGACGGGCTGAGCTCCACAGCCAGGCTGGGAGCCTGGCAGGGGGGATCCTGGGTACCAGTGCCAGGGCAGCAGGTATGGATGAGAGCAGGGGACAGGATGGGCTCCAAACAAGGGATACAGCACCCAGGGACACCAATGACCAGAGGTGGAGAAGGGAGGGAGCTCCCTGGGGACGTCCATGAGGAGGCTGGACCCAGGCTGGGGCTGGGGACTCACCCTGTCAGGCTCACGGTGCCCCCGAGCCTGTTCCCAGTGATGGTTGGCTTCCCTGTCACGTTGGCATCCTGTAGCAAGCAGAGATGTTGGCAGGAGCAGGGCAGGGCCACATCTCCCAGCGCCACCACAGCCAGGAGCACAGGCAGGGCCCAGCCCAGCCCCTCAGGGTCAGGCCCTGCACCCTGGGCAGCACCAGACACTCACGATGTTCAGAAGGAAGGCAGGGACACGGGTGGCGTTGGGCAGCACCACGAAGGCCTCAGCAGAGGTGAAGAGGGTCCCGTGCAGGGCGCTGGGGTGGCAGGAGAGCTGGGGCTGCCGGCGGGCTGAGAGGTGCAGCTCCATGGGCTGGTCTGGGTAGAGCTCCTGCAGCTGGGGGGGAGAGGGCTGGGCTGGTACAGAGCCACCCCGGTGCCACCAGCACCGCGGGCACCAGCCCTGCCTCCCACCACTGGCCCATGTGCCTGGGCTGGGTGCAGGGTGGGCACTGCCTCCTGCCTTGCCCAAGGTCCGTTTGTCCATGTCCCATCCTGTATCCCATCTTCCCTGCATCCCATCCCTCCTGTGTCCATCCTGCCTGTGTGCCACACCATCTCCCACCCCTCCCGCATCCCATTCTGTGTCCCATCCCATACCCCATCCCACCTGCATCCCACCCCTTCTGCATCCCATTCTGTGTCTCATCCCATACCCCATCCCAACTGCATCCCACCCCTCCCGCATCCCATTCTACCTGTGTCTCATCCCACACCCCATCCCACCTGCATCCCGTCCCTCCCACATCCCATTCTGTGTCTCATCCCACACCCCATCCCACCTGCATCCCGTCCCTCCCACATCCCATTCTGTGTCTCATCCCATACCCCATCCCACCTGCATCCCACCCCTCCCGCATCCCATTCTGTGTCCCATCCCATACCCCATCCCACCTGCATCCCGTCCCTCCCGCATCCCATTCTGTGTCTCATCCCACACCCCATCCCACCTGCATCCCACCCCTTCTGCATCCCATTCTGTGTCCCATCCCACACCCCATCCCAACTGCATCCCACCCCTTCTGCATCCCATTCTGTGTCTCATCCCATACCCCATCCCACCTGCATCCCACCCCTCCCACACCCCATCTCACACCTCATCCCGTGTCCCACTCCCCCCAAGTCCCACCCTGTGTCCCACCCCCCTTGCCTCCCATCCCACCTCTGTCCCACCCCATGTCCCACCCGCCCCGTGCCCACCTGTGGGGAGAAGCCCCCGATGCTCTTGGTAGTCAGCTGGAGGGGGAAGCGGCGCGGGAGCTGGAAGGCAGCAGAGGAGTCAGGCTGCTGCTGCTGCCACCGGGGGGGCGGCGGGGACACCCCAGCGGGGCGCTGCGGCCGGCGCCGTCCCTACCGTGCTGCTGGCGATGCTCCTGCGCAGCGCCCCGGCCCTGAAGTACGCGGAGGCAGCTGAGTTGGCGACGAACTCGGAGACGGCCAGCAGCACCATGGGCTCCTGCTCCGCCCGCAGCGCCGCGGGCAGCGCCCCGGGCAGCGCCAGGGGCACCGGAGAGGAGGGTCTCTGCTGGCACATGCCCGCCCTGAAGAACTCCCCCTGCACAGGCAGACGGACGTGAGGCTCAGCCCAGCGCTCCTGCACCTGCGTCCCAGACCCATCCCGGGGCTGCCCGAGCAGCGTTACCTTGAGGGCGACGTCCCCGTGCTGGGCGGTGACGGCCGGTTGCCCCAGCAGGGAGTGGTCGATGGTGACAAAGTGGTCCAGCTGAGTGCACACTGCAGGGACACAGGGACAACGTGGGGGGGGGGGGGAGTGGGACTGCTGGCCACCTCCCACAGCCCTGGTCCCACAGACTACACTGGGAACTGGGTCCCTGCACAGCTCCCCCCCAGCCCGATCCCCTCCTGCCCCAGCCACAGTCCCCTCACCCACCTGCCATTCGCTTTAGGGCATCCTCCAGCCTCAAGATGCCTCTGCGGAGCTCAAGGCAGAGCTGGAAGAACAGGGTGTCAGTAAGCTCATGGATGGGGGTCCCCAAGCCACCCACTGAGCCCATCATCGGGGGGGGGGACACAGGCACGCCAACAGCCCATGGCACAGGGTGACACCCACCTGTTTGTTCAGCTCCTTCCGCAGGGATCTCTGGAGCAGTGGTGCCAGCAGGTTGTAGAGCCAGCTGTGGGGCAGAGCAGGGTCCTCAGACCACCCTACAGCACCCCAGCCTCCCCCTGCCATCTGGGGGCATTGGGGAGTCCCTGCATGTTGGGGACAGGAGGGGAACGGGGGGTCCCAGCAATACCTGTGCCCACTGTGAAACTCCATGTGCAGGTGGGTGCCGTGGGTGTCACAGCTGCTGTTCCACACCACGGGGCGGCCGTCACCATCCACCCCCACCCCCAGCACCACCTCCATGGCCAGGTCATTCATCTGGACCTCGATGGAACCTTTGTCCTGTCTGGGGACAGAGCGGGTGAGCATGGCAATGGTGGTGTCCCCAAGCTGCTCAGGTCCCCAGCCCTGTGCCCCACGCAGGTGAGGACTCACAGTGCACCCATCTGTGCTTCCCAGTCGGCGCTGAGCCCGAGGCGGGCACGCTGCAAGGTCAGCTTCAGCCCCACGTCCTCCACAAAGCCCAGGGCAGAGTCGTTCATCTGCAGCTCGTGGACGCGGATCCTGCACGACACGGGCGGGTTGGGCTCGTGGCTGTGCCCAGGGCACGGCTGGTTTGGGGACAGGGACCCTGCGGGCAGCTCTTACCGGGGCACGGCGTAGCTGAATGTGCCCAGGAGTGGCCTGACGTAGGAGCCCCTCAGGTTCAGCTCGTGCTCCTTCAGCAGCAGTGACTGGAGCTGCTCCAGCCCGAAACGCCGACCTGGGATAGAGCAGGGATTTGGGGAAAGGTGCCAGGGAAGGGGCTGGGGAGCCAGTGGGGCGAGCAGGTGGGTCTAGAAGACCCTTCCATCCCCCATCCCAGGTAGTCTGGACATGGTCCCCCCTCCACCCCCTGCCTGGTTCCCCCCAGGTGGGCACGAGACTCACCGAATTCCAGTGCCCTGCGGCTCAGCCGGGCCCTGACGCCAGGGTTGGTGCCAGCCACGGGCACGCAGGGAGTCAGCAGGAGCAGGAGGCAGAGCCATGCCCGCCACCGTGTGCCCTGGGGATGGTGCCAGGACCTGGAGGCTGGAGCAGAGGACATGGCTGTGGGACGCCCAGGCGCTGCAGAGACCCTGTCCCCACATCCCAGCCCAGCTAGGACTTTTATCAGGGTCAGGGAACCCAAGGTGACATCAGCCTCCCGAGCACACGCAAGGGCCAGCGCGACACTCTCGCCACCGAAAGCCCAGCCTTGCCCAACGCCTGACTCAAAGGGGAAGCCGGTTCCCCTGTTGTTTCCCACTCATCCCCTCCATGGGAGCAGAGAAAAGCAGGGTCCCGTGCCACCCCGCAGCGGGATCCCCACCCTGGGGGTGCGTGGGAGCTGGGGGGCACTGGCCAGGGCTGCTCATGGCGGGGGGATCTGCGGCTGATGTGGGGACATGCAGGGACCCGGCCGGGCCAGGGTGCCCAGGGGCTTTGGCTGTACCCAGCTGAAGGTGATGGGGGAGCAGGGCAATGTGGGGAGTTGTTCCTGGGACGGGGGGCTGCACCAGGAGGACAGGGCCCAGTCTGCTTGTACCAGGGAGCAGCGGCCGTCCCCGCTTTGGGAAGGGCTCTGGGGACCTTGCATAGGGGCGCAGAGACCTCGGTGGGGGTCAGGGTGGCCAGGGCATGGCAGCAGCCCCCCAGGGCCGCGGTGTGACGGGAAGGTCAGGACAGTCAGAGCGAGAGCAGAACTGTGCAATCCCCTCCAAAAAGCCCCAGCCGCAGGGGAGGAGCTGCCTGGGCACCCAAACCGCCGCCGGCGGGACCGTCCCCCAGCGGGCGAGCCCCTCTGGCTGGATGGTGCCATGGGCTACAGCTGCCAGGGGCTCAGCCAGATGCCTGCTTGGATCCAGCCTGGGGGCAGCACCAGGGATCCAGGGATCCCTCTGCAGGATGGCAGGGCCCCATCCCAGCACCATGGGGGGACAAAGGACCCATGGATGACCTCACCAGAGGGACCAGAGCCCACTATAACACACCTTACAGACCCCTCAAGAGCACCAGAACCCACTATAACACACCTTACAGACCCCTCAAGAGCACCAGAACCCACTATAACACACCTTACAGACCCCTCAAGAGCACCAGAACCCACTATAACGCACCTTACAGACCCCTCAAGAGCACCTGGTGGAACCCCAGTGCCACCAACCATGGCTGCAGTGATGGCCATGACCCCAGTGATGGCCATGACCCCCAGCAGCGACCCAAAGGCCAAGACCACCCCTGGTTCCCAGCCCCATGCCCACCACAGCCCACCCATCCCCAGGTGCCCCCACCCTCAGTCTCACCGTGGCAGGCAGCCGTGGTGCCCCACGCTGCAGGGGTGGTGGGTCCTGCCGTGGGTCTGCGCTCTGCCATGTCCCCAGGGCTGTGTGTGGCTCTGAGCAGCGGGGAGCAGCTCTGACGCCAATGTCCATCCCTGGGGCAGCCGGGCTGGTCAGACCAGAATGTCACTCAGTTCCCCGGTCCCTAATCCCTCTGGGATGAATCAGGTCCCATCAAAACAGCGCGGGGACCGATCAGGGTGCAGGTAGCCGCAGGGCTGGGCCCTCCCTGGGGCTCTCCCGGCACATCCTGGTGCGGTGCATCCGGCATCCTGGCACGTGGAGGGTGGCTCAGCCCCGCTCTGAGCCCGGCCCGGCTCCCCGCAGCCCCCTCCCCGGCTCCCCACAGCCCCCTCCCTGCTGTCCCCACTGTCCCCGGCTCCGGCCTGTGGCAGCCGCAGCCCCGAGGCGCGGTGATGGCCGGGGCTGCACCGCAAGGGCTCGGCCACCCCCGCACCGCTCCCAGCCCAAGCAGAGCCCCCAGGTCCCCGCTCAGCCCGGGCCGGGACCCTCCAGGCTTCTCCGGGAGGGCGGCCCGGGCCGTGCAGTGCGAGGAGGCACCGGGAGAGGGACCCACCGCCGCGGCGGTGCCGCTCCGGGACCGAGCGGGGGCCGGTGGGGCAAGGGAGGTCACCCACGGGGACCCAGCGCCCACCCCTCTCCCTGCACGTCCCCTGCTGCCCCGTCACAGCCAGGACAAGTGTGGGCGGGCCAGGCCGTGTCCCAGGTCAGGGCACTCGCCCCTGGCCGACCCCCTGCCAGGGAATCCGCCGGGATGGGGAGCCCCGAGTGTGTGCACCCCGACACACGTGGCTGTGACCGTGTGAACACACACAAAAGCTTGTGCAGAGCTGCACCCAGGGCTGGCCAACCCCGGAGACACCTGGCTGCAGCACCCAGGGGGCAGGTAGGGCCCTGCCACGGCAGCCCCAAGCCGGCCTCTTCCTCCAGGGGTCGTTGGGGGAGCAGAGGCCCCCTCCACACCCTAATTTGCCCCCACCAAGCCTGTAGGAATGTCCATAGCAACTGCTGCAGGAGGCAGTGTGTCCCCAAGGCATCTGTGAGTCACGGGGGCAGCTCAGGCCAGCACCCGTGCCTGAGGCACCCCCAGCCCGCAGGGTTGCACAAGCCCTGATGCAATTTCCTTCTCCCAAAAAGCTCGTCCAGCCCTGGCTCTCCCAAGCAGGGCTTGCACAAGGGTAACCAGAACTGCAGGGACAGCACCAGCGGGGCCATAACTAGCAGCAGCCCCCGGGGCTCGTACCCAGCTCTCCCTGGGGGCCACACAGCAGGGACAGTCCCCTGCAGCATCACACTTGGGCCATCTGCAACCCAACCTCATCCCCCACCCTGGGAACCACAGGAACGCTGCAGGGCACAGGTGGCCCTATGGGGAAATGAGGTGAGGACAGGCCCAGACTCACTGCAGCCCAGTGAGAACACAACTCCACACACCCACCCCCCACTGCACACAGCCCCCTGGCACTGCCCCCTCCGTGCCACCATCCTCTCAGGGCACCTGCCCAGGGGAAAGGCAGCACCACTGGGATGCACCAGAGAAACTGGGGTGCAAGCTGTCTTTCACATGCCTCCCCCCGCCTCAAACAGCTCATGCCTGAGCCCAGGCAGCAAGAGGTGGAGCAGGACAGGGACCCCACGGGAACTGCTTGACCCCAGAAGCTCTGGGGGGACACAGTGGGGACCCACAGACCCCAGCACACCAGCACAAGGAGGGCAACAGTGACCAGCCCATCAGAGAACCCCACCACAGCAGCCTGACCCCTGTGCCACACAACACACCCCCCAGCCCACCCCAGAATCCCCCCAGTTTCATGCTCCCAGGGAAGAACCCCAAAGCCCGGGGCGGGGGGGGGGGGGGGAGAGGGAGCAAGAGACCTGCCTGGTCATCAGGGCTTGTTTAATAACAAAACTCCAGCTATTGTAGAACAATATTCTCCAGCATCATTGTAATATACAATACAGGGAATGCTCTCAGCAATCTGAGAAGGATATGTCCCGTGCCCGCGGGCAGCACCCCTTGCCCAGCCTGCGGGACAACCCCCCCGCGACAGCCCTGCCAGGGGAGGGGGCCACAGCCGTGCCCCGGGGGTCCCGGGATGCAGGCGAGAGGCGGCGCTCGGAGCCGGGCTCCCGGGGATGTCCGTGGCAGGTCCCGAGTGGTCTCAGCGGCACAAGATCTGGTCGGCAGCGGCCATGCACGGAGCCTGCGGAGGAGGAGAAGGCAAAGCGACCGGTCAGTGCTGGGCAGGGCGGCCCCGGGGGTGACGAGGCTGGAACGGGGCAGAAGAACACAGCACCCAGGGAAGAGGGCAGCGCGGTACTGAGCGGGAGGCTCCGGACAGCCCAACCGGAGCGGGTCGGTGCTCGGAGGGTCCTCACTCACCTCGGGGGGGTCCCCGGCGGCGGCGGGACGGGGGGGTCCTCGCTGCAGCGCCAGCTGCAGGTCCCAGATGTAGTCGATGACGTGCTGCAGCAGCTCCACCTTGGAGACCCGCCGGTGCCTGGGAAGGGTCGGCACCAGCGCCCGCAGCCGCGAGTAGCAGCCCTTCATGTCGTAGAGCAGCGCGGCGGCCGCCTGCTCCGCCGCTCCCGGGGACATCCCGGGGCCCGGCCCGCAGCGAGCGGCCTCCCCGGGCCGCACGGCTTTCAGCGCTCCGCCGGCACCCGCGGGCAGCGGCGAGGGGGCGGCGGCGGCGACCTTCATGGCGGGGCCGGTGCGGGGCCGGTGCGGGGAGCGGCAGCGGAGCCCCGAGAGCGGACAGCCGGCCGCGCGCGCCGGCGCGCCATTTATAGAGCGCCCGCACCGAGGGGGCGGGGCCTCGAGGAGCGCCGCAGCCAATGGCGATGCCGCAGGGACGCGGAAGGCCACGCCCACCCCATTCATTTCCCCCCCCCCCCCCCCCCGAAGGGCGGAGCCTTAAAGGGACAGTGCGGGGCGGGGGGCTGCGGGGTGCGGGGGGTTATCAGGGTGCGGAGCGTCCCGCGGGGTCCCGGTGTTGGGGTCCCTGCAGCCGTTGTTTTCCCGCCCACAGCCCGGTGCCCCCCTCCAGGCCCCCGCGATGCTCCTCCGGGCCCCCAGCCCCCCCGCACTAGCCGGGCCCCCCGCCGCCCCCCCCTCCCCGGCGGCTCAGACCGTTAGACGCCAGGGTCGTGACGTCACCCATTCATAAAACCCCGCGTGCTGTCAGCGCGGCGCCTCGCGGGCGGTGCCCATGGCGACGGGAGGCGGGACGGGGCACCTGCAGCCCGGCCTGGGGACCCCCACGGGGACACGGGGGTACGGACATCCCCACCGGGAGCGAGCCCGTTCCCATCGCCCCCGGTTCGGAGTCTCCCGCCCCGGGACCTTTCCCGCTGTCCCGGGGATGAAACCCCCGCGGAGCTCCGAGGCTGGGGGGGGGGTCCAGGCTCGGGTCCCCCGGGGGAGGGGGCCGGGCAGAGGCAGGGTAGGAGGGGGGCGCTGGGTGCAGCTGCGGGGGGGGAGCGGGAGCAGGTCGCACCGGGGCGGCTTCAGCCTCCGTGCGAACCCGCAGCCGGTGCCGGAGTTGGGATCCGGGCGGCACTTGGCGTCGCTGCGGGGAGGCGCAGCCGGGGCTGGAGCATCGCGGAGGAGGAGCCCCCAGCCTCCAGCCCACCCCAAAAAGCACGAGGTGGTGCGGCAGCGAGCAGGGGCTGCTGCACACGTCGGGGGGGGTGTGGGGGGGGCGTGGGGGGGGCTGTACAGACACGGCCACACGATGTGGGGACACACACAGACACGCAGGAAGAGTCACACAGATACACAGACCTGGGGACACACACACGTGTGTAAGTGCATGCACACACACAGGCACGTCTGGCTGGACACACAGGCACACCTATGCACTCTGGTGCACACACACCCCACCCTGCACACCAATGCATGAGCCAGGGTGCTAGAACCATCCTTGCCACCCCCCGTGCACCCTGCCAGGCTGTGCTCAGGGGCCAGGGTGCCCTGCCACCTTGGTGGCCACAGCAGGAAGCCACACTGGGCTGTGCCAGGAGCAAAACCCGTGCAGGGCTGGTGCACCCCAACAGCACAGCACTGGGGTACCCTCACCCTGCACAGTGCCCAGCTCCCCTCAGCTCACCCAGGGGACAGGGCTGTCAGTGTGGGCTGCATGGTGGCAGTGGCACTGCTGTGGTGGCCCTTTGTGGTGACCCAGCCACAGGGATGGCTGGGACATCTTGTACCTTGTTTTTTTTTGGACAATGTGTCGTTCAGGCTGGCCCCAGAGTGGGTGCAGAGGCACAGGGTGCCCTGCCCTTCGTGGGGGTGGGCTGGGGGCCAGACCCCCTCCATGCCCACGCCTGGCTGTACGCAGAGCAGCTGCAGCCTGCCCAGCCATACAGGGAGCTGAAGACCTCCCCTCTTCTTCCTCTCTGGGGGGTGGGAGGCAGCAATCCTGGACACCACGGATGGACTTTAACCCTGGCAGCCTGGCTGGGGGGGCAGCTGCCTCCCTCTGTCCCTCCCTCAGTCCCTCCTCCCCGTGTCCCCCGTCCGGGTGCAGTGTCGGTTCCCAGGGTGGGCACGGCTCTGGGGTCACCCCCTCCATTCAGGGCTCGGCGGAGGGCCCGGTGCTGCCCGGTTCCCACCGCGGCTCTCAAAGCTGCTAATTAGCCCCCATCTGGCAGCGGCGGCCGGGCCGCGGCGGGGAGGCCGGGGACATTGTGCACAGGAATGCCTTTCAGCGCGGCCGGCACCGCCAGCTGCACCAACAATGCCCCGCGGCCCGCCGGGTGCCCTCCCCACAGCCCTGCCTACTGGCCACCCCGGGCAGCCTGGGAGCCCAGCCGGGCTTGGCCGCTGTGGTGGGTGTCGTGGCACATGCGGCACGGTCACCCCGGCTGCTGCTGGGCCTGACCCCTGGGATGTCCCTGGCTGCAGGATGGCCTGGCTCTGGCTCTGGCTCTGGCTCTGGCTCCTCTGGCTCTCTCGGGGTTGGGGTGCTGTGACCAGAGATGGGGTGCTGGAGTTGGGGCAGCCAGTGTGGCACTGTGGCACTGCTCTGGCTGCAGCCTGGTGTGGGGTCCTGGTGTGGGGACCCGGTGAGGGGTCCCAGTGCGGGGTCCCGGTGCAGGGCCCTGGCACAGGGTCCCAATACAGGCTCCCAGTGCAGGGTCCCGATGCAGGGGTCCCAGTACAAGGTCCTGGTGCAGGGTCCCAGTGCGGGGTCCCAATACAGGGTCCCGGTGCAGGGTCCCAGTGCGGGGTCCCAGTGTGGGGTCCCGGTGCGGGGTCCCAGTGCGGGGTCCCAGTACAGGGTCCCGGTGCAGGGTCCCAGTGTGGGGTCCCAGTGCGGGGTCCCGGTGCGGGGTCCCAGTGCGGGGTCCCAGTGTGGGGTCCTGGTGCAGGGTCCTGGCACAGGGTCCCAGTGCGGGGTCCCGGTGTGGGGTCCCGGTGCAGGGGTCCCAGTACAGGGTCCTGGCGCAGGGTCCCAGTGCGGGGTTCCGGTGCAGGGTCCCAGTGCAGGGTCCCAGTACAGGGTCCCAGTGCAGGGTCCCGGCGCAGGGTCCCGGCCAGCGCAGCCCGCGTTGTCCAGCAAGACAGATCGCTTCATTTCCATGTCAATTCTGGGAACGGGCCGTGCGGTGCGGTAACAGCGGCCTCGGCCATATGGCGCTGGCTGCGCTCGGCACTGCCGGGGGGGGGGGCGGCTGCTTTGCGCGGAGCAGGGGTTGCCCGGCAGCCGAGCACATCAAAGCCTCCGGCCGCCCCCTGCCCCGCCGGGACCACACAGGGCACGGCCACGCCAGGCCGGCGAGGGGCCGCCGGGGGCTGCCTGTGCCGCGGTGATGATGGGGACAGGGGACAGGCAGCACCCAGCCCCGGCAGCACCCAGCGCTGCGCTCGGGCACACAGGGCTCTAGGGTGAGCGGGAGGGATGGAAGGACGGACAGTGCAGATGAGGATGGGTTCCCTCCCTTCCCCCAGTGAACAGGACCCCCAAAGCCGGGCTCTCCTGCCCAGGCTGGGAGCTGGGCTCCATCCAGCTTTCCTCATTCCATGCCATGGGCTGCAGACCGGCCCTGGGGACGCGCAGCCCTCTGCCCCTGGGCTGTGCAGAGCCGTCACCCCCCCAGCCCCTGCTCCCTGCCCGCAGGATGATGCTGAGCCAGGGCACAGCTGGAGAGGGGCTGAGGCCTGAGAAAGCCCCTGCGCGCTCCCCTGCCGCGTTCTCCCTTCCCGGCCGCGGCTCCATCCGCTGCAGCCCAGACCAGCTGGAGCCAGGCGGCCCTTCCTGGGATTTATTCCAGTTTCCTGCCCCTCCTCGCCGGCCGGCCGGGGCTGGGGCTGCTCTGCTGCTTCCTCTCCCAGCTTGCGGCCGCCAGCTGGGCGCCACCGCCGGCACCGGCCACCCCCAGGACCCCAGATCTCGCTGCTGGCACCCCCCACTCAGCCCCACACAGGGACTGCAGCCCCCAGCACCCATCCTGCTCCTGGCTGCGGCGGGGAGGCTCAGCATGGCTCTGGGGACAAGGAGCCCCAGTGTCCTCCACTGGCATGAGCAGTCCCCAAAGGCATGAGCATTTGCATCCGGGGGGCTCCTGTGCACCCCAACTTCAGACCATCCTGCCACGCTGCAATCCCTGGCAGGACCTTGGCACATGGGGAGGTGCCTGGGGGCTCCCCCCTCCCAGCAGGCACCTACATTGGTACCCAACCCACCCCCTCAGCCGTGAGCAGCGGGGCAGGGTGGCTCCATCCCCTATCCCAGCTGAGCAGAGCTCTGTGGATGGAGGTTTCCTGCCAGAGCTGGTGTGTTCACACTTCCGCAGCTCCCCCCAGCCGGAGGGGACCCCATGGTGAGGGGAAGGTGGCCCAGCAGCAGCCCAGACAGAGCGGAGCCACACGGCTGCCGCAGGGCCCAGGTGCAGCAGAGGCAGCGGGCCCAGGGCTGCTGAGGCGCCAGCTCCACTGTGGGCTCCTTGCAGGGCCCAGCACGCTTGCTTCCTCCAGCCCAGCCCTGGCTTATCGGCCGGGCAGGGTGAGGGGCGACCTCGCTCTGCCTTCCCCAGGCCTTCCGCTCCCTGCAGCCCTGGGAAGGCTCCCGGCTCACCCCTGCACGCAGGGCTGGCACCAGCATCCCTGAGCTCTGCAGAGCGGTGATGCCAAGGCTTGGGGTGTCACACACGACCCCCAACCTGCTCCTGCACGCTCAGGGACGGGCGTGAGGCCACCGTGGCACTGGGCTCCCACCACCCAAAGCCAGGGGCTCCATCACGGCACGGCGCAGGGCCCCAGCTCAGGGCAGGGTGCTGAGCCCCAGAGCGGGGCCAGCGTGGTTTTCCACTGGAGGCTGGTGAAATCACATCTGGAGTCTAGACTCAGCGACTCCGTGGGTCGGGTCTGGCGGCTGTGCTGTGCCCGGACCCTGCTGCACACTGTTTGCTTAGCTGGAGGTATTTAATTGGAATTCAAGTGGCCCCTCTTGTTTTTGCGGACAGGGCTGTTGGGAAAGGAGCTGCAAGTCATAGAAAACATCTGTAGGAGCCTGCAGAGGGTCATTAGATGGCAGAACACGCGGCGCCACTTCCAGCGCTCGCAGCCGGCGCAGGGAAGAACGGCTCAATACGGCTTTTGTGGAGGGGCTGCCAGGCCAGCACACTCTCTCTGTTTGTTCTGGCAGTGGGCACGGCCAGAGGGACGCAGGATTCTCTGCACTCCCACTCTGGGGGGCAGGGGGGACACTGCTGGTGCTGCAGAACACGCGAAACTGGTCCCAGTGGAAGTTGAGGCGGCTGCTGGAGCTTCCCCTGGCTGCTGCAGCCCCCTGCCCGCTCCAGCCCCTTGCCCACAGGGGATGCAGACTGGTACCTGGCGCCTTGTGATAAGGGGGGACAGACCACCCTGCCTTTACCCCACTCTGGGAGTTGTTCGGGCCTTCCCCAGGCTGTGGGGACACAGAGCCAGCTCATCGAGCCCCCACTGTGCTCCCACACCCCAATCTTCACTCACCCACCCCACTCCAGAGCCAGACCCCAGCTCAACCCCACCTGGGCACAGACGGAGGGGTCAGTGACCACATATGGGTGCTGCAGGGTGGGGGGGAAGCAGGCTGAGGCTGGCTGGGGGAAGGCCGAGCACCAGAGGAGCGGGAGGGGGAAGGGGCTGGTCACTTGGAAACAGCCAGACAACGGCCACGGGCCCCACAGGGAGAACAAGGCTGCTGGGGAGCTGTGATGCTGATCCCAGTGCTGGCCCAGAGGCTGAGCAGGGGCTACACCAGTATCCTGGAGCCAAGGCAGGGGCTGGCAGCTGGGGAGCTGTGATGCTGATCCCAGTGCTGGCCCAGAGGCTGAGCAGGGGCTACAACCAGTATCCTGGAGCCAAGGCAGGGGCTGGCAGCTGGGGAGCTGTGATGCTGATCCCAGTGCTGGCCCAGAGGCTGAGCAGGGGCTACAACCAGTATCCTGGAGCCAAGGCAGGGGCTGGCAGCTGGGGAACCGTGATGCTGATCCCAGTGCTGGCCCAGAGGCTACAACCAGTATCCTGGAGCCAAGGCAGGGGCTGGCAGCTCATCCCCAGCACGGCCAGCCCAGCAGCTCCTTCCTTCAACATGGTTTAATATGAGAGAAAGCAAATGCACAATACAAAATTTAAAAACCGGCCTGTGGTTGCCCCCCCCCACCTGCCCTGCGCCCCCGTGGGGGAGGAACAGGCAGAGGGGGTGAGGGTGCGGCCCCGGGGGGCCGGGAGGGGGGCTATGCAGCATACATCCATAGCCCCCCGGGTGGCTGCTCCCACACACACAACACAATGCTCTTGCACAATTGTTTCGTCGTCTGTCACTGGCAGAGGGTCTGGAAGGGCCCCGGCCCAGCGGCGCCGGCTCGGCCCAAGGGCAAGGTCACTTCTCCTTCCTGGCGGCTTCTGTCTCTCCTCTGGAGGCCCCCGGCGCTTCCCTGGGGGTCGAGCTCTCCTCGTAGCTGGGGATGAGAAGGGTAAGAGGGGGGAGTGAGTGGTACCAGGCGTTCTCTGCGGGCAGGGACAGCCCAGCCTGCGGCCACAGGCGTGGGGTCTGCCCTGCCCTGTGAGGAGGGGGTGGGCTCCAGCCAGCAGCATCCCATGTGTAGGAAACCCAACGGGGCTCCTGTGAGGAGCAGCTGAGGGAGCTGGGGGTGTTAACTTAGAGAAGAGGAGGCTGAGGGGAGACCTGATCACCACCTACAACTACCTGAAGGGAGGTTATAGAGAGATAGGTGATGGTCTCTTCAGCCAGGGGACAGGAGATAGGACAAGGGGCAATGGGCTCAAGCTGTGCCAGGGCAGGGGCAGATTAGATGTTAGAAATAAATTTGTTACTGAAAGAGTTGTCAGGGCTGGAACAGGCTGCCCAGGGAGGGGCTGAGTCACCTTCCCTGGGGGTGTTCAAAAAAAGGGGAGATGAGGTACTCAGGGATCTGGTTTAGTTTAGGATGAGAATGGTTGGACTTGATGATCTTAAAGGTCTTTTCCAACCCTGTGATCCTGTGAGAGCCCAGCACTGTAACACCCTGCAGCCCCCTCCAGTGATGGGGTGCACACGGGCAGGGGGCTAGGGCTTCCCCCAGCCAAGCCTTCAGGCCAGCTCTGTGCCCCAGGGGCTGTGTTCACTCCTGAGAGCACTGCCAGAGATCCTGGGTGGCACCACGCTTCCCCCCACTGCCACACCAGGGGCCAAGCGCTGGTGCCTGTGGGGCTGGTGAGTGGGGGGGGGGAGCTGCAGCAAGCCCAACAGTGGCTCCTCCAGCTTCAAACCCCCTCCCCAAGCTGTTCCTTGTGCCCTGGAGAAGCAACCCAGGAGCGCTGCCTTCCAGCAGGAAGCACCAGGGTGACACAGATGTCAAATTCCCTCTCAGCTTTACAGTCTCTCCCCTCAGGGAAGCCAGCCCACAGCAGCAGGGTGACAGCCACGAGCCTGTCCAGGGAAAAGGGAGAGCTGGGACCAGCCCCTACCTGGGCAGAGCGACAGAGAGAGGGCACCGTGTGCTGCCTACATGGCACTGGGGCTTTGCTGCCGGCGCCGGCGGGGACAGGGCAGCTTCTGCTGCATGGAGTCAGCAAGGCTGGCTGGAGAGCCCGACACGCTGGGGAAGTGGGTAAGTCTCGGTGTGTGTGGCAAGATTTCAGCAGAGGATTCATAGCTGCAGGAGAGAGAGGAAGCAGGAGGGGACAGGGGGCAAGAGGAGAGCAGAAAGAGGGGAGGGAGGGAAAGGGAAAAAAAAAAAGCAGGAGAGTTTTGGCGTGAGACTGTTGTGAGCCCAGCACCCTGTGCAGGCAGGATGCTGTCCCCTCCAGCTGCCAGCACCAGCTCAGGCTGGGGTGGGCCTGGGGCCACGCTGGCAGGCTCCTGCCTGCACTGCCCTTGCCTGCATGCCCCAGGGCAGGGCTGCAGCCTGGAAGAGCGAGGGCTGAGACCTGGGGAAGGCAGCTCCTGCTGGCACGGGTAGAGCCAGGCAGCTGGAGCCCATGGGAAAACAAGCCTGGGCACTGGGAAGGCAGCAGCAGAGCAGCCCAGGTGCTGTGCAGGCAGCAGACACACAGCAGGCCCCTTCCTGCCACCCGAGGACAGCACATGTAACTGGCTTCCCACTGCTGACAGCTCAGAGAGGAAGAGTGAAGGTTCCTGCCTGCCCAGGGAGGCTCAGCAAGGCTGGGAGTCGTGAAACCAATCCTGATGTTACCCACCTCTGCTCCATCAGGCCCCCTTCCCGGGCCTGCAGCACAGATCTGCCTGCTCCCACACTCCCCACAGCACTGCCCATGCTCCCCAGCCCCTCACTGCCCCTCTCAGGGCATCTGCCCACCCCTGAGAGGCACCGTGAGCAGGCAGCAGGATGGCAGAGACCACAGGGGAGCTGCCAGCTCCGGGCTGCCAGGGGTGCAGGGAGGAGCTGGGTGCAGCAGAGCTACACCTGGTGGGATTCCTGTGGTGAGAGCTGCTGCCCTCCAGGCATGAGCCCCATCTCATCCCACTTCCTCTGCCTGCAACTGGAGTCACTTCAGGGGGGCCTGACCCCAGGGCCATGAAGATTGCAAACCCCCAGCCTCCCACGCTCAACAAACAGGGGGCAGCTCTTTGCTGCTGGAGCAGCTTGTGTGAGGGTACCAGCCCCCTGTGTCCAGCTGCCAGGCCCTGTGAGCACCTCGCTGCCAGGCTGGCCAGACCTGCACCTCATCTTTCCCCAGTTTCCTGGGGCAGGAGGTGTTGCTGCTGTGAGCTGGTGAGTCACAGCGCTGGGGAGAGCGGCTGCAGGATCCCAGGTGCACAGGAAGGACGATCCCAGGACACCCAGTGCCTGCAGCAGCGAACATCAAAGGCCAGGCAGGTGCGGCAGGGCTGGGAGCTGGCCCAGCTGACAGCACGCTGGGAACAGGCATACCTCCATCTCCCAGGGGAGGGGAAGGAGGGGAGGGCAGCACCTCCCTGCTGTGCCCCAGAAAGGTGCTGGTTTCTCTCTGAGCTGGCTGGGGGCTCAGACAGGGCCCTGTGGGCAGGGGCAGCCCTGGAGCAGGGAGGCTGGGGGGTACATGGCCCCGTTTGGGATAGATGTTCTGCTTCCTCCCCCTCTGCTCTGCCCTGCTCAGGCCCCACCTGGAGTTTTGTGTCCAGCTCTGGGCTCCCTGGGATCAAACAGCCAGGGATCTCCTGGAGAGAGTCCAGAGGAGGGACACAGAGATGCTGAAGGGCCTGGAGCATCTCCCCTGTGAGGAAAGGCTGAGTGAGCTGGGGCTGTTCAGCCTGGAGAGAAGAAGACTAAGGGGGGACCTGATTAATGTTTATCAATAGCTGAAGGATGGGATGCAGGGGGACATGGCCAGCCCCTTCTCAGTGTCTGTGGGGACAGGACAAGGGGCAATGGCTGCAAGTTGGAGCATAGGAAGTTCCCCACCAACCTGGGAAAGAACTTTTCCCCAGTGAGGGTGAGGGAGCCCTGGGCCAGGCTGCCCAGGGGGGTGTGGAGTCTCCATCTCTGGAGAGATTCCAGCCCCGTCTGGACACCGCCCTGTGCAATATGAGCTGGGGAGCTGCTTTGGCAGGGGGTTGGACCCCAGGAGCTCTGGAGGGCCCTTCCAGCCCCTGGGATTCTGTGATTCCTCTGCTTGAGCCATCCTCAAACAAGCAACAACACTGGGCCACTGCTGAGCCTCGAGCAGAGAGCCAGCTCCCAGGCAGGGCAAGGCTGTGCTCCCCAGGGCTCAGAGGGGACAGTCCTGGCAGGACACCAAAGCTGCCCACTGAGAGCAGACAGGGAAATGCCCTGGCAGGCTGATGGGCCTGACTGCAGCAGCACAGATCCCTTTCTCCACACCCAGAGTTCCCAGGGCAGGGGGGGACAACTGCAAACCAGGATCCCTCACTGAGGGAGGAGGCTGGGATGTGCTACAACCAGCCCTGGCTGCTCTTGCAGCTGGATCCAGCTCCGTTCTCCCCCACCCACAGGCCCTGGGACACAATGACCAAGTATCTCAGCACCAGGTGTGCAGTCCCACCCTCCCCAGCCTGCCAGGGTTTGTCACCGGGGTGTAAAGCAATCCCAGATGCTGCTGGTGCCGCACCAAGGCTCCCACCCTGCTCCCAGGGGTGGCTGGAGCCAGGGCTGGCGTGTCCAGACACAGTTCTGCTCCCTCCACCCTTGCACGTGTGCTCACACAGGCAGAGCGTGCCCAGAGGAGCCCAGCCTCCCAGCTGTGCCCAGCCACGGGCACATCTGCAGGCTCCAGCGCCACGGGCACGGCAGCTCCAGCCCCAGCTGCTGCTCACCTGAACATTTCAGTCACTTCTCCCTTTGCCAAGGCCACAAGAAGGGGGAACCCGATGCAGGCAGGGACCAGGTAGAGAAGAGCAGGCTGTTGGGGTGGGAAACAACTGTTAAAGCAAAGCACACATCACCCCACACCCCAGGGAGGAGTGTGAGGCGAGCTGACCCTGTCCCCTCTGCACCCTTGTCTGTCACAGAGGATTAAGACCCCAGAAAGTGGCTTCAAGAGCCAAGTTACAACACACAAAACCTTTGCTGGGAGGTCTGGTGGGCCATGAACACACTGAGGGCCCCCCAGGGCAGAGCAGCAGCAGCAGCCACGGTGTGTGTGCCCCCAGACCCTTCAGAGCCACAGAGCAGCCTGGCTGAGGTGCTGCTGCTGGGAACACAGCTGCCTGCATCCAGCTTTGCCCCACACAGGACTCTGACCCAGCCAGGCACATCAGCTCTGGGAAAGGTAGAGGCACTGGAGAAGCCAAGGCAAGAGCAGGAATGCATCCCCTGGTCCTGGCACAGTGCAGGAAGCTGGAGGCCAAGCTGGGCCTGGGCTGTGTGTGGGGGAGCAGTGGGGCACAGCTCAGCTCACCTGGGCGTGCTTGAAGATGTGCATGATGAAGATGGTCAGGCCCAGCCCGAAGATGTAGGCCACAAAGCTGGTGTAGAAATAGGTGTGTGTGTTCTTCTTCAAGCTGCAGGGAAAGGGAACAGAGCTCAGGGGCCTGAGCTCCATCAGCAGAGGGGTGGCAGCAGGGACAGGGAGGGGATTGTCCCTCTCTGCTCTGCCCTCCCCAGCTGGAGTGTCCAGAGCTGGGGCCCAGTACAAGGAAGATGTGGGGCTGGTGGAGAGGGGTCAGAGGAGCCACGGAGATGCTCAGAGGGCTGGAGCAGCTCCCCTATGGAGAGAGGCTGAGGGAGCTGGGCTGGGTCAGTCTGGAGCAGAGAAGGCTGTGGGGGGACCTCATTGCAGCCTTCCAGTCCCTGAAGGGAGCAGAGGAACAGGAGGGGAATCAGCTTGTTAAAGGGCAGAGACTGGCAGGACAAGGGGGCTGGAGTGAAGCTGGAGGAGGGAAGGGGGAGAGGAGATATTAGGAGGAAGTTCTGTGCAGAGAGAGTGGTGAGGGGCTGGAACAGGCTGCCCAGAGAGGGGGTGGGTGCCCCGTCCCTGGGGGTGTTCAAGGCCAGGTTGGCTGGGGCCCTGGGCAACCTTGTGTAGCTCCAGGCCTGGAGATTGGTGGCCCTGCCTGTGGCAGGGGGGTTGGAGCTCTGTGACCCTTGGGGTCCCTTCCAACCCAGACCAGGCTGGGATTCTATGATGATTCTAGGACAGAAACAGCCAGCCCAGCATTTGCAGACATCTCCCAAGGCACTGGGAGCTGTGCTCTCAGGCTGGCACAGACACTGCCCCCAGCACAGCTCTGGGTGCTACAGCAGCAGCACAGGATTGAGTGGGTGACACCCAAGTGAGGGGCTGGGGAAGAAGATTCATGATCCTGCTGCTGGATGGGGTTGTGAAGCGGGGGGAAGAATCAGTGCTGGGACCAAGGGAGAGGGTCCCACCTCCCCAGGAGAGGCAGAGCCAGCCCCTGGCACCCCACTCTCAGCACATAGTGCTTGATCACAAGGCAGGCTGTGGGAACTGGGATTCCCAGCAGGTGCAGGCAGGATATGGGTGGGAACACCTGGAGGAGCTGGCACAGAGCAGAGGGGCTGTGCAACAGCAGCAGGGCCACAGCACCACAGCCACCCAGACCAGCCCATTCCCAGCAGCTCCCCACCCAGAGCCTTTTGGTGTGGGGCAACAGCTGACAGCTACCCCTTGGCAGAGGCTGCAGCTGCCCTGTGCAGGAAGGAGCTCTGCTTCCTCCAACAGCAACCCAGAGGCTGCCAGCACTGCCAGGCACCCATCTGCATCCACACAAGCACCTCCCAGGTGCCAGCACCCCAGCTCTGCCCCCTCTCTGGCTGTTCCTCCTCATCTCCACAGCATTGCTGCCCACTCCTCCCCAATGCCAGGGGGGCAGTGAGGCTCTGTGGGGCCTTCAGGAGCTGCCTGTGTGTGCAGCAAGACCTGTGAGCTGGAAGGACTCCCCCCCAGCGCTCAGGGTTTCCCCACACAGCCCACCCTGCTCTTCCAAGAGCTTCCCTCTGCACCATGCCTGTCCCAGCTGCTCTCCTGGGTCCCCACACCAAGCCCCAGAGGGAGCACACGACTGAACTCCTGCTTTTCCCTTCCTTTTCCCTCACAAAAGCAGCTCAAACCAGCTGCAGGATCCAGCCTGCCAGAGCCCCTTCCCTGCCACACACTCACCTGATGTCAAAGCGCAGCAGCAAGGCGATGAAGATCCCTGCGGGGAGAAGGAGACAGTGAGGGGAGGGAGGGTGGGTGGGTGGAGGTCCTGGGAGGCACAGGGAGGCAGGGCAGGGCCCGCAGCGGCTCGGGGTGCTGTGCCTGGGCTGACAGTGCCCTCTCGCGGCGCAAGGCACTGGGACAGCACTGGGACAGCACTGGGACAGCACTGGGACAGCACTGGGACAGCACTGGGACCTGGTGGAAGACTCAGCCCAGCTCCCCAGCAGGAGGCTTGAAGGGCTTTGGTGTGGCCAAAGGCAGAGTGAGGCACCCCCCAGCTCCCTGCTGGGGACAGGAGATGCTGATCACATCCTCCCTCTTGGGTGGCTGCGGGCTGGACACGAGCCAGCAGTGTGCCCAGGGGCCAGGAAGGCCAAGGGCATCCTGGCTTGTGTCAGCCCCAGTGTGGCCAGCAGGGCTGGGGAGGGGATTGTGCCCCTGGACTGGGGAGGCTGCACCTCGAGTGCTGGGTCCAGTTCTGGGCTCCTCACCATCAGAAGGACATGGAGGTCCTGGAGCGAGTCCAGAGAAGGGCAACCAGGCTGGGGAAGGGGCTGGAGGGCAAATCCTCTGAGGAGCAGCTGAGGGAGCTGGGGGTGTTCAAGCCTGGAGAAGAGGAGGCTGAGGGGAGACCTTCTCCCCACCTACACTGACCTGACAGGAGGGTGCAGAGAGGTGGGCGAGGGTCTCTGCAGCCAGGGGACAGGAGATGGGACAAGGGGCAATGGGCTCAAGCTGCCCCAGGGCAGGGTCAGCTCAGCTGGGAGGGCAAAGTTCTTCCCTGGCAGAGTTGTGGGGCTGTGGCACAGGCTGCCCAGGGAGGGGCTGAGTCCCCACCCCTGGGGGTGTTTAACAGGTAGATGAGGTGCTCAGGGATCTGGGTTAGTTTAGGATGGGAATGGTTGGACTTGATGATCTTCAAAGGTCTTTTCCAACCTGGTGATTCTGATTCTTCTGTCCTTACCTGGAATGACAATGTCCCCCAGACCCAGCATGGCAAAGTTGTCAGCATCCAGCCCCTTCTCCAGCAGGTCCTGAGGGAAAACCACTATGGGGAGTGGGGAGAGAACAGTGAGGGGGGAGTGTCTGTGCTGAGCAGAACTCAGCACCGCTGTGCCTGGTGAGAGGGGGCTGGAGCAAGCCAGTGCCCCTGTCCTGAAGGTTTCAGCCCCAGATTGCAGGACTCAAATCACTGCATGCTCCATTCACCCCCAGTGCTGGTTTTTCATGGAGGTTTTGGGGTTTTTAAGGGTTTTTTCTTAGGAGCAGGTAAAACTGCCAGCTCTGAGGTGGGGGACAGACCAACCCAGCCTTCCCCCCCCTCCAAGAGACCTGGCCAGGCTCCCTGTGGATCAGTGGCACCACACAGCACCCTAAGGAGTCTCCTTCCTGCACACCCCCCCCTTTCTGAGGCACCTGCAGGAGGCAGAGGCTGCACAGGGCAGTGACTGGAGTGGAATGGAAGGGACAGCCCCTCCTCCAGCACCCAGGGAACATCTACTCACGTTTGATTGGAGCCTCGAATGATTTGGCAACTGTCACCATCACATTGGTGCCAAAGACCTAGGGACAAACAGAGGAGGCTGGGGTGACCACAGCTGCACAGGGACACAGCCACAGCCTCACCCCAGGGCCTGGAGCAGCCTCAGTGGCAGAAAACAGCCAGAGAGATGCCAAGCTGGGGGAAGAAGAGTCCTGCAAGTGAGCCCCCTGCCCAGGGGAGAAGGAGCATGTCACAGCAGAGAGTCAGGGTGCTGCTCACCCCCAGCCCCTGCCCTGAGGGTCAGTTCTGCTCTGATGAGTCAGCTCAGCAGAAAGCCTGACCACCACACAGGGTGTTGGGAGAGGGCAGGAGCTCCCAGCAGAGATTCCCAGCCAGCACCAGCCCATGAGCTTCCAACAGGGACCAGAGCAACTGGCAGATCAGCTGTGCTCTGCTCCAAGGGCATTTATTCCTGCTGCTGGCTGGGCTGTAAGCACACAGAGCAGCCACTTACTGCTGTGCCACCTCAGCCACACAACCCAGGTGCTGGGTGGCTCCAGCCCAGCAGCACCCTGAGCTCAGATCAGAGAGAAAGCATCTTCAGTGTTATGCTTTTGTGGTGAAGCTACAGGGAGTTGGTAGTTTTTATTGGTTTAAAGGCACTGGGCATCAGATGAACCCCCATAAGGGGTTAAGGTGTCACTGAGTGACAGCAGTGGGAGCAGGGAAAAGCATCACATGCAAATCACCCCAAGACTACACAGGGGGCAGCATTATCCCCCCACTAAGCAGGGCTCCTTACTCACTGCAACCTTCTCTGGGTCTCACTGTGCCTAAATCCACACCAGGATCCCAGTGACCAGACCCTGCAGAGGGGCACAGGGAAAGGGTCTCTGTGCTGGAGCTCTTCTGTGAGGCCCAGCAAGGTCCTGACCTGCCAGGAAAGCCCCAGCAGGACCCAGCTGGCAAGCTCTGAGCACTGAGGTTTGCACTCTCCCTGGCTCCAAAGGGCTGGGAAAACCAAGCAGGGTGCAAGGCCCTGGGTGTGCAGAGCTAGAAAGGTGAATCCTCTCCAGCTGAGAGCAGCAGAGGGCACACAGGCTAAAAACCACAGAGCCAGGGCTGTCAGTGAGCCTACAGAACAGGGGGAGCACCAGCCAAGTACAGACCAACACACAGGAGCCAGGCTTAAACAGGGAGGGATTACTCAGGCAGCTGCAGAGCTGCTGGACAGGCCTCAAGGTGTAACAGGCTCTCAGACACTGGGAAACTGAGTCATTCAGAAGGTGGAAGCAGCAGGAAGGACCATGGAACGTGGATGTTAGAGGAGGAATGTGCATCCAGGCTCACTGCACACAGCTGAGGAACACCTCCAGTGAGGGTGTCAGGGGCTGCCCTGGCTGGGGGACTGGGGGCAGTCTGGTGTGTGGCCTGTGCAGCACAAGAGGACACTAAGGGAGGTGGCAGAGCTGAGGCACAGCCCACACAAGCAGGATCAGCGTACACCAGAGCATCCCAGCAGCTCTGCCAGGCACTGGGAAGCCCTTACTGGGGAATACAGGTCACCAGAACTGGATGTGCCACCCCCCACCAGCTCTCCAAGCCAGACATTAAGAGCAAATGCATTTGCTGAGCCACATTCTGCCACTGTTTGAGTCTGTCACCCCCCCCAGCACCCCCCTGAGGGCTGAGACAGCCAAAACCCTGACTGTGAACATGCACCCAGCCAGTGTGCAGCCTCCACAGAGCCCTCCCACCACACACACGCCCCCCACCCACAGCTGCACCTCATGTTCACCCCAGGGAACACCCCTGTTTACCCAGAAGACATCGTAGATGAAGAGGCCCCCAAGCAAGATGCAGCCAGTGCTGACGTTGTTCAGATGCAGCAGCTCCACCCCGTTGAGGGAGAAGGCCAGCCCAAAGAGGTTGTTTGCAATCCAGTGCTGGGAAGGACAGGAGAAGGAGGGTTGGGTGCCACCCCACATGCTGAGCCAGCCTGGCCCTGCACAGGGCTGTGCTGTGCTTACCTTCCTCAGCAGGTACCAGACCCCCACGACGCTGCTCAGGGCCAGGCACACGAGATCCTTGGTGTCAAACTCGTAATTCACTATTTCTGGGGGGGAAAAACAAACCCAAACCAAGAGAGGAGTCAGGTTTTGGGCAGGCCAGGCAGCTCCCCTTCCTGTGCAGGGCAGGGATGAGTGACTTTGCAGCTGAGGAGCAATGTTTGCATCCCCAAG
Organism: Porphyrio hochstetteri; assembly: GCA_020800305.1. NCBI lineage: Eukaryota > Metazoa > Chordata > Aves > Gruiformes > Rallidae > Porphyrio > Porphyrio hochstetteri. Next base: position 16,483,407 of record CM036921.1, on the reverse strand, counting down.
GAGGGGGCTGCACCCTCACAAGTGGCTGTGCCCACAGTGGCAAGCCCAGACCTTCTCCTCCAGCCAGACACTGCCACATGGACAGCACCTGCCATGCTTCTGTCAGGAAGGAAACTGGATTCAGGCACTGTCTAAGGCAGGGAGAGGCAGATCTTCTCCCTCTTCCTGCCCCAGTTAACTCCTGGTGGTATCACTAGAAGAAGCATTGCCTTATCAGTACAGCTACTGGGCAGGATGCTTATCAAAGCATCTTCTAACAGCACAAAGATTGGAATTGGATCAATTAACAAAGCATCTTCTAACAGCACAAAGATTGGAATTGGATCAATTAAGGCAGCATGAAGAAGTCAGTGCTGCCCAGGCTTCAATAAAGGCAGCACAGGTAACAACAGCTGCTGCAGCTCCACTCCTGGAGCACTCTGGGACCTGTCTCTGGGGCTCCACTGCAGCACAGGGGGACAGGACCAGCCAGTGCAGAAGACATGGAGCAGCCCCAGCTCTGCAGGGGCACCCAGGGCTGAGCCTGGCTCCAGCAGCCCCAGCTCTGCAGGGGCACCCAGGGCTGAGCCTGGCTCCAGCAGCCCCAGCTCTGCAGGGGCACCCAGGGCTGAGCCTGGCTCCAGCAGCCCCAGCTCTGCAGGGGCACCCAGGGCTGAGCCTGGCTCCAGCAGCCCCAGCTCTGCAGGGGCACCCAGGGCTGAGCCTGGCTCCAGCAGCCCCAGCTCTGCAGGGGCACCCAGGGCTGAGCCTGGCTCCAGCAGCCCCAGCTCTGCAGGGGCACCCAGGGCTGAGCCTGGCTCCAGCAGCCCCAGCTCTGCAGGGGCACCCAGGGCTGAGCCTGGCTCCAGCAGCCCCAGCTCTGCAGGGGCACCCAGGGCTGAGCCTGGCTCCAGCAGCCCCAGCTCTGCAGGGGCACCCAGGGCTGAGCCTGGCTCCAGCAGCCCCAGCTCTGCAGGGGCACCCAGGGCTGAGCCTGGCTCCAGCAGCCCCAGCTCTGCAGGGGCACCCAGGGCTGAGCCTGGCTCCAGCAGCCCCAGCTCTGCAGGGGCACCCAGGGCTGAGCCTGGCTCCAGCAGCCCCAGCTCTGCAGGGGCACCCAGGGCTGAGCCTGGCTCCAGCAGCCCCAGCTCTGCAGGGGCACCCAGGGCTGAGCCTGGCTCCAGCAGCCCCAGCTCTGCAGGGGCACCCAGGGCTGAGCCTGGCTCCAGCAGCCCCAGCTCTGCAGGGGCACCCAGGGCTGAGCCTGGCTCCAGCAGCCCCAGCTCTGCAGGGGCACCCAGGGCTGAGCCTGGCTCCAGCAGCCCCAGCTCTGCAGGGGCACCCAGGGCTGAGCCTGGCTCCAGCAGCCCCAGCTCTGCAGGGGCACCCAGGGCTGAGCCTGGCTCCAGCAGCCCCAGCTCTGCAGGGGCACCCAAGGCTGAGCCTGGCTCCAGCAGCCCCAGCTCTGCAGGGGCACCCAAGGCTGAGCCTGGCTCCAGCAGCCCCAGCTCTGCAGGGGCACCCAAGGCTGAGCCTGGCTCCAGCAGCCCCAGCTCTGCAGGGGCACCCAGGGCTGAGCCTGGCTCCAGCAGCCCCAGCTCTGCAGGGGCACCCAGGGCTGAGCCTGGCTCCAGCAGCCCCAGCTCTGCAGGGGCACCCAGGGCTGAGCCTGGCTCCAGCAGCCCCAGCTCTGCAGGGGCACCCAGGGCTGAGCCTGGCTCCAGCAGCCCCAGCTCTGCAGGGGCACCCAGGGCTGAGCCTGGCTCCAGCAGCCCCAGCTCTGCAGGGGCACCCAGGGCTGAGCCTGGCTCCAGCAGCCCCAGCTCTGCAGGGGCACCCAAGGCTGAGCCTGGCTCCAGCAGCCCCAGCTCTGCAGGGGCACCCAAGGCTGAGCCTGGCTCCAGCAGCCCCAGCTCTGCAGGGGCACCCAGGGCTGAGCCTGGCTCCAGCAGCCCCAGCTCTGCAGGGGCACCCAGGGCTGAGCCTGGCTCCAGCAGCCCCAGCTCTGCAGGGGCACCCAGGGCTGAGCCTGGCTCCAGCAGCCCCAGCTCTGCAGGGGCACCCAAGGCTGAGCCTGGCTCCAGCAGCCCCAGCTCTGCAGGGGCACCCAGGGCTAAGCCTGGCTCCAGCAGCCCAGCAGGGAGCAAGAGGTCAGTCCTTGAGAAGGTTGTTTCAATGGGCTTGGCAGTCAAAGTGCCAAGTGAGCAAGAAACAGAACAGTAAAGGCAGAAAACATTCTGGTCCCAGAGAGGCCAACATACCCTCCTTGCTCTCCCCGGAGCCCTGGGTGAAGAGGAGCTGGTACTGTTTGTTGGGGAAGTTGGCAGGGAAGAATCTGTTCATCATGGGGCTGAAATGAGAGGTGTAGGGAAGGGTAGTTTGGAAACCTTGCAGCACCTCTGGGTGACAGCAGTGCAGCAGAGGCATCAGCACACCCCCCCTCCCAAGATAGGAAACCCCCAGGGTTTGCCTCATCAGGGACTGGCAGGAACCCCAGCTTCAATCACCAGCCTCACCCTCCCCAGGGGTCTGTCCTGTCCATGGGTGACAGCACCCCAAAATGTTCAAGAGCATCACCTGCAAGAAGGGAGGAGCCACCCCAAAGCCCAGTATGCACACCCTGTGCCCCCCAACAGCCCCCTGGGCACCCAGAACTGTCTGGGCCACCACTAAGTGTCTGTCCTGCAGAGCTGGGGGAGGAGACAGAGCCCTTGCCCCAGCACCAGCGGAGGGAAAGCAACTGGTCCCCAGTACCCAGAGCTCAGCAAACAGGAAACCAGTTTTCCTTCTTCAGTTACTGACACAGCCTGAGCTTGCAACACCTCAGGCCAAAGGGCCAGGGGTGTCATCACAAGCTCCAGCTGCCTGTTCCAGCCACCCCAGTAAGAGCAGCAGAGGTGCTGAGCAGCTCTCCCCACACAGGGCAGTGAGGGTTGTGCCAGCCCTCAGGGTGAGCTGGCCTCGTCCCATGATGCCAACCACTGGCACCTCCAAGCCCTCCCCAGTGATGCTTTATGGGGTACTGGATCATCAGGACCTCTGAGGCTCTGGTCCCCCCACAGGGAAGGGTTCACAGCTCTGGCTGCTTCCCACCAGCAAGACACACCACCCTGGGACTTGGCTCTGCTGCAAGGCAATGGTGCTCCAGAACCCCCCCAATAAACTCAACACCCCTCTGCACGACAGAGAGGGCAGCCCAGGCACCCCCAGCCCCTTCCCTCTGCTGTACCTGATGGTGTGGGACAGGGCAAGGATGCCCAGCACGAAGAAATACATGGAAAGCAGGAGGTTGATGTACTCTTGAGAGAATATCTGCAAGAGAAACCCAGAGGGGGGGTTAGTTACCACAGCATCCTCCCCATCCATGGGGCTTCACACTTCTCTTGGCACCTGCTGTGTCAGGGCTCCAGGGAGAAGAGAAGAATAGCTGGAATAACCCAAATTCTTGCACCACTGTTGGGAACTGGGTTGGGAATAGTCATGTGCACAGTGGGCCTGTGAGTTGTCACACATCCACGAGCTGCTGAGGTCAAAAAATAACTCCTGTGCTGCAGGAAGGGCAGAGCTTTTCCCCCCCCCCAGCCCCTGTGGAGCAAGCCTGAGCAGGGAGCAAGGCACCCTGCTGCTCCTGGGGGCTGCCCTGGCAGAGGGGAGCAGCAGCACCCCCACCTTGCTACTGCAGCAGGCCAAGCACGTCCTGCCCTAATTAAGTGGGGTATTATTAGAACTCCTGCCCTCACACACCCACTGCTGTACAGCCCAGCGTGAGGAGGGGGTGGGGGGACACCTTGGGGTCCCCTGTGCTCTCCTGGAAGGGGGGTGCTGGAATGCAAGAGCTGGCTGCAGATAGTAAGAGCCACTGGTCAGAGCTGAGCTCAGCAGGGCCACGCTGCACGGTCAGTACTTCTCCTGGTGGCTCCATCCCAGCCAGGAGCAAGAGGCACAAAAGGCACCTGCAGAGGTGGGGGAGCACCCCAAGAAGGGTCACAGGGAAGGGGTGGGATGCAGGGGGTCCTTCCAGTAGCCAGAGGAGCCCTGTGGCAGGGTCTCCCCTGATGGGGAGGCTCAGCAGAGGTTTGGCTTTACTACACCCGCCCTGGAAGAGAAGCTGCAGCCCCCAGGAGCACACAGGGGGGGACAGCAGGGGACACTGCAGGGGAGGCCTCATCCTGCCCACTGCCACAGCGCTGCCCGTGCAGCCACTCAACCCAGGCAGCACCCACAGCCTTAGTCAGCTGCTGCTGACTGTGATCAGCAGAGAAGAGACTCCAAACTGCAACACTCCCAGCTCTGCACCTCAAACCTCACCTGCTGGCCAGCCAGGAGCACCCTGCCACCTCACAGGCAGCCCAGAGAGTGGGGCTGGAAGCTGCTGTGCTGCAAGGGCTGCTCTGTGCTCACCAGGAGCTCAGCCAGGCACCAGACCCCCCCCGTGGGCAGCCACAGGGGTCTTCAGGCAAGACATCACCTCCACACAGCCACAGCACCCGCTGCTGGGACAGCCTGTGACTCAAGAACAGCCCCACACGTGGCTCTGCACACCTAAGAGATGGCACCTCAACACACAGCAGCTTGCCCACGAGCTGGTGATCCCCCAGAAGCACAACACAGAGACAGCACCTGCCCCCAGCACCCTCTGCTTCCAGTCTGTGCAACGTCAGGTCAGCACAGAGAGGTGGGCAGAGCTGAGGGGTGAACTCACCCCTTGGCAGCTCTCCAGAACCAGCCTGCACACAAACAGGCTCTGATTTCCTCCAAACTGTGACAATTCAGGTGAGAAGTGACACCCCCCCTGCGTGGGGACACTGAGGAGCTCAGGCTGGGCAGCCACACACACCTTCTGTCCCACCGCTCAGGGCACCCCACTCCAGGAAGCTAAAATCCCAGTTGGTCCCAGTTTGGGAGCTCCTGAGCAGGCAGGGCTGAGGGCCAGGCCCCAGTGGTGTTCACTTACTTTAAAGAAGAGGTAGAGCCCCAGCAGGGTGCAACTGGCAACGATGGGAAAACGAGCAGCATCTCGGCTGGTAATGGTCTCTGGCATCTCCGAGGAGTTCTGGGGAGGGAAGGACAGGAGAGGATCAGCACCTGCTCAAGCTTCATACCTGAGCTGGAGGTGAGCAGGCACAGCAAGCAGAGCCTGTGGTGGCTTTGAGAGGGGCAGGGTAGCTGCTGTCCCCCCTCCTCTTCGCTCCCAGAGATGGGGCTGCATCACAGGCAGAGCCCGAGATGGAAAAGCAAAGCTCACACTCCCCTTCCCAAGGGCTGCCACAGTTTAGGGCTTGTTTTCCTCTTGGAAAAAAGGAGAAAACCCAAAGCCCACAGTGGTGCTGCTCCTTTCTCCCCGTGCCCAGAGGGGAGCTGGGCCCCCCTGCTGCTCATGCTGGCTGTCCCCACCAGCCTGCCCATCTGTGCACACCATATGTCCCTCACCCTCTGAAGGAAGCTTCTCTGCAGCCACCTTTCTATCCCAAACCCTGCTCCTGGGATGCTCCTGGTGCTCAAAAGCCCCAGATTTATAAAGCCCTTTTGCCTTCCGAGGCGTCTCTGCACCAGCCACACCTGCCCTCTTTTCAAACTGCTTCCCATGAGACCAGCTTCCAGAGGGGAGGCAGAGAGCTGCCTGCACCCCTGCCCAGAGACCTCATCTCACACAGGCAAACACGCCCCCAGCCAGCCCCAGAGCACAGAAGCCCTTATGCAAAGCACCCTGCAAAGGAACAGCAGCTTATCCTGGCCACAGCTGCTGCCACATGGCACCTGGTGGCACAGAAGCCACTGCCCAAAGAGCCACCAGCTCCCTGCAGTGTGAGTGAGGGGAAACCCAGCCCCAGAGGCACAGCCAGGCCCTGCTGGCAGAACCCCACAGCAACCAGTGAGCCCCCTGACGTAAGGCTTAAGGGCAGACAAGGGGCTTTAAACAGCAATAAATCAGACTGTGTGGAACAGCCCCAGCTCCCCAGTGAAAGGAGCTGAAGCACTGGAATCGAAGCCCCAGCTGCCCCCGAGGCCAGACAGGGGACAGGGAGCAGCAGGACGGGCTGCAGGATGACAGGGGGCGTGCAGGCAGGAGAGCAGGGCAGCACCCGGGGGGCAGCCCCGCACTGCGGGGGACGGGCACAAAACCACACACCAGCCACCCCAGCACAGCATCTCCCGGGGGGGCGGTCAGGAGCTCTGCAGCACTTGAATTCATCCGGACAGCAAGGACGGGGCTGGAGGAGACCCGGGGGACGGCAGATCTCTCACCGCGGCCCCCCGCCTCCACCGGGACGCTGCGGGGCCAGGGCCGGGCTGCGAGCCGGAGCACCCAGGGCAGCCCCGGGGCAGGAACCGAGGCCTAAAGCCCACGGAGGGTCTCCCGGGAGGGGCATGCGGCAGCCCCCGCGCGCGGGAGGCCTTAACGCCCCGGCCGCCGGGCTGAGGGGGGGCTGCCCCGGCGGTGTGGGCCCGGGAAGGCCGCGCTGCCCCGGGTGCCGGGCTGAGGGGGGGGACGGGAAGGCTGCCGGGCTGAGGGGGGGGCCGCCCCGGCGGTGGGGCCCGGGAAGGCCGCGCTGCGCCGGGGCCGCGGGGGTACCTTGCTCTTGGCGCAGCTGACGGAGCGCAGCGCCCCGAAGAAGATGGGCAGCAGCGCCATGAGGACGAGGCTGCCGTAGGCCAGCGCCATGCCCTCGGGGGTGGCGGGGGGCCGGGGGGCCGCGGGGGGGGGGCCCGGCCCCGGCGCTGCCGTTGTGCGCCGCGGCCTCCTCCATGGCGGCTGCTCCCACCGCGGTCCGCTTCCGGCCCGCGCGCGCCAGGGACACGTCGTCTCCAGCGGCGGGAAGTGCGTCACGCCGCCAGCGGCCCCGCCCCTCCGCCGCCCCGGGCCGCGTTGCTAGGAGACCGGGAGCGCACCGGAGCGCGGGGCCCGGCCCTGCGGCCTACCCACCCCCCCAACCCCAGCGCGGGGCACGGCGGCGGCGCCAGGCCCCGGCGGGGGAGCGGGGGCACCGGGAGCCCGACCCGAGGCTGACCGGCTCCTCGCGCCCGCTGCTCCGGTCGCCGCGCCGCCGCTCCGCGGGTGTTTATCCCTCTGCGCGGGGGGCGCCTGGCTCTCCGCAGCCCCCGGCCCGGCTTCAGCCACCCTCCGCCCCCGGGGAGCCGGGTTGGAAACGCCCCGGCTTCCCCTTCCTCCAGCGCGGGGTGTTCCTGCCCGGTGCCGTTCCGCAGGGACGCTCCCCGCACCCTGCCCCGCGCCCCCCGGGCCGCCACACCCGCTGAACGCTAAAACCCCCGTAACAATGCCTCCAAAAATGGGAACACGGTCTCGGTGCCGCTGCGGGGCCAGGGCTCTGCGGGGAAACTGGCCCAAACGAGTGTTTCCCTCACGGGTATTCGGGCTCTTCAGCCTGGAGAGAAGAAGACTAAGGGGGGACCTGATCAATGTTTATCAATAGCTGAAGGATGGGATGCAGGGGGAAATGGCCAGCCTCTTCTCAGTGTCTGTGGGGACAGGACAAGGGGCAGTGGCTGCAAGTTGGAGCAGAGGAAGTTCCCCACCAACCTGGGGAAGAACTTTTCCCCAGTGAGGGTGAGGGAGCCCTGGGCCAGGCTGCCCAGGGGGGTGTGGAGTCTCCATCTCTGGAGAGATTCCAGCCCCGTCTGGACGCCGCCCTGTGCAATATGAGCTGGGGAGCTGCTTTGGCAGGGGGTTGGACCCCAGGAGCTCTGGAGGGCCCTTCCAACCCCTGGGATTCTGTGATTCTATGAAATATTCCCTCTCCCCCTGAACCACTGGCAGCCCAGCCGTACCACCGAGCCTCCTCCTCCTCCTCCTCCTCCTCCTGCACATCCCTCTCACCATCACTGTGGCAAAGCATCTGCAGAGACACCAGCAAAGACTAAAATCTGCCTTGAAGTGCAACGGTGCTGCTCCCAGTTTAGCTCCAGGGGCAGGGAAGGGAGCCCAGCAGGGAATAAAAAGCAAGTTTTTATTTTTTAAATGTTTTTCTCTCTTTTTTTTGTTGTTTTTTTTTGGGAGGAATCTATTTCAGGACCGGGGGTGATTCATGGTTTTGTGTTTCAGGCAGAGGGCAGAGGGAAAGGCCTCCCGGGAGCACCGATGTGCCTCTTCTGCAGCGCTGGCCTCCTGCCCAGGACGCTGTCCCCTCCCTGCCACCAGCTCTCCCACAGAGGAGAAGGACAGGCAGCACGGGCAGCAGCAGGCAGCCCCATGGGCAGTGTGCCTGCTCTCTGCCTGCTGCTTCCCAGCCTGCTGCCTGCCATGGCCCACCACAGCTACTGGCCCCCTTCTGACCCCCTCACCCAGACCCTTACAGACCCTTTTGGGTGCCCACCCGCCCCCTAAACCCCAGAACCCTTGATGAAGAGGGACATTTCCCCTCCTTGCCTCACCCCCACTGCTTGGCACCCTGTGTCACAGCCCTGCAGTGCTCCAGCCTTGAGACACGCCACCCCCAAGGCCCCTTCAGCCCCCTCAGTTGAGAGGCCACAAAAATCCCTCTCCAGGAATCCCCCAAAGGTTCTCCTTTGGGTTTGGTTTCTGCCCAAGGAGCAAGATCACCAGCTCCACCAGCTCTCCCCTGTGTCCCCAGGAAGCAGGAGGGCAGGTGGGGGCAGAGGGACTTGGGGTGCTGTTACAGGGGGGCAGAGACTCCAGGCATCCGATTCAGCTCTTCTTACACCAGACCCTGGTTAACCATCACCCTGAGCTGGGGGGAGCCCCGAGGGAAGGCTGGGGCAGGGGCTGAGCTGCATTTCGGTGGTACAGTCCTTGTGCATAGACTGATGCAACTGAGCAAGAAATAGTCCCATCTCCACAGCCCGGGGGAGCTGGGCTGGTGAGCAGGGAGAGCCAGGGCACGTGTGGGGCTGGTGTCCCAGTGTGGCTTAGTGCCGGCCAGGAGCCACTGGGATCCCTTTCCCCATCCCAGGGAGACACGTGCTGGGACTGAGGGTGCTGGGGGGATGGCACAGGGGGAGATGTCACCAGGGAGCTGGTGGGACTGGGAGGAGATGGCACTGGGGCCAACGGTCACGCAGGCATGGAGGGCACTGGGATGGCACAGAGACCACTGGGCAGAGGGGCTGGGGCTGCTGAGCCCCCGCACTACCTGCCCCAGGTGTGTGCTGAGCTGGGGGCTGCCTGGGCTGGCCCCCACCAGCGCCTCCTCCTTCCTTCCCTCCTTCCTTCCTTCCCTCCTTCCTTCCTTCCTTCCTTCCTTCCTTCCTTCCTTCCTTCCTTCCTTCCTTCCTTCCTTCCTTCCTTCCTTCCTTCCCTCCTTCCTTCCTTCCTTCCCTCCTTCCCTCCTTCCTTCCCTCCTTCCTTCCTTCCCTCCTTCCTTCCTTCCCTCCTTCCCTCCTTCCCTCCTTCCTTCCTTCCCTCCCTCCTTCCTTCCTTCCCTCCTTCCTTCCTTCCCTCCTTCCTTCCTTCCCTCCTTCCTTCCTTCCTTCCTTCCTTCCTTCCTTCCTTCCTTCCTTCCTTCCTTCCTTCCTTCCTTCCTTCCTTCCTTCCCTCCTTCCTTCCTTCCTTCCTTCCTTCCTTCCTTCCTTCCTTCCTTCCTTCCCTCCTTCCTTCCTTCCTTCCCTCCTTCCTTCCTTTCTTCCTTCCTTCCTTCCGCCCTTGGTTTCCCAGCACCTCACCGTGCCCCCCTTGGCCTCTCCTCCCACCCTCCAGCGCGGCCGCATTTTTCTGGGTTTGAGCTCATTCTTTCCACTCCCCTCTCTGCTGGCTGCCAACTTTCCATCCTGCACACCCCCCCTTCCCTCCCCCTGCCTCCTGCCGCAGGGAAACGCCGGCTGCAGCTGCAGGAGGGATGCACGGAGCCCCTGTCCCTGGGGTGCAGCCCCCGTGCACAACCCCCCCGTGAACCACTCCATCACGTCACGAGGAGCAGGGGGCAGGGGCACAGCAAAGCAGCTGGAGCAGCAGCAGCGAGACAGCAGCAGCAGCACTGTGGTCACCAGTGGGTTGAGGAGGCACGGATCAACACGGAGGGAAGTCCAAGCAGGCTTCCATGCTCCTGGGGACAGAGCCAGGAAGGAGAACCCCTCGCTGGCACCTGTGGAGAGGCTGTTTTCCCACAGGGATGGGGAGCCGCCCCATCCCCGTGTCCCCTTGGTGCTGGTGACCCCCTCTCTGTCAGCATTGTGCTGGCCACAGCCAGCAGCTCCCCACGCTCCAGCAGAGAGGAGCGGAAACTCCCGACCTGACCCTCGGAGGGAGGGCACCGCTGATCCTCCCTGGCACCGGGCCCGCAGCTGCTGAGCAGGCTGCCCCCGCAGCGTCCCGGCTTCTTGCACAGCCTAAAAACAACCAGCTGAGCCCACACGGCTCCAGCATCCCCTCCTCGGCTGCCCAGGGTCACCCGCTGCTTGCTGCGGCCAAGCACGTCGCTCCCTGGCTGTGCCACGCTGCGGCCTGTGCCCGGCTGCTCGGCCCCGGCTCTTCCTGGGGCACTGGGAGGCACGGGGAGTGCCTGGCTCCCAGCCCAGGCTGCGGCTCCCACGCTGCTCAAGGGGCTTGAAACCTGCACGGCCCTTCTCAGAGGCTTTTCCAGAGCAGAGCAGGAGCCAGGAGGTGCAGGGGGGTGGGAGCTTCTTCCATCACAGGGGACACCGCTGGGTGAGGTACTGGGACTTCAGTTAACAGCAGCCAGAGCCCCAGATAAAGGCTCTCCCTGCCCTGAGATGTTCCAGCTGGTGAAGATGGAGCATGCTGAGGCCTGGATGGAACAGGACACAGGTCCTTTGCCCCAGCTGCAGACAAGGAACAGCTCCAGGACTCAGCTCCCCAGGGCAGGAACCCAGCAGAGACCAGCACCTCCCTGATGTGGTTTATTCTGCAGATCGAGGGGTCTCCCCATTGCACCAGTACACAGACAGCAGAAAAACCTCACTCCCAGAGGCACTGGTGCCAAGGAGGTGTGGCACGAAACCCTGGTGTGGAGGCACCAGGGGTGCCAGGTGATGCTGCTGGTGGTCCTGCTTTCCCTTTCCCAGCCAGGCTCCAGGACATCCTCAAAGCAGACACCACTATGGAGCCTTCACCAGTCCCACGGTGTGAAGGACAGGCACCATGAGTGGGACCTGCTACGGTCCCAGCAGCCTCCAGTCCTGCAGGCAGCCCCGCACCGGGGCACGGCCACCCCTCACCTCCAGCTCCTCAGAAGCATCTGTAATCCAGGATCCCACCGCCCCCAGCGCAGGTGCCCATCCCACCCTCTGCTTCATGGGTGCAGCCCAGGGGACCCAGCCCCACTTGTTCCCCCTCTTGGAGGGGAAGCTGCTGGATACGGAGCACCCTGGGCATCCTTCATCTCCGGTGAAACCAGCTCCACATCCTCAGCAGTGCTCCAGGTTGCCTGGGCTCTCCACGGAGCCGCCGGCCATGCTGCTGGCAGAGAGGAGAGGCCTGTGTGCGCAGAGGGACGGGCAGGTGGTGGTTCTCAGAGCACGGACAGGTCGTGGCAGGACTTGGAGCGGACTTTGAGGGCTACTTTGCTGCTGTTTCTGGCCACCAGCCTGTCGAGGAAGCGGCGGGCCCTCTTGGTGAGGCTCTCCTTGCGCCTGTGGCCGGCAGCGGGGCACGCCTGGGCCTCCTTGCCCCCGCGGCGCAGGCGGATCTGCCGTACCACCCCCTCGAAGAGCTCAGCCACGTTGTGCTGCAGGGCGGCCGAGGTCTCGATGAACTTGCAGTCGAACACCACGGCGCAGGCACGGCCCTCTGCAAGGGAAGGGCAGGGAGAGGGGCACGGCCCCGCTGACACCCCCGGCTGCTGGGGGACGAGGAGCAGTGGCTGCCCATCCAGGGACAAGGGCACAGACAGCAGGACAAGCAGCTGGGCAGGGAGCCCAAGCGTTGGCCCCCTCCGGGGATCCCCACCGCCACTCACCTTCGACAGAGACCTCGCGGCACCGCACCAGGTCGCTCTTGTTCCCCACCAGGATGATGGGGATGTCCTCTGCCTGCCGTGCTCGGCGCAGCTGGATGCGCAGCTCCGAGGCGCTCTCGAAGCTGCTGCGGTCGGTGATGGAGTAGACGATGACGTAGGCGTTCCCTACCTGCAGGCACTGGCTGCGGTGCCAGCTCTCCTCACCCTGCCACCACACGAGGAAGATGTCACTGCTCTGCGGGGGCTGCCGGCAGCCCCGACTGCTGCTGGGGTCAGCAGAGCACCTCAGCGCTGATGGGACCTGCCAGTGCACCCCACCGGCCCCCACATCATGGGGAGCAGACACGTGGCCCCATTAACACATTGCAGATTAAAAGCTCCTGGTTTGGGGAGGGTGTATGAGTGTTTCCTCCTCTATCAGCAACAAACTGGGGCTGTGGGCTCAGCTGGACCCAGGGGGCTGAGGCTGCACCTCCCAGAGCTGCCCTTGGCCATGTAATGCCATCATTGTGGGTGCAGTGCCCTGTGTGAACCACGCACCATTCCCTGCCAGGCAGCCTGGAAATAAGCAGTAGTGGAAATAAAGGACCACTGCTGGGGCGTTACAGTGCTGGGGCATCCCTGGAGAGTGCAGCTGCATGTGCAAAATGTGGTTCCAGCCCATGTGGGTGCTGTGCCCACGTGCACAGCCCAGGGACTAGCTTCATCCCTGCTCCTGGGGACTGGCTGTGACCCACAGGAACACAGGGCCCTGCTGCAGAGGGAGGTGAAGGGGTGTTTTGAGGGAGGCAGCGACTGCAGCGCTGGCATTTCTGCCCAGGAGATGCGTTTGTGTGCTGGGCAGAAGGAATGCCCCATGCCAGGCTCTCAGGGACACCGCTGTGTCTGTTAAAGCACGTGTCCTGGCTGACAGCACCACATCACGTGGATTTGCCCAGTTGGCTCCTCCAGCCCGGTTCCCAAACCATTTCCATGCATTTCCATGTGTGCTGGCACCACGTTCCTTCCCCACAGCTCCTTCTTCCCCCCACCTCATGCAAGGGACACCCTTCTTCCCCCCACCATGCCCCTCTGTGCGAGGGACACCCTGTGTTCTCACAGCTGCTCCCATGGCCATGGTGCCTCCCTACAAGAGCCCCCCACCAGCAAGAACACAGTGGGCAGCCCCCCCCACCATGGAAAGGTGGGCAAAGAGCTGCTCAGAGATGTGTCTCCAGGCACTATCTTCCTCAGTATGTGTCCCCTGCTCTCCATGGAGGGCAGCAGAAAGCCCTGGACGTGGCTGGGAAAGCCCTGGGGAGCTTCATGGAGCTCAGAGGCCCGGGAGCAGTGGCTGTGCCTGTACACTGACCCCTGGGCACATCCCAGCAGACCCAGCCCCTCTGGCAGCACAGGCTCCCCGCAGCACCCAGCCCCAGCCACACCATACCCTCTGCTCTGGCTCCCAGATGTCCATCACCAGCAGCGAGGTCTCCTCACCATCCACGGACAGCGTGCGCTCGTACACAGCCACTACAAGATGGCAGGAGAGCCCAGTTGGCACGGCACTGCCCAGGCACCCAGAATCAGGCCCAGCTCCAGGCTCCTCTCCACCTTCCACACGGGTTTTTCCCATCCCGAGGCTGTGCACAGAGCCTGCACACACACAAACTCCCCACCACCTCCCCCGGGCCCCGCGGTGGGTGACCCTGCTGCAGAGGGACCCCAACCAGCCTCCCCCCAGGCACCCACCTCCATGCTGCTCCAGCAGGTCCCGCTCCTGGATGCCAGCGAAGAGGTTGACCAAGCTGGTCTTGCCCACGCCGGGGTCCCCCAGCAGCACCACGCGATACAGGGGCTCCCAGGACCCGGAGGAGCCCGAGGACTCGGAGGACCAGCTGCCCCGGGGCGCCGCAGCCCTGCTGTCCGGCTCGGATGCGGAGTAGCCGAGCTGAGGGTGGCAGGGGTCGGCCTGCGGCGTGGCACCCGGCCCCCCCCGGCCGTGGCAGAGGGGTGCTGGCCCTCCTCCGCAGCGGGCTCTTGCTCCCGCGCTGCGTGTTCAGGGTCATCTGCGGCACGGAGGGCAGGGGGCTGGGAGAGGCCGCCCCGAGGGGCTCCGCTTCCCTGCGGGACCCGGTGTCGCTCCCGGTGTCGCTCCCGGTGTCGCTCCCGGTGCCCGTCCGCGCCGGCGGTACCTCGGTCACAACTTTCCCCGGGACAGGCTCGCCGCCGGCCGGTCCGGGCTTTAAACCCCGGGAGGTGGAGCCCCTCGCCGCTCCCGGTCCCTCCCCCGCCGGACACACCCCCGCCCGCACCGGCCCCGCCGCCCTGTCCGGTCCCCGAGGTCCCCGCGGGGCTCCCGGTGCCGGGGCACGGCGAGTTCCCCCGGGGGGGGGACGGGACACGACCCCTCCGCCCCGGGGAAGCAGCGCGGGGGGCGGCTCCCACCGGGACGCCCCGGCCAGGCCGCTGCGGGATGCGCTGCCGCGGGCAGGACTCCGCCGCGCTCCCCTCTAACGCTGCCCCGGGGCACGGTGCCCCCGGTACCCCGAGCCCCCCACCCCAGCCGTGCTCCCCCGCGGCCCCGGCCCGGCTCCATCTCCCGGCGGCGCAGGGCAGCGCACGGCTCCGCCGCTTCGCCAAGTAAGGAGCGAACCGAGCCCGGGCCGGGCCTGGCCGGTGCGCGGTGCCCGGTGGGACCGCGCTCTGCCGGGCCCTCGGAGCCCCGCTCGGGCCCTGCTCTGCTCCTTCCGACACCGGGGCTGGGCCGCTGACCCTGCCGGGGGCTGCAGCCCCTCAGCGCAGCTCACGCAGCCCAGGGATGATGTCAACACCTTTACTATGTCACCCAGCGTCAGCGAGCCCCCGGGGGCTGAGCCGAGCCGGGCTGGGGAAGTGCCGAGGGAAAGGGGGGGCTCTGCAGCTCCGCTCCTCGTCTGAGCCCCCCCGGGCTGGGCGCTGGGCGAGGGGGCTGCGCGTGGAGCGTGGCTGAGCATCGGGGCAGTGGTGTCTTCTTGGCTGGGATGCTGAGGACCACCCGGGTATCCGGTGTGCACCTGAGGGGGAGAGAGGGGAGTCAGGGGAGCAAAGCCAAGAGCTGGGGTAAGCTGCCACGCTTCAGCTGGCTCACTGAGGAGGAGGAGGAGGAGGAGAAGCTCTTGTGCAGCCAAGGTGGGAGGCAGGTGACTGCTCAGATGTGGCAGCCCACCCAGTGCTCAGAGGTGCCCTGTCCCCTGCACGGCAGCCCCGTATGAAGCAGGGGGAGGGAAGCCTGCTGTGTGTCTGCTGCCCCACCTTCGAGATGGCCCTGAGCCCTGGGGCTGGTTTTCAGTTGGGAGAGCCCAGACACTCATTCTGGGACACAAGGACAAAGCAAGCAACTGGAGGAACTGGGAAAAACCCTTTAAATCCAGATGTGGGCTGCGCACAGCCCCTGTTCCACACGAACCAGAGCCCAGCCTGGCCTCCAGCTCACCCCAGCACTATGTTGCTTTCTGACTTGCCCCTTCATGGTCTGTCCTGGCCACCAACCACTCTGCCTACAAAAGAAACCAGCTCCCAGCCTAAGCCCAGCTCCACGGCCCTTTCTTAGACCGAGCTTGTGAGTGAGCCCTCTGCAAGGCAGGCTCGGTGCTCGCCGGCTTTCCCAGAGGCAGAGCCAGATGTAACCCCTGGGGCTCTGAGCGGGAGAAGGAATGAAGTTATCCACCCCTCACTGTCAATCCTGAAAGACAAACAGAAGCAGAGAAAGCCTGTGGGAGCAGCCAGGTACATCTGCTTTCTTGCAGAGAGAGGACAAGCACAGCGAGCTGGGCTTGCTCAGAGCTGCGCTCATCCATCTCCGTCTCAGCCCAGGACAAACTGTGCATCCAGAGTGTCCCAGCGCAGGGAGCTGCTGCTGAAATCCACCCGGGGCCCCTTGAAACTAGAGCATTTTTTAGGGAGGGGAGCTGAACTAGAGATGGGAATGGATACACAGGGGGTTACAGCTCCTTGGGGCTCCACGTGCTGCACACAGGCACCCAAAGAGGCCCTTGGGTGCCCACACACCCTCACGCTTCCAGGCTGAGCGCAGCTCCTGTTCGACTTTGCTCTCCCAAGGAGCAAATCTGGTGTCTGGAACCAAAGGGTTAATTAGGAAAAAAGCCACCCTGAAGGGTTGGGGAAGTCGTGTGAAAAGTTGCAGGGAGGCCAGTGGGAAAGGGCTGAGGGATGGAGGAGATGTGGAGAGGGCTCTGGCACGGGCTCCCGCCTGTCAGGCCGGGTAAGCACCAAATGCCTGACTTGTGATGTTACAGAAACTTTCCACTTGGGCCTTCCTGCTATTTTTAACTCTTCTCCCAGTCACCCTTAGTAACCCCAGCCCCACCAGCTGTCGAGGTTAATTAATTCCCTTTTTTTTATGATTTTTTTTTTTTTATTATTGGAAAAGAATTAAGTTGCCTTAATGAATCATGCAGTCACCCACCTCCCCCTGCAGCCTCCTGACACGCTCCAGCCCTTCCTCCTGCCCCAGCAGTGCTGCAGCCATACCTGGCTTCCAGCTGAAACCCAGGACCTGGGGCAGGAGATCCAGCCCCTCTTGTCACCTGCACCCCCCCGGGTTGCACCATCCCAAGGGATGCCATTGTCATCCAAAATGGGGCTACAGGAAAGCTGGGGAGGGGCTGGTTTCAAGGACAGGGAGTGATAGGACAAAGGGGAATGGCCTTAAAGTGAAAGAGGGGAGATTTGGATGGGATATGATGAAGAAACCCTTCCCTGTGAGGGTGGAGAGGCCCAGGCCCAGGCTGCCCAGAGAAGCTGTGGCTGCCCCTGGATCCCTGGCAGGGTTCAAGGCCGGGCTGGATGGGGCTTGGGGCACCCTGGGCTGGTGTGGGGTATCCCTGCCCATGGCATGGGGTGTCACTGAGTGGATTTTGAGGTCCCTTCCTGCTCAAACCAGCCTATTCTGATCTATTCCATACTTGCAGCCCAACCTGCAGAGGAGCTGGGGGCTGGCCTGCACCTGCAGCAGCGGCGCCGCCGGGCAGGGACGCCTGCTAGCAGCTGCCTGTGCCAAGAACAGTGTGTATAGACAGCTGCTGTAAAGAAATGTGCACATGCACACTGTTCTGCACAGCATTTACGTGTTCTGGGCTATGGCATACTCCGGATTTAAACATATTTCACCCATTTTTTCCTCAGGATTGTCCCTGGGCAGCACAGAAACCTGAGGCACCTCCAGCTCTGAACCGTCTGGGATTTGCCTCCTCGTGTGCAGGACCCCGCTGCCAGGGGACAAGGGGCAGCGTTCCATCTTCAGCATGCCATGGGTGTGATGGCACACAGCTCGTCACAGCTGGCTGCTGGCAAGCTGCAGCCCAGGGACGTGGCCTGTCTGGGTCTGTCCCTAGAGAGGAGAGCCCGGTGTTCCCCCGAGGGAGCTGGCAGGGCCTTCTCCCCATCACCGCTGTGAGGATTCACCTCACGGGCTGTAGTTCTTCCATCGGTGGGGAACAGGAGCAGGGATCACCCTCAGCACCCACTGGACAACTGGGGCAGGGGAAAAGCAGCAAGATAATGAAGTTTTGCCTTTTGTTGTCAGCCAGAGCCACCAAACACACTCTGTGTGTTAGGGGAACTGCTGCCCATCGTCCTTCTGACACAGCAAACACCTCACACAGCCAGCAAAAAGGCTCCAGATGGACCTGCCTCAACAGGGATGCTCCCTGGGAGCCTGCCTCATTCCCTCAGGTGTTGTTTTTCCCAACTACAGTGAAAACAACATTACTCTGCTCTGCCCTGGAGTGTTGTGTCCAGTGCTGGGCTCCCTGGGATCAAACAGCCAGGGATCTCCTGGAGAGAGTCCAGAGGAGGCTACGGAGATGCTGAAGGGCCTGAAGCATCTCCCCTGTGAGGAAAGGCTGAGTGAGCTGGGGCTGTTCAGCCTGGAGAGAAGAAGACTAAGGGGGGACCTGATTAATGTTTATCAATATCTGAAGGATGGGATGCAGGGGAAATGGCCAGCCCCTTCTCAGTGTCTGTGGGGACAGGACAAGGGGCAATGGCTGCAAGTTGGAGCACAGGAAGTTCCCCACCAACCTGGGGAAGAACTTTTCCCCAGTGAGGGTGAGGGAGCCCTGGGCCAGGCTGCCCAGGGGGTGTGGAGTCTCCATCTCTGGAGAGATTCCAGCCCCGTCTGGACGCCGCCCTGTGCAATATGAGCTGGGGAGCTGCTTTGGCAGGGGGTTGGACCCCAGGAGCTCTGGAGGGCCCTTCCCACCCCTGTGACTCTGTGATTAAAGTAAGAGCTGGTGTAGGGACTGTGGGTTTACATCCCAGGCTGGGTGCAGGTTGAACAGGGATGCCTGTGGAAACGATGGGGTACAGTGTGACACTCAGTGACAAAGACCCTGCAACCCAAGGCCAGGGAGAAAGGGCTGTGCATTCCCACTGAGCAGCCTTACTTTGGTCTGCAGAGAAGAACATCAGCAAACATCAGCTGTCTTGGGTCTCTTGTACTCTGGCAGAGTGTCTGGATGCTTCTCTTCAGCTCACCAATCTCCTCCTCCAGGTCCTTAATAACCTGAATGAATGATATTTCCAAGAGTTCTTGACTCCACAAGGGAAGTAGGAATAAAAGGTTTAGAGATTTTGCAAACAGCAGATCTAGAAAACATCCCTCATGCAAGCAAGCCCCTAACTGGCTTCCTGAAATCCCTGCTGGACTTGCCCTCAGGATGCCCCACGGCCCCCTGACTCCCATGGAAAGGGAAGGTAATGTACCCCACTAAGGCAGACAAATCCTGGCAAAGGGAGAGGGCTGAGGGTGGCTGGTTCTGCTGCCCTGCCCTGGTTCTTCCCCAGCTCCTCACCTCCCTTTGCCTCAGTATTGCACCTCGCAGAATGTGGTTGTTTATCACCATCTGCTTCAGGCCATCCTGGTGCAGCAACATCTCCTGTGTGGGTGAAGAGAAGAAAACCAGCTGCAGAAGCTCCCCAGTAACCACCAGCACAAAACCCTGCCACCACTGGCCATGTCCAGGTGCCTCACTCTTCAAGGAAGCAACTTCTGCTGGAATAAGGTTTGTGCTTTGGCTCCAGGAAGAGCCTGTCACTGAGATCACACTGTGCTGATCTTGGAACGAGACTGAGGAGCTCAAGAGATCCAGTTCAGCTTCCCAGGGAAAGCTCATGAATATTGCTTGGCTTCCTTCTACGCCCTGTCCTCACAAACTCCCCTGAAGGGCAAGGCACTTCTACATCACAGATGTGAATGGAGTCAGTGCTGAGTATTTGCTTAGTGCTCCAAGCTGGTAAGGCAGGGAGAGTGCTGAGTGCATCCTGTGAGCCAGCACTGTGCAGCAGCACAGCCTCTTCTTTTGGGAGGAACAGCAGCAGGCCCTCACAATGTAGCATTGCCTGTAGCTTAATCTCATGCACGTATTGCAGGCCTGAGTGTGCTGCCACAGCAGTGCCACAGCCAGTTAGCACAGCAGCTACCTAAATAATGTCATCTACCAGGGACTGCAAGAGCAGGGTGAGCGTTGGGTGCTGGTGCTCTCACCTCCACACAGCAAACTCTCAGGAGTGAGGCTGAGAACATTGCAACACAACAGGACTATGGCAGTGACCCAGACCTGCTGCCCATGCACCCTGCCAGCCTGACCAACAGCCCCACACAGCATCAGAGGGGAGCAGTGATGCTCTGCTACTCTGAGTGCTACCTGCACTTGCTACCACTAACAGGCCACGTGTGGCAGCCCTGCCTTGTCTCCCAGCTCCCAGCAACTCCTCCCCTTTGCTCCACGAACCTCCAGGACCTTCTGTAACAGTGCCTCTTGCTTTGCCCGTGTCTTCTCTTGCAGTTGCCCCAAGATGGCCTTCTCCATTTCTTCTGTCTTGTGCAGCTCCTCCTGAGAAGAGCAGGGAGCAGGGCACAGAAACAACAGGAGCGTTAGGCAAGATACCCAGTGCATTCCTCCCTGGCAAAGCCACGGGGCAGGGGAGGTCTCAGCACCTGCTGTTGCTTCTTTAGGCTCTGGATGCTGTGCTGCAGATGGATTATCTGGACAGCTGGTTCTGGATACTGCCCATCGATGTAGCCCCTCAGCACAACCCGCTTGTCCTGGAGACCCTGAACCTTTGATGTGACTTCATCCAGCTGCTGCTGTAGCTCTGATTGGAAGTCAAAACAGAAGATGTCAACCCAGGGGTTCCAGAGCTTCACTCCTTCACTGAGCTAAGGACTCTGCCCTGCATGTGCCTGAGCCCTTCTCCCTACAGGATACATCCCCTGAGGGGATGGTGCAAACAGCTGCCAAGGAGGGAATTCTTCCCACCCCCCTGAGCACAGGCTGCAGGGTGGCACAGGGCTCCCTCCCTCCTGACAGGCTGGGGGAAGATCATCCCCCCAGAGCAGACAGGATTTGTTTTCAGAAATGGAATTGTTTGACATTTTATAAGATCAACACAGCGTCTCTAACCCAGCGAGATGGAAAGCAAAGGTAACACGACTGGAGAGACTGCATCTCATAGTAATGTGAGCAACTCACTTCCCAGATTCTTTTCCATTGTTTTTTCCAGTTCCTGGAGCTCTGCCCTTGCTGCATCCAGCTGGTTCTGATTGCAGGTCCTCACTGCTGCCTTCCTCCTCTGCACAGGGAGAAATCCAGCCACTGCTGGTTCCACAGAGCTCTGAAACATCCCCTGCACCATCCCTCACCCTCCTCTCACGTGCTGCTGTGGGCATCAGCAGCACAGAGGAATCCCTCTCTGCAGCTGGTGCCAGTGGCAGGGGCTGGGCAGTGCCTTAGCCCTTCACTAGAACCAAGGAGTAACACCAAGTCCTGCACTCTGCTGAACTGGGTCTGTTGGTCAGCCCTAGAGCCTCACCTGAAGTACCTCATGCTGCTGCAGCAGGGTCCTGGCTTGCTTGGCAGTGCTGCCATCAGTGTGCTGGATGCCCTCAATCAGCTGGCAGTTGGTCTCTGCCAGGAGGGCACTGTGCTGCTTCAGCTCCTCGATGGCATTTTGCTTCACATGGGTCAGATCCTACAGGAATTTGGGGTTAAAGTGTTGTGGATTGCACCAGTCCCACGTGCCCCAAGTTTTGTCACCATCCTCTGCTGTGCCTGGGACATTCCTGTCCCATGGTAACAGCACCAACAGGCCACAGAGAACCTCAGCCTCCCTGCCCCAAACAGCACACCCCTGCTCCCCCTGCCTCCCCACCTCCTGCAGAGCCACCAGCTCTTTTAGAACCACCTTTCACCTACTAAAAAGCTGAGGCCACGTCCTCCACCTCACCCTCCTCTTGGCTACCCCCAGAAAGTCTGATACCAACTGTCTTTCCTGACAGATTCCCAAATCTCCACCCTGCCTCCTGCTGCAGCCTGGACTCCTCCTGTTTCTTGATGGTATCAAGGTTGGATATCACCAGCATTAAGCAGAGCAGCATAATTACCTCCCATGTCTTAAGGAACCAACACAGGCCACTCTGCAGGAGTCAGGCTGCTGGAGTTTCCTCTGGCTGCTGGGGTAACTGTGGGTCTGCTCCCTCTACCCCAGCACTGGTGTCTGGTGCACGTACCGTGAGGATTCTGGTCTCTTCCAAGGTTTTAGCTAATTCAGCCTTCTGGAGTGCTGATTTCCTCTGAGTAAACCTTGTGGCTTTCCCTTGGGGTGATGCTGTCTCCAGGGGCAAGGGTGGCTTTTCACTCAGCAGAAATGCAACTGGTGAAACAGGGGAAAAAAAAGAAAACAACCCAAAAACCAACAAAAAAAACCCCCTGCCTGTGCTTACTGCAGTCTGGTTCTAACACCTTACATCTGCTCTCTCCTGGCATGTGGCTGAGGGAGATACAATGAACAACAGAGAGACTGAATTCAGACCTTCTGCAGTCCCAGCAGAAGCTGCTTGCAATTACAGCCCAGGAATCAAGCCCCCAAAGTGCTCCCTGGCCTTTCCTAGCTCTCCCTCTTCACTCTCAGCATTTCCCCTTGGGTAATTGTCTTTTTGTGGCTTTTGCAGAGCGTTTCCTGGCAGCAAGCAGCACTGGGTTAATGCAGAAGGGGCAGGGACGGGGGTGCTGTATAAGCGAATCTCTCCCAACCTGGTTTGTTCTTCTCCCCTTTCCTCTTCTTGTCTCCATCAGGGAGTGGTGGCAGAGTCACCCTGCGGGCTGGAGATGTTCCCTCCTCTGCGTCTGTCTTCTGCCATTTGCTCTGATCCTAAACTCAGCACGATGGCAGAGTAGAGAAGATGGGGAGTCAGAAGAGGTTTGTGAGCAGGGACCTCTCTGACTTGACCCACAGTTCTGACTCCCCTGGTGCAACTCCTCCAGGGCTTCCAGGTGTTCCCTGAGCAGCAGCGAATCTCAGGTCTGCTCCAGGGATGCTGCATTTACAACCACAGTGCTGGAAGTGCCACGAACCCCACGGGAAGAAGACACTTACTCCTCTCCTGAACTCCTCCATGGCGCTCGGGCCGGGGCCCTACGCTTCCCTGTGCACACAGGCTCTGGAAGGAGAAAGCACAACCCCACTGAGAGGGCTGAGCCTCACGGCTCTGCCTGACCCCATAGATAAACCTCTGCGGGTCCACAGGGCAGAGAGGCAGCGACAGCTCCTGGGCTGTGGTACCCTTGGTGAACCCCATCTTCATCTACCTCCCTTGCCGCACGGGCAGCCCTCCCCCCAGTCTCCTAGCCCCATGGGGAGCCCCCTTCCCCACCCTATGCCCCACGGGGAGACCCCTTCCCCACCCTATGCCCCATGGGGAGTCCTGTCCCCAATGAGAAGACCCCCCCAGTCTGCTCCGTTGCCCCGTTGGGACCCGGCGATCCCCCACACCCCCTGCCCCCCGCCGTCCTCCTGCCCCGGGGATTCCCCGTACTCCGCAAGCCCGGCTCCCGTGCCCGGGCCGGTCTCCATGCCGACAGCAGGCGGGTGCAGGGCCCGGGCGGGGCCCGCGATCATGGGAAGGGGCGGGAGGGGCGCTCCCTGCTGCCTCCGCCCCACGACGGGAGCCCGGGGACCGGGCGGCGGGACCCACCCTGGGCTCCGGGCCCGGCCGGACACGGGCCCGTTGGACGGGGTCGCTGTGGCCGGGAGGGAGCAGAACCCGCTCGGGGCTCCGCACGGCGGCTCCGCGCTACGGGCGTTGCCGCGCTGGGCCGAGGGGCCGCGCGGTGCCGGGGCCGGCGGGCGCCCCGTGCCGGGCGTTGCCTCGGGCTGCGACGGCTCGGGGGGGACGCCGCCCGCATTCCCCGGGCCGCCCGGCTCCGCGCAAAGCCCAACGCGACGGGGAGGCCGCGGCGCAGGGTCGTGAGGCGCCCCCCGGCCGGCGGGGCTCGGGCTGGGCCCCGGGATAGGCCGCGGCGCCCGGCACAGGCCCCACACGGGCCCTGTTACCACAGCAACTGGCGGCGGCGGCGCAGCCAATGGGAGCGCGCCCTGCGGCGGCAGCCAATGGGCGCGGCCCCTGGCGGGCAGCCCGCGGTCTCCAGGGCAACAGGGCCGCCGCCGCCGCGCCATTGGTGCCGCCGCCGCCGCGCGGAGGGGGCGGGGCTTAAAGGGGCCGCGCCGCGCGGGACAGGGCCCCGCGCGTGGCCGCCGCGTGGGCAGCGGGGACCCCCCCTCACATCCCCCCCCCCCCACCCCAGACCCCCCACCCCCGGCAGGTCCCGTCCCCCGCCCTGACCCGAGCCCCGGGGAGACGCCGCCGCAGCGGCTGCGGGGGGGCGGGACGAGGCGAGCACGGAGGCACCGGCCGTTCCGCGCCGCGGGGGCAGGGGGGCAGCAGCGGGGCTGGCCCGGGACAGGGCTCTGCCGGGCGGGACGGGGACAGTGGGTGCCCCGGGACCCCGGCGGATGGGCAGGGGCGGGGTCCGGGAGCAGCGTCCCGGGCGGGCGGAGCCGTGGCCGGGCCGGGGTGCCGCTGCCGGGGGGCTGCGAGGGGTGCGGGGGGTCCTGGGGGCGCCCACGTGCGGGTGTCAGGGCGCCGGGGACACCGGGGTGCCCGGACCGGGGGATGCAGTGGGGTACCGGCTGGAGTTGGAGCATCCCCGAGTGGGTACGGGAGTGTGCAGGCCGGCGTACCGGTACGCTGGTGCGAAGGTACCGGGGCTCACCGGGGGTGCTGTGTGCTCAGGTGGGCACACCGGGAGCTACCGGGGTGCCGTGGCGGCGGTACCGGGGCGTGCCGCCCTGCCATTCTCTCCAGCAACCCCTCTCCGGGAGGCGCCCATTGGCGGAGCTGGATATTCACCCCCGCACCGCGGCCAATGGGCCGGGGGAGGCGGCGCCTCCCATTGACAGAACCGGCGCGGCGGTGTTTACCGGGGGCGGGGCGGCGCCGGCTATAAGAGCGGCACCGGGGGGCGTGCGGCTCTTGGGCTGCCCGCACCGCCCCCGCGCACCCCCGACCCGCCGCAGCATCCCCGCACCGCGCCCGACCGGAGCATTCGCCGACTCAACCCGGGGGAGCATCCCCGGGAGCGGTGCGGACCCCCCCGGTGCGCCGCGTCCCCGGGCCGGTGCGGAACATCCCGGAGCATCTTCAGACCGGTGCAGAGCATCCCCGGGCCGGTACAGAGCGTTCCCGAGCCGGAGCGTCCCCCGAGCCGGCGCGGAGCATCCCGGAGCGTCCCCCGAGCCGGCGCGGAGCATCCCGGAGCATCCCCCAGGCCGGTACAGAGCATCCCGGAGCATCCCCCGAGCCGGCGCGGAGCACCCCCGGGCCGTACCGCTGCGGAGCATCTCCGAGCCAGAGACTGCCGGGTCGGTCCAGGGCCCCTCCGGAGCATCTCAGCGGCCGCCGCCCCGGCGGAGCCGCCCCCGCCGTGCGCTCCCGGGCCCCGGCGCGGCCCCCTGCGCCCCGCCCCGCCGCCGCCGCCCGCTCCGCACAATGGGGGCGGCGCGGCGCGGCGCGTAGCGGCGGGCGGGGAGGCGGCGGCGGGCGGGGAGGAGGAGGAAGAAGAAGAGGAGGAGGCGGCGGCGGCGGCGGCGGCGGCGGCGGCGGCGGGGGTGGGGTCCCGGGCCCCGGCATGGTGCAGCGCGGCATGCGGGGCCGGGGCGCGGAGGCTCGGCGGGAGCCCTGCGCCCCGTTACCCGCCCGCGATGCCGAACCCGCCTGGTGCAAGACGCCGAGCGGGCACATCAAGCGGCCCATGAACGCCTTCATGGTCTGGTCGCAGCACGAGCGGCGCAAGATCATGGACCAGTGGCCCGACATGCACAACGCCGAGATCTCCAAGCGCCTGGGCCGGCGCTGGCAGCTCCTCCACGACTCCGAGAAGATCCCCTTTGTCAAGGAGGCCGAGCGCCTGCGCCTCAAGCACATGGCTGACTACCCCGACTACAAGTACCGGCCTCGGAAAAAGGGCAAGGTGGGCGCCAGCGCCTCCCGCCCGCGGCTCCCGGTGAAGATCAAGCCCTCCGTGCTGGGCCGCGTCTCCACCGGCCGCCGGCAGCCCGCCAAGCCACCTGCCAGCCCTGACACCCCGCAGGAGCCTGCACCGGAGGTGCCCGCCGAGGACTGCCCCACGGCACCCGCCGGGGAGCGTGGCCTCCAGGAGCCCCCTGCGCCCCCGAGCCCGGCCGCTGCCGGCCCCGAAGCGGGCAGGTCCCCGGAGAGCGAGTCCCCATCTCCCGTGTCGGCCAGGTCCCCTCCCTCCTCCTTCAGCTCCTCTGATGAGGAGCTGGAGGAAGAGCTGCTGGGGGTCCTGCCGGGGCGAGCCCCCACCGGTGCCACCTGCGGTGCCCTGGACTGGTCAGTCTTCGACAAGGACCACGACCTCTTCCCGCGGGGGGGCTCCTCGCACTTTGAGTTCCCGGACTATTGCACGCCCGAGGTGACGGAGATGATAGCAGGGGACTGGCTCATGTCCAGCATCTCAGACTTGGTCTTTACCTACTGAGTCCCACACTCTGCAGGTAACTCTCTCTCTCTCTCTCTGTGTCTCTTTTTCTCCCCCCACAATCAGGTCATATAAAAAAAAAAAGAAAAAAAACCCATAAAAAAAAAGAGACAAGACCAGAAACCAGCTGTTTACATGCAGGAATCAGGTATTTTGCCTTGAAGCTGCTGGAAGGCAGAGCTCCCTGCTCACCCCATCCCCCCAGCACACACCCACTCCTCATCCGTCCGTCTGTGTGGCCCTGCCTCTGCCTCGCCAGCGGGGGATGCCTGCCTGGCCGCCGTGGCTATCTGCCCATGAAACGCAAGCGTCTCCTCGGGTTTTTTATTGTCACCCCCGGCCCGTTCCCCCTGCGGCTCCGGCTGCCGCGGTGCTGCCGGTCGTGGCTGCCCCCAGTCGCTCCCATCACCACCGGCTGCTGCCCTGTGTTCCCTCCCACTCTCTGGGCAGTGGGAGCGCCCACACCATCCCCAGCTCTCAGCGCCCATCCCACCTTCTCCATTCCTTGGGGAATGGCCGATTCCTTTCGCTCTTTGACCACATTTCAAGCGCATCTTCACTATTCTCCCCTTCCTCGGTGGTGGGGAGGGGGCCCCAGCTGGCCCCACCACATCTGGGGGTGGCAGAACTATGCAGAGCCCTTCCTGCCCGATGCCCAGTTTTGTGGTGGTCCCCAGCGTTGGGGGGTTCAGGGTCCCACTGGATCAGCTCCTTCCCTGCGCTGTCCCTGCGGCGCGCGCTCCCCGCCACTGACTTTGGGAAGAGCCAAGTTGCGCACACGTGGTCCGCACGTGGATGGGGAGGCTGTGTTGTTCCTCTCGCCAGGCAGTTGTGCAGAGGAGGCTGTGCCATGGGGGCAGCCCGTGCCAGGAGCCACCCTGAACCCCAGGAGGGAAAGAGCCCTTTCCAGAGCAGCCCATCCCCCTTTTTATCCTTGGATCTGGTGGCCGCGCTGGTCCTGCTCGGGGCTGGTTCACCTTGGGTGATGGAGCTGGGTGCCACTGTGCCCTGCAGCAGTGGGTGATGCTGCCAGCATGGCAGGGCAGGGTGGCCAGGAAGGGATGCTATGGGAAATCTGCCTTAAGCAACCACCCAGACAGGGCTGAGAGCAGCGGATGCAGCCGGTGCTGGTGGGTGTGTGAGGTGTGAGCGATGCTCCAGCGCCGTGCTCCTCCATGCAGCGCCTCGCTGCGGCTCCAGCAGGAGCAGGGGCATCCCGGCAGGGCGCTGCCAAGGAGCTTCCCAGCAGGGATGGTGCTGCTGCAGTGGCTCCTCCAGCCGGGTTTCTTTTTTTTTCTTGCTTCCCCTAATGGCTCCTTCCTGCCAGGAGCTGCCTCCTCCCGCTGCCAGGGAGCACGTGGCTGCAGCGCCGGCTCGGTGGTCGCTGCAGGCTGTGTTTGCAGGGCAGGGGCTGTGCT
The DNA here is from genome assembly GCA_020800305.1 of Porphyrio hochstetteri. Classification (NCBI taxonomy): domain Eukaryota; kingdom Metazoa; phylum Chordata; class Aves; order Gruiformes; family Rallidae; genus Porphyrio; species Porphyrio hochstetteri. The sequence goes on along the minus strand of CM036921.1, from coordinate 16,456,236 downwards.
TAGGTATGGCCGTGCTGTGGGGGGTGCTGGTGGGGACCCCAGCCACCCTGAGCTGCCAGCCCTGGGCACATGGCCATGGTGGGGGCTGGCAGTGTCTGGAAAAGCTGTACTGGGCTTGGCTGGGACTGCTGCTTCAAGCAGTGTCTGAGGTCCTCCATGCCCCCAACTCCCCAGGGGCTCTGGGTGTACGGGAGCCCCTCTGACCCTTCCTGGGTAGTGGGATGCTGGGGGCAGTGGGGGACCTGCTCCTTGGGGCTCTGCTCCCTATTTTGGGGCTGCCAGTTCCTCTGGTCACAGGCTGCCCTGTGCCTGCCCGTTGGTGCAGGGCTGGATAGAGCTGTGATCAGGGGAAAGGCAACCCCCCCACCGGGCCCTGGCATCCCCTCAGGGTGGCTCAGAGGGGGGGCACCTGCCTGGCCAGAAGCGCCAGTGCCCCCAGCTCAGGCACGGGGCCAGGCACTGTGGCACAGGGAGAGGTGTGTCCCTGGGCCCTTTGCAGGGATGCTCAGTGTCCCCCAACCCTGCCCCGGGTGGCCCGGGGTGCCTCCCTGGAGGCCAGCCCTCAGCAGCAGTGTAGATGTGTCGGTGTGTAGCGGTAGCCGTGCGTGTGTGTGGCGGCAGTGCGATGCCGCGGTGTTTCAGTAGCCCCGGTGTGGGTGCCCAGCCTGTGGGCACAGGCAGGTGTCCCGCATCAGACACGTGTTCCCCTATAGAGCTTCCCTGTCCCTGCTCCCCCCTTCCCTGGCCCTTCCCCACCGGACTCAGCTCTGCCCAAGCTGGAAAAGCCAAATAAGCGCCGGACCAGCGGCGATGCCGGCAGCCTGCTCCTGCCTCACCTCCGCCCGGGGGGGTTCTGCCTTCCCACCCCTGGGCAGCCCCCTGCCAGGAGCATTCCAAGCCCCCTCCCCTGCGTGAGCCAAGTTTGGGCTTCCCGTGGGGTTCTGTGGCCCCGGGGGGGTGTCTCTGATGCGCACAGCTCTCACCCAGCACCTCGGTGCCTTCTTGGGGCACGCAGCTGCCATGTGCTGTGCATCGCCCAGGGGCCAGGGTGCTCCCTCTGCACACCCTCAGGCGAAACACTTCCTCAGGAGCAGGTTCTGGGTCAGCGCCAGAACCGGAGCCAGAGCCGGGGTGCGAGTGTGTGTCCCCCCCACACCTCCCCCCTGGCCACAAGCACAACACCATCCGCTTCGTCCTCGTCCCCTACCCCCCATCTCCCCGTCCCCCTCTTGCCCCCCCCTCCCCTCCAGCCTCGCTGGGTGTGTTTGTCGGGGGATGAACCGTTGTGGACAGTGGTGGATTTTCTGTGCCGTGTGGTTGTAGTGCTTAGAGACCCCCCCTCCCCCAGCGTGTGGTCCCCCTCCCGCTGCGCCCCCCCGCTGCCCGGTGCTGGCTGGCATGCGTGTGCGAGCGTGTGTGCGTGCGCGTGCGACATCCCGTCATCACTAGAGACAAAGCAGAAGAAGAAGAAGAATGAATAATAAAAAATAAACCAAACCTCTCTCAGGAAGAAGCTGCCCCGGTGGTGGCCAAGTGGGCCGGGGGCCCCCGGAGCTGGTGGGGCCCCGGCGCAGCCGACGGACGGGCGCCAGCGCTCGGGGTCACTCCTGTAGTGTCGTGTTAGTGAAGGGTTCCTGTAGCTGTTGTCTTGGAGAAATCGGCTCGTAGCCGAGGGGCAGCCCCCGGCCCCCCAGCCCGTCCCGGGGGGGGCGGTGTGGCCAGCCCCCCCGCTCTGCAGAAGCTGGGCTGATGGTTATCCTGACTGTTGTGACTATGGAATAAAGTGTGTTGGTCTGCTGCCCCGGGCTCGGCTCCTCCTGCGCCGTCTCGCTCCTCCCCAGGGGATGTGGGGCTCCTAGGGAGATGTGGGGCTCCTAAGGGAATCTGGGGTTCCCAAGGGTGTATGGGGTTCCCAGTGGTCAGTACCCAGCTCCCACCTTGGTCCACAGGCTCCTGCTGTGCTCCACCAGCTCCCACCCTGAACCTCTGCTCCCCCCCCGACCCTCTGCTCCCCCCCCACCCCACAGCTCCCACCCTGACCCTCTGCTCCCACCCCACAGCTCCCACCCTGACCCTCTGCTCCCACCCCACAGCTCCCACCCTGACCCTCTGCTCCCACCCCACCCCACAGCTCCCACCCCACAGCTCCCCCCGAGCCCTGGTTCCTGGGGGCTCCTGCACTGACCCTCCCCGGGGGAGGGTTCACCCTTGTCAGGTGTCCCCTGGGAGCCGTGTCAGGCTGCTGGGGGGTGTGAATGTGTGTTCACACGCGTGTGCATCCACACCCCCCACACACGCACACGGGGCACACGCGTGTAGCACACACGCGGGGCTGTGCGTGTGCCCCGCACTGTGCACGCCGGTGCTGTGCCCGCTCCGTGCACACGCAGCCCCACGGCACCGGAGGGGGCGCAGGGGGGCAGCCCCGGCAGCGCCTCCGGCTCGGCTGGGGAAGGGGCGGGGGGCGCTAATCCGGCCCCGCGGGAGGGTGCGGGGAGGGCTACGGGGGGGGCTACGGGGGGCACGCACTGCCTGCGTCACACCCCCACCCCCCCGCCCGCAGCTGTTGCCACGGCAACAAGGGGAGCCTGGAGCATCCTTGGGTACCGCCGGTCCCTCCCGTCCGCCGCGCCGGCCCCCGCCCTGGGCTGGGGGGCGGGGGGGAGGTTGGAGGTGTCTGGGGGGTGGCCCTACTGCAGTGACACCCCCCCACTTTGGGCTGCACCCACTCTGGAATAGCGCCCAACACCGCCCCAAGGCTCTGGGGTGCCCCGACCCCAAGCGCAGAGCCGTGGGGACAGCGATGGTGGCACCGCAGCGCCAGCCATGGGACCAGGCTCCTGCCCGAGGATGTCGCCTGGCTTGGCCGGGAGTGGGGACACCCACGGGTCTGGCGTCGCCGCGGCCCGGGCTCAGCAGCTCCCCCCTGACCCGTGTCTGCTCTCGGTGTGTCCCCAGCGCCGCGGGGCAGGGGCAGCTCCCAGGCTCCCTGCACTCTGCCCTCTCCCCTCCACCCCGGCACAGCCCCCCTGCCGCCCCCACCCCAAGTCCCTGGGAGGAGGATGGTGCCGGGGATGCGCTGACGCTGGGGGTGGCAGCTCGTCTGTGGAGGGTGCTGTGGGGTCCCTCCTGGACACAGGGACAGCAGAGGGACCGCTGGGGGAGATGGCCCTGGGACAGGGAAGGGCATCCCAGAGGTAAGTGGGGAGTAGGCAGGGCTGTGGGCAGGGGTGTGGGCAGGGGGAGCCTGTCTGGGGACAGGGGAGGGGGATGCAGGATGAGGACAGCTTGGGGACACACACAGAGTGATGGGCACCAGGGTGAGCCCTTCCAAAACCATTGCAGCACCAGGCTGCTCCCCTCCCACCCCACAGAATCCTGCATGAGAGAAGGGATGGGGGGACACCTGTGTCCCCAGGCCGGGGCAGAGGTACTGGGGGCTGTGCTGGGGGACACACAAGCCTGTGGGCAGCGTTTCCTCTGTGAGGCCTCTTCAGCTCAGGGCTTTGTCCAGTGCCACAGCTCACACTGAAAGGCTCCTGGTTGCCTCTGTCCCCGTCCCCACTGTCCTCTGGCTGACATCTCCACACCCCCCCACACCCCCCCCCCAGCAAGGGCTGAGCAGTTCCCATGGCCATGCCTGTCCCTGGGCAGGCAGCCAGCTCAGGTGGCAGGGGACACACGGTGACACCAGCCCAGTGACGTGGTGGCTATGTCCCCGTGTCACTGCAAGGCAGCAAGCCCCTCAGCAGCCCCAAAGGGGGGCACGTCCCTCCCTGCCACCGCCCCTCCTTCGCCACTGGCAGTTGGGTGGCTGCAGGTGGCCTGACGTAGGGCCTGACCCTGCTGACACGTGGCGGGGGCTGTGCTGGGGCTGTGCCAGGTCTGGGGCTGTGCAGGGGGGGTCCCTTCCTCCAGCCCCTGTGGAAGCCCCACTGGGATAAGGACAGGGGGTGGCAGGTGGGGGGCTGCAGCTGGCGTGGGGCTGTCCAGGCTCCAGGCATGCCAGAGCCGGGCACCTCATTAACGCAGTGACAAAGACACATCACTGGCTCCCCAGGCTTCCCTCTGCTGTAAGATCTGAGCCTGGCCTCCCCTCTGCCCCCCCCAAACCCTGCTGAGCCCCCAGCAGCCCCTCGCAGCCCCTGGGCCTCTCCCTGCCTGTTCCTCCCAAAGGGCCTGGAGTGCTACTGAGAAAACCGCTCCCAGAGAGGAAACCACAGGCAACTAAAAATAGCCCCGGGGCCGATCCAGTAAACACTGCCAGGGCTCCTGCTGCCGTCCCCAGCCCTGGGAAGGCGGCTGTGTCACCCTGGCTCAGCAGAGCGTGCCCTGCTGCCCAGGGATGCGCAGGGGAAGCGGTGAGGCCTCTGGTGGGCACCGTGCCCGGGAGGTCGGGGTAGTTACAGCCCCACGCTGCTGCTGGGGGGCTGTGCAAGGCCTGGCACTTAACCAAAGGCAGGCAGATGGAAGGAGAAGAGCAACTGGGGCCTGCAGGAGCCGTTTAGCTCCTCTCCTGCTCCTCTTCCCCCCGGGGCTGCTGGCGTGAGGCATGACCACAGAGATGGCCCGGCCACTGCAGGGCTGTGCCAGCACCAGGGCACAGCCCGGTGCCCTCCCGGGCCAGGAGGAGGGGAGGAGGAGTGTTTAGTAACTGTTTATTTTACAGTTGGAAGGTTTGTACAAATCTGCAGTTACAGGGGTCTGTGTGAGTCTCTGTACAGAGTAACTGAAGCACCCAACGCAACCGGCTCCTCCCCAGCCCTTCCTCCCCTGGGGACAACACACGAACTAAAGTGCATCATGGCCAGAGAGCAGTGGGGGGCTCACAGGGGCTTCCCCCCACGGTGGGCTCCAGCCATCCCCTCCTCTGGGGCAGCAGGGGAGCGTACAGAGGGGTCCCAGGACCTCTGGCAGCAGCCCGAGGTCAGTGCAGCCACCAGCCTCTGCTGTGCCATGAGTTTCTAAAGTGCTAAATGACCCAGCCCTCTGCCCCACACCCCTGCTGCCCTGGGGAGGTGCCAAGGGCCAGAGCCTGGCTCTGGGAGAGGAAACCCACCAGCAGCCCCTCGCTCTCACAAAGGGCTCGGGCAGCCCTGGCACGAGCCAGCTGCTGGCACCAGGGAAGCACAGAACCAGGTCTCTGTCCCGTGTCTGGATTCACTCGCTCCAGCTTCTGGCTGTGGAGCCAAAGGAAACTTCTCTGCTCAGAGCTTTAGGGAAACACAGGCCAGGCATGAGGACTGCCCACACCCCCCCCGGCTAGCCCAACTGTCAGCAAGGCACTGAGACAGAGGGCCCACGGGGCAGCCCAGAGCTAACACAGAGGTGGTGATGAACTGACGGGCTGGGGGCTGGGACAGGAGGGTGCTGAGCTTGGGAGGGCACAAGTTCTCTTCTCTATCCAGGAATCTCTTCAACCAACACCCCAATTTCAGGTGTGCAGAGCCAGGCACGGCACAGATGGCTTTGGGCACGACACAGCGAGGGCAGGGGACAGGGTGGGAGCTGGAAGGGACAGGTAAGGGCACTTGTGGGAGGTTTAGCAGCTCAGGGGGGAGGTAGAGGCATGTAGTGTCTGTTGGCTTTGTCTCAGTGGGACCCCGGGAAGGATTCGCTGCTCAGGGAGTGCTGGGACTGTTCCTGGGGCTGGGTGGGGCAAGGGGAGCTGTGCAGGGGGCAGACAGAGGGGCCTTTCTGGGGAACCCCTCACTGGTGTGACTCTGAGGGGTGCCACTGGAGGCTGATCAGCACATGGGAGAGATTTGAGACAAGACTTCCTATCCCAGTGACTTCTGTCCTGTGCAAAGTGTTTCACAAGGTGGAAAAAGCCCTTCTCTGCATCACAGCCTGCCTCCAGAGCTGCACAAGTCTGCAACGGGTGTTCAGGGTGCTGCTAACCCTTGGGGTGACACATGACAGTGCACACCTCAGGCAGGGCGAGTGACACTCGCTTCTCACCTCCCTGACCTGAGATATGACCACGCTTCTGCCAGCAAAGGACCCAGCCACTGAGAGCTTAGCTCCCTCTGGCAGTCCTGTGGGTCCTGTCCCCTGTCCTTCTCTCCTGTAAACAGATCAGATGAGGAAGCAAAAGGAGCCAAGGAGCGTTACACACTGGAGACAGCCTCATGGCAGGGGTTGTGAAAGGTTTGGCTCTACCCAAAGGTCACCTATAGGAAAGGAAAGGGCTGGACCATGCATGAAGCTGAACACAGAGGGTGAGGAGTGCCAGCAGCCTGCACACCAGCATGATGCAGAGCCAGAGGGTTCCCCTCTTCTTCAGCAGCCTCTTGCCCAAGCACACACCCAGGCCAAACCTTGCCATGGCACTCTCCTGCAGGTGAGGATCTGTCCTCACCCCCACTAATTATCCCCGACAGAGAATGTGGGATGACTTGGGCAGAGCCCACAGGCAGCTCTCCACTCAGTCACCTGTGCCCAGCCTGAAGAGCCCGACTCACCCACTCCTCCAGTCCCTCACGAGATGGTGGCACTGCCCATCTGCTCACCCCTGCACAGGGAGGAGAGAACAAGGTGAGCATCAGCGAGGGGAACAATCCTGCTGGGCTGGTTCCCATCAGTCTCTGTTGCAAAGGCCAGAAGTGTCATTGGATGCAGCAAGAATATAAAATCATCTTCAGGGAGGTTGTTTCCAGACACATCCTTGGATCCAACATCAGCCCTTCCTGCCAGGGAAGGACGTGGTGACAGGGAAGGTTCTTCCTCTGGCTTCAGGGGAAAATCTGCAGTTCAAACTTGGGTGCCCACTCCAGGGCGCTCTTCACCACGGCCAGGGCAGCAGCTCCCAGTGCCACCGTCAGCCCCATCACCACCAGCTTGACAAAGCGGTTGGTCCTTGGCTTTGTGGAGATGGATTTTGTCCGTTCCTCCCCTCGGGGCCGCTCCCTGAACCGCTGCCTCAACACAGTGTCTGGTCTCTGCTGCACCGACGCCAGCTCAAAGTCCTTAAAAGTGGAAGCTGCAGTTCTGTAAGAGAAGGAACTGGTCAAGGAGTGACCCCTGGAGAGAGTCCAGAGGAGGCTACGAAGGGGATGAAGGGCCTGGAGCATCTCCCCTGTGAGGAAAGGCTGAGTGAGCTGGGGCTGTTCAGCCTGGAGAGAAGAAGACTAAGGGGGGACCTGATTAATGGTTATCAATATCTGAAGGATGGGATGCAGGGGGAAATGGCCAGCCCCTTCTCAGTGTCTGTGGGGACAGGACAAGGGGCAATGGCTGCAAGTTGGAGCAGAGGAAGTTCCCCACCAACCTGGGGAAGAACTTTTCCCCAGTGAGGGTGAGGGAGCCCTGGGCCAGGCTGCCCAGGGGGGTGTGGAGTCTCCATCTCTGGAGAGATTCCAGCCCTGTCTGGACGCTGCCCTGTGCAATATGAGCTGGGGAGCTGCTTTGGCAGGGGGTTGGACCCCAGGAGCTCTGGAGGGCCCTTCCCACCCCTGGGATTCTGGGATTCTGTCCCTGGCTCATCCCTGGGACAAGCCTCCTGCCAGGGAGGAAGATCTCCATGAGGAAGCAAGGGGATGTATGGAACACACATGGGGTGACCTGCACTCACCGTTCAGCCTGCTGCTGGGCTGCCTCCCTGGCAAGCTCAGAGGGTGGGAACTGGACAAAGAGGTCCCCAGCTCTGCTGATCAGAGTCTCATATGGAAGGTCCTGTGGAATCTGGGACAAGAGGTGGTGGACAGATGCCATGTCGCACTCACAGTCCAAAACTTCCTGCTCCCGGTACAGCACGATCTGCAGAGAGGAGCCAGAGCACTGAGGGCAGCCAGAAAGCAGGGACAGCTCCCTGCCACTCCCTGCCACTCCACACACACACCAGACAAACATTTTGCCTCCAGCTGAAGGACCTGCCCTGGCTCAGTGAAGCATGTCCCCTCTAGGAAAAACAATGCCAAAAGCTTCCTAAGACCCTGAGGACACAGGAAACCCCTTTCTGGGTACTTCTGTCTGTCTTCTGAGCAGAACCTGCTCCCAGCAGATCAGAAATCCAAGCAGAACCTCAGGAGGGCTTGACTCCATGACTTGCTCTCAGAGATTCCTTCATACCTCCCCCCCATTGGAGACAGGGCAGAGGGATGCATGGCACAGGGCTGTCCCCAGCCCGACTGGCTCCCCAGCAAGTGCCCAGCGACAGGGCAAAGAACTGCTGCCTCCACAGCACTGAACTACAACAGCCTGAAGATCTGGACACCCCCAGGTTGTGTCAAACAACCCTGGATCCCACCTGCTCTCTCTCCACCACCACCACCACCAAGCACATCCCTGGCTTTGGGGGCTGCTGCACAACTGGGTGCAGCCAGGGACAGGGTTTGCCAGCCTCCTTCCCCTGCAGCCCCAAACTTAGCAGCACCTCACAGTCGTTCAGCTAACCCCCATCCCTGGCTGGTACCTACCACAGCAGCAAAATAAATGGGCATGAGTGGGTGGCAGGCCAGGAAGAAGTCATACAATCGCACGACGTGCCTGAAGTCGGCCAGGACGTGCCCGAACCAGGTGATGAGCCAGCTGAGGGCGAAGATGGTGCCCACCTCCGCGCTGCAGGGAGAAGGTGCTGTTAGGTCAGTCGCTGCCAGCAGCTGGGAAAGTGCTGGAATGCTCCCAGGGGATCCCTGTGCTGCACTTGCAATGGAGGGGAGATACACCTGGCTATTGGCAGAGCGTTCAGAGTTCAGCCCACATCCAGGAACTGCAGCTCTGACGGAAGCCCAAGGCACAGTACGACTCGTTTCACACCCAGGGGAGTCCACAGCAGAGGTTCTGCTTTCAGGAGAACCTCAACGTGTCACTGTGTGGCACGCTGGCTTGAGGACACCCAAAGTCCTGCAGCAGAGTTCACTTTTCAGGTTCCTTTCCAGCCCAAAGGTTTACCAATCTGTGGGAGTTTCTGATCAAGCTCGGTACCCAAAGTCACCCCGGGGGGTGTGAAATGTGAGAGCCACTTGCCCAGAGGACTCTGGACTGAACTTTCCCACTTACCCTCCTGCTTCTGCTTTGTTCTGCCCAGGCTACACCCATGTGTCCCTACTGCACAACCTGGGAATTACCCCCAGAGCAGCAATAAACCACAGCAAGGTGACAACAGCCACGAAACTGTGTGTGTGTGAAGCAGTTGTAGCTGGTTCATATAACACAGTCCACAACCCCCCAGCCTTTCCAATAGAGACTGCAGGGGAACGATGGCACCAGGTAAAACTGCTCAGTGTAGGACTGGGTCTGCTCAGAAGCAACGTGCTGAGTGGCTTTGAATCATCCCTGTCTGCTGAGGGTCAGCTGTCAGCCCGCTCTGAGACAGCCACCACGGTGCAAACAGCCCCTTGAACAGTGAGTGAGACTGGCAGGGGGAGCTGAGGGGCTGTGAGGGAACATCTGCATACCTCTGCATGAAGTCATGCACCTCAGGGTTCACCTGGTCTATGATGGGCATCAGGTAATTTAAAATGTGCTTGGTATTGTCCATCGTTGGGTCCATAAAATCCCTGAGCAAAGAATGACAAGAAGCTCTGTCAAGCAATGCCACCAGGGAGCTGTCCCTCCAGGGAGGCAGCCAGAAGGCGAATAAACATACTTGCACGGAACAGCTTTGCTGGCAGGGTGGACCCCAGCCCCAAGGAAAGCTGTCTGTTTGGGACAGGCTCCTTCCTGCTTGCCTGGGACACACAGGGCTGATCTGCACAGAGAACCTGGACCCAGACAATCCTGCTGGTGTCATTTTGCTGCAGCATTTGCATGAGCTCTAAAGCATTTCCAGCACCCAAAACCTAACCCCCCATTTGGGAGAGGATGGAGAATCCCTCCAAACCACTCTGTAGCACACAGGAGAGTCATTTGACACAGGAGCTCAGGGTGCTGGTTGTACAGGCCACTGTTTCAGTGCAAAACTGCCCAGGGCTGTAGAAGGCAAGTGTGTGGAGCCAGCCCCCAGGAGCCAGAGAGGCCCCGACAGCAGAGCCAGCCAGGGAGCTGTGAATAATGCATGTATTGGCTTTTCCAACTTCAGGAGATGCTACAAATTAACTGACAGGCTTCAACTATCCCTTCCCCAGAGCACAGCTCCCTGCAAAGCCACATGGGGCCACACTGTGCTCTCCCAACACCCCTCTGGGTAGAGGTGTGACAGGTACAGGGTTTAACCCAAGGCTCTGCCCTCCAGACTCCCCTCCCAGGCCAGGCCAGGCACCCCCCAGCTCCAGGACACGCTGCAGTTCCTCTCCTCCAGCCGAGCCCGGTGAGTACCTGAGATGATGTGTTGAGAGCTTTTCCACCAGAGCTGTGGCCAGCCTGTCCCCTGCCACCAGCAGGAAGGTGACCACGATGTCATGGTAGCCCTGGTAGTAGTGCAGCTGGGGGTTGCGCTTGAGGACGTGGAGGATGATGTCGATGAGGTCCTCCTGCAAGCCTTCCCTCTGGTCATCTGGCATCCCTGTGAGGACAGAACCAGGTGGCAGTGGGATGGGCTCTGTGGGAGCAAGCACGGCTGTGGCTGCAAGGAGAGGACCTGTGTGTTTACCAACCAGGCAAAGGGGAGGCAGGGGGGGTAAAACCAGCAGAAAAAACACCCTTAATGCTGCCTCACTCCAAACTCTGCTGGCCCAGGGGAAGCCAGCAACTGTTAGGCTGTTTAATCTCTGGAGCTGCAGCATCCCCACCTGCAAGGACACCAGGCTGGAGGACAGGAGCAGGGTTTCCTCTCTTTGCACAGCAGCCAAAGGCACTGCACCTCCAGGATGCTTTAAGAACTTTTAATTTCCCAGGAGTTTTACAAAAATCAGCCAGGACCCATTTGCACAGCAACAGTGCCAACCACAGCAGACTGTGAGGCTTCCATCACCACAACTTGGTATCATCAGTCCCCTGCTAATGACGTGTGCTGAGGGACAGGATGTCACAGGACAAACACTGCTGCTGCCATGCACAGCTGTAGCTGGGGTCTGGCAGCCCCTGTCAACAGATAAACCACTCAAAGGCCAAGCAGAAAGTCCCAGTGGAGATCCTGCCATGACAAAGTTCTTCTCCCCTGTTTCATTAATGAGTCTAAAAATAGGGAGGACTGTGCCACTCAAGGGCAAAACAAAATCCCTACTAGCAGACCCTTCAGGAGCAGAGGCTGCACTCAGAAGAGGATCAGAGGGAATCAGCTGTTTATGCAAAATAAAAGGAGCAGAAGGGGGAAGCAGATTCTGGCCAGAAATAACGACTGCTCTGCTGTTAGATAGCTGCTGGATTAAATGGTTTATAAATAGCACAAGGCACCAACCACCCATCAGAGCTGAACAACAGCAAAACCATTTTGCTTCTAAAGGTTTAGGGTTCTCTTAAATTTGGTGCAGAAACCCCATTTTGAGACTGTTTTATGGCAGAAATCTTTCTAAGCACTCACAAGCCCACCTTCCACACCCCTGAGCCAGACCAGGGGCTAAAGTAAACTGAAACAAATGGTACATTTCTCAAGCACTCCTTTTATCCTCATCTCACCCTGGTCACTGGCAAGGGGCACACAGGGTCCAGGCCTCTCTGTGCTGCAACTGTTCGATGGTACCAGCCTGCTGGCAGAGGGGCTCAGTGGGGCTGGGGGAAGCTGGAAGAGCCACAGCAAGAACAAGCCAGAGCACACCAGCTGAAGGGAGCAGACAGAGAAGAAGGGCTCCTCCACATGAAGATGCTGCTGTGAGCTTACAAGGAAAAGGCTTTCCAGAAGTCAGGCTCTGGGAGCAAACAGAATGCCCATCCTACTGCACCCCTTGAGTGAGGTGTGAGGCAGGAGGAGCCCCCCAGTACAGACCTTCCCCCTGCAGAGCAGGAAGAGGAGACCCCCTCTCACCTGGTGGGAAGCGGCGCAGGGAGCGCCGCACGTCCAGTAACACTTGCTGGTAATCCTTATTGTCCTCTCGCAGCTCCTTCCCTGAGGAGAGAAAGGACTATGATTGTCCTGTCCCCACAGACACTGAGAAGGGGCTGGCCATTTCCCCCTGCATCCCATCCTTCAGATATTGATAACCATTAATCAGGTCCCCCCTTAGTCTTCTTCTCTCCAGGCTGAACAGCCCCAGCTCCCTCAGCCTTTCCTCACAGGGGAGATGCTCCAGGCCCCTCATCATCTCCGTAGCCTCCTCTGGACTCTCTCCAGGAGATCCCTGGCTGTTTGATCCCAGGGAGCCCAGCACTGGACACAACACTCCAGGTGGGGCCTGACCAGGGCAGAGCAGAGGGGGAGGATCCCCTCCTGTGACCTGCTGGCCACACTCCTCCTGATGCCCCCAGGATCCCATTGTCTCTCTCAGCCCCCAGGGCACCCTGCTGGCTCATGGCCAACCTGTCACCCACCAGGACCCCCAGGTCCTTCTCCACAGAGCTCCTCTTCAGCAGCTCATCCCCAGCCTGTCCTGATTCAAGAGATCACTGAGCTGTTCTGACTCTGGGCTGGTCTGTACCTGGAAGTGGGGGCAGATCGTCTGTATTGACGCTGAGCAGCTTTGGCCACACTTTGCAGCGGATCTCATCTGTCAGGAGCCCCCCTTTGCTGATGGCCATCCTCCTGAGCGCAGCCACGTCGATGGGGTCGCTGTTCAGAGCCTGATAGATTTCTGCCACTTTTCTTTTCTTCTTAGAATCAAAGTCTGCAAGAAGATGGCAAAGAGGTGAGGGGCCAGGCAGTGCCAGCACACGGAGGGGGCAGCAACTCGGGTCAGGGGGGCAAAAGGCACCCACAGTGTGTCACACACAGAGCAAGGGTGGTGACATGGGACAGGGTAGGGATGAGCCTGGTGAGTGACTCAGGAGCTGGCTGTCCCCATCTCCACAGGCTCAGTGTTGGGGGCACCTCATGGCTCCCTGGGCACCCCCAGTACTTCCCTATCAACCCTGGTGGGCCCACTGTGGGACACTGTGCTCTCTGCTGCTCCTTGTGACACGGGAGCTGCCACCACTGCCCAAGCAGAGCGCTCAGCTCCCAGAGGCCCCAGCAGAGCACAGCCCCAGGCAGGATGGCAGCAGCCACACGAAGCCACCCTGCAGCGTGTGTGTGCTCTGACACAGCCACCAGCTCCGGGGTCAAGTGCTTCCCAAGCGCAGGGCTCTGTATTCCCAGGAACTCTGGGATGCAGCTGGTCTAGGGAGAACTCTGAGCACTTCCACTGCCAGCAGCAGTCAGAAGAGAGGACATAATTACAGAAGAGTTAAGGAATCACAGACACAAACTTGCCAGCTATTGATATACGTGGGGGTCAACCAGCATCAAACCAACACCGCTGTTTGGTGGAGCACAAGAACTTGGGGCAGGGAGGGAAGGGAGCAGCACACAAAGCACACAGTGCTCTGGCTTCAGATGGGTTAAACACACTAGCAGGACAGGAGAGAGCTTCTCAGGGAGCTGAGAAAGGACACTGTTTCACACTGCATCAGGGTATTTGTCACTGCTGCCTCACGTGAGGAAGGAGAGAGGCTGCTGAGAGCCATATGATATCCCACACTGGAAGAGTTTCCACTGAGCAGCAGTGGGGCTGGAGCACAGGATGAGGCTGCAAACGCTGCCTTTACCTAAAGGCTTTTTCCACAGATCCAACTACTCTTGGGATCCAAACGGGGTTTGTTTGATAAGGGATGTGTCCAAGTAGGATTTGGGGTGGGAGGAATGAAAAGGAACCTGATGGAGAAATAGTAATTTCTCAATACCCCACCCTCCCAGCAGCCACTCAGGGAGCGTGTTCCTCTGCACACGTGGCATCTCCAGCGTCTCCAGCACTGCTCCAGCCCTCTCCCTGCTCCTGGGAGCTGCTTTCTGCAGCATCTGCATGGGAGACTGTGGGACAGCAGGCTGCTCAGACACAGGAACGCTGAGAAGGTCAAGCAGTGGACGCTGCCCCTTCTCAAAGTCCCCTTTGTAAACACTTTTTGGATGGAAAACAAGCTGTAACAGCCTAGGACAGATCTCCAACTCCCCTCCGAACCCCAAGTTCCTGGTGATGTTACAGCTTTTAACTCTCCCCCAGTAACCAGAATTTCTTTCCATTTCCTTTTCCGCCCCTTGCGCAAGCGAAGGTGTTTGTACACAGCAGAAACCAGCTGGTTCCCTGTGTGCTGCAACACACAAACACGGCGCTGTCACACACCCCAAGCCCTGGGAAGGAGGAGACAGAGCCTAAGGAAGCAGAAACCCTGTTCACACACAAGTACTTAAGGAGGAACGTGAAGGAAGGAGCCAATACCCCAATATTTACCCTATTCAGGTGTACAGGGGACAGCAGCTGGAAGCATAAGGGAAAAATAAGCGTTTCAAAGCCTTTCTGCATGCATCCACAGAGCCTGAGCTGGTGGCACCAGTTACACTTTGAAGGGGAGCTGGAACCACGAGCGCAGGGGCTTATCACAGCGACTCAACCGGCCCCAGCGCCAAAGGTCCAACCGACCGGCTGAGAGCGGGGTGGTTCCTCACCTCTGCAGCCAGACACCGTGCCTGGCCCAGCCGCACCGGTGAGCGGCCCAACGCGGGGCCGGAGAGCTCCGGAGCACCCCCCGCCCGGCGCTGCTGCGGAGCCCCTCGGTTACTGCCGCGAGGGGCGGCCCGGGGAGGCGCAGTCCGGGGGGCTCAGGGGCCGGGGAGCTCAGGGGCCCGGGGGGCTCAGGGACCCGGGGAGGCGAAGGGACCCGGCGGGCTCAGGGGCCCGGAGAGGCGCAGCCCGGAGAGCTCAGGGGCCCGGGGAGCTCAGGGGCCCGGAGAGCTCAGGGACCCGGGGGGCTCAGGGGCCCGGAGAGGCGCAGCCCGGGGGGCTCAGGGGCCCGGGAGGCTCAGGGGCCCGGCCTCCAGTCAGGCAGCGGCCAAACCGCGGCGGCAGCTGCTCCCCGCCTGCAGACCTTCCTTCCGCTGCTCCCCACCCGCCCTGCCCGGCGAGGGAGCGCGCTGCCCCGCTCCGGACGGGTCCGGAGCCGCGGGGCAAGGGGGGGGGAGCCCAGCGGAGGGTTCGGGCCCCGAGACCCCCCGTCACGGCCCCCGCCCGCCTCCCGCCGCGGCGGCGGCGGCGGCCCCGGCCCCGAGCGCAGCGCCGAGCACCGCCCCGCCGCTAGGGGGCGCCGCCGCCCGCGCAAGGGGCGCTCCAGCCCCCGCCCACCTGAGAGGAACAGGCACCCCCCGCCCGCCCGCCCGCCCGCTCGCTAGGCCCGGCTCAGCCCGTACCGTGGCCGCCGACACCGTTGCGCGGCGGGCTCCGCCGGGCCATGTTCCCAAGCGCTTCGGCGCATACCGGGCCGCAGACCGGACCGGAGCGGGCTAGGGGCTCCGCGCTCCCCGCGCCGCCCGGCCCCGTCCCGCCCCCGCCCGCTCCCTCCGCCCCTCCACCGGCGGCGCGCGAACGACACGTCACGACGCCCTGACGCGCAGGCGCGGCTCCCGGCGGGGGGGGGGGGGGGCCGCACTCCCGCCTTCGCGCATGCGCGGCAGCGAGCGCGCAGCACGTGTTCCCCGGGGCCGGGGCGGGCGCGGCAGAGACCGGACCCGCTTCTTGCCAGCACAGGGAAGCGGGGCCCCCCCGGGGCTGCTGCCAGCCCGGTAAGGATGCTTTAAACCCCCAGCGAGGCCCCCTCGGCGGGCGCAGCGGCAGCGCTGGCACCAGCCCCGCAGCGGGGTTTGTCTCAGCCCCCCACGCAGGGGGTGCCCATCCTTCCTCAGGCAGCCCCCTCCTCTGTACCCTTGGAGGGAGCAGCAGGGGCTGCGGTTTGCAAAGCTCCCTCACTCGAGGGGACAGAAGCAGCTGGTTACAGGCCCTGAGTAGCTCACAGCCCTGTGTGAACAACCCTGTGCAGCTCACAGCCCCGTGCAGCTCGCAGCCCTGTGTGACCAACCCTGTACAGCTCACAGCCCTGTGTGAACAACCACAAGCTGTATTTGGTGTCAGACTCGGTGCTTCCACCTTACAGCACGTCAAGGCAACAGTCAACAGGGTGCAAAGTTCACATCACTCCAGGATATAAAAGATAAAGCACAATGGATACAGTCAAGAGGAGAAAGCTACCCCCCAGTGCATGTGGAACACCTCAGCTGCCCTGCCAGTGATCCTCAGGGCGATGGGCAGCTCCACCTCCTCCTGCACCATTCCTTTAGTGGGTTGGATGCAGCCTACACATTCCACTCTACCTCCTACAATTAACTAAGGAACAGGGAAGTCTGTGGCCATTGCCCCCACAAAGAAGGGATGGATGCCCCAAGGAGAAGCAGGAGCCAGACGCCAAGGCTCCCTGAGGAATGGGAAGGGCACAGGACAAGCAGCTGCAGCTCTGGGTTAGGGCGAGGGGCAGGTACCACTGTGCTCATGGCTGCTGCAGCAGAGTCACACAGGCTTTACACACCAAGCCCAGTGAACAGACACACACACACACAACTAGCAAGTGTTCTGGCATCTCAACTCCCCCTCCATAGGGCCTGACACACAAGAGGAGGGGGTTTTGGTTTTACAGCAATAGATCCTCCTCCAGGAGACACTTTGGCTTGTGATGTTTGTGTAAGGCTGCTCTAGGCTGCTGACCACACAACAGGGACACAGCCTCCCCGCTAGGCATGGGGCTGTCACTCATGTGTCAAAGGATACCACCATCCCAGGGGGCCTCTACACAGGGAACTTAAATCTAACCTCGATAAATAAAACCAAATGTTTATTTACACCAAAGAATTCCAACACTGGATCTTTCACATATGAAGGACAAAGTATATATACACAGCAAGGGGTAGCAGGGCTGTAACAAGGGTGCTTTTCCGTTGTCAATGATAATATTTGTCCACAATTACTGATCTACCATTTCAGTTTAAGTTAACATCTGCTCACTCCTTCCTCTCAGTGCATATTTACAAGACTGTGAGGTAACTGGTATTCTCACCCCATGGCACGTGAGGGAGGGGATGGTGGGTGAAGATGTGAGATCCGACTTGGCGCAGTCTGATTTTTTTTCCAGCTTTAAGTAGCCACCAGCTCGAAACCTATATAAACAATTTAAAAACAAGATACCCAATAACAAACTAATTCCAGAGATCCAAGCCAAGCAATGGCAGGAAGAACCCTCCATGAGAAAGGGGCTGATTAGAGGACAGCTTACTCTACAGGAGCACCTTCCGCAGGAGGTGGCAAGGACTCCAATTGGATCATTAACTTCATCTTTGAAGACTAAAATTACATGCAAGGGGGTAAGTTGGCATTCTGGTTGGCTCCTAAGGAGGCATTACTCAATCCAATTAGGGTTTCAGACAATCATCTGCACTTAATTCTTTTAAACTCATACCACCTCTCCATACTGGAACTGTCTCCTCAGTGCACCCTGGCTGAGTCCTATGCAGGGCATGGGGTTCAAGTGGGTGGTACTTTAAGAACCCCCCCCTCCCCTGCCTCATGAAGACTTGGTTTGGTAGTCTCTGGAGAACAGCACAATCCCCCAAGGTGTAGGCTCGTGGAGGAGTAATGGTGGGAACATGAAGAGAAGAGATTTCCAGCAGGATGCAAGACCTTGGAAATGCTGTTGATTCATCTTTGTTCTTAAATGAAGAGTACTTTTTTTGTTGGGCTTGGGGTTTTTTTTTTTTGGGGGGGGGGGGGGAGTGGGAGTGGGGGTGGTGGGGTGGGATTAAGGGGGGTGTGGGAAAAACAACTGTCCGAGAAATATTCCATCTGTAGGTATTTTCAGGGAATCCCCTGAGTTACGAAAAGTTCAAGTAAAAAAAGAAAAATCAGCCTATAATAATTTTGTATATAATGACTGAACTACTATAAATCCACAAGCAACAGTTCAGACACGGTGCCTCCAAAGCGTTCATCCCCTCCCTTCCCCTGCCAGGCACAAGCTGCGTCCTGAGGAGAGGTGGAGGGGGCAAACCTCTTCCCCACCTGACTCAGCTCAGGCAGCAGGAGACAGAGCCCATCACTACTGCTGAGCGCCTGCAGCAGCTGGAACGGGCATCCCCAGAGTGGTGGTGGCAGAAATGACAGGTGAGCCTGCTAGAGGTCCAAGGGGTGAAGGTGTTGGCACTGAAGAAATTCCTGGAAGAGAGATAGGTAAGCAGGAATTAGAGTGGCACCAGTGCATTGCTATCGAGGGCAGCTCAGCTTTTTAAATGATGTGCTATCTTTGAAGGTCAGCTTGCTGCTGCTTTGTTACGTTTTCAGAGCTGCCAAAATAAGCTGAGGTTAAAGATCTGCTTCTGCTCCCTGCAGCCTCTGAAAAGAGCTCAGGTTTGCAGACACCAAGTGTCAGGGACAGGCAGATGCATGGCAGGATCAGTGTCCTTCAAACTGCTGCCAAAAATCCAACTGCAAAGCCCTTCTCAAAATGGGACCAGAAAAGCAGGTCAGGCTGCAGCAAAGCCTTATTTATCACAGTCCCCTACCCACTTCATACCCCTCCTTGCCCTTGTCACCGGTCCCAGGAGATGACCTCCTGCCCCACCTGCAGAACTCGCCCCCCTGGGTCCCTCACATCCACACAAGCTGCTTCAGAGCAGAACTGACCTGACATCATACTCGCACTGCTGACAGGAGTGCTGCCACCCGGCATGTTGGAGGAGCCCATCCGAGCTTGGTCTTTCACGATGGGATCTAGAGGAGAGCAAACCACCCTTAGATCTGTGGCACCAGACAGCAGTTGAAGCACGCTGACAGCCTGCCACCCGGGTGCTCAGCCAGCCCTGCCAAGCTGCCTACATCAAATAATCATAGAATCCCAGCCTGGTCTGGGTTGGAAGGGACCCCAAGGATCACAGAGCTCCAACCCCCTGCCACAGGCAGGGACACCAACCTCCAGGCCTGGAGCTACACAAGGTTGCCCAGGGCCCCAGCCAACCTGGCCTTGAACACCCCCAGGGATGGGGCACCCACCCCCTCTCTGGGCAGCCTGTTCCAGCCCCTCACCACTCTCTCTGCAAAGAGCTTCCCCCCAATCTCTCCTCTCACCCTTCCCTCCTCCAGCTTCACTCCATCCCCCTTGTCCTGCCAGTCTCTGCCCTTGAACAAGCTGATTCCCCTCCTGTTCCTCTGCTCCCTTCAGGGACTGAGAGGCTGCAATGAGGTCCCCCACAGCCTTCTCTGCTCCAGGCTGACCCAGCCCAGCTCCCTCAGCCTCTCTCTGTAGGGGAGCTGCTCCAGCCCTCTGATCCTCTCCGTGGCTCCTCTGACCCCTCTCCAACCATTATCTACTGGAACCGAAAATGGTTTCCATCAGCTCCACTGGAAGCATCCAAGGCAGCACTAATGTAACATGACCAGTGAAAAGTCACCTAAGTGATGTGCTTTGGAGTTCAGCGCCTCCCCAGCTTTCCTGTAGCCCCTTTAGGGACAGGAAGGTGCTCTATGGTCTCCCTGGAGCTTTCTCTTCTCCAGGCTGAACCACCCCAACTCTCTCAGCCTGTCTGCATAGCAGAGGTGCTCCAGCCCTCTGATTATCTTTTGTGGCCTCCTCTGAACTCACTCCCAATAGCTCCATATCCCCTTTATGCTGGGGACCCCAAAGCTGGATGTAGTTCTCCAGGTGGAGTCTCATGAGAGCAGAGTAGAGGGACAGAATCCCCTCTCTTGACCTGCTGGTCACACTTCTTGTGATACAGCCCAGGACACAGTTGGTTTTCTGGGCTGCAGGCTCACATTGCTGGGTTGTGTTGAGCTCCTTTGTCCATCAACACCCCCAGGCCCTTCTCCTCAGGGCTGCTCTCAATCCATTCTCCACCCAGCCCATAGTTGTGCTTGGCATTGCCCTGACCCACGTGCAGGACCTTGTCCTTGGCCTAGTTGAACTTGATGAGGTCTGCACCTCTCAAGCCTGCCAAGGTCCCTGTGCATGGCCCCTCTTCCATTTTTACTAGTCAAAGTTATTTTTTTTTTTTGCTTGCAAAACCAAAACCTGACAAAAGGAGCTCAAGAAACCTGTTTCTTACCAAAACACAGGAACTTATGTACCCTCCTGAAATCAGCAGGGGTTGAGCACCAAAGCTTCTTTGATACAGTGCTCCTGATTCACTGATCCCTGTGCTGGTGCAGGTGGCAGTAGCCTACTTTACCCACCACAGAGACGGGCAGCCTCAGCTCCAGCACAGTTATTTGTTAAGACCAGGCTTCTTATGCTGCTGTTCTCAGCTTCTAACCACTGGAACAGAGATTTCCCAGGGGCAGAACTCTGGGGAGCAGATGATACTCACAGAAGTAGGGGTGTTCCATGGCTTCTCTTGCTGTGAGTCGTGACTGGTGATCGTATCGCAACAGCTTGTCTAAGAAATCCAGAGCTTCTGGGCTCACCAGGTGTTGGTTCTCACTGTGGACAAAGCGCTCCCATCGCTTACGGGAGTGTCTGCAGGCAAAAACAACCCCCAGATCAGGTTAGGCAGAGGTCAGCAACGCCCAACTCTGCTTTTTAAAGAGTGAGAACCGTCTGTCTGTCTGTCTGTCTGGGAGAGGGGCTGCTGCTCCCTGTGGCAGCCACAGGGCTGAGCCGCAGCAGGGCACAAAGCAGCACTACAGCCCATCTCCACGTGGTGGCACAGCCACCACAGCCCTGGTCAGCATGAGGAATCCCACGTTCCCAATGGATTCACAGGCCTAAAATCCCAGCTTCCTCTTCCTTTATGCCCCCAACAGCAGTTCCTGGGAGTCAAAATAACTTTATGAGGGGAAAAAACTGCAAATGGCATCTTCAGCACCCCCTGATTTTCTGCACTGTAATTCTGAGAAACTCCTTTATTCCCCCTGCACCAGCCCTGAGTCCTGGAGAGAGCACTCATCCTTCATGCTGTGTGCATGACACTTCATTTATGGCCTAGGTGACACTGAAAAACATTTCCTCAAGTCCATCTGCAGGTAAAAAACCCACACTCAAAGCCCAGGCAAAAGGGATCAAAGACACAAAGTGACAGCTTCAAGAATCTCTCTCTGTTTTCTCCCCTAAGTTTGGGGGTCTTTCTATTTGAAGGTCTGTTGGCAAATCAGTAGCTGTCTGGGTCTAGCAGGAGCTTATGAGCTACTCTAGACCTTGGCCCACCTGCCCAAGATGTCATTGAAACGTGGATCCAGTTCAATGTTGTATTTGTCAATGTAGTCATACAGATCTTCTGTTCCAAGCACCTTGGCTATCCTCACCAGCTGGGAACAAACGGAAAAGTCAGTCAGGACTGTAGGGGTACAATGCCAAAGACAGCAGCACGTTCCCTTGGGAGCGTGAACCTGGTCTCAGTGGTCTGAACCAGCAGCCACAGGGTCATCTCATGGCTCTGACTTCCCTAGCAACAAGTCACAGGCAGCCAGAAGGGAGCTGGGCACACTAACATCACTAGAAGTGAGATCTTGCAACACTAACTCCCTTTGTAGCAAGAAATACTCAAATCAGAGACACTGGGAAGGCAAGAATAACTGGTCAAAGAAGCAGAAACTCTGTAACTGAACATGAAGGGCGAAGTGCTGCCCCAAAGGGCTCCAGAAGGCAGGTCTGAGAACAGAAGGTCGCTGTTCTCCAAGATCTGCACATCAGTTCAGATGCAGAGCACATGGTAAAAGCATAAGAATCCTGACCTAAAGGCAGCTCAGATTTCAGAATCTATATAAAACTGTACCAAATGCATTGTTTCTATACAGAGGGGAGGGAGGGTGGATAGTGGCAGGGACTTTTCACATAAAATAACCTCCAGAACAGTCAATCTATGTAACAGAACACACCAGCCTTAATATAACTATTGTTATAACTTTTCCCAGACACCTACTGAGGAGCTCATAAATAACCAAGCACTGTACATCTATTTCCATGTAATCGGTTAGATAATCTTGAACACTTGAGAACAGGAACGTGGCTTCCAACTGAGGAAAGAAGCCATTAGAGAAATGCTTAAATAACTCTTTGGATCCCTCAAGAAGAGTAAACAGGAAACGTTCACTGTGCTAAGAGAACAGAGATTGTACCTGACCAGCTCTCACCTGATCATAGTTGTCATGGCCATGGAAAAACGGCTCCTTTCGGAATATCATGCTAGCCAACATGCAGCCCAAGCTCCACATATCCAGGCTGTAATCATACATCTGTACAAAACCAGAAGGACAATTCAATTTCTCATGAATTAAGTAGAACAGACTCCCAATCCCAGCAGGGTCCCCTCCCTCCAGCGATACAAACACAACCACATTACACTGGGAACAGACTGAAGTGTCTTCATGAACCTTCATCTCTAGATGATGCTCAGCTCAGTGTTCCAGTTACTCCAACTGGGAGACAGCAATTAGCAGAACAGCAGGTATCCTATTTCCACCCTTGTTTGTAAGGATATTAAAGACCACTGTCTCTTTCAGTTTTCACTGCAGACTTCAATGTTACAAATCACTGAGAAATGCAGGTTAAGCAGCACTGTGACAAGCATCAAAAAGGAGTGGACTCTGGCAGCTGAAGAAGTGCCTTCATTCAGAGCCAGATCTGAAAGTCACCAGGAACACTGCTATTTCCAGCCCACAGCATTTCCATAATGCAAACTGCCATCAGATATGGGGATGTTTTTAGAGCTTAATTTAGAAGTTCATGCAGTACTAGCTATTCCCACCAGGGCTTTGTTTCATCCCTGTACCCTACTGCAAAAGCAGCCTTGCTAAAAACCAGTAATATTCACATTTGTATTCCAAGATCCATGATGATCATTCTGCAGCTCACCCAGGTCCTTATTAGTTTAATTCAGTGGCCTTTTAGCCACTGCTTTCTGTGATGTGTTTTAGAATGGACCATCTTTAGCTTCAGGTCTTTACAGATACCTGAATTTCTGGTTTACCACCTTGAAATGAGTTTTTTCAGTGATAAATCCTGGTAATTCTTACCTGATAATCTACAAGGAGTTCCGGTCCTTTGAAATACCTGGA
The DNA here is from genome assembly GCA_020800305.1 of Porphyrio hochstetteri. Classification (NCBI taxonomy): domain Eukaryota; kingdom Metazoa; phylum Chordata; class Aves; order Gruiformes; family Rallidae; genus Porphyrio; species Porphyrio hochstetteri. Next base: position 16,433,368 of record CM036921.1, on the reverse strand, counting down.
AGCCACTCTGACATTGTACTCTTGGCCAGGGTGATAGAATTCAGCCAAACCCCAGTCTATTAGTCTAAGCTAGAAATGGTAGAAAGCAAAGAAAAAAGCTCAAGGGATGCTCCAGCTCTCCACTGATGGAACAAGTGAGTTTAGTTTGAAGCTTTGTTTGCAAGTCTTCTATTTTCAATTCTTTTGAAGTCAATCAGAGTATCTGCTTAGCTATTCTCCTCACACTCATATCACCAACCAGTCTAAATCATAGAATCCCAGACTGGTCTGGGTTGGAAGGGACCCCAAGGGTCACAGAGCTCCAACCCCCTGCCACAGGCAGGGACACCAACCTCCAGGCCTGGAGCTACACAAGGTTGCCCAGGGCCCCAGCCAACCTGGCCTTGAACACCCCCAGGGATGGGGCACCCACCCCCTCTCTGGGCAGCCTGTTCCAGCCCCTCACCACTCTCTCTGCAAAGAGCTTCCCCCCAATCTCTCCTCTCACCCTTCCCTCCTCCAGCTTCACTCCATCCCCCTTGTCCTGCCAGTCTCTGCCCTTTAACAAGCTGATTCCCCTCCTGTTCCTCTGCTCCCTTCAGGGACTGGGAGGCTGCAATGAGGTCCCCCCACAGCCTTCTCTTCTCCAGGCTGAACAATAAAAATAAAATACCTCTCCTTAGCAACCCTGTTCATGGGTCACACTCAACCCATAAACACTTGAGCAGCCCAAGGAATTTCATTTTCCATTTCTCCACAGGATGGAAGTGCACACCCTCCCCCCCTGCCTTGAAGATGTCTGTTAGTGCCACTACACAGGGGAACCCAAATGAGATCCCCTGTTTGCCCAAAGTATCACCTCCCCCTGCCCCACGTTACCTTTCTGTGCTCATGGTCAATCATGACGTTGTGAGGTTTGACATCTCTGTGCATGATTCCCATGCTATGGCAGTAATCTAGAGCCTGTAGGTGACATGTGAAGAAACAGATGCTGGAGTCACAAGAACCTTTCAAGTTCAATCATATTAAACAGCATTTCCACATAGAGCAGGCTAGGCAGACAGCAAGACTTTACTGTCCAGTGTTACAACCTGGACTAGACTGATGAACCACAGAAGTCATCTCAGAGTACCCAAAGTCTCCACTATCCTCAAAAAAAGAGAATTTGTTGCAAAAACAAGGCTGAACAATTGACATCAGCTTGATACAGACTTCTCCATCCAACTCTTCCACAGGCTTTCTTTCCCCCCCCCCATTAGTGACATGCCAACCCTCTCTACAGGATTAGCTGACTGCAAATCCTAGAAATAAACCAACAAAACAGCAAAACACCCAACTTACCTTCAAAATCTCATACATGTAGAATCGAATATCATAGTCTGTTAATGTCTGGTATAATTGCTGTAGAACAAAGACATGATATTAGTGTTCAACAACCAAGAAAAATACCACACATCCCTTCCAATCCAGAACAACCCAGCCCTGTTCTCTGCTGCTGTGGTTCTCCAAACCCACTGGAAGGAACAGAAAAGCTTCCCCAGTTACTCTGATCAGTCTGCTCCCCTCCCTTTAGACTCACACACATAGCTTACTTCCAGATCTGCTCAGGCAGTACGTTTGGGTTCCTGTCACTAACTCCCTCAGGTTGCACTCATCTATCACCAGCACGGTGCATTATGCCTGCACACTGGTCAAGAAGATGAGGGTGCTCTGCAATGTTAGGCAACTATTCCAGATGGCATCACACAGCCATTCTGCTCCTGAGGCAGGTCAGTAGGGAAGGGGACACCCCACACACATTTAAATCCCTTTTTGCTGAAGCATGGGAAGCCATGGAAAAGAACAGTTATATACTGAACATAAACCCATAGTGTTTCCAAAAGGCACTGATGGCACACAAGATAACAGATTCATTTGCTCCAAAGCTCAGAATAGCACTTGGAACTTGGATTATCACCTTGTAGCTTCTGTGACAAAATGGGACTAAAAGGACTAATGACAAACTTCCATCCCAAGCATATTTACCTTGACAGTTACCAGGTAAGAAGGAAATGATGAAATAAGCTGCCTGTCCCTGTGTACTTGCCTTTGCCCAGAAAAATATTATGAATGGCTTTCAAATGGAAAAACATTAGAAGCTCACATCCCACACTGTACCTTAAAGTCTGTGTTGTTTACATGTTCAAAAACCAAAGCAGGTGTCCGAGACTAAAAGAGAGAGAAAAGTGTTCAGCCACGTTCAGTTCATGTTTCCCCTCAGGGTAGTGAGTGAGCCCATTTTTAGTCCTAGAGCTACTAGAAGCAGAGGGGCTCAGACATCCTTGTGATTCCCCTCAGCTAGAGAAAGCAGAGCCAAAGCCTGCAGCCCCTGGCAGCACTGTTTGCAGGATGAATTAACTCGTCTCAGCTCACTGGTATCTCACCCTTACAGAGCGAGGGGCTGAAGGTACCTGTGGGGGACGGGCCCTCTGAAAGAAGTTAATCAGATTAAGAGCTGATCTGATTAAGCAATTCAAAAGTAGGATTTAAGAGCAAGGGAAAACAAAAAGCCAGATCAGGGCTGAAGTCAAACACAGCAACTTCACCCATAATCCCAGCGCAGCCTTTAACTTCCCCCTGCACTCACCACAGGATCCTTCACTATGTCTGCCAGGGTGATGATGTTGGGGCCGCCTCGCAAGTTCTCTAAGATCTTGATTTCACGCTTGATTTTCTTCTTTTTAACAGGCTGAAGGATAAAAACCCAAAGCATAAGACAAAGCACTCCAGTACAGTGAGGCTAACAGCCTAACATCCAGATGACCAAGGCAGGTGACTGCAGGACAGCAAAATACACTGCAGCCTTTGCAAATCCAGTGCAAACAGCTAGATGTTGTTGTTACCTGACTATGCATCATTCCAGCAAGGATTCAAATGTCTGCAGTCTCCTCTCTAGCCATAACCTCCCTGACAACTACAAACGTTAATTTAATGTGATCAAGGGGTAGGAAGATGGTGTATTATTTTTAAAGCTGCCTGAACACAATCTGACAGTCCAAAATGTCTTAACTGGCACGTGGTAAGTGTGTAACTCAGTCCATGAGGTATCTGAGGGCCACTGAGTGAAGCTATTTCACCAATCAAGGCTGTGGAACAACAAGCATCCAGGAGATCCTCACTCAATCTGGAAGGATATTACATATACAATAGAACATGGAGAGCAGAAATGACAGTGTTAAGGTTAGCAGGCCCTAAATCTAACCAGTGGCACAACAATCCTGTTAGCTCAGAGGCCTTTCTGCACATGGCAGCATGTCAGAGCACTGGTAGTTAGAGCTGGTGAGAATCTTCTAGTCAGATGTTGAAATGTTGCTTAGGTCCAAGTAAAAACGTGTGGCACATCAGGACTTCCTTAAGACAGAGGATAATTCCTTACAGGCAAAGATTTGATTAATATCCAAGTGTAGCACTCCAAGTGATGGCCTAATGCATTGAATGACACTCCAAAGCCAGGCTTTAAGGATTTCAGTTTTACAACATCAGGCCTTTTAGACTAAATGCCACACGTCCTGTCCTCCTCATCACCTCAAGACAGGTATCATCATCTTCTGCCCAATCCCCAGCTCACCTTGAGAATTTTAACAACTACTTTTTCATTATTTGTAATGTTGATGGCTTCAAATACTTCACTGTATTTGCCTCGGCCTAATTTTCGAACTAGCTGGTAGTCATCTTGATTTCTGTGGAGATAAAAAGTTAGAGTTCCAAAGAGCTCAGCCATTTCCATCACAATTTACAAGCTTCTCCTTAACACTAAACCACTGCCTCACCTTCCTAACTAGTGCCTTACATCTCCTAACACGATGATGAAGAATTAGGAGAGAAATAAGGAGCTTCTACTAGCTCAAATTAGATTAAATCCAGAACTTATTTACTCTGTAGTAGGTAGTAAGACCCACTATGCATTTCAGCATCAGCAAACTCAAGCTATCCCTTCCACCAGTCTCTCTGTTTTCCTTGTATAATGTTAAAATAATCAGCCAATTCAGTAAGATAAAAAAAAAAGCACTAACTTGTGTAAAAACAGAGCAGACAGAACACCACTTACACTCAGGAGAGTGTACATTTCAGGAACCAGGACCTGCAACAAAACTGAGGGCAGAACTTTGTCTGGGCCCTATAGAAAAGGAGGAAGAGAGGTATGAAGCTGGCATCACCGCTGTCTGATTCATGTCATGAGCTCAATTTAGACACCTCCTGCCTTCATAAAGCAGCAGAGATGTCTTCCCCACTCCCTTGCAAAGACCTGAGCAACAAGCTACAAAAGAGCAGTTACCTCTGGTGAATCTCTACAAGCAACATCAGATGTCTCTCCCTTCATTTCAGCCCCACACCCAGGGCTGGTTAAACTGTTTCAGATAAGGATTTTCTGCCCTCTGAAGAGTCAGTTTCCTGACTACCTGGGGAAAAGTCTTCAGAACAAACTCTGAAGGGAGCTGCTTAAAAATGTTCTTGCACTGCTGGGGATTTAAAATTTTGACAAGAAACACTTGTCTGAAGGAAAGCTGTGATCCTAACGCTTGCCATGCACACTGTACATCTGCCAAGGAACAGGATAAAAAGCCTAATGCTGCACAGGTGCCTGAACTCCCCACAAACCACTATGCCAGACCCTAGAGGGATCAACCCTGGTCCAGGGAACATCCATACACAGCTCAGACTCACCCCCACTCCACAACATGCGACTCATAGTCCCAGTACTCCCGGGGTCTGTGTGTGTTCACATCCGTGTAAACTCTGGCCCTGCTCGGCACGGGTCCCGACATATCAGACAGGTTGGCAGGAGGAAATGAGGAGATGTCTGAAACCAGAGGCTACTCCAACTGCAAAGCTGGACACAGGATAAAGGGCCTCAGATTCTTCCACCTGCAGTCAGAAAATAAAGCAGAGGTTTAAAAAAATCTTAAGGTGCTATAAGAATATTTAAGTTAATGATTAGGAGCCGATGAGGAGATGCTGGAGCTCAGCCAGAGGCCTGGGATTGTTTTTCAGAGCTTGAAAACAATTCCTCTGCTCTTGTTCACATAAGACAGGACCACTTGGCCCCAAGAGCAAAAGTAACACCCCACCACACACACCTTTGCAACAAGGAGTTTCCAGCTTATGGCTGTAAAGATAACTTTCCAAAAGGGGTAAAACACGGCGTGTTCTGCATCTGCAGGCAGACTCCCTCCTTTCCCCCCAGGGAAAGCAACAGCCATCAGCTGCAATCTCTCCCCCATCCAAGAAGTCTTGTGCCATCCCATGTAAGCAAACCACTCCACACACTCAAGGCTGCACAACTATCACCTCTTGCAATGCACTAATGAACGATGCTGCAGTGGAACAGACCAACAAGGACACCTGTGCAACCTGAATCAAGCACTTCCTCAAGCTGATGCTTCTAGAAACAACCATTTTGATTTCTATCAGAACTTTGGGATTTACTTACAATTCTTAGAAGGAATTAAGTGATGTTGATTCATTCTGTGGAAAAACAAACAAACAGCACAACAAACCCTGACCTGATCCACCAGGACTGTGACCTTTCCACCCAGCCGGTACCAACCAAGGCATTAAGTACAAAGCAAGGCTGGCCAGCTCAGGAGCAGGTGTCTGGGGGAGAGCAGAGAAAGCCAGGCACTGTGTCAGAGCATAGATCTTCTCAGTTTTAAGCACCCTCCCACCTGTGTATTACTGTACAGGCTTGAATCGAACAGCTTAATGGCATTTTAACACCATCACCCCTGCTGCTTTCCCCACAAAGTAACAATTGAAATATATTCACCTGAAAGCAGCATCCACAAATAAGATTGCTGAAGTCTGAACATCACTCTGAGGATTTTCATAGTGTAACATTTTTTCCCATTTCCACATTTTCTGAAGAGGATTTTTGCTACTCTGCTCGTGCCCTGCTGCATGCACATCTCACGCCACCATCTCAACAGATACCTTCAATGAATCACCCAGAACACACTTGGAAGCGAGCAAGACTTACAGAGCAGGCAGCCACTGGGTCTCTTTTGGGCTTTCTTGAGGAGAAAAGCATCCCCACGCTGTACAATGCAATTAGGTTCCTAGGACAGACAGCAGCATTCTCCAGAAGATGTGGGACACTTACAGTGATAAGCTCCATCCACCCTAGTTAGACGACCATGAGGAAAAGGACATCCCCAGCTAGCAGTGTGACAAGAAAGGACATGGGGAAGACCTCACAGAGGCCAGTTGTTATGAATCATGCACGGATGAAATGGCTTGAGGAAGCCTGGAAGACTTCACAACAAACTGAGGCAGCCAGAAGAGTTCTGCTGGGATTAGGCACCAGTTCTGGTCACAACTTAATACAGTCAAGCCATTAAATCTGACTGTCCAAAAGACAGTGGCATCTGTGTTGGATTATGATGCTTTACCCAAACATACACCCAAATATCTGCTACAATTAAAGATGCTGCTTTGCATTCTTCTTCCTTACAATGTGATTTTTGAAAAACTTCTGTTTTCTCAGTACTGAGACAAGTCAAAACAACTCAGAAAAATGTTAATATATTGTCAGAGACAAATCCTCTAATTTCAGAATATTTACAACAGTAACTTACTATAGTTTTATATCAGTATTGTCCTACCTAAAGTAAAAGCCTCTGCACCTCTCAAAGCTTTCACAAGTGAAAGCCAACATATTTTTAAAAGTTCAAGTACAAGAATGTCTTTGTCAGCTTTCAAAATAACTTACAAGGAAGGAAGCTCGATCAGAGCATGAAAGAGTATTGTTTGGTGTGCAGCAGAGACCACACAGCCCCGTTTATGGGGAGGCACTCTGTGGGCAGTGCCATAATCTAAAGGAATGTAACATATACATTTGCTACGCCCACCTTATCCCTTCATGGCAAATGGCAACTGAGAGGCTGCAGGAGGAAGCAGTAGCCCCAGTAATCAGAAGGACCTAGAAATCTCACACCAGTTAGCTTAGGATAGCTGGAGAAAATTCTAGAAGCAAAACCCTGCTCTATGGACATCCTGCTACAGCAAAGACTGACTATGAAGATGATGGAGGGCCTGGGGGACATAGGTCTGGTGTCCTTCTCCATGCCACACCACTTGAGCAGGAGCTGGTGCGCTGCATTCAGAGGCAGGAACATGCGAGGTCCAGTGTGGACTAAGCCTCTGCAGGTGGTACAGACCTTGGCAGCGTGGGTTATTTTTCAACCCACTGACACACAAAGGGTGCTGAAGGCAGCTCCAGGTAGACAGGGTTGTGGTAATCCAAACCCAAAGTTAAATAGGGACATGACAGCTCCACAGTCCACAACAGGGTTGTGAATGAGTCTCAGCCCAATAAAGGAAGGACAGGGCACTTCACGCAGGTGTTCAGCTCATGGAAGAATATGAACAATTATGTAGAAAAAATAACCTATCCTGGACAAAATGTTAGTCCTCTAACGAAATGCATCTTCTGGGGATCAGGGAGCAATCATCTGAGACCTCAAACCATTTGTGTGGCATGACTCAGACACTCAGAAATTAGATGCATCTTCCAAAAGCACACTCAGGCATTAGCAGAGCGTGCAAGTTTACTAGAACACTTTTAGCACAGTGAAATTTATTAGATTTCAAAGTTTAATCTCTGTGCTTTTGTTTCTCCCCATTCCATGTCCTTCTGGCAGCAGATGCACTGGCTAATTTCCTCTGCCCAAGCCGTGTGTAGAAATTATCTGGACAAATGTATCATGCCTAAGATGACTTAGCAATTTAAATTTTGTAAGCACAACTGGGTATCAATAAAGAACACATGACTGCTCCACCTCATCAAGCTCAGCAAGATCAGTTTCAGCATGGAAAAAAAAATAATAAGGAAGAAAAATCAATCCCATTATCTCAAGACACATCAAATTTCACAGCGGATATTTTTTGTCACGTAGCTCTAGCCTAGCACAAGCTGCATGTTGTCACAGATTGCTTAGAGGGTTTTTTTTTTGTCAGGAAATCATCAACTGTAGCTTCTAAGAATGGCACACAATGCCTATTTATGAAGGTAGGTATTATTGTTCACTGTTCTTCATACACAAAGAGGAAAGAGTCTGCACAGATAATTTGGTTTAAAGCAAACAAAGTTACACACACACACTGACCCTGCCCGAAAGCTTCTCACACTCTGTGCAATCCTGCTTAGGAATTGGGATGTACTTGGCTCTCACTGCCCCCAGGGAGGGGGAATTCTGCAGTGGATCCAAGCTCTTGGACAGGAGGGACCAACACACCTAGGGACAAACACTGGGGCCAGGTGTGGTCATGCAAACATGAGTTTAGCTCAGAGTTTTAAGGCAGAAAAACTCCAGTATGAACAGTGGTTACACTTAGCTGAGTGTCCTGAGTATATTACAAAGAGTAAGTTGTATTGCTGCAGTCAGAATCCAAACAGAACATGTCATTTCTTAATTCCTGCATTAAGGACAGCACCACAGAATAATTTATGTTAGGAGGGCCTGCTAGAAGTAATCTAGTCAGAGTAGATCTAATTAGAACAGGTTGTCATATCCAGTGTAGCCTTGAGTATCTCCAAAAAACCAGAATGCATCTCTCAATTTTAATTTCTCTGGTAAAGAAGTGCTTGGCTAGGAAACAAAACCACGAGCTTTTAGGCAATGTATCAGAGATCAGAGAGAGAGAAAGACAAAGCTTCCAGTTACGGTCTGACACGCACTGCTCAGTGCTAAGGCTTGCCTGTGCAAGGACAGAAAACAGCTCCTCTTCTGTTCTAGAGCTTGGGGTGCCACCCCTTGGGGAGACATTACCCAACAGCGCTCACATGGTAACTACACCAAATAAGCACCAGGCAAAAACTGTCAGCCCATGGTTTTCCCTCAGAGGTCTGCCCTTAAAAATGCCATTTATGTATTAGCAAACTGCCAATTAGCTGATTTCTTACAGAGCATCCTTACCGGGAGCACCCAACAGGACCCTGTTCATCCTGTGTACAAAGAAAAGAGAAAAAAGTTAAAAAGAAAATCAGAAACTCACTGCCAAACACAACACTGCAGGTACTGAGCATGGGTAACTACTCCACAGGAGGGCCCCAGTCAAGAGACAGAAACAACTGTGCTGCCATCATATAGGAATTTTTAATTGGAAGGTGTATTAATTAGAAGATAAGTTCTTAAATTTGAATTATTCTACCAGTAGCCTGTTGTCTGAGCAGACTGGTTAAGCTACACTTTCTATGCCTGAAGTTCAATAAAATGGTAAGAAGTCTCTCAATATTCACTTTTAATCTGATTTTTAAAGCATTTTAATTTAAACCACTGTTACAAGCCTCTTCCTTTTTTAAAATCATCCCTCCAATGCACCCTAACCCCAGGGACAACCCCTGCCCCCACTGAGGGCTCCATCTCTTGTGAGGTATTTGTACTTACAGCACATATACTCAATTAGTATAGGAATTTCCTACGCCCTCTGTCCTTCCAGATGCATCCACTGACAGCAAGTAGCAACAAAACAGAGCTGAGAAATCTATGCAAATCAGTTTTGGGAAGAAACACACCTATTTTGCCTCTAGTAAAATTCACCTCTCTCTTTCAGTCAAGGATAACTGAGATACTGGATTCTTTGGGGTTTTTTCTCCCTTTAAGTGGAACACAGCTTCTCTCAAGCACAGCTCCTCAGAACCCTGCACCAGTATGACACAGCACATAGACAGACTCCCAGCGAGCTGGAAGCCAAGAGCTTCCCAGAAGACTGGTGTCCTGTGGAACCTGCAAGTGCTATCCAAGTGATGACCTTTGTGGGTAAGGTTTGGAGTATAAATAATGCACCCAACAACACCACTGCTTGACACTGGTGTCTCTGTGGATTGCTGCTCACAACCTGCCCTCAGCATGAGCAGTGTATTGCTGTGGAGATCCCACTTCAGCCAGACAGGGCACAGGGAACTCAGGGGACTGTGTTCAACACCACACAAGCACCGTCATTACCAATGGCCCTCCTGAACTCAGGTTCAGTTAGCAGGCAGCAGTCCCAAAGGAGCAAGACGAGCCCCAAACTGCACCAAGTCAAACTCAAAGAGCCAAGAAAATACTGCCAGTCACCTTATCAATTCCAGAGAGACCATCCCAGGCAACCTCATGGAGAAAGCGAGATGCACAGATGGGTCAAACAGGTCTGGAGACTTTCCTCTCACTTCCACTTTCCCCATGTAAGCTCATTACCAGCTGTGATTGCGACAGACTGGGACTACACAGGCCAAGACAGACAGCAGCCTGTTCATTTTGGAAAAAGAAAAGCTCTCTGTCAGCTGAAAAGAGCAGAATTATAGTGAGTGGCCTGGAATACAAAGGTTATTCCTTTCTTTTATCCACAGCTGCAAGTGAGACATTACCTTTCATAGTCAATGGCTCAAACTCAACCTCTAAAGTCAGGAGTGTGTAACGTGCCTTATTAGTGAGAGGAAGGATTGCAATCAGAGAGAATCGATTACCATTTCCTTCACATAACCCATTTATCCCTGGCTTCCAAGGCTTCCAGGGAATGAGCACTCCCTTCTCCAGTGATTGGGGAACATCTAGCACTGGACAGACACCACTGAAATTAAAAGATTAAGAGACATGCTTAAAAACTTTAACACAGCCTACTGTGAGCCAACGTTACTCAAACCCAGCTTACCTTTAAAAGTAACCAACTTTACAAAAAACCCTGTTCTACCTCACAAAAGAAATGTGATTTGTGTATTTTCATGAGGCTGGAGCTGCAGCAATCCAAGCATGGAATGGATGACCTCCAGAAGTCCCTTGCAACCTATATTTTTCTGTGGTTTTATAGCTGAAATAGAAACAAGCCTCGATTATCAAAACTGACATTTTACATACTTTCCTGGAGACCATTTGCCTACTAAAGGGACAATATCAACAGAAAAGGAAGGTTTTAAAATCTTTAAAGAAAACCAACTCGGGGTTGAAATTGAATAATTGGTAATTTCTTGGAATAGCAGAGTCTACTCTAACTTCATTTTTCCACCAAAATAATTTTACAGATCTTTTTTTAATAGCTGGTTGTGCCCAGCTGTAGAGAACTAACAAATCATAATGGAGAATGACCTCAAGTATTATTTTAAGAAAGAAACGGGGCAGTGGTGAATTAGTTCAAAATAAAACATGACCAGTCACTAGGGAAAAGAGTTGACAGGTTTAGTTCAAGTGGAAGAAACATCTCAAAGTAATTCTGTATTAGCAACATCCTAAAATTGAGACTGGCTCTTCTTTCACCAATTCCTCCTCTGAATCCCACAGTTCCTGCCAGGAGACCACCCCTTGTAAGGAGGATCATGGGTCTTTATGGAAGTCACAGGACTGAGCGTGCAATGGTGTTACTGTAACTCCATATTTCAGGGTAACAACAGCAGTCCTGGGGAAAACTTAACTCTCCCACCCCACACGAGTTGAAAGCAGCATCTATCACACCCGACACTCTCCAGGTTGCCCTGGCAGTGTCACTTGTGCCCACATGCTCTCCTGGCAGAAGTTCTGCCATAGTTAGGCTTCATTTTTGTCCAGACCTGTAACAGCTTAACTTTAGTACAGCTTACACAGATCCCCTGTGGATCTCCAGCATCTCAGCCTAGGTGGACACCTGTCCTGTGCAAAACTCTGGCAACAGCACATATACCTGGGGCCAGACAGCTGGGATTTCCTCCAGCAGCAGGAAGCTGCCAGTGATGGGAACACCCTTCAATCCATCTCCTGGCTTTCCAAGCCCTTCTCTTCCCACTTCTCCCCTAAAGTCATGGACTCTCCCCTCATTTTTCAGAGCTAAAGTAGCCCTCAGCACACAGAACAAAGGGAAAGCTTTTCCCCACATAAAACCACCAAGACTGATCTTAGATGAGGCCATGTAGCTGCAGTGGGCAGCAACACAAGACATCCAAGCCCCAAGCTTCTCCTGCCACCATTCCCAGACTCACACAGCAGATATCCTTACTGCCAGCACTGGAGATTGACACAATCCAATCAAAATGGCTACAAGTAACCAGGAATTGCCAAACTAACCTCTCAGCACAGGCATACCACACCAGAAACTGTAAACAACACTCTTTAGTGACATCTCCACCACCAAGCAGAAAAGGTGGTAGGGTTTTTTGGAGGCACGTTTTCAGGTCTGTCCTAAAGCCCAAAGCAAGACCACCTGCAAGAATCACTTTAGATTAAGTGATTCTTTTTCTTCTAAGAGCATCAGTAAAGCCAAAGCTCCTACTGCTGGAGCTCTGGGTGGCATTTCCCAAGGTGGCAACCACCAAAACTTCCATTTCTGAGACCCAGGTTCCTGAAGGCTCATAGAAGGGAATGTTTCAACACCGCTAGAGACTCTCTGCAGCTGACATCAGGTCAGCTGGCAGTGTCCTCTGGAAAGTTCTACCTTCCTAATTACTGCTAAGTGACACAGTTGTTTAATTAGCAGGCACAGAGTGCCGACAGGCCAATCGTTCAGCTGCTTTGACTCCTACAGTTCGTGTACTGTGTGTGATTGAGCCAGAACTCAGATGACTGGACTGTACCCACCATCTGTAAAAGTTCTCTGTGTTTAATGGAACTGATCCCGCAATTCCTGAAGGCAGGAACAGTTGCCAGAGCCAAAGGATAAACCAGAGTACACTGCATGTAACTATTTCTTCAGGAAATCCCCGTGATCAGCTGTTCCCATCCAGCAGGCAGCACTGCAAAACATCTTCACGCTTCAGCTGGCATCCAGAAGGCTCAGCAAGAGGCACCCGCTGCAAACCCCTGCCAGAAAGTAGGAATTCTAGCAGAATTCTCTAAAAACTCGTCATTATTAACACAAGATGAACCTAGCTGCCCACCAAATGGAAAGAACCTGCTATTGAACTCCAGCAATCAGTACCTATTACACACTGGGTACCCTAACACCACACCGAGCGCTGGGGTTACACAGCTCAGAGACAGAAACTCTGAGACATCTTGACTGAGATTTTAATATTTCATCTCAGTGTTTTTGGAGATTAACTGAAGCCTGGTGACCACAGCATTCATCACTCAGTGCGACCCAGCAGGGACACAAAGCCTGAACCTGTCCTCACCATGCCAAACCCCCCCACCACTGTCAGCCACATACAAGGACAAGTTTCCCATCTCCACAGCATCTCTCTTCACACCTTGCAATGGCCCAGCAAAGCCCCAGTGCTGCATTAAGTCATGGCTTAGGACAAGTATACATTTATATGCCTGGTAAGATGCGTATGTTGGACATATGCCTGGGTGCCATATGTTTTAAAATACCAAAACTTGTAGCTTTCCATTTGTAAGCTGAGTTGACACGATTCTGGATGCTGAACAATTTCCTCAGGGAGCAAAAAGCCCTCCTTTTCCTTCTGGAGTACAATCAAAGTGCTGCTTCATCTGCAGAAGGCAAGGCTGGGATTTAACAGCACACTGGTAACAGAATCTGTGACAAAACTTGTAAGAGAAGGAACGTTGCAGGAGCTCTTGCCTTCTACTAGAGATTAATTTGGGGTGCACATCCACGCTCATCCATTTTCAGAGCACTAAAAATAAAGATTTCCTGACAGCTTGCACACAAAGTGTGCAGAGATGTGCTGAGAAACTGCCTCCTCCAAGGGGCTTTGGCCAGAATAGGGGACAGGCACCATTTCACCTCCCTGGACAGGCAGGAGGGCTTCAGGGGCACTGCTACACAACCTAACAAGACCTCTCCCACACAGCCACAGCAAGTCCTGGCATGTGAATCTGTGGTAACACCACAGAACACACTGGACTCTCCCTACACTTAGCTTAATTAAAAAAAAGAAAGAAAAAAACCAAAGACTACTTTATCCTGTGGTTGTTCCCAAAGAAGCAAGGGCACAGGCCTCCTTCTCTGCAAAAGTGGACAAAATAACTCCATTTTTCTAGGACTGCTGTCATAATATAATCCAGCCATTAGACTAAGCAGCTGGTCAGCCTGCTTCAGAAAGCACCTCCCTGCAAAGGGTAATATTCCTTTGAAATCAGAAATCAGGCACGAGGAGGACACAGCCTGACTGTCAGAAATAAACTCTGTGGAAAATGGAAATGACTGAAATTGTGACCTTCCCACTACGAGCCTGTGGTGGTCATGTGGAGCCTGCAGAAGTCAAAGGTCTCCCTTCTGCTGTTCAGTTGCATAAAGCAATGGCAAGAAATGGATAAAAAATGATTTGTTTAAATAAAACTATCCAGAACAGTGTGAACAAAGGAGCAGGTAAGCCCTGTGTGAGGCTGGCTTTGCTGCTCCTCTGCTGGTGACACCTGAGCAACAGAAGATACCTGTGAACCATTGATCCCATGTCCACGTAGGCAATCCCATTTCTTATCAACCTTTCATACTGACAGATAGGTTTGGCACCTTGATGACAAACTGGGTCCAGGAAACAGCTTGTAAAAACCACTCTGCTTTCAGCCACAGCACTAACACTGGTTTGGAAAGCTGCAGTCTCCTCTTCAAAGCAGTTTCTCTAGGTCCAAAGGAGAACTTCTCTCCAGTTACATTCTGTAATTCCAGGAAACTCCTGGAAGAACATGTACAAGCTCAGAAAAATTATCCAGTAGTCATCTTCAAATCCAAAGCAGGGAACATTTGTAGCCAGACTCCGTCACAGGAGTCCTTCCTGATCTTAAAATCTGTGGGGTTTATCCTCTCAAGACCCTTATAAAACAAAATCTAAGGTGGCATGAATCTTGCCCAGATAACTTACAAACCAGATACTTTAATGTAAGCAATTCAGTAATGGAGGAACAGGGGAGGTGACAGGTCTGGTAACCCAGAAATAAATCCCTGCCTCTTCAGAAATGTGACAAATTAATCACACCACCACAATGTCACCCATTTGCTTCTCCTGTCTTCCTTTCTCTTATTCCTAAGAGAACATGAGGAAAGACAAGAAGAGAAAATTAGTTCTGTAAGGAGAAAATGCACAAACAGAATTCAAGTGGAAGGTAGAAGGACACCCACTGCCTAATAAAACTGGGGGAAGTTACATCCCCATCCCTTTTATCACAGGAGAAACAGTTTTTCTTTACAACTCCACAAACCTATAACCACCTTTTGACATCTTGTCTTCTCAAGATTCCTACCAAAACTCCATTTCACAGCTGTTTATCTAACCTGCAGTACTCAAAAATGCCCCAAATCTCAAACTTCTCACCTTCAGAAAACAGCATTTTAGCAAGTCTTTCCCCAGTAATCCCAGCTCACAGGTTTGCATCTTCATTTGCACGTTTCATCAGCTTCTTCCCCAAGTAAACAAGTATTATCAACTGCCCCTGACAAAAACTAAACTCTACCTAATTCCATGACACATTCCATGATCCAGTTTCCTCCAGATCTGCTGGGACCTACTGCCAATCTTACTGTCCCTCTTCCAAAGAGCCAGAACCCCAAGAGAGCCCATTTCTCCTCAATCCATGAGCCCAAGTGCCCTACCAAACCCTGAGGATCTGTTCTGAATCTCCCACTCTGAAGCATCTGTTTCCTCCTCCTGCATCCAGTCCTCTCACATTCTTCCACATCCCGTGGTTTATCCCCACCACAGCACGTTACCCAGACACTTGGCTACAGCAGCTTTCCCTCCTTTGCTGCAGCCAAGGCCCAGATGATGTTACCTTCCTCAACCCCAATTCAGCTCCTCATGGGCAGCAGCCAACTCTGCAAGCTCATGGTCTGAGCTGCAGGACACGTATGCTGAGCTCCCTGCTAACCCTCACCCTGGGAACTAAAAGGTGGGGAGGTTTCACTAACAATGCATAATTAGCAGCAATTATAGTACCAGGTAACAGAGAAAGGTGCAAAAACAAAAGGAAATGTCTCTGTTGGAAAGGTGAAAGGGAAGGAAAGGGAAGGACCACTGCCCACCACCAAAGATCTGCAGACCTCATATGCAGGCAGAGCTCTGGAGCCATACAACAAACCCTTCTGTGCCAGGAGGCACCTGAAGAGCCACATCTCCAGCCCTGAGCCACGGGCAGATCTCCCGAGGGTGGAAAGCAGACCACCCTGCACACAGGGGCAGACTCTCTTCTGCCAGTACAAGCCACATCCTATCCCAATTCTCTTTTCCCAGTTACACACACCATGTGTGTCTCCACATGAAGCACACAGCACTGCTGGCATGTTTCACCCAGGCATGGATGCAAGAGCTGAACTGTACCCCAGCCCTAGTTTTAGGGCCAGTCAAGGAGCTGATCAGGCTTCATACTTCCCCCAAATTCTGCCTACAGTCTTCCCAAGCTCAGTCTCCCCTCTCCTAGCACAAGCTTTGCCCCTTTTCTACATCACACCAACATGGACAGCGTAGAGGACAAGCAATTTCTCTGCACATGCCTATGCAACACCAGCAGAGCCACCTCCAACACCCAGGCCAGTTACCAGTACAACACCACCTCTGAGTCTAAATATTCTGAGCAACTATTAAGTCTTCAAAAAGAAAGTGTTCAAAGCCCAAACTAAATTGCTACCTGTCCCAAATCAGAGACACTGCTGACTCCATGTGTTGCTACCTAAAGACAGCGTTGCCCTGGTCACCTTGGTCCCCTTGGGTGCAGAATGAGCTGCTCTTCCCAAGACATTCATGGAGCACACCAAGGACACAGAGCACACAACACAAGTGCTTCCAAAGAGACACACAGAATGCCCAAATTCACAGCCTAGCATCAATGCTCAGCGTGAGAGCAGCTCTCCAAGACCCCAGCCCCATGGGAGGTTTGAGTGGCACAACCACTGTGCCATTGCAGACCTCTCTCCCAGCTTCCAGGGTTTGGCAGAGGTGCAAAGGACCACAAAACTGAACAACAAAGGCTCAGGATCCATAAATTTAGTTTGCAGAAGTGAGGGACATGCCCTCGTGAGTCTCTGCATAGCTCAACCACTGCTGTCAGCAGAAAATATACCGATGACTGAGTGTTCATAATCCAAACTTTACTGGTTGGACCCAAAGCCCTTCGTAGGAAAGAATAAAGTAATCTGACATACAGCACGCATGAGGCTTCATAATCTTCTACCTGCCCTTTCCTTTATAAGGCATATTCTATCAACAGCCACACAGCCTGCTGCCCTAGGGCACAATTAACTAAATTACAGCAGGGGTGACACTGACCACCACTGCTTTCAGAAGGGGAGAGCAACTGGTTGGGTAATCTGTAAAAAACATCTTCTCCTCCACCCAACAAGGCCCAGAACGGAATCCCTGCACGGCTGGGGGTGGAGGCAAGAAGAAATTGTCTTCTCCTCGTCCCTCTGCCCACCTCGCAGCCCCCTGCTTTTTCAGGCGGGGAGGGGAAAAGGAAAGACGGAGCCTTTTCGGTAAATAACACCTACACCGCCTAAACGTGCGAACTCGGGAGAGCCGAGGGGGAGGGGAAGGCTACCCCGTCCATGGGGCCCTGCCCTTCGTGCGTGGCCTGGGGCAGCACCCGAGCCAGGCTGAGGCCAACCGAGGCGGCCCCCCCGCAGCGCCCTGCCCTGCTGCCACCCCCGGGGGCACAGCAGCTCCCTCCGCGGGCCCTGCCCTCCCGCCGCAGCGGGCCCGCCCGCCGCCACCCCGCCGCCGCCCGCTGCCTTTCCGTGGCGCCGGGCGGTGCTCCCCACCGCGGCCCAGCTCTCCTGAGGGGCGGCCTCGGCCCCTCAGCCCGCACCGTGCCCGCAGCGGGGCGGGTTGGGGTAAGGGGTGCTGGGGGGGGGGCGCGGGAGACACAGTGGCGCCTTCCCCCTCGTCTCTCCCTCCGCCCGCCCCCGCCGCGAGGCCCCGGGAGGGTGTCCGGAGCCGCCGCGGCCCGTCGGTACCTGCCGCGGCCGCCCGCTCGCCGCCCGCCCGCCGGCCGCACACAGACAATATGGCGGAGGCACAAGGCTCGGCCGCCAGCCGCAGGGACCAGAGCGAGGCGCGCCGGAAGCGGAAATCCCGCCGCCCGCTGGCGCGCGACGTGCAGCCGGGGCCGACAGCGCATGCGCGGGGGAAAGGGAGGGGGCGACCGTGCCGCAAGGGCTCCTGGGGGCTGTAGTCCGCGGCGGGGACGGGCCTGGCCTAGTGGGGCGGCCCGGTGCGCGGGCAGGCCCGGGGGCTTCGGGCCGTGTCCGCTCTACGTGCGCCCCGCCGTGCGCTGGGCGGGCAGCTCGGCTGGCCCCGGTGAGGCGCGGCGGCGGTGGCGGCAGCCCGGCAGCCCAGCCCAGCACAGGCCGCCTGCGCCGGCTGCCCTCGCCCCGCGGCCCCGGCGGGTGGCGGGAGGCCCGGCCGTGCGTGGAGGCTGCCCGTGGCCGGGGTCTCTCCCCGGGGCTCCCGCGGGGCCGCCGCCGCTGCCCCTCCGCGGGGCTGTGCGCGGGGCCCGCCGCCAGGTGGCAACTGCGGCCTGCCGAGGCGAGCCGGGCCCATAGCGCCCGCGGCCCGGCCGTGCTCCGCGCCGGGGGGCGTCCCTCGCCCCAGCCCGGGGGCGGCCTGCCCGCCCTCCCGGCCTGTCTCCCTCCCGCCCGGCCCCGCGGCCGCAGCCCTGGGGTCGCAGCAGAGCGGAGGGCCCCGGGGCGCGCCGCACCGGGGAATGCCCGCGCTGTGGCAGTGCAGGGCTGCGGCGGGGGCGTGGCAGTGCAGGGCTGAGCCTTGACCTCTTCCAGGGCCCGGTGACCTCCGCTCGCTGCCTTTCACGTTAAAACCCCATTTCCCGCCGTGCTGCCCGGGACATTGGCTTAACCCCAAGGGCTGGGCAAAGCGGGTCACCCCCACATCTCTCTGTTGCAGGCTGAGGAGGAGGAGGAAACGCTTTGGGACGTGGCCCAGCCCCTCTCTGCCGCTTCTGAAACTGTGCTGGGCCCCCTGGGCAGGGCAGGAGCGTGCCTGGACTCATGGCACCCTCAGGGCCCCGCTGGCTGGGGGACAGAGCCTCAGGCTAGTCACAGCCCTGCCACCACAACCAGGCTCTGGCCAAGCGCTGCAGGCTGCCCGGAGCTGTGAGGGAGAGGAGGTTTGTGCTGAGCCAGGTCCCATACCCCCCAGCCCTCCGGAGCCCCCCATGCCCAACACCTTGTGCTCTGCACAAGCAGGTAGGACCCAGCCTGTCCCACCCCAAGGCTCTCCCCAGCCGTGGCCTCACGGAGAGCTGAGCATGGCCACGCTTCACCCCACTCCCCTCCCCGTGAGGGAGCCTTCCCCCGTGGGAGGCTGCTGGCCCGAAGCTCGCAGCCCCTCACCCTGGGTCACTCCCATTAGGTAAAGGAGCAGCTCGTCTTGGCGGGGGTATCTCCCTCTTGTGCTTTCCTTGTATTGTACAGGCCTGGGTCATCGAGGAAATCTTCCAGGTCCTTCTGCTGCCGAGTGGTCACGGGGGAAGCCCGGCCCCCTTCCCCCCATTGTCAGCGGCCGGGCCGTATCCCTGCTCCAAGCCCGGGCCCCTAAAAATAGCTCTTTGTCAGGCGATTGTTCCGACACCTTCGTGGCAGCATTGACGTGGGCCGGAGCGGGAGAGCGGTGTGGTAGGTGGAGGGGAAGGGCTGGAGGTTCCCCCTGGGACCACTCGGAATATTTGCCACTGATAACAGCCCCTGTTGTGGGGAAACGGGCTCCTGGCTGTGTGCTGAAGGCCTTGTCGTGCTGCTGCCTGCTGTGGCTGGCTGCTGCCCACCAGTCACCTCTCTCCTACCTGTCCCAGCCCTTCTACACCCCCATTCTGTGGTCCCCAAATTGGGGAGGGGCATCTTCACAAGGCACATGGGGGGTATGGAACCCTTGTGAGCTCCTGGGTCTGACCCCACAGTGTGGGGCCTGGCCCTGCGCTCCCCAACCAGCACCCCAAGGTTCTCCACATGCCCCCTGTGCTGCTCACCCCAGTGGGGCCAGTACAGGCAGGTGGGAGTCTGCCCCCCCAGGAAAGCGGGGCTGCTGGTGGGTGGGAAGGCAGCCCAGACCCCCGCCGTGTTTCAGAGGGGTTTAATTCCAACCCCACGGAGCTGTTCCTGCCCCAGGGGGTGACCTGCAGCACAGCCCTTCCCCAGGCCCGGTACCCACTCAGAGGGACCCCTTGCATTGTGCAGCCCCACACAAGGGGGGCACCCTGGGAAGAGTCCCCTCCGCTTGTCACCCCCTGCCACCCCGGCCGCTGTCAGCTGGAGGTGACCGATTCCCAGGGGTCTTCTCCTGCCTGGCCACCCCAGCTGCAGAAACAGGATTTTCTTTCCCATGAGCAGGTCTGGATTAAAATAACCTCCTGGCCCAGATCCCTTCGCTGGGGTCGCAGATGCCATGCTTGCTCCGAGCGTGGCCCACGGCCCTGCCGAGTGCTTGACCCTCCACACTTTGCATCCCCTCAGTGGGGACATACCTGTCCCCTGCCTGTCCCTCAGGGATGCCTCCTTCTCCCAGCCACGCTGGCTTTGGGAACTCTGGCCCCGCTCTGCAGCCATCCCCAGGCCAGGCTGAGCCCCCTGGGACCACTGACTGTGGGGCAGGGCACGGGGCCAGCCCTGCTCTGATTACCCCCAGCGCCTTTTCCTTTTTATTCCTTAATTTACTGAGTGCTAAATCCAAATATTACAGCTTCCCCTGCGCAGCGCTGGTTACGCAGGCGGCCCCCGGCCGGGCATTGTCTCATTGTTTGCAGAGGGAAGCTCCAGCGGGAGATTAACCTGGCGTTCACCCCGCTCTGTGGCTTCACACCCTGTCCCTGCCGCAGGGCCTGTGTCCCCAGGGACCACAGCCAGCACGGGGTCCTGCTGGGGTGGGCAGCTCTGGGGGGTCTGGTGCATGGGGACACGCACACAGTGGTAGCACCGGGGCTGCCTGGCATCTGGGGTACCTGTGGAGAGGCTGGTGTGGAGCTCAGTGGGTGCAGGGCCACTGCTGGGTGGTGAGGAGCTGGTGGGTGTTTTGGGGGTCTCAGGGAGACACTTTGCCTTGTTTCTTCACCAGGGATCCCAGCTCAGGGGGCATCACACTGACCCCTGGTCTGCCCATCCCATCCCATCCCATCCCATCCCATCCCATCCCAGTGTGCCCATCACACCACGGTTCATGGTGTGTCCATTCCATTCCCACCCCTGGCTGCCCATCCCTCCCTAATCCTTCCCACCACCCCGCCCTGGGCAGCAGAGCCCTGTCCCCCCGTCCCCACGTGCTGCCATCCAGACCTCCGGAGCTGCTTTACAGTCCTTTGTCCCCAGGTCCAACAGGACCAGGGTGACCTGCAGTGCTCCCTTGGTTGCTGAGGTCCCTGCAGCAGGAAGGATGTCCTGACCAGTGAGTGGCTGAGCTTTGCTCCTGTGCAGGACACGTTGGGGTCTTTGTCCTGAGCCTCTGCTCCAGGAGGAGCCTGGGGAGGGGTGGCCAGGCAGCACCCAAAGGTGTTGCCAAAGGACAAGGCTGGATCCCGGGGCTGAAACCCACCTTGGTGTCCCACATCCCTGGCTGGCTCTGCTTGCTCAGCTGGTCCAGGCTCAGGCTCAGACACAACTTGACCTTACTGCCCCGTCCCGGTGCCGTGGGTGGGGAAAGCAGGCCTGCCCACTGTCTGCAGGCTCTGCCAGACCCCTCTGCTGTGGTGGCCTCATCCTCCCACGGCCTGGTGCCTGGCCAGACCCTCCTACATCCCCATGAGGCCATAAATCCCTTTCCACTGACCCTGATTCACAGCAGTGCTGGGGGCTGTGGGGTCCTCGCCCCCCCCATCACCAAGGACCAAGCCCCCTGCCCAAGCCCCCTGCCCAGGGCTCCAGCAGCTCCAGCCTGGCAGGAGCTGGCCTTGGCCATCCCACCGGCGCGGTGGCTCTTGGTGCAGCCGGGCTCCAGCCACGGGTGCAGCCCTGCTGCATTCCAGCCTCGCTGGCCCGGCAAGGTTAAACTGCGGAGAGGCTGAAATATTTGGGAGGGGAATGAAGAAGGGAAAGGGGAAAAAAAAAAAAATCTATAAAAAGAAAGTTTAAAAACACAAGTTGAAGAAAAAAATACCAGGCACAGAGTGCAGCTGCGGTTCTGGTTCCAGTTCCCAGGTGATGTCAGGCCTGGAGCCTCTCCAGCCCTGGCCCCTCGGAGACGGTCTTTGTGGGTTCAGCACTGAGTGTTTTTCCTTCCTGAGACTTGGGGACACCTTCCTGTCTCAGAGAAAGCGGCCAAGAGCCTTTCCAAGGGTGTCCGAGTGCAGGAAGGGGAGAGGATGGGAGGGGAGCGGGAGAGAGGCGGCGTGGCTGGGCCTAGCGCGGGGCTGCGGCAGCCGGCAGCATCCGCGGCCGATGGGCCGATGGGCCGATGGGCTGTGGTGGCTGTGGTGGCTGTGGTGGCTGTGGTGGCTGTGGTGGCTGCGGCACTGGCCTGGTGCAGGGCAAAGGGGCACCTGGGTCCCACCAGTCCAGCAGCCCCCGGCGCCTCTGAGTCACCGTTTCCCTCTTGTGGTGCTGGGAGGGGCTGGAATGTACTGGGACCCACAGGCTTGGCACCGGTACACGGTGGGACCCATGGGCTTGGCACTGGGACGTGCTGGGACCCATGGCCCCAGTGCTGGGGCATGCTGGGATTCATGGCCCCAGCGCTGGGACGTGCTGGATTCCACAGCCCCAACACTGGGATGTACTGGCTGCACAGCTCCTGCACTGGGGACTTACTGGGACCTGTGGCCTTTACTTATGGCTTACTGGGACCTTAGTCCCTGGCACTGGGATGTACTGGGCGCACGGCTCCTGCGCTGGGACTTACTGGGACCCACAGCCATTCCTTGGGACTTGTGGGTGTCTGAGTCTCATGACACTTGTACTCAACCCTGCGACACGCTGGGACCCACGACCTGGCAGTTGAGACACTCTGGGACCTGTGCACTCAGTGTTGGGAAGTGCTGGGACCCCCACCCTTGACACTGGGATGTGCTGGGACACACTGGGACTGCCGCCCTGGCTCTAGGACCTGCTGTGCCCCCTGCACTTAGACCACCAACCCTCACTGTCTCCCCAGGGGCTCCAAAGCCACCGTTTCAAGGGGCCGGTCCCCTTTCATGTGTGGGTCAGGCTGTTTGCAGAGCACAGCCCCCTCCCCGCTGCCCCTGCCCCCCGATAAACCCAGGGGCAGGGATTCTGTGTCCCGGGCTGTTTGGAGAATCTCACGGCTGTTTATTGGGGTCTGGGACACATTAGCCACGCTGAGAACAAACCTCTCCCACCCACCCCGGTCCCTGCCTGGGACCAGCTCTCACAGCTGCGCCGCGCTGTCAGCTCCATAAATCAAACCCGGGGAGAGGGAGCCCGGGGGAGGTTTGTCTCTGCCGAACGGGCGGCCGAAAGGTGCTGGTGGGCTCCTGCCTCCACCCCGTCCCCAAAGCTGGCTGGGGAAGGCTCCTGCGAGATCCCCAGGGTGTTCTCCTTGCTCCCTGCTGACTCCAGCGCCGGGGGAAGATGGGGCAGGTCCAGCTCTGCAGCCCTTGGGGGCTGCCCCGGAAGCCCCCAGCTGCCCCATCTGCAGCTGCCTCTGCTCCGCTGGATGCACCGACCCCTGGGAGCTGTGAGCCCCAGCGCAGCACCTTTCCCAGGCTTGGTGCTCCCCCTGACCCTGCGCAGCACAGCCCCCACAAGCAGGGTCCCTGGGGGACACCCCAGCCTGGGAAACCCCCATGTCCCCACCTGACCCCACACAGGTGCCGCTGCCTGCAGTTCTGCTGTGCAGGGCCTCGGGCGGCTGTTGTGGTGGCAGCGGCAGTTGTGGAGGTGACAGCAGTCATGGAGGCAATGGCAGTCATGGCAGTGATGGCAGCCGTGGCAGTGATGGCAGTCATGGCAGTGATGGCAGCCGTGGCAGTGATGGCAGTCGTGGTAGCGGTGGCAGTCACAGCAGCAGGGACTGTCACGGTGCTGGTGCCAGACATGGTTTTGGTGGTGGTTGCGGTGGCAGTTGTGGTGGCAGTGACAGTCACAGCTGTCATGACGTGCCAGGCAGAAGGGAAGGCACAAAAAGCAGCGACGCCAACCCCAACCCATGGCCCAGGTGCTCGTGTGTGTGTGGCACAGGGCTGGCAGTGCCGTCCCCACCCCGCAGCACAGCATGGCACAGCCTGCACTGGGGATCCTGCAGCCCTTGGCAGGGCCAGGGCTGTCAGCAGGGCCTTGGGACATGGGGACAGCGTGTGCCTGAGGCTCTCACGCCCTGTGGATCCTGCTGTGGGCCTCGGGTGTACCTGTGGGGTGACTGGGGACAGTCGCACTGGCTGCAGCGGCACAGAGTGGCCGCAGGCACAGGGCCGGGGGCTGGGTCCGTCTTGGGGACCCCCCCGCTCCCCTCCTCGTAGCAGGGCAGCAGGCAGGCACCAGCCCATCAGAAAAATAAGGTTTATTTTCCAAGCGGCTGCATATGCACAACCAGCGCCCGCGGGGCCACAACCGTGTCCCCCCAGAGCGGCTCCATGCTGGCCGCACACGGGCCCCTTCCAGTCCAGGCCCGGGGCGCGGGGACCCCCCTCCCCAGCCCTGCCCCGTGGGGGCAGCCTCGGCCACGGGAGCGTCCTCCCACCCCGCTGCCAGCTCCGGGGTTGGTGTCTGTGCGGGCCCAGCCCGCGGCCCTGGGCTCCACTGCGGCCGCCTCGGGCAGGCAGCTCCCTCCCTCCCCGCTCGGGTCTCTGGGGCTGGCGTGCGCGGGCTCCGGCTGCTCCGCCGCTGTCTCAGGTGGGTGCTGCCGGACCCCGGCTCATCTCCGTGACACTCGCAGCGGGGTCACCCCTCGCACCTTCAGGCAGTTGCCCCCAAGGTCCCTTCGGCTGCCCTGTGGAGAGAGGAGGGGAGAGCTGCAGGCCTTGAGGAGGGGAGAGCTGCAGGCCTTGAGGAGGGGAGAGCTGCAGGCCTTGAGGAGGGGGTCCCGGCCCGGGGGTGCCCCGCTCCTGCCCGCTGCTGCCCTGCGCCTGCTCTGCATGGACAAGCTGCTCCCAAATGGCCGGTGGCCCTGTCCTGGGGCAGCTGGCACTGCCCAGGGTGGATGGACAGGCAGAGCCGTGCCTGGAGAGCGGCTGGCTTGGCTTGGGGTGTGGCTGCTGGGACGGGCCTCTGTGGCCCTGTCACCCTACACAGCCATGGCTCCCATGGCTGCTCAGTGCTGCCATGCTTAGACCCATGGGTAGAGCTGGTGCCGCCCCTGGATCGACCCACAGCCCCAGACAGACCTACAGACCCACACTTACAGACAGACCCACAGTTACAGACAGACCAACAGCCCCAGACAGACCCACAGCCCCCAGATTGACCCAGGGCCCTGTGGGGGACAAGGAAACTCAACCCCATTGCCCAGCGCAACTTCAAGCCAGTACTGCCCAGTACAACCCAGCATGGCTTGGTAGAGTCCAGTACTGCCCCCACAAGTCAGCCCAGCACCACCCAGCGTGGCCCAGCACAGCCCAGTTCCAGCGCAGTCTATTTCCAGCCCAACCCATTTCCAGCCTATGTCCCAGCACAGCCCATTTCCAGCCCAGCCCATTTCTGGTCCAGCCCAGCCCATTTCCAGCCCAGCTCCTCCAGTTGCCCCCAGGGTCCTGAGTGCTGCTGGAGCTCCCTGCCCCCAGTGCCTCAGTGGGTTCCCATGGAGGGTCCAGCACTGTGCCAACTCCCCGGCTCTGACCCTGGGGAGCAGCCCAGGGACACAGCTCAGCCTGGACTGGACTGGGGCTGGGGGTCCCCTGGGGATGACTGGTGAGGCTGCAGAGTCCAGCCAGTGCTGGGGGATGGGAGCAGGAGGAGCAATTAAAACTGGAGCAGCAGAAACCCAGAGTCCCCAGGACTGGAGTGTGCCCCATGGCTGTTCTGCGTGGGGTCACACGTGGGATGGGTGGGGGTCTTGTGGGGGTGGTGGCAGGTCCGGCAGCCTATGTGCACAGCCCTGCCCAAGGGTGCCCATGGGGCTGGGAAACTGCCACCCCTGCAGCCCACACCTTGCCCCCTGCCAGGGCAGGGGCACTCTGGACCCCGGCGTGGGCAGCAGGAGGAGCTTGCCACAGGAAAGGTGTCCCCGAGCTGCAGGGTGGGGGTCATCTGGGCAGGGCAGGGCAGGGCAGGGCAGGGCAGGGCAAGGGTGCTGTGCCACAGCCCAGCTCAGCCCCCTCCCTGGCTGGGAACTGTGAGGGTGCTGCTGGCAGACTCTGCACGGGGCCACAATGTGGGGAGCCTGGCTCAGCACCCCAATTTGGGGTGTCCCATCAAGGAGCCGTCTGGGGCAGCCCTGCCACAGCGCCCAGGGGGGTGGGCAGTGGGGTTGGCCAGTGACAGGGATGGCGATGGGGACAGGGATAGGGTCAGGCTGTGGCCTCTGAAGATCCCCCCTGGGGCGGTCAATTCCCCCCAGCCCTGGGGTGAGTGTTTAACCCCCCGAGACCTCCCGGCCCGGACGGACGTGGGGGAGCAGCCCGGCCCTCTGACGCGAGCAGGAGCTGTGGGCGTGCGGCTACCAGCAGGATTTGGCCGGGAGGAGCCAAAACCTCCAGCGGGAGCTGCAGCCAGAGCCTGCAGAGACATGCAGAGCCTCCTGCCCCCCTCAGCCCAGGCAGGGGCCGCTTCCCCTCCATCCCTTGGGGACGTGCTGCCCAAGGACCCCCGCCCCATCCCCCTGCTCACCCCTTTCCGCTGGTTGCTGAGGCAGAAGGTGCAGATGCTGCGGGGCTGCTTGCTGTCCAGGTCGCCCTTGGCCCCGTAGATGGCACTGAAGCAGGGCTGCCCGTCCTCGCAGCCCTCGCCCAGCAGCAGCACGTTGGCCAGGTGCGAGATGTAGCTGGAGGCCAGGCGGAGGGTCTCGATCTTGGACAGCTTCCGATCCACCGGCTCGGTGGGGATGAGGGTCCGCAGGGCGGTGAAGGCCGTGTTGACGCTCTGCGTCCGGTCCCTCTCCCGCGCGTTGGCCGCCTGCCGCTGCTTCACCATCACCACGGGCCCCGGTTTCCGCGGCAGCTTGCGCCGGGCCTCGGCACCCTCGCAGCAGCCGAACGACTGGTCCGACGTGTCGCTCTCGCTCCGGTTCTCCTCGTCCTCGGAGAGGATGCTGAGGTCGGGGTAGAGCACGCGGGCGGCCACGGGGCGCAGCATGGTGAAGGCCATGGCGGGGTGCCCACCCGCGCCCCCAGCCCTGCTTGGGGGGACCCCCCGGGCTGCGGGGAGCCTCCCTCCACCGGCACGGCTGCTCCGGAGGGCTGGCTCCGGATGCCTGCCCGCTGCTCGCTCCGCTCCGGCAGCCGAGCGGGGCTGGGACGGCTGGCTGGCTGCTGGGGGAATCGGGATTTATATGGCCGGGGAGGGGCTGGAGCTGGAGCCCACCCCCAGCCGGCCCCCCGAGCCGCCGGCCAGCGGCCAGCGTCCTCGCCCCAGCCTGCGGGAGCCAGCACCGGCTCCGGCCGCGGGCCTGGCCCTGCTCTGGCATGCCAGGCTGGCCACAGGCACCTTGCACCCAGGGCCAGGCTCCAGATCATCCCTGCGGTGGTACCGGGGCTCAGCGGTGCTACAGACAGAGCCGGGGCCACCACACAGCCACCTCCCTGTGCCACAGCCCTCGGCACCTGCAGAGCGATGCCCCACTCAGTGCCAGCCTGTGGGCATCCTGTCCCCAGCCTGTGGGCAGCCTGTCCCCAGCCCCTGCCTGGCTGGCTGTCCCCTGTGAGCCCTGGGTCCCATGCAGGGCAGCAAGCTGCAAACGTGGGGCATGGAAGCCAGGATGGGGCAGGTACCCAGGAGCGAGTGGCACCGGGTGGTCCCTGGGGTGCTTCTAAGAAAGGATGGAGCGTGGGACAAGCTGCTCCTGGCTCCCCACCGTGCCCCTCTGGGATGAGGTCTGTGCCCCAAAGGGTGCCCAGGGTGGGCAGGGAGCAGTGAGGACAGGCAGCCCTGTGGGGATGCTTTGCCCCTCTTGCCCCTCTGTCCCCAGCGCCTGTCTGCCCACCCTGAGGGGGACAGGGTGACGTGGGCAGGGGCACAGGCAGCGCTGCAGGCAGCACTGCCAGGTAGCCAGGAGTGTTTCCTCCCTCCCGAGAGGAAGGTGTGCACCGGCAGTGGAAACACAGAGTCTTTTCCTGCCAGGGAAGAGCTGAGCTGGCAGCAGGAACCCCCAGCAGCCCGGGGAGGGCTGGGGATGCACCCCCAGCCCGCAGCTGCCTCCCAATCCTTCCTGGGCACCTGCTACCACCCACAATGGCTGCTCCCCGCTTCTCCTCACCGGGGAGGTCTGTGTGGGTCCTACTCTGCCTTCTCCACTCCCTGGCCCCACGGCTGACCCCCCTGAGAGCAGGCAGGGGGGCAGCCAGCTGGGCTGAGCAGGCGGGAGGCTTCCTGCCTGCCTTCCTCCCCGGCCCGTGGCTGAGCAGAGGTCGCCGGCTCGGTGCTGCTCTGGGCACAGCAGGTCAAGCAGCAAAGCCAAATGAAACAGAAGACTTGGCTCCCAGCAGATGGTCCTGGGGCTGGTGGGGACATGGCCCTGTGCGTGCTGGGCACGTGGCCCTGGGACCTGCTGATGGCTGCGGTGCTGGCCCATGCCAGCGGTGGTCCCTGTCTGGCCACTGGCCCTGCACCCAGAGGGAGATGACAGGGGAAATGTCAAACCAATGAGGGGAAAGGCTTGCTGGGGGCTGGGGTGGCGGTCTTGCGAGGCAGGGGGCATGTAGCCAACCCCAAAGGGAGGTGGCTGGTAAGGGAGCCTGGGTGCCACGGGATGGGGTGACACCATGTGCCACTCTACAGCCCCATGGTTATGGGACTGGAGCTCACGGTGTGTCTCCTGGGCTGGTGGTTCCCCCAGGGGTCTCCTGGTGTGTGCCAGGACTTGTTGCTGCTGAGACTGTGGCAGGGGCAGCTGTGCTGCCCAGCACTGGCACTGGCACTGGCACTGGCTCTCTGCCTGCCTGGCTCGCTGGCTGTGAGCAAACGGCCCTTCTCCCCCCCCCAGAGTGCTGGCAGCCCCCTCGCCAGCAGGACCCCCCGGCCTGTTTTCCTTGGCCATTTGTCTGCCTGTGCAGAGCCCATAAATCACACAGTGGGGGGGAGAGGGACACGCCAGGGGCCGGGGGTCCAGCTGGGGCTGGGGGTGTGCAGGGCTGTGCCGAGTGCCCACACTGCTGGGGGGACTTGTCCCTTGCTGGCTTCACTCCCCACCGCCCTTTGCAGCCCCTGGCAAGGGACCCCAACCATCTCCTGGCCCTGGCGATGCCCCCTGCCCGGGCACAGACCTGGGGGCTGTTTGTACCCCCCCAGAGGTGCTTGGGGCAGGGCTGGGGATGGCCAAGCAGCAGGCAGGGAGCAGGCAGGTGCCTGCACAGATTGGGGAGCCCCTGCTCTTGCCCCGCTGTTGCCCCAGCATCCCTCTGGGCTCTGGCTGGGGGGCCACAGCAGCCCCCAGCCCTGACAGGAGGCAAGATGGATGGCAGGGGCTGTGTACTCAGCTGCAGCCGCCCCACACATGGCCACCAGCTGACGGGGCTGGGCCGGGGGGAGAACCCATTCCTGGGGCCCAGCCGAGCTGCCCTGGGGTGTTTCTGGGGGGGCAGAGCCACGCGTGGGGTGCTGGTGACCTGGGGTGGAGGACAGGGCATTTGGGAACAGGGCAGGGAAGGAGCAGCAGGCTTTGGGGATGGCTGGGTGTGGGGCAGGGCAGCCCATCAGTGTGCATGAGTGTGCACCCACGTGTGTGAAAGCACGTGTGTGCAGGAGCATGTGTGGATGTTGTTGTGTGGGGGCATGTGTGCTGGGGTGTGTGCATCCCTGCATGGATTATGGGGGCACTGGGGGGGGGCTGTGTGCAGTTGCACATGGATGTGAGTAAGTGTGTGTGCACGTGTGCTCACAGAATCACAGAATCCCACCCTGGGCTGGGTTGGGAGGGACCCCAAGGGTCACAGAGCTCCAACCCCCTGCCACAGGCAGGGCCACCAACCTCCAGGCCTGGAGCTACACAAGGTTGCCCAGGGCCCCAGCCAACCTGGCCTTGAACACCCCCAGGGACGGGGCACCCACCCCCTCTCTGGGCAGCCTGTTCCAGCCCCTCACCACTCTCTCTGCACAGAACTTCCCCCCAATCTCTCCTCTCCCCCTTCCCTCCTCCAGCTTCACTCCATCCCCCTTGTCCTGCCAGTCTCTGCCCTTGAACAAGCTGATTCCCCTCCTGTCTGTATCGTGCCTGTGCCTGCTGATGGGTGCAAGCTGTTCAGCGTGTGCAGGGTGCCCTGTGCTCCCCCTGCCTGG
This sequence comes from Porphyrio hochstetteri, assembly GCA_020800305.1. NCBI lineage: Eukaryota > Metazoa > Chordata > Aves > Gruiformes > Rallidae > Porphyrio > Porphyrio hochstetteri. The sequence continues at coordinate 16,403,188 of CM036921.1, read as the reverse complement.
CACCCCCTCTGCTGCAGAGAGCTGCCCAGGCTGGCACCCAGCGTGCATGAAGATGTGTGTGTCAGGCCCTGCACACGGGAGGCTGGGCAGACAGAAGGAGCCATCCAGCCTGGCCAGGAGAGCAGGGGGAGCCCTGGGATGCAGGGAAGGCTGCCTGTCCAGCTGCCTGTGGATGCTGCTGGGCCAGGGGGACACGCAGCAGCAGCTGGGTTTTCCTGTGCTGCCGGCTGGGTGCACGGGACAGGACGTGTGTCCCCAGCCCTGGGGTCCCCCAGCCCCCCGACACGGGGCTCTGACTCATCGGGGCGGCACGAGGGGGCTGCAGCCTCTCAGACCTCCTGCTGCAGGGTGCCAGGCCGTGGCTGTGTTTGGCACCATGGCTTCTCCCAGCTGGTCCAGGGGGATCAGCCACCGGGCTGGGCCAAGCGTTGCCATCCTGGTGCCACCCTGCACAGCCCTGGGCATGGAGCGGCCAGGGTTGGGTGGTGGGCTGGGCATATGTGGTGGGCAGGGGGAGAGTGGGACCCTGCAGGGGATGTGTGGCGTGGAGGGGACATGGCCTGAGCACAGGGACATGGCCAGAGCACAGGGACATGGCCTGAGCACAGGGACACGGCCACGGCCCCAGCCCAACACACCAGGTACCCCCAGCTGGGGGGGCACCCTGGTATTGGGGTGCTGGGTACCCTGGTATTGGGGTGCTGGGCACCCTGAGGGCTGGGCACAGCCTCCACTGGCAGGGCAATGCCCCCCCTGCCCCCCGCTCTGGGGAGTGTTTATCTGCGAGGTGATACTTAAGTGTAAGAAAACAAACAGGGAGCAGATGGGCCTGGGGGGCTGGGGCTGCCCCCAGCCCTGAGGGGCCACTTTGCTGCCAGCGAGGCAAATGGATTCCAGACCCGCGGCAGCGCCGGCACATGTGGTCACCAGGACACCAGGCCTGACCCTGCCGAGCCCCGGCACAGCAGTGCAGGACTGACCTGAGCCACCCCAGCCCACTCCATCCCATCCCACCCAACCCCATCCCATCCCACCCCATCCCATCCCGTCCCATCTCATCCCATCCCGTCCTGTCCCATCCCACTCCATCCCACCCAACACTATTCCATCCTGCCCCATCCCATCCCACTCCATCCCATCCCATCCCATCCTATCCCACCCAACTCCATCCCATCTGGTCCTGTCCCATCCCATCCCATCACTATTCCATCCCGTCCCATCCCATCGCATCCCATCCCACCCAAAACTATTCCATCCCATCCCATCCCACACAACCCCATCCCATCCCATCCCATCCCACCCCACTCCAACCCATCCCATCCCACCCAACCCCATCCCGTCCCATCCCATCCCATCCCATCCTGTCCCATCCCATCCTCATCCCGTCCCATCCCATCCCGTCCCACCCCACTCCATCTCATCCCATTCCATCCCATCCCACCCCATCCCATCCCACCCCACTCCATCTCATCCTATTCCATCCCATCCCACCCCATCCCATCCCACCCCATTCCACTCCATCCCATCCCGTCCCTTCCCATCCCATTCCATCCCACCCCACCCCACCCCATTCCACCCCATCCCATCCCGTCCCTTCCCATCCCATTCCATCCCATCCCACCCCATCCCATCCCATCCCATCCCATCTCATCCCATCCCACCCCATCCCGTCCCGTCCCTTCCCATCCCATCCCATCCCATCCCATCCCACCCCATTCCATCCCATCCCATCCCATCCCATTCCATCCCATCCCATCCCATCCCACCCCATTCCATCCCATCCCATCCCATCCCATTCCATCCCATCCCACCCCATCCCACCCCACCCTATCCCATCACGTCCCATCCCACCTGGGGGTGGGATGGGGGTGCTGCCTGGCCCCTCTGCCCACAGGTCCCCAGTTGTGGGGCAGTTCAGGCCAGCGAGGCTGCCAAGCCGTGGGGGTGCCCCCACTGCAGGTGTGCCCGGGGGGCTCTGCCCTGGCTGGCGGGGTGCACGCAGCACCTGAGCCCAGCTGCTTCCCACTGGGACAGGGTCCCATCCCAGTCTCATCCCTGCTTGCCTGGGAGCCCCTGCAGCCCCCCTGGGTGGGGGGAACGGTGAGATGGGCTCCGAGGGACCAGGCGTTGTGAAACCCACAAGAGCAGCCTTGTCCTGGGAGGGGTCCCTGCCGGCTCCCCCCGGGGTCAGGGCTGTGACAGGGGGTCCCGTGGGTCCCTGGGGCAGTGTGGGCAAGGCCAAGCCCCCTGTAGCCAGCAGGCTGTACCTGTGGGAGGGTGGCTGGTCTGGAAGGCATTACACGCCTGTCGCCCGGGGAAGTCTGTCCCAGTTCCGGAGCCGGGATCCCCCCCACTCAGTGCCGGCTGGGGGGCAGCCCACAAAGCCCCTTTGTTCCTGCCCTGGAACGAATGGATTGGAGGCAGCCCGGATCGGCTGTCAGCCGGCGACACTAGAGCCCCCTGGGGTCAGGCAGAGGGAAGGGGGACAGGTGGAGGGACACACAAACGAAGCCGAGACCCACATCATGGGCTCTGGTGACGCCCCTGTGCCAACCGGGGGGGCTGTGGTGCCAGCCGGGGGCTGTGGGGCCAGCAGGGAGGCTGTGGGGCCAGCGGGGGGCTGTGGTGCCAGCCGGGGGGGCTGTGGGGCCAGCCGGGGGCTGTGGGGCCAGCTCATGCACCCTGCCAGCTCCGGGGATGTGCCACTCAGCCCTGGAGATGCTCACACAGCCCCTCGGACGCTGTGGCCAGTCCCAGCTCCCAGCCAGTGTCCCCAAGCCCTGGGAGCAGTGTCACAGGGCACCCACGGGGCTGGCACGGGTGTCCTGGCACAGGAGTGGATCCTGCAGGGGGTGTCCCAGCTCTAGGAAGCCCCTGTGGGGCGCAGGCAGAGGGGTTGCAGCATCTGGGCAGCCTCGACTCACCCCCGTTCGTGGGGTCCCAGCTCTGCTGAGCTGCCTCACCCCCTTTGTAAGGGGCACAGGCCCAGGGAGAGGGGGGTGAGCAGAGCACAGGAGATGCCCAGCACTGGGGGCACTGGGTGAAAACCAGTCCCTGACATGGGGCTCGTATTTGAGGGCACCCTTGGCAATGTCCTGTGCTGCTGCAGGTCCTGCCACCTCCTCCTTCCCCCCCCTGCTCTCTAACAAGAGGAAACTTTCCAGCACGCCACGACTCTGCTGAGCAGTTTATGGCCCCTGAGGGAGCTGGGGCCAGGGCTGTGCTCCCCCTGAGCGCTGCAGGGCTTCCTCCCAGCCCAGAGTGCCTTTGATGTGGCACGGGCAGCGCTGCTCTGCTGTGCTGGAGGCTCCCTCCAGCCTCTGCCCTCATGGAGGCAAGGGAAGGGGCTTGGAGGGAGGCTCTGGTGCAGCCCCCAGCCCACCCTGTCCTTCCTCCCCTGTGGAAATGATGGCACAGCGTGTCCCCCCTGGGCAGCGCTGCCAGCACACACCATGCACGCTGCCCTGCAGAGCTGCTGCCCAGGGACACTGTGTCCTCTTCCCAAATCCTCTCCCCAGCCCATTTCTGCCCTCGGAGGGCAGGATCCATCGGGGGAGGAGCGTGGCTCAGGGGGCAGAGCTAGGGTAGAAGTGGTTCCTGTCCCAGTCCTGCTGCTGACTCACGGTGTGGTGGGGTGAGTCAGTGGCCTTTTCCCTCCCTGGATCAAGGTTCCCAGCTCAGAGGGATGCCAGGATGCCTGGGGGATGCTCCGAGTGGCTTTTCCAGTCTGCACATAGAGTGAGGACAGTGGTGTTTGCAGAAGTGACAGCATCCCAGCATGGCAGGACTGCACGTGCTCCCACAGCTGGGCCAGAACATGGCCAGGCATTCAGGCCAGAAGGGTCTGGCAGAGCATCCATGCCCCAGCACAGCATCCATCCCAAATACAGCATCCATCCCCCAGCACAGCATCCATCCCCTAACACAGCATCCATCCCCTGGCAGAGCATCCATCCCCTAACACAGCATCCATCCCCCAGCACAGTGTCTGTCCCCTTGCAGTGCCTCCATCCCCGACACAGCACCCATCCCTGTCCCATGTGCTCTCACAGGTGCCAGGCCACCACGCTGTGCCATTCCAAGCCACCAAACGCCTTCTCCTGACCCCAGCCTCCCCCAGCACCAGAGCCACGGGGGTTTGGTCACCTTTATTCCAGGTGCAGCAGCGGGTCCCCCCAATACCCCACGTCAGAAATGCCCCCCCCAAAGAAGGGCACAGCAGGATGTGTCCAGGGATAGGGGCAGGTGGGGGCAGAGTAGGCACAGACTGGGGTCCTCTTGGTCTGGGCACAGGGTGAGCCCAGAGCTGCTGGGGAGGGGCCTGGGCACCGGCTGTGCCCCTGCGGTGTGCCCCGGTTTGGCTGTGCTCTGATACGCCCTGTCCCGATGCGGCGGTGTCCCGGTTTGCCCGTGTCCCTTCCCGGTTGGACCGTGCCCTGGATGGGCTGTGACCTGGCCCAGTTCCAGCGTGCCCTGCTTCAGCCCGATCCGGTTGAGTCAGTCCTGGTTGAGCCGCGCCCTGGTTCAGCCCGTCCCGGTTCAGCCCATCCCAGCTCGTCCAGTCCCGGCTGAGCCGTGGTCCCTTTCAGCCTGTCCCGGTTGAGCTGTGCCCCGGTTCAGCCCGTCCCAGTTCAGCTGTGCCCTGGTTCGTCCCATCGTGGTTTGTCCTGTCCCGGTTCAGCCCAGCCCGTCCTGTCCCGTCCTGGCTGAGCTGTGGTCCCGTTCAGCCTGTCCCGGTTGAGCCGTGCCCCGGTTCAGCCCATCCCATCCCGGTTCAGCCCGTCCCGGTTCAGCCAGTCCCAGTTCAGCCCGTCCCATCCCGGTTCGGCCGGTCCAGGTAGCCCATCCCATCCCGGTTCAGCCCGTCCCGGTTGAGCTGTGCCCCAGTTCAGCCCGTCCCGTCCCGGTTCAGCCCGTCCCGGTTGAGCTGTGCCCCAGTTCAGCCCGTCCCGTCCCGGTTCAGCCCGTCCCATCCTGGTTCGTCCCATCCCGGTTCAGCCCATCCCGGTTCGGCCCGTCCCATCCCGGTTCAGCCCTTCCCGTCCCAGTTCAGCCCGTCCCGTCCCGTCCCGTCCCTGTTCGTCCCGTCCCTCTTCGTCCCGTCCTGGTTCGGCCGGTCCCGGTTCGGCCCCGGGGGCGGCACAGCGCGGCACAACAGCGCCCTCTGCCGCCCCTGCGGCGCCGCACCACCCCGGGCTCCCCCCGGGGCCAGCGAGACCCTGACCCATCCCGGCTGGGGGGGCGCGGGGAGACCCAAACCCCGCAGGGACCCCTAAACCCATCCTCACCGGCGGGCCGGGGGCCCTGTGGGGACCCTCCGGGGCGGCGGGGGGCTGCGGGGAGGGGCTGCGGGGGTCCCTGCATCCCCCGGCTAGCGCAGGTCCGGCGTGGAGGAGCCCAGGTAGGTGCGGAGGTCGCTGAGGGTGGACGGGATGATCTTGGCGGGGATGGTCTCCCGGTTGAGGGCCCGGTGGGCAGCGAAGCGGTGGCAGCCCCCGAAGGAGTAGAAGTAATCCCCCCCCTGGCTGCCTTTGATCCAGAGCACGTCGATGGGGGGCACCCGCTCGGGATCCTCCTGGGAAGAGACAGACCCCCCCGAGAGTAACACACGCCTGGACCCCCCTCCAACCCGCCTGTGCCGGGGCTTTAGTGACACCCCGAGTGTCAGGGGTCAGCGCAGGGCCGGCTGCACCCATCGCCTGGGGGGGAGCGGGGCCGTGCTCACCTGCAAGGTCTGCACCAGGCTCTGCACCTTGGCCGGCTCCAGCTCCGCGGGGATGGGCCGGATCAGGACACTCATGGGCACGTTGTGCACGGCCGAGATGTGCTGCGTGTGGATGCTCCGCTCCCCGCTCTCGGCCATGGCTGCTGTGGGGACCCAACCTCGTCCTTCCTCCTGCCCGTCCGACCGAGCCCTCCGCCCCGCCCCGAGCAGCACAGCGCCCAGCCGGGCCCCGCTGCTTCCTCCCGGCCCGGCCATCGCCAGCGTCACCGCCCCCGCCCCGCCGATCTGCAGAGTCACAGGGAAGGGGCAGGACAGGCTGCCGGGACCGGTGCCAGCGCTGGCTGGCCGCCCGCCTGCTCTTCAGTGCCCCAGGGGCACTACGGCCGGGACGGCCCTCAGCTCCCCATCTGAGCGGGACACCCCTTGGCACCAGTGGCTGAGCACCCCACCAGAGCGCCCCCAGCTCCTCCCCATCTTGCCCCCTGCCCTGAGGCTGCCTAAAGTCTCTGCTCCCACCTGGGACTCCAGAGCACTATAGATCTGCCTGTGGCATCTCGATGGGGAGCTGGGATGTGGTGTGTGCCTGCCTGGTTGTGCCAAGCCTGTGTCACCATCCCAGACCCCCCCTTGCTGTGTTGATGCCCTCAGGGTACTTGGTGAGGAAGAGGCACCATGAAACAGCCCCAGAGCTGAGGAGTGCAGCAGGGATGCTGAGGAGTGAAGCAGGGATGCTGAGGAGTGAAGCAGGGGTGCTCTGCAGCTAGGCAGACACCATGGTTCTCCAGCCCCGAATCTTTCTAGGACATTTCTCCAGACCAGTGTCCCAAATGGCAGAGGCTCCCAGCAAGAACTGGGTCTCCTGCCCCGCTGGCTGCTGGAACCGGGGCAGCCTGGATCCATAGCAGGGCTGTGGTGCTGCTCCTGGTCCTCTCACTCTGACTCCTGAGGGACACGGAGGGTCGCCAGCCCCAGTGCTGACTCAGAAACATACCAGTGTGATGATGGGCCATGCTGGATGACTCACCATCCCGTGGGGCCTGGTGATGGTGGGATGGGCTTGCAGGGATCTCAATTTACCAACGAGCTGGAGGCCAAAAATAACGTTCCCTCCTGCTTTGGCACCCATCTGTGGGGAAGGAAGGCAGCAAGAGGGTTGGGGACAGGAGTGCCTCGCTGTCCTCAGGAGTGGGGGCTCTCCCAGGCTGTTCCCACCACCCCTGACCTGTGCCTGCACCAGGGGGAGCGGGTGTGGACATGATGGTGGATGAAATCAAACTGGCTCACCCAACCCTCCCACCCAGCACGGCTGAACCCCAGGGATGAAGCTGGGGGGGCATGAGCATCACTGGGCACCCCCAGGCTGCCTGCCAGGCGCTCTGCCCTGCTGCTGGGATTTCACACGGCGCTTTACTTCCAGGTCAGCGCTCTGCAGCTCCTCACATCCTCCCCCCCACCAGTGCTTTAGCAAGCAGGGGGGGCATTACAAACCCACTGCTTGCCAAGTGGGCACTGCCAGATGCTCTGGGTGTGCCAGCCACCCCACTGCCACCCCACTGCCAGGGTGTCTCCAGCTCCTTGGCTGGGGGCAGATGCTTTCTCTGTGCTTCCCCTGCCCCCGGGTGCACACACAGGGTGCTGTGGGATAGGCAGGCTGGCAGCTCACATGCCACCACTCCCCACCGCCGGTACAAACCTCCAGAGACACAGGGTTAGTGGCAGAAATCCCTTTTATATCCCTGAATTGCGTTATAAGTAATACTGCGGGCGGCCAGTTCTCAGTAGACTTGTCTTACTGGGGGAAGAGGGGGGGGGGGAGGGGGGAAGGGGACAGGAGAGGGGGGTGGGGGGCTGTCGAGTACAAAACCTGGCAGAAAAAACTCTATCATGCACGGAAAATTATTGCTGTAGTATCTGCTATTTACAGTATAGATGCGGGCAGAGAGGCGACCTTCCATCATGCCTGCCCAGCTGAGGGATGCGGTGCTGCCGCCGCAAGGCGCTGGCAGGCGGGGAGAGCCCGCACCGCCGCGCCCCTCGCTGCTTAGGGGTCGCCTGTGCTGCGGTGATGCTCTTACCCTGCCTGGCGAGGCGGGTGCGCGGCCACCAGGCCACGGCAGCAGCGGGGACTGCGGCAGGGCCGTCCCTGGGAGGCGCGGAGCCCGCAGGCTGCAGCCGTGTGTGCGGGGAGCGTGCGGGCACCGAGGCGGCAGGAGGAAGACTATGCAGGGAGGAAGACGGCGTGGGGGGGGGGGTACGCGAGTGCGGCGGCCCCGTCGGGGTACCGGGCTGAACCCCCCACCCCAAAAAAAGGCGTGAGGGACCGGCACGTCGCCACGGGGGCCGTGACAGCTCGCGGCCCGAGGTAGGAAGCGGAGGGTCAGGCCCCGCTCCGGGGTGCCGCTCGGCGCTGGCTGCGGGGCCGGGGCAGGGACGCTCCGCCGGGACCTTGCATAGAATGGCTGGTTTGTCCCCGCCGGGCTGGCGCGGGGCTTGGAGCAGAGCAGGAGCCTGTGGCAATGAGGAAGACGAAGGAGAAAGGCTTTGCCTTTGTGGGGAGGGGGTGCAGGCTTGCAGGGCACGGAGCCTGGGGCTGCTGGGGCCAGCTCATGCCCTCCTGCCTCCGTGCCCGCCACACGGTCCACTCTCGGGGTCCTGGTCTTTTCCGTGTCACCGCAGCTGTGTCCTGGGCACGGCGGCTCTGCTGCAGCTCTGCCGCCTCCTGCAAGCCAGTGCTGGCACGTCCCTGCCAGTCTTGGCAAATAAATAGTGAAAAGCATAAGTTATAAATAATATAAATAAGAACATTTAAATAGACTCACCCAAACTTTACAGCTACACTGACCCCCCCTCCTCCTGAGTGCAGGTGGGGGGGCGATGGCTAAGGGGCTGGGAGATAGCTGGGGAGGGGTTCAGGCAGAGGCTGGGGGCATGAAGGGGGTGGTTGGGGGTTCAGGTGCTTCCCCACAGCTGGGTCTCCAGCCCAGCTGCCAGCCTGACCGTTTGCATGGCGAGGGGGGACTGCACCCGCCCAGGGGGGCTGCCCCCCAGCCCATCACCATCTCGGCCGAGCCGAGAGCCAGCATGGGATGTGTCCCATGGGACTCTGCTCTTCCCCTGACACCAGGGCTGTTCAGCCGTAGTGCCAGGGTGAGCACCATGCCACGGGGCCATGTCCCATGGGACCATGCTGGGCAGGGGTGCATCGGGGTGCCCCAGGGCCTGGGTGGTGTGCTGCAGGGCCCCCCAGCCTCCACGGGTGACTGACAGCTCTGCCCTCTTGTCAGCTGCACTGTCTGTCACTCCCGACGAGCCATCGGTAGCACCAGCCCATAGTCCCATCCACGCTGGGGTCAGGGTGAGGTTTTGCTCCTGGGGGGGGGAGCAGAAAAGTGTCTTTTCTCCCCCGGGATCCCCCGGGGGGAGAAGCAGCAGCTCTAAATAAATAATAGTAATAAATTAAATAAATAGAGGTGAAAGTCACGAGCTGGGATAGGAAAGTCTCTCCTGGGTCTGGAAGAGGTCCCCAGGTGAGTCCCCCGCAGAGAGACCTGCCTGGCTGCGGGGAAGCTCGGGGACCTGTGGGCGAGGAGCTGGGTCCTGCTGTGACCCAGCTGGATCTGGCCCTTCCTGGGGAGCACTGAGGCACCCTCGTCCCAGGTGGGGAGTGAGTCTGTGTGGGGGGGGATGTGTCCTCCAGCCACAGCACAGCCACAAACCAGCCGGCTGCAGCTGCAGGAGTGCTGGCGCAGGGACCGAGACCGGGATTGGGATGGGAATGGGGCTGGGGCTGGTGACAGGGATGGCAATAGGGATGGGGATGAGGATGGGGATGTGCCACAGGGGGCTGGAGGGGGCTAGTTCCCTATTGCACAGCTGTGTTCGGAGCCCTTGAAGCAGGCGGACTCGTAGTGCTTGTTGAGGTACGACTTGAGGGCGAAGGTCTTCTCGCACTGCTTGCACTTGTAGTGCTTGAAGGCGGAGTGGGTCTGCATGTGGGCGCGCAGGTTGGAGCGGTCAGCGAAGGCTTTCCCACAGTGGGAGCAGCCGAAGGGCTTCTCCCCGGTGTGCGAGCGCATGTGGCCCTGCAGCAGCCAGGGCCGGCTGAAGGCCTTGCCACACACGTCGCACTTGTGCTTGAGGTTGTGGGTGAGGACGTGCATGGCCAGGGCGGGCATGGAGACGTAAGCCTTGCCACAGGTAGGGCATTTCCTTGCCATCTTGCTGTCCAGGCTGCGGTGGGTCTGCTTGTGCCGGCTGAGGTTGGAGGAGGTGGCGTAGGTCTTGCCGCACTCGGGACAGGAGTGACGGTGGCTGCCGCGGCGCTGGCTCTCGCTGCGCCGGCGCGACCGCCCGTCCGTGATGAAGAAGGCGTCCATGGAGTAGCTGTCCGTCACCGCTGCCTCCCCGTTGAAGTAGCGGGCAGAAAAGCTGGACTGGGGGCTCTCGGGGTCGCTGTACTCCTCGTGGCTGGGGGCATAGGCTGGGTCCGGCGGCGGTGGCGGCAGACCCTGCTTCTTGTCGGTGTCATAGCCAGCGGGTGCCAGGCAGTGCTGGAGGTACCCTGCAGGGATGACACAGCGGGGTCACTGTCCCTCCAGGCCAGCCCCACCAGCACAGGGGAAAGCCACAAACCAAAAATGCCCATAGGGGTGCACAGCCAGGACTGTCACCCGGCACAGGTCCCTGTCCCTGCTCAGCCCTGGGGCAGCCCCTGAGCGCTGGAGCTGCCCCATCTGCCCAGGGGCTGAATCTGCCCCCAGCTCCTATCTGCACATGCCAGCAGGATGGGTCCCATCTTGCGGGGCTGCCCCGGGTGGGAGCTGGGGATGAGGCTGCGGGACATCCAGCTGCGCCTGCCCGGGTACGGCCCTGCTGCCCCAGCGGCAAGCAGCCCCCGGGGGCCATTAGCCATCAGACAGCTGTCGGTGCAGAGCCTCATTGTTCACTGGGGCAGGCGCTGGTAATGAGCTCTGCTCCATCCACCTCATCTTCAGAAACCCGGGGCAGCCAGGGCCAGGGGAAAGCGGCAGTGCAAAGGGGCTGGGGATGACCCCTGCCTCCCCCCAGCCCCTGCAGGGGCTCTTTCCTAGGGATGGGGCAGCACGTGGAAGCCAGCAGCATGGGGGCCCTGGGCTTCCACTGAAAAGAGAGACCCACAGTCCCCCAGGTGCTGAGCAGGGCTCAGGTGCCACTGCAGTATGTCACTCCCTGTGTGACATTGGTGCTCATGGCCCAGCTCTGGGCTCCTGACCCGTGGCAGGCAGAGTGTCACAGGGGCATCCCCATCCTTGTTGCTGGCACATGAAGGTCACTGTGGAAGGAGCACTGCAGCCCTTTCCCTGCCGGGCCAGCAGCCCTGTGAGACACGCTGCCATCCTGCATCCCCCAGCCTGGTGCTGGAGATCTCTGGCTTTGTGCATGGCCCTTGCCAGCTGCTTCCAAGGACACAACCCTACTGCTGGGGACATTGAGGGCTGCTGGGATCCTGGGGTCGGTGCACGGCCATGCTTACCCACAGATGACAGTGGGTCAACACGGACACCCCACATCAGCTGTGGCCAAGCATCCCCTAAATCCATCCTCACCCCCACCCCCCTCCCCACCCCACAGCCCCCCCGCCCAGCCCATGGGACGCCCTGTGCACAGCCAGAGGCTGCTGCTGTATGTCCCATGGAGGCTGGGGGGTGCCTGCAGTGAGGAGGGGGCTGTGTGGAGGGGACAGAGCTCAGTTCCCCCCCCCCCCCAGGCCCCCCATGCCATGCTGACAGCGCGGTCGCGCGGGCTGTGCAGAAAGCGCTCTGCTCAGCAATTTCTCACGCTGCCTCTGAGCATGCAGCAAGGTTATTTCCAGGAGAGCAGCGTCGGCAGCTTCTGCCCAGCTGCAGCGCATCCCTCCCCCACCACCTCCTGGAGCCCGATGCAGGAGGGGGGGGGGGGAAGAAGAGGAGGACCCCACGAACCTTGCACCCCCCCCCTCCCAACCCGCATCAGGGAAAGGCCACCAAAGGCTGGGGAGCGGGGAGCAGTGAGAAAGGGGGGACAATCAGCACGGTGGTTGGGCAATTTTGGCTTGTGCGTAGCTGGATCAGGCCCATCCCCGCACCCAGCTCAGCCTCCTGCTTCCCCAGCAGCCAGGACCCACTACCCCATGGATACACCATCCCCCCCCTCCCCTGAACCCCTCTTCCAGGGCAGGTTCCTGGGCTGCCCCATCGGGGGGTCTCTGCCAAACCCAGGTGACTCCCAGAGTCTGCCCCAGCATCCCTGGCAGGACGGGGCCCCAGGGACCCCGGCGACCCCCCCAGCCCAGCTCTTCACACCCCTCCCAGCATTATGGGGAGGGGGTTTCCCCCTCGCCTGCTCCCCTTGGCCCGGCGAGGCGCCGGCCCCCAACGCGCTCCCGGGGGGGGCTCGGGGCACCGCTGCGAACAATGAAACCCGCAGGCACGGCGAGGCTCCCGCTCCCCCCGCCGCCCCCCCCGCCTGCCCCCGCAGCCCGGCTGCTTCGCGCCCCCCCCCAAGAACTTGGGGTGGAGAGGAGCCGGACCCCTGCACCCCGGGGGTGGGGGGAACCGGGCGGCCGGGGCGCGGGGGCTGCCCGCGGGGGCTGCCGCTGTCACGCAGGGGATGCTTCCCGCAGGACCAACTTCGGCAGAGACGAAACACCCCCCCCCGCCACCACCACCACCCCCGTCGTCCCACCGCAGCCCCCGCACGATGCCCGGCGCCGGGACACAACGCCGGAGACCCCCTCCCCGTCCTGCCCCGCGTCCTTCCCCCCCTCCCAGCCCCCTCCCCGGGCTCTCCCGGTGCCCCGCCGGGAGCACACACAATAGCGGCGGGGGGGCACCCCCCGGAGACCCCGGCCCCTCACTCACCATCGCCGGCGGTGGGGCCGGGCAGCGCGTAGGGGGGTTCCAGGGGGGCGTAGGGGGGCGCGGGGGCCCCGGCGGCCGGGAACGCCTCCGCCTTCAGCTTCTTCACCAGGAAGGAGCGGGGCATGGCGGGGCCGGGCCGGCGCCCTCAGCACTGGACAGCTCCGGTACCGGCACCGCCACCGGCCCCGGCACCGGCCCCCGCCCCGCCCCGCCCCGGCCCCGCGCTGCGCCCGGCGCTCCGGCCCCGGCTGTGCGGGCGGCGAGGAGCGGGGAGCCGAGTGCGAGGGGCGGGGAGGCGGCAGGCAGCAGGGCGGCGAGGAGGAGGAGGAGGAGGAGGTGGAGGAGGAGGGGAGGAGGAGGGGGAGGAAGGCAGGCGGGCGGGGGGGGGGATGGGGCCGCTCCGCCCGGCCGCGCCTGGAGCCCCCCCGGAGCTCCCCGAGCCGCTGGCAGCGCCGGGCGCCCCGGGCATCACGGCAGCCGACGGTACCCGAAACCCTCCCCCCTGGTTTTCCCCCCCCCACCCACGGACAATGGGGACACGCGGGGACGGGGGGGGGGGGGACGACGACGACACTGCTGCCTCCCACCGCCTTTGTCTCCCTGTCGCCAGCCCCCAGGGCCTGCAAAGCACGGGGCTGCGGGGCGGGGGGCCCCGTCCCTCTCCCTGCTCCTTTCCTCATCCCTGTCACCTGCCCCTTGTCTCCAGCCCTGTCCCCTGTCCCTGTCCTCTGCCCCTTTCTCCCATCCCTATCCTTGCTCCCTGTTCCAATCTCTGCTCCCTGTCCCCATTCCTGTGTGTCTTTCCTGTCCTCATCCCTGTCCCTTCCCACCGACTCTTTCCCTTGTTCCTTCACCTATGCCCCGTTCTCTGTCCCCATCCCAGACCCCTCTTCCCTGCCCCTCCTGTTCGGTCCCCATGCTTGCCCAATGTCCCTTTCTCCCTCCTCATTCCTCTTCCCTGTCCCTTTTCCCACCTTCTCCCCTTTTCCCCTGTCCCTGTCCCCATTCCTGTCCGCGAGGAAGCGCTGTGACCTTCACAGCCCACAACAATAGCTGGGCTTGTGGCGGTGCATTGTTCCCTCCCGAAGCCCCCACTCCCCCTCCTCCCCTTGACTGCGCTCGGCTGCTGCCCTCCCCAGAGCAGGATGAGGCGCCGGTCCTGCAGGCAGGTGGGGGCTCCGGGGCTGGCTCTCCCTGGGTCTGTGCCAGCAGGTGACACCGGGACCTGGCTGACAGTGGGCTGCTCTCCCTGAGCCCTGTGCTACACCAAGAGCGTGTCAGCACTTAACTAAGGACAGTCCCTCATCTGTCACTGCAGGCAGAGTGCTGACACAGCCAGCACAGGGCAGCGCTGGGCACTCCTGGCCCTGGGAGGCACCAGCCCTTCTGGCCAGACATGTAGCATCAGGCCTGGGGGACAAAAGCAGCATCCCTGAGGCCAGCAGCCTGGGCCTGCCGGTGCACAGCTGTGTCTGCACCTTCAGCCGTGCTCCGAGCCAGGGCTGAGGCTATCCCTGCATTGCATCAGGCCAGCGTGCCCCTGCTCACTGCTTTGTGTGGCACCCCAGAGCCCCGGGCACCCCACAGCATCCTAGAGCCCACAGCATCCCATAGCATCCCACAGCATCCCACAGCATCCCAGAGCCCACAGCATCCCACAGCATCCCAGAGCCCACAGCATCCCAGGGCATCCCACAGCATCCCAGAGCCCACAGCATCCCAGAGCATCCTGCAGCCCAGGGCATCCCACAGCATCCCAGAGCCTACAGCATCCCACAGGATACCACAGCCCGGGCCACCCCATGATCCCCTCCAGGGCTGGGGGTCCTGGGGCTGCTCTCCACACAGGCTGGGGTCTCGCCTCCCCCCTCCCACAGCGCTCAGCCAGGCCTCGCAGGCAGCGCCACGAGCCCCATCTGGCCCCGCAGCGTGGCCCTGACGTCAGGGCTCTGCCAAGTTCAAGGTCACCTCTCCCAGAGGGCCGTGGCCCTGGGGGGGATGTCGCCTGCTGGGCTGCTCCCAGCGTGTCCCCCCCTTTTCCCTGCTCCCTGATTTATCTCCCCGTGTGTGTGCCGTTCCTCTCCTTGGAGGCACGTTTGCAGAACGGGCGATTACTTACGCCCTAGTTGGGCCAGGCCTGCCTGCCTGCCTGCCTGCCCGCTGCCCGGGGATTTTGTCTCTCTCCAGGCTGTGGTGTAATAAGGGAGGTAATTAAGTGTAAAAGACAGGGGGAGGGAGGGCTGGGAGAGGGGGAATAGGAACCCGGCTCCTTTCAGAGGCAGGGGACTGAGATAATGTATGTTAATAACCTGCAATCAGTCCTGCCGAGCTGTGCTAATATTGCTGACTGCAGCGGCTGCACCCCCCCCCATATACACACACCCCCCCTCCCCAACCTGCCCCCGTCGCGGTGGGGAGGGAGGGGCGCACCAGAAGAAAGGCTCAGCCTTTCTCCTCCCCGGCCCAGGGCTGAATTCCTGCCTTCCTGAGCAGCTGTATGGAAATAATTCCCATTGGAGGCAATTGTTTCCCTGGCAAGAAGGAGGGGGGCAGCGGGTGTCCGGTGGGTGAGGGTCTTTGGGGGCTCCCAAGGGCAAGAGCATCCTCTCAGGGTGCAGAAAGAGAGGGGCTGGGTCCCCGCTGCAGCTCCTGGTCTCCCTGAAAGGCTAATGGGATGCATCCCAGTCCCAAGATGAGACAAGCTGCCCCAAGGTGTCTCCACACATCCCACTGGTCCCCAGCAGCCCCCCTCCTGCCCCTCATCCCCCACGGGGCCCGATCCTGGACAAGCACTGGTCTGGGGTCAGCCAGGAGCTGCGGGGGGGGGGGAAGCCCAGTGGTGCCGGGGGGGCGCAGAGCCCGCTGCCCTTGCTCCTGACCTCTCTGCTGCCTTGGCCATGGGACCCCCGCCAGCGCTGCGGGCTCGGGGGGCTGCTGGCCATTAGCTATTCCAGCCACGTCCTTCCCAGAGGCAGCCGGGCCGCAGCCGGAGCCCCGAAGTGGCTCCAATCGTGGCTCGGAGGCACGGCAGGCGCGGGTCTGGCTCGGGGAGCAGATTGCCAGACAAAGGGCTGGGGACAAAGGCCCGGCTGCCTCGTGCCCCAGGGAAGGGGCGCAGGCGCATGCGGGGTGCGGGTGCCAGCCTGGCCTGGCCTGGGGGCTGCCGCTGCCCCCTGAACCCCCGTGCCTGCCATGCCGCGGTGCCCACCCGGCCCCCGCCCCGGCTGGCACGGCTGAGGTGCAGTTGGGTACCAGGTGGCGCGGTGCTGGCGCTGGTCCTGTGCCACCTGGCACCGTGCCTGGCACCGCGCTGGGTGCGGGGCTGTGCTGCGGCCCCTCTCAGGCTCTGCACCCCAGCGCTGCCTGTCTCGGGGTGCAGCGGGGGTGGGATGGGGTGCACTGGGGGCACAGGGTCACTGGGAAGGAGAAAAAACGGACAGGGCAGCAGCAGAGGACAGCACATGCCAGGCAGGTGCCCCCCACCCCGAAGTCCCACCGTGCCTCAGTTCCCCCAGCTGCTACTGGGGACCTTGTAAACCCCCCCACCACACGTCACCCCCACACTCTCTCTCCACAGCCAGGGCAGGGCAAGGCTCGGGCACAGCCCTGCCCAAGCTGCCTTTGTCCCTGCTCCCTGCAGCTGGCTGTGAACCCCCCATCCTGGGGCAGCTGCTGCCTCCACCACCGCACGGGGCTGGGAACGCCGCCGGTGCCGCCGGGCGCAGCTGGGGCTGTGCCCACCCGTGGGGTCGCAGGGGGCTTATGTGGCATGATGCCAAATGATGCCAGATCCCCCCCCAAGGGAAGGGACAGGATGTGGCCCCAGTTAAGCAGTAACCAGGTTGGGGGTGTGTGTGGGGTGGCACTGGCATAGGCAGAGCCTCCCCACCCTCCAGAATGGGGGGCACAGGCAGCAGGGAGTCCAAGGGCTGAGCAAACACCTTCTATTGCTTTCAACGTGATGGAGACACTCTGTGTCCGGGCTGGGGACAAAGCCACGGAGCTGCACCCTCCCAGGGACCCGTGGGGAGATGTGCCTGCAGCTGCTTCCATCCCAGCGCTGCTTCCCAGCCCCCAGCCCTCAGTGGTTTTGGGGGTGCGTGCTGGCAAGAGGGGCTGTCCAAGGGTCCCCACCCTGCTCACGCTGGGCACTGCAGGCTGCAGTAGTCGGCGGATTTGAAGAAGCTGTAGATGTTGACTAGGGGGAACATGAGCAGGGCCCCGAGGAGGGACCCCAGCTGCTCCACTGCCCCGTACCACACCAGCGCGCTGTGGCTGCGGCTCCGCAGGATCACCCCAGCCATCACCTTCACGTAGGAGAACGTCCCAGTGAACAGCACCCAGGAGAGGACCTGGTGGTGCAAGGGAGGAGTGTGGTCAGGAGGGCCAGGGATGTCCCCCACTGTGGGGTGGGGGACATCACGGTGAGACCAGAGCTGGGGGTGGCCCCAGGGACCTCCCAGGGTGAAAGGGACCCCATGACTTACGATGATGGCATCGCCCCACTGGGACTGCTGGAGGAGCGGGCAGGGGCTCATCACCGCGATGGCCATGTTGTAGGCACCAAAGCATGTCCCCATCAGGGTGAGGGTGCCCAGCACAGCCAGGGACCTGCAAGGGACACATGGGTGACACCAGGGAGTGCTGTTGGCCTGGCCCTGGTGAGCACACAGACCCACAGCATAGTCTGATTGGCTTTGTCCTGACCCCATCCTCCTTTCCTGGGGTGTCTCTGCTTCCTTGGCATGAGCACCATAGGGACCCTCTCCCTGCTGTTGCCTTCTCCCACTCCCCATTGCAAAGTTTCTGGGGCAGAAACCCCCAGGGCCCACCT
Organism: Porphyrio hochstetteri; assembly: GCA_020800305.1. Lineage (NCBI taxonomy): Eukaryota > Metazoa > Chordata > Aves > Gruiformes > Rallidae > Porphyrio > Porphyrio hochstetteri. The sequence continues at coordinate 16,385,751 of CM036921.1, read as the reverse complement.
CACTGTGGCCCCTGGCTCCCCACTACCCACCTGCTAGGCAGGACCATGGCCACGATGCAGGCGAGTGGGTTGGCCATGGAGCTGAGCGTGGCTGTGAGGTGGTAGGCGGTGTTGCCGTAGGGCAGGCAGGAGTAGGACTGGACAGACGGCAGGACCCCGTTCATCAGAACGCTCACCCAAGTGATCAGGAGGTAGATGAAAGCGAGCTTCGCCAGAGAGTAGGAGACCTTCTCTGGTGGGATGTCCCCAGGGCCCTTGGCATCCTTTGGGCATGAGAAGCCTCTGCTCAGCCGCAGGCCAGCTCCCTCGTCAGGGATCTTGTCAAATGAGCTCAGAATGATGCTGCTGGGAAACAACTGCTGCTGTGAGAGCTCCCAAATCTTGGGCTGCCTGGTGAGGAAGAAGAAGGACAGCAAGCAGACCAGCATCATTATAGTCATGAGGAGGAAGAAGAAGAAGGTGGAGAAGTTGGCTGGGAGGTAGCGGGTCTCCAGTTGGAAGCTGGTGCTCTCCATAGTGTCATTGCCAACGGTGACGTTGACCACACGGGTGATGTTGACGCAGCTGGAGACGCCGGAGCCTTGTCCCAGGGCAATGAGAGCAGGGATCAGCCCGCTGAGCCCTTCACCTATGAAGAAGGTGGTCAGATACTGTGGTTGCAGTTGCATCATGAAGGGCAGGAAGGTGACGGAGGAGGTGCAGTCCACCAGGGCCAGGAAGAATGTGAGGATCAGGAAGGAGGTGCTGTGGGGCGTCCCAGCAATGAGGGAGGTGTAGTCCCAGAGGAAGGTGAGGAGCAAGCAGGCCACGATGCCCACAACCACAACCACGTAGATAACAGCCACTTCATTCAGCAAGCCAGGCCGAAAGCGGTGCATGAGGGTGACGAAGAACGGCCCCACGTTGGCCATCTGGATGATGATGGTGATGTAGGAGGGGAGGTCCCACTGCTCTGGCAGCACCGTTACCAGTAGCGGCAGCTCGACCCACAGGCCGTTGATGGCCATCCAGGAGCCTGTGCCAAAGGCGCAGGCGAGGAGGTGGGTGAGCAGGGCCATGGCTCAGGGCCAGGTGTCCGTGCCTGGGAATGACACTGCTGCGCTGTGGGGAGAGGCTTGGATCAGGGACAGGGTGAGACCTGGCCCGGCCCGCGCTCGGCCCTGGCCTGCTGTGACCCCTCCAGCCGGCAGGCAGGGCGGCTCTTCTCCCACACGCCCTGGGAGAGGGGAGCATGGTGCAGCCCAGTGCCCCTCTGCCCCTTACAAGGCCTGGGCACTCCCCCGGCTCTCCGTGCATGGGTGACGCCGCTGTGCCTTCCGTGACTGGACGCTCTGCCTGGGCTCCATCCAGAGAACTGGGGCTCTGGGGCACAGGGTGCGGAGCTGGCACAGGACCCAGCAGGGCGTTGAGTTACAGCATGTCTTGGCACAGCCCAGCACTGTGTGGCTTGGGGTGAAGGTGGCTCTTACCTTGGGGGCCAGGAAGCTCGGGGAACAAGAAGCGTGGGCAGCCAGGCTGCTGGGAACTCTGCGAGGCAGAGGGAAGCAGCGCCTGTCTCCTCCCAGCCGGGTCCCGTGAGATCCCGGCAGGCTCCAACCGCCGCAGGGAGTATGGCCCCGGCAGCCCCACCTGCAAACCAGCCTCGGCTCATATCAACGAGCTGAGTCAGCCAGGAGCCAGCCGCATCCCCTGCCCACCCTGCGCACATGTCCTGCTCCCGGGAAGGGGGACCCCCGCAGCCCGTGTCCCCGTGCCCCCGCAGCCCGACACAGCCACACCAGCTCTCCGCAGCAGCGCTGAGCCCGGCGGAGGAAACCCATGACTCGACTCCCCGGGGCTGAGCCTGGCCGGTACAACAACACACCCGTGACTCCAGCCCCGCCAGGACGTGTCGGGGACGCCGGTAGGGAGCGGGAGCCGGGAAGGAATCGGGCTCCCCGGTGTGACCCTTGGAAATTCCCGGGGCATCTCCCAAGGGGAAACTCACTGCGCTTTGGGGACCCGGCAGCAGCACGCGGGCGCGACTGAGTCCTGGCTGCCGAGGCAGTGACGTGGGGCTGGCACGTCACCACCTCCGGATGCAGACGGCTGACGGCCTGGCTCCGCTCTGCTCCTCGTCCTGGTCCCAGACTGGCAGAGTCTGAGACCTGACTGGCAGGTCAGGGGGTGGCCAGGGCGGACCCCGCACCTCCCTGCTACGTGCTCAGCGGGGGAGCGCAGGGCTGCGGGCACCTGTCCCATGGGGGTGGGTCCCAGCAGGTCCCGGAGGACATGAGCTGTGGGGATGGTCTGTGGCTGGCACAGATAATGGGTTATGAGTTAATTATCTTATGAGTTAAAAGAGATAAGGAAATGCAAGGAAAAGCTTGGAAGTCCTTGGAGGGCTGAGCAGGGAGTCACGCACTCAGGAGAGGCACGAGTGCACACAGGACAGGGACCGGCCCCGGTCACAGCTGCCTTCCCCTCCCTGACCCCCCCGCCCCAGAGCAGGGCAGGGGCTGGCATCAGCTTGGGCATGGGGGCACGGACAGAGGGAGGAAAGGAGAGGCTTGGGACCCCTCCATTTGTGCCTCCCCTCCGGTGGGTCCCTGGTTTTCACCAGCACAGCCCCTCTCCCCGGGTGGGCATTCCAGACTCCGTCCCCGTGGCCAAAGTCCAATTGTGACACCTCTGGCTCCCGACCACCTCCTGCCCTTTCCCTGCCAGCCCACAGACAGCCTGGCCCCTGTGCCCTGCCCCGGGGGGGGTCACTGCTGCCTGCTATCCCCATGTGTGGCTGGTGCCAGCGCCAGTGCCAAGCCCTTGCCCAGCGGTGGCACAGGGCACTCACCGCAGTGTCACTGCTGGCCTGAAGCACCCCATCCTGGCTGGGTGTCGGTGATTATTATTGTTCCCCTGGCTGAACTGTCCCCCACCTATTTCAGGCTGCTTCTCGCAGGTGTGACTGTCACTTGGGGGTGGCGTATGTCCCCCTCGGACATCTCTGCAGGGTCACGGGTTGGGATGGGACCCTCAGGGACCCCCAAAAGTGGCCTCAGGGCAGCTGTCCCACCTCGGGTGCAGTGCAGGGACAGGCACCTCTGCCCCCACGTCCAGTGAGATGGGGCCAGGCGGTCAGCCAAGGGTGAGGAGAGGTGACACGGGGGAGGAGACAGAAGCCAGACCATCCCCAGCGACACCCCCCCCCCCACCATCCCATCCCGGCGCCCACCACCCCAGGACACCTCGCGGCGGCTCTTCCCCCAGCACCCACCGGGTGTCGCTGGGAGAGCGGGCTGCAGCCCTGCGAAACCCGGGGCTGCTTTCTCCAGTGCCCTGCCTGTGCCTCAGCCCCCAGAGCCTCCCGCCGGCCCCTGCGCTGCCCCTGCCCCTGCCCCAAGCACGGGGCAGCCGGGACAAGGGTGTTCCTGTCCCCCGGGGCTGCAGGGCAGTGCTGGGCACGGTTTGGGGTGCTACCCCGGTGTAACCCCAGCAGGCAGCTCAGCATCACCCAGCCCTCGCCCCCGTGGGATGGGGGAGAGGATAAGGATAAAAGGGAGAAAAAGGAGGTGGGGTGAGATGAAGACAGTGGAATTGGGTAAAGCAAAAGCTGCATCTGGAAGCAAAGCAAAATCCAGCGCTCCTTCACTGCTGCCCACCGCAGGCAGGTGTCCTGCCATCCCATCCCCAGGGCAGCAGGGCTCCAGCAGCTGTGATGGGCACTTGGGAAGGCAAAAGGCATCTCTCCTTCCTTCTTCTTTCCCAGTTTTTATCGCTGAGCAGGATGTCCTATGGTCTGGGATACTCCTTGGTCAGTGGGATCAGCTGTTCATGTCGCTTCCTGACTCCTTGTGCACCCCCAGCCCGCTTGCTGGTGGGGCAGCATGAGGAGCAGAAGAGGCCTTGATGCTGTGCAAGGGCTGCTCAGGGATAACTACACCATCCCTGGCTTAGCAACACCTCAGCACAAATCCAAAACAGCCCCGTAGCAGCTGCTATGGAGAAAATGAATGCTATCCCAGCCAAACCCGGCACAGATGCTCAAGGAGGACCTGGTCGGGGGAGAAAATGTCCAAGATCCTGGAAGAAACCAGGTGATGAGGGCTCGGGCTGGCCCTGGGGCAGCTGAGGTCCCCGTGTACCTATGAGGATGAGGGCAGAGAGGGGGACAGGGATGGGGAGGGGACAGAGGTTGTCCTGTGTGTAATTTGGCAGCACAAAGGAATGGTGTGGCTGGCAGCAAGACCTTCCCAAGGGTGACTGGCTGTGGTGCAGGGGACCCTGAGGGAGTGCTGGGTGCGGGACCCCCATGATGCTGCTTCATGCTCTTCACCCAAATCTGCCCCGCTCTTGCTGCCTGCCCTGCGTGTGTGGTGTGAGACAACTGTGCCTCCTCCACCCCCTCCCCATGCTGCAGCTGAGCCCCTGACCCCCCCGGCCCCGCTGGCCCCTCCGCACCCCTGGCAGATGTGAGTGAAGGCCCCGGAGGCAGATGGCAACATTTGGTGGCCGAGTGGTCCCCAGGCACAGGACTTTGCTGGGCTCCAGTGTCCAGCCAGCTGGGAAGCCCCCCATCCCCAACCACAGCCAGCGTGGGGCAGAGTGGGCAGTGGGGCTCCCCGGGTGGGCATGCTGCCTATGCTGGGGGTGCTGGGATAGCAGGAGAGCTCGGGGGAGAGCAGGGGTCTGTCATCCAGCTCAGCTGCAGCAAGATCCATCCCCAAATATCTGTGTTCAGCCAAGAGCAGTGGGGACCACCTTCCTGGGCAGGGAAAGGCTGCTGCTCCATTGCTTGGGGGGCAAGGGGAACCCCTCGCCCAGGGACCACCGGCTGGCCCAGGCGAGTGTGTGTGACCCCCCCAAACTTGGGTGCGGGGACACGCTGCCGGGTCGCAGCCGCTGGCCCCTGGTAGCCCCTTTTGCTCCCCTTTTGCTCCATTTGCATCCCATTTCCATGTGAAAGGAGCAGGTCAAGTTGAAAGTTGAAAGGCGGATGGGGGGCGGCCGGGAAGGGGCCGCTGTCGGAGGTGAGACCCCGACAAAAGGCCCGGATCCCCAGGGCCTGGCGCTCGCCTGGCCACGGGCTGCAGGCCCGGCCCTGCCGGCAGCCGCCATCTGCGGGCCTGTGCCTCTGTGCTCCGCCGCTGCTGCGCAGACAAAGGCCTCGTGCCCTGCATGTCCCCATCTGTCACCTCCCTCCCCGTCTCCTGGCCCTGATCTGCTGCCTGTGGAGACTCCTGGGGAGAGCCTGGAGCCGCCAGCATCCTTTCCTCTGCAGCAAAATGATACTGGGCCCAGTGAGAGCTTCCCACTGAGCCCCCAGGTCACTGGAACACAGAGCTGCTTTGCAGAGACCACAGCTGGGGAAACTGAGGCAGGAGCAGGCATTGGCTTGCCCCGGGTCAGGGCATGTGGTGCAGGGACAATTTCCTTGCTGTAAAGCTGGATGTGGCACGGGAAGGGGCTCTATTCAAATGCCAGGAATTAGCACCTGCCCAGACAAGGGAGTTGGGGGGTTCCTGGCTCCAGGGTCTCCTCTGCTCGGGGCTGCCTGAGATGTGCTGAGCCCTGGCTTCACTGCTCCACAGGTGCTGCCAGGCACCCACAACCGCCTCCACCCAGCACTTGCAGGGAGGATTTCCCCTCTGAGCATGTTTTTTAGCTCATTGGCAGCTGCCTTTAGCTCCCAGGAGGTCTTTGAAGTGTTGGGGGGGGGCGGGCAGCCCTGACCCCCTGTGGGAAGTGAGAGTGGAGCCAATGCCAGCACCCTCCTGTCCCTCTGTTTTCAAACACCATTCCCCCATCCCTGCCCTGTCCCCGTTCCCCTGGGACAGCAGCAGAGCTGGGGTCTGGGGGAGCACTCCCACGGTGGGCTGCCCTCCCGAAACCTCTCCTCGGATGCTCCCAGGGAGGGCGAGGCTCCAGCACCCCACTCCAAAAGCACCAGGCTGCCTAAACATGTCCAGGCAGCTGCCTGCAGCCGGCTGCCTGCACCCCACGCAGGCTTGGCGGCCATGGGGGGAAGCAGCCGGGCCTGGCAGGCGCCTGCAAGCTCTGCCCTTGCCTGTGTGGATCCTCCTTTGCCGTTGCCCAAGCGTGGGGCAGCCCTCTGGCAGGTTTCCATGTGCTTCCCTCCGTTCTCCCTCCGCCAGCTCCTTGTCTTCCTTCCAAGGGCAGTTTGAAAAATGCACAGCTCAGAGCTGAGTGGGCTGAATGCTTGGCCCTTCCATGGGGAGCTGGACATTGCTGGGGGACCTGCCCATGCCATGGGACACCAGCTGACCCAGGGCTGGGTTCAGGCCAGCTGCTGCTCGTGGTTGCAGGCTTGGTGGCTCTGCTGTGGTCTGTCACCTTCCTTTGAGCCATCCTGGGATATTTTCCTGCCTGTTGGACCTGATTTCTGAGGATTGCTGCTGGCTGCATGGGGAAACAAGGTGTTTTCCAAGTTGGAGTAGGTCCTGCCGGCTGGCTGTGCTGGTGGCACACAGGGAACTGGGTGGCATCTCCCTGCTTATGGGAGATCTGGGAATTTTCCCCTCTCCCTGAAGCCCCAGGGGGACATCAGGCCCCTCTGCCCACAGGGGACATCAAGGGGAGTTTTGGCTTTGGCAGTGTGAGCATCTCAAGGCCATGCATCCACGCTGCCCTTCCGGCGCTGCGGGCTGAGCCAGCACCCGTGCCAGGACGTCACCAGCTCCTGTCACGCTGCGTGACGCAGCCTGGCGCAGAGGAATGCCCCATGGCTTTAATCCCATGTGAGCGCTGAGCTGCCTTGGAGGGTGTCCTCACCCAGCACTGACTCAGCGGGAGCAGCCACAGCACAGAGCTTCTCCAGCACCCCGCCAGCTGCCGTCCCGTGGGGAGAAGGGGAGGACGTGGTTGGGGAGGAGGAGGCGTGGGGACACCAGGACACCTGTGGGGACAAGCAGCTTGGCGGCTGAGCTGTGCCGAGGAGGCTCCCACATCACAGGGCCAGTCCAGGTAGGTGGTGGAGGTGGTACCAGTCCTGTGCCGGTCCTGTGCCATCAGCGTGGGGCTGGGTCACCCAGTGAGGGGGAGGCACAACTGCACACCTCCCAGCACGACTCCCTGGGGCAGCTGCTTCCACGCAGGAGTGATCTGGTGTGCCGAAGTGAGCCCAGCTGGGCTGCCCACACCAGGAAGGAGAAGAGCTGGGGCTGGGGCTGGGCATTGCCCATCATGAGTGTGGCTGTCAGCCCTGGCGTCTGGTCCGGCTGGGTTTGGGACATGTGGCAATGTCGCTGTGTTTTTGGGGCTGTTCGAAGGGCGTCTCAGCCCAGCTCAGCTCATCTTGGCTGTGCCAGGGCAGGCGGCTCCGGCACCGCAGGAATGCAGAGCAGCAGGTTGTGCCTGGATGGGCTGTCCTTGCCAGCCAGGGAGGGGAGCGGAGCCCACGATGGGTGGCTACAGGAGGCTGTGCTCAGGAGCCCTGCATCCTGTGCTGGGACAGCTGTCCCCTCCGTGGCTTGGCTGTGGGGCTGAGCCTCTGGCAATGAGCTGGCAGTGCCTGACATGGGGACACGTCCCTGCTTTGCCTTGCATTGAGTGGCACATTTTCACCCCAGTATTGAGCAGGGGGTGCCCTGACCTGGGGTGATCCAGAGCATGCCAGGGCAGCGGGGCCAGTCACTGGCTGGGGTCTGCTGTGGGATGGGGTATCTGGGCAGTGCTGGAACTGATGGGTGCTGCTGCATGGGCACGAAACTAGCGGCTGGCACCCCCCACTACCCTGACAAGCATCCTGGTGCTGAGCGAGCAAGGCCTTCAACTGACTGCCCCAGTCCCTGGCACCAACTGGGCTGCAGGACCTGGCTGCATTTGTGCAGCACAGCCTGAACCCTGCTTCCCATGGAGGCTGTAAGCATGGATCTGGCTGGGGGGGTCCTGCCTGCCCTGCCTGTCCCTGTCCCTGTCCCTGCCTAGCAAGGACTTTGGCACCCTGCACTGCTGGCTCTGTCCCCAGGTCTCCACTGCGCTGGGCTCCCTGCAGAGGGGTGCAGAAAACACCCCCTGGGAGCAGGGCAGGAGGAGCTGTACTGGTGCTGGGACCATCCCCAGCTGTCCCTGTGCCTGGCCAACCCCCCATGGACACTTTCCAGGTCAGAAGGCAGCGTGTGTCCCCGGGTAGGGGATGGGGACAGGGACAGCCAGCCTCCCTGCCCCAGGCCACTCGCCTGTCACAGCACATCAGGGGGATGCACCGTGTGCTGGGGGGCTGCTGCAGGGGGACCTGGTTGGGGGACGGATTCTGGGGAGCTGGGGCTGACACACATGGGCTTGCAGATGGTGCAGCCGTGGCTCAGCATGGCTCTGATGGGTTCTGTGGGTGCTGGGGCTGCCTCCTGCTGCTGGGACGGGCCTTGGGTGGCACCCAGGAAGTTGAGCACGCAGGTGAGCTGCTGTGGGGTGATGGCAGCCTGCTCGGGGCCGTGGTAGGAGGGAGCTGAGCTGTGGCACCCCGGCACCCGTTATGCCTGCTGCTGCAGCCGGTGAGTGCCAGAGCCTGCTGTTACCCACCCAGGGCTTGTCTGGGGAGGGGTCTCGGGGGAGGGGGGTGTCTCAGAGCAGCTCGGGGGGGGATGGGGTGGGAGAGGGAGGCAGGGGCAGGTCCGACCCTGCATGTCCCCCCCGCCGCTGCCCGAGCCCCTCTGTGCGTTGGGACTCCTCCAGCTGTGGCCACCCCCGGGCAGGGGCACAGGGGGCAGCCAGAATGGGGGGGGGGCGGTGCAGAGAGGGGGCAGGGCAGGTTTGGGCTCCTCCCGCTGTGGAGGGAGGTGCCTCTACGCGACCGTTGGGGCGGCTGTGCCCCGGGGGGGTTGGCAGGGGCCCAAGGACACGGCTCTTGGCGCACCTCGGCCGGGGAAGCACGGCTGGAAAGCCCCGCCAGGGCTTTCCAAGGGGGTCAAGGGGGGAGCGGGAAGCCCGGGAGCGGCCCCGGAACCTGCGAGGGGGCTGAGAGCCGAGGGAGTGACAGGGAGCGGAGCATCAACCCCCCAGCCTGGTGTGGGGTGGTGGATGAACGAGGTGGGTGATGCACCCAAGGCACGGGCGATGCACCCCTTGGTGCGGGCAGGGCTCCCCTGGAAGCGGGTAGGGCTCCCCTGGGAGGGGGCGATGCGGGCAGAGCACGGCTCCGGCTGTAGCCCCGCGTCCCCCGCCACCGCCCCGCTCTCGCTCCCGGGGGAGCCCCTCCCCAAAAGCAGCAGAGCCCCCGCCGCCCCCATTGGGCCGAGCGCGGTTTGAAGCGGGCTCGCTGCGCGGATTGGCCGGGGGGCGTTTCGGGGAGGCCGGGCGGCGGGCGGAGGCGGGTCCCCGCCTCCAGATAAGAAGCCCGGCGGAGCAGGTGCGGTCCCGTAGCCCCGCGCACCCTTGCGCAGCCTTTGTCTGGCCGCAGGGCCGGGGTGCGGGCAGGGCACGGGCAGGCGTTGCTCCCACCCCTGCCACCCACCCACCCATCCATCCCCCCCTCACTCCAGCCCCTCTTTGCAGCCGACGCCGTGTGAGCCCCTCGCTGCCCGCAGCAGCCGCCTGCCCGGGGTGCGAAGGATGCCCGTGGAGGCGCTGCAAGTTGGTGATGCCATGAAGGGGGTGACAGTGGCAGCACCCTTCACCTCGGCCATGCCCATCCGCATCCTCCGCAAGGGTCCTGCCTATTTCCGCCGGCGTGCCGAGCCGGGGGCTGCCAAGCCCAGCGCTGTGGAGAGGCTGGAGGCTGACAAGGCCAAGTACGTGAAGAGCCAGCGTGTTGCCAGCACCAAGCAGGAGCCGGTGAAGCCACCGCTGATCAAGCAGCCCCTCTTCAGCCCGGGGGTGCGCTGGTCTGTGCTCACCCCCAGCCGCAGGACACCCCCAGGGCAGTGCCGCTCTGAGGCCGGCAGCCCCAAGACCTCACTCGACCTGGAGATCCTCAACAACCTCATCAACCTCTGCGACAGCCCCTTCCCCAAAATGGAGAATCCGCTGGGCCGGGAGTGCAAGCGGAGGGCGGAGGTGCCGGCAGCGCTGGGAGGTGGGGCAGAGGGTGCTGGCAAACCATCGGAGAGCCCCACCACCACCAACATCACCACCAAGCCCCCCGGCAGCGTGGCTGTGCGGAGGGTGGACGTCCGTCCCTGTGGGGGTCTACGGGGCCAGGTGACACCGGTGCCTGCATCCCCCATGCCTGCATCCCCCATGGCCGGTGGGCTGTCTGCAGCCCCAGCGTGGAGCTCACCCCCCCGCCCTGAGAGCGCCCGCCGGCAGCCCCTGCTGCACCGCTCCAAGTCCGACCTGAGCGACAGGTTCTCGCGGGCCACCGCTGACCTGGAGCGCTTCTTCAACTACTGCGGCCTGGACCCTGAGGAGGTGCAGGACATGGGCGCTGAGCGCTTCGCCCGTGCCAGCTCCGACATCGTGTCCCTCAAGTTTCACAGCGTAAGCACGGCCAGCTCGGAGGGCGGCTGCTCCCCACCCAGCGCTGCCACTCCGGAGGGGCGGCCAGCCCAGCGTGTCCCCTACGGCATCTCTGTCATCGAGCGCAATGCCCGGGTCATCAAGTGGCTGTACGGGCTGCGCCAGGCCAGGGAGCCCCAGCAGGTCTCGGATGTGTAGCAGCACCGTGGTGCTGGCAGGTGCTGGGGAGGCGTTGCTCCTGAGCAGGTGATGCTGGATGGGGAGGGGGTGTTGGCTGAGCCCCAGGAGGAGCTGGGACCTGTCGATAGTGATGGGACCCTTGAGCTCAGCACTCCCCTGCCTTGCTTTCCTGCTCTCTGTGCGCTGGAGGAGCCCCAGTGTGGTGGCTGGACATCGTTCCTACTGGTCCTGGCTCCAACAGGTCCCTGTGCCAGCACTAGATAGCCAGGACCCCACGAGCCCATGGGAGGGCAGAGGACACGTCCTCAGGTGTGTGGCTGGTCCCCTCACCTGCTGCCTGCGCTGCTGGAAGCTCCTGCAGGCCCTGCTCCTCTCCAGCACCCATGGGTGGGGGCAAGGGGCTGGTTCCTCTCTGCGTGGAGCAGGGATGCAGTGCTGGGGAAGGGGCTGACCCCTGCAAGCCACGCTGCCTGGGGTGGGGGCCACATCCTGGCAGCCCCTGTTCTAATGCTGGACATTTGGAAGGAGTGGGGTGCTTTGCAGAGGGGCAAACCCAACCCCCTCTGAGCAGCCCGGGGCTGCATGCGTGTCTGTGTGTCTGTGAGTGCTCATGTCCCCTCTTGGGTGCTGGTGGACACACAGCTCTGGGCACATGGACCTGTTATTTATGGAGGTGACACCTATGGTGGTCTCTGCCTCATTTCTACTGTTTCTCTTGCTGTTTGGTCTGTACAGAAGTTACTTTTCCAGCTGATTTTATTAAATCTCTGGGCTTTGGAGGCCGTGTGTGTTGCTGTGTCTTGAGGAGGTGGAGGTCAGGATGAGGCAGGGATGCAGGGGCTGGCAGTACTGTGTGGCTGGGTGCTGGTGGGAGCAATGGGTGCTGTGCTGTGCCAGGATGGGGCCCAGCAGGCTGTTGAGTCCAGCAGGTCCCAGCAGAGCCCCAGTTGGCAGGATTCCTCCCCTGCTCCAGCAAAGTGCTGCTGAGCCTGGCCGAGTCCCGGCTCCTCCAGGGCTGCAAGATGGGGTGGTGATACCAGAGACCTCCCAGGTGGGCTGGGGAAGCGTGAGGATGAAAGTCAGCACGGGGAGTGTTTGAAGATGAAAAGCCCTTGTGTTACCCCCAGGCAGCCTCCTGCAGCACCGTGGGTGCTGCCTGCGCCCGTGGGGTCCCTCTCCCAGTGATGCTGGTGCATCCCAGGTGCCTGTACCCAGGGGACCCTGTCTGTACCCCAACCCTGGCACTGCCACTCCAGCTCTGGTGTTGGGGCTGTGGCTGGAAACGGGCACACGTGCAGGGAGCCAGCCTGCCTGGCACGGGCACTGCTGGGTAAACACCACGTGTGTGGTGGCAGTGACAGGCTGGTTACAAGGTCCAGCCCCTCACCCTGGGGCTGCAGTTCCCACTTTTGAAGGGGTCAGAGCTGCTGCTGCCCCATCCCACCCCAATCAGCGTGTCCCCCAGCTCAGCCTGAGTCCTGCTGAGGCAGCACCAGGACTCCCCTTGACTGGAGCTTTCGTCCAGCATTTGGGGTTCCCAAAAACACCCTCATGGGGATGAAGCATTCATTTCCCACCCCAGCCTGGCAGGTCTGGATGCCCAGGTTGTGGTGGGCAGGATGCAGCAGGCAGGATGTGGGGAGCTGGCCTGTGACTCAGGCTGACAGGGCGGTTGACTGGGGAGGAAATGCATACCCAAGGGATCCCTCCTGATGGCACGTGGGGTGATGGGTGCCTCCCTGAGGAGCCAGAAACCAGGGGAAGAGGGGGACCCTGGCATGTGCTTGGGAGCAGGGTTCACCCTCAGGGAGAGCTCTGTGGGCATTCCATCCCTGCTGGTGGCTGGGGCTGGCTGTGCTGCCAGGTTCCTCAGCCCGGCGTGGCCAGGGCTTGGTCTCAATTTGCTGTTGCTGAGGAGGAGCAGAGGGGCCTGCACGTCTCTGTGTGTCTGTGTGAGGGTGTGCAGGAGGAGCCCTGCTCCCAGGGCAGGAGCCTTCACCTGACCCTGCACCCACGGGACCGCCCGCATGAACCCCTGGCATGGCCACAGCGAGGTGACACGTGTCCCCCAGGCATGTCCCCCCTTTGCATGTCCCTGCTGGGGACAGGGGGATGGCCCCAGTGCTCCCTATCACTTTCCCTGGCAGCGCTGCTTGGCAGCTCCAGTTTCAGGGGGGAGCTGCAGCTGAGCCTGTCTGTTACTCCAGGCTGGGAAGGGGATGGGTGCCCATTGCCCTCACTCCTCTGCACTGGGGTCTCCCTTGGGTGCAGGCAGGCAGCTGGGGGAGAGAGAGAGAAAACTGGCAGCCCCCCAGTCTGGGGAGCCAGGCCCAGCACCCCAGGGCAGGGACCACCCCCCCACCTGGCATACAGCCCCTGGCCCAGGTACAGCCAAGCCGTGGGCAGGGTGTGAGGAGCCAGAGCCTGTGGCTGCGCCGGGGTGACTTCTGTCTGCAGAGCTGCTCCCTGGGAGTGGGGTGAGCCCCCAGGCAGCCCCCCCACCCTGTGTTTTCCATTTTTTAATTATTCCACACGGCCCCACTGATGAGCATCTCCTGGAAGTGCCAACCACGTCATGTGCTTTAATCCCTGTTAATTAGCAAGTGCCTGGGGACAGCGCTGAGCACAGGGTGTCAGTAGCCTCCTTGCTGCCCTGTGCCAGCACCAGCACCCTGCCAGCTGCTTCCACCATCCCATCGGGGAGCACAGGGCAGCCCTGCAGCCCGTGCCTCTCTCCAGGATACTGGCCCCATCCCTGGGAGCTGCAGCTGGCACTGGGGTTAGGTGGGAGTGGAGGGTCCCCCAGCACCTCTGCTCCCCGACTCTGGGGTCTCTGCTGTCACCCACGTGGCAAAACACTGCCTGAGGTGAGAGGGACCCGTTTTTGGGAGGGGGGCACGGGGGTGTCTGGGTGTCATGGAGGCAGTTAGGTCCCTCCAGCTGCCACTGCTGCTCCGGTCCCCAGGGCTTGGGGCACCCCTGTCCCTCAGGGGTGAGAGTGCTGCTGGAAGCTGCCACCGGGCTCTGAGGGATGTCTAGTGGCAACGGGGCTGAGAGGGATGGGGACGGGCACAGAAGGGGGACAGGGACAGGCTGTGACCAGGTGCTGCTGAACTGTGCCCTCCTGTGGGCTCACCCATGCACTGAGCTGCCTGGGGATCAGTGCTCATTGGGGATGCCTGGGGGCCTCTCTGCCCTGCCCTGCCCCACAGACCCCCTGCCCTGCCCCACAGACCCTCTGCCACAGACCTCCTCCCCACCCTTTTGGCCAAGGTGCTGAAGTGGGGGACAAGTGCCTGCCCCAGGGCAGTGGGGTGTAGGGACTCCCCACTTTGTGCTTCTGCCCCATTGACACTTGGAAAATAAATATCTCTTAGTACAAAAATAAAAGGGGCTCCAGCCCAAACTGTGGCAGCTCAGGGAGGTGGATGTGGGACCCCAGTGCTGCAGGGGGACACCCAGCTGCTCTGTACCCCGTTCTTCCCAGGCTGCTCCCAAAGGTGCCCGCAGTGTGGGTCTGCTGTCTCAAGGCAACCATGGGCAGGGGGGTCTTGTCCCATTTCCCACTCCAAAAAGCCACCCCCAGGACTCTTCCCACCACCTTCCACACCCCAGCCCCATTTTGAACCCCAGCCCCCTCTCCACTCATGACCCCTCAGCCCTGTCCTGCCCATCCTGTGGCTCTGCTAGACCCCTGCCAGCACTGCCCAACCCCCATCACAGGGCTGCCAGCTATCCCAGCCTGGGGATGGTCACCCCAGGGTCCCCAAAAACTCCTCCTGCTTCCTCCATGACCCCTCAGGAGTTGGAAATAATCCAGCCGACTCCTGCAAGGAGTAGAGCTTGTGCTGCCATGTGTGGGGACAGTGGCATGGGCCACGCATGCAGGAGGGGACAGCCCATGTGCCCCTGCACAGCCATGCTGGGCAGGACTGGGAGGAGGGGTGGCACTGGCCCCTTGCACTCGCTGGGACCCCCATCTCTGCCAGCTCCCCTAATCCCTGCCAGCTCCCCTAATCCCTGCCAGCTCCCCTAATCCCGCAGGGGAAGTGGGATGGTGGGGGCTCTAAAACATACAGAAAAGGCAAAGTCCCTTACTTGGAACCAGGCTGAGTGTGCAGGGGATCCTGGGGGGCTTTTGGACCCCCACCCCTGGCAGAAGGAGGTGGCCCAGGGAGCTGGAGGCAGAGCCCCTCTCTGTGATGCAAAGGATCTCAGAGGATGGGATAAAAAACAAGAGTCAAAATGAGTATCTGGGGGAAGAGGCTCCCTGCAGTGACCGGGGGGGCTCAGGCTCCCCCCACCCTCCCTTCTCGCCCCCTCCCTCCCTGCCAGGCTGGCACTGGCTGTGGTGCTAGAAGCTGGCAGGCCGTATCAGCATGCGGGTGCCCTTCAGGGAGTAGCTGGGCCCCTGGAAGTGGTGCCAGCGGATGCCGTTGAGCTTGCGGATGTTGTGCTGGGCCGGGTAGTAGATGCCGTTCAGGTTGGAGAGGCCACAGGCATCAAACCACCACCCTGCGAGGAGAGAGACGGGCTGGCACCCCGGGTGGGCACCCAGGGGGGCTATGGAGGTGTCCCCCCAGCCCTGCTCGCTCACCTCCTGACAGCATCTGGGCGCACTTGCAGAGGCAGTTGTCGTTGTCATTGTCGCGGGTGCTGAAGCGGGTTCCCTGCAGCGCTAGGCCGCTCTGCGGCCCGGCCGTGCCGCTGTAGTCCTGCAGCGAGAGCCTGCCGCCCGGCACGCCACGCCAGGGCCACCGTCAGGGCTGGCTGCGTGCTGCTGGGGGGGTCACAATGCCCCTCAGCCCTGCTTGGGCTGGGGTGTTGGGGGTGAAGGCCGTGGGATGGTGTGAACTGAGCAAGGGAGGCAGGCAGAGGTCCCGCAGCTCCAGTTTGGCCTGGGTCTGATAGTGTGGAGAACCTGCCCAGGGGTCTCCAGGGGTTGAAAACATGCTGTGCTGGGGTAGAGAAGACCCTCCCCCAAAGCTCCCCTGCACCTCTTGGCTGGGAGTTGTCTCGGTGATACGCAGTGCAGGGACATCCAGGGTCTGGTCCCATTGCCAGCCCGACACCAAAGCACCCATCTGGCTGCCACCCCCTCCTGCCTGTGGTGAGGATGATGTTCCTGGGACCACATACAGCCCTTGCAAGCCTCCAGCAGGAGTGCACCATCCCTCCCCGGGCACAGGAGTAGCAGCCTGTGGGGATGCCTGGCACCCCAGTCACCCCAGCAGCTGTGTCACCCCCATTTGCACAAGCACTGAGCTGTGGTGTGACTGTCCCAGCTGCCTCCTGGCACCTCACCCGGCTGCTGGCTGGGATGAGACGCCCCTCTGCCTTGATGCAATGTCAGGTATTCAAATCTACTTCTCAGGAGTTCTCAGGAGCCCGCGGGGAGAAGGAGGAGTGGGTGGCACAGCAACGTCCCCCAGCACTGAGGGAGAAGCTGTAATCCCGCTGGGAAGCCCCAGTGAAGAAGCCCTGTGTGATCCTGTATTCCCAGGGGCACCACAGCCAGCCCTTGCCTGTGGCAGGGCTTGGGGACAGCTGAAGATGGGGAGTGCTCCCTGTCTGCTTCCGCGGAGCCTCTTTTCCTACCTGTAAAGTTGCCGCTCGCTCCCCAGCTGGAATTTCCCATAGTGGGCATAGGCCTGGCTGCCCTCCCAGTCCCGCAGCTCCACACGCAGGGCGTAGGGTGCCTGGCTGGTCAGGAGGTGCACGGCCTCGTTCCCCAGCCAGTACTCACCCGCAGCGTCCCCAAAGCCCTGGGGGGGTGGCAGGATGGGTGAGCACAGGATGCTCGGGGCATCCCCAGCGTCCCCCCTTCCTCCCCAGGTGGGTGCAGACCTGTTTGTAGTCCCTCCAGCTCCTCTGGAAGCTGAGGCTGCCGTTGGTGCGGAGCTGGATGACGGTCCAGCCGCCTCGGTCCGTGTCCATGTCGCAGTACGCCTGCAGCGGGGACAGCGGGGACGCAGGGCAGCGTGGCACGGGCTGCCTGGGGGTGGGCAGACAGGGGTGTGTGTCCCCAGGGTGCTGAGGTGGGAGCCCTTTCGGGGCTGCACTCACCTTTTTGGGCTCGCTGAGGTTGGTGATGTGGAGGGTGTAGACCCCGCTGGCGTGGATGCCTGCCCGGCGCACCTCGGCACAGTCCTGGAAGAGCTGCTCCTGCAGCGGGGCTGCGGCAGAGGGGATGGTGAGATGGCTGGAACCCACCTGTGCCACAGCCCTGCCGGGTTTAGTTGCTCTTCCCCCTCTCCCTTTGGATACTTCTGTGCCCACAGATTTTCTTTCTCCCACCTCACCTCCCCAGGGCTGGGTGAGGCAGCGGCTGCGATGCACCAGGGACTTGCCGTGGCTGGGGACAGAGTCAGGACATGGATACTCCCCCCAGGGGCTCAGAGCTGCTTTTTGGATACAACCCAGGGCTCGGTTTTGGGCAGTCACCATGCCTGAGCTGAGCACAGGGGCCTTGCACCTCCATGGGGAAGGGGGGCGAGGGGCTGTCCCGCTGCCAGCATCCTGCCCCTGTGCCCTGGCTCACCTCTGCCCAGGGAGACGAGTCGCACCAGGCTCTGCACCGACTCCAGGAGCTGGAGCTGCTGGCGCTGGAGCAGGCTGGTGTTGGCGCTGGTGGCCAGCAGAGACTTCTCCAGCTCCTCGATGGTGCCGCTCTGCCGGCTCACCAGGCGCTGCAGCTTCTCCTTCTCCGAGCGGGCTCCTGCCAGCTCTGCCTGGTGCTTCGTCTCCATCTCCAGCACCCGCACCTCCAGGATGCTGAAAAGGGGGAGGCAGCGGTGACGGGAAGGGGGCTGTGCCTGTGCTAAGCAGCTGGGAGGGGAGTGGGCAGCCCTGGCTGCGGTGCCCTGGCATATCTGTGGGGACCCAAATCTGTCCCTGTCTGCACCCACTGAATCACACCCTCCCTGGCACCTCTGGGATGTGCTTAGCTCCAGGGAATGAAAGCCCAAGGGCAATCTCTCAGGGACCCCAGACAGCCCCTGGAGGGGTTCAAGCCCCCTCCCCAAGTCCAGCTGCACTCCTGGCGTGGGAAAGACCACCCTTACCCTGGGGTTGGGGGTTATGGGGGTCCCCGAGCCACCCCAAGCTTTACCTGTTCCTGTTCTGCAGCTTGTGGATCTCGTTGGTCTGCAGCAGCAGCTGCTTCTCCAGCTTGGTGGTGGACAGGGAGCTCTCCTGCAGCTGCATCTCGATGCGTGAGGTCTGGTTCAGCACCTGCCCCGGAGCAGAGAGGAGCATCCCTGTGAGCAGCCAGGCCCACACCACATCCCCAGTGTCACCGGGCTCACGGCTCTGGTACCCTGCACACCGCTGCATCCAGCCCTGCATCACAGGGGGGGGATCACCCCACTTTTAGCAGCAGAGGAGCCACGCAGCCCACCGCAGTGCCCGGGGGTGGCGGGGGACATGGGGACACACGGCGTGCCGTGCCTCCCAGCCACCCCCCACCTACCTGGGCCTCCACGTCGGTGAGCTTGCGGCTCTGCTGGGCGCTCTGGTTGAGGAGGGTGCTGCCGATCTCCAGCATGGTGGCTGTCTGGTTCTGCGCTGCCGTCTGCCGCAGCTGCGCCGCCTCGGGCTTCATGCTGCTCTGGATGTAGCTCTCCAGCTGTGGAGGGGAGCAGGGACGTGGCAGGTCATGCAGGGAGCTCTGCATCCCCCCCTCAGCACCCCAGCTGA
This sequence comes from Porphyrio hochstetteri, assembly GCA_020800305.1. NCBI lineage: Eukaryota > Metazoa > Chordata > Aves > Gruiformes > Rallidae > Porphyrio > Porphyrio hochstetteri. Next base: position 16,367,481 of record CM036921.1, on the reverse strand, counting down.
GCTTGGCAGTGCTTGGTACACCCCCAGGAACAGCCTGGGAGTGTTTGAGCATGGCACGGCCCAGCTCAGCCCCTTCCAAACTTTGGGAGAGGACGGAGTGAGCTGCCCCGAGGCTGCTGCCAAGATTCCTGGGCTGCCAGGCTGGCTGGATTCTCCTTGCCAGGACCTAGCATGGGTTTGTGTGCACCAAGGTCTGCTGGCAAGCTGGGGCTGCTGCCTGGCCAGGATGGCCCGTGCCGAGCAGAGGAGCAGGGAGTGCCTGGCACCAATATTGGCATCAGCACGGGCATCAGCTCAGCCCCCAGACCTGATTTCCCAGGGATGTGTAGGGCAGGGGGCCACCATCAGCCAGGGAAGGTGGTGGGTGTCCAGCACCCGCTGCTGCCCCGCCATGGGGACTCACTCAGGGCTGGGAAGGAGCTGGCTGCAGACACAGCCGAGATGTCTCTTCCGCTTTCCCAGCCCAGGGGGGAGCTGCCTTTCCCAAAGGCTCTTCTATTTCTGGCCACCCTGCCACGAGGTTCCCATTCGCCCCTCCCCGGGGCACCGGCCTTGGTGGGAGGGGGGCTGGAGGGGGGGCACAGTCCCTGGGCCCAGGGCTGCGGGGAGCGGAAGGGGCCGTGCTGCCGCCCACGCTGGGAAAGCAGCCCCACGCCAGGCAGCCCCCGAGAACGGGAGGGGATGGGGGCTGCTTTCCTTCCTCCACCCCACAGATGCCTGACATCCCAGCCTCGGGCACCTCCCGGGACTGTGGAGCAGCCGGGGTGGGATGCTGCTCTGCCAGGAGGCACAGCGGGCAGGCAGCGGCGCCGGGGTGCCCGGCACCGGAGCGGGGCCGGCAGCACGCCAGGGCACAGGGCTCTGCCCTGCACTTGTTTGTCCATGATGAAATCTCCCTGGCAGCAGCAGGGCTCCGTTCCTGCTTCCCCAGACCCAAACAACAGCAAAACCATCACCCCATCGTGCACACCCACAGAGGGTCCCGGGGCTGGACACCCCGGCTGGCGCTGCCTGCACCCCACTTCCCTGGGGATTCTCCCTCTTGGGAAGCAGCGTGCTCGTGGGGAGGAAGTGGGGAGAGGTCAGGGAGCTGCGTCTGGAAAACATTTCCCTGAGCTGAACGATTGCTGGAGAGTTTCCCTTGAACCACGTCATTAATCTTGCTGTGTCACAGGGCTTGGGGAGCCTTTTCCCCCTCCCCATCTTGCTTTCCTTTAGTTTTAATATAAATACACATATCTCGGAGCCCAGGGGCAGTATGTACCCGTGGAAAAGGTCAGGCCGGCACAGGGAGGGCTGAGCACAGCTGGGGGAATAGCCCCAGCAGCTCCCTGCTTGTAACTGGGGCTGGAAGGGGGGCTACAGCGTCCCCAGCCTGGGGTGGCACAGGGGACCCAAGGGGCTCTGTGCAGAGGGCTGGGCAGCTGGGATCACCCTTCCTTCTCCCTGTGGGTGCTGAGGTGAGGTGGGCTTGCCTGGAGTCAGAAGGGTCCCACCAGCCTCCCCAGGAAGGGCAGAGTGGCTGGCAGAGGGATCGTGGTGCTGCCAGTCATCCCAAAACACCACCCTGGAGCAGGAGGGATCCCAGCCTGCTGCCCTGGTGCTGGGGACACATTGCTCACAACTGGATGACCCTGTGCTGCCACTTCCCTCCCTTGTCCTTGTCCCCATCCTACCCCAGCATTTCTAACCCCACAAGCATTGTCTGGGGGACCCCTGGGCCAGAGGTGGGGAGAAACCCCCCCTACCCACTGCCCACACCCCTGCACACATACCAGGGTGAGCAGCACCCGCTCCTGTGCTATGGGCACCCTAAAGCTGCCACTGCCCCACCGGGGACCCTGTCCTGCCCCAAACCCCGCCCCCCCCGACCTGGTGACTCCATCAAATGTTCCTCTTTGAACCCAAATGAGACAGGAAAAGCCGAGGGGGCAGCGAGCAGCAGCCAGGTGTCCCCGTGCACCCAGCCCTCACCCTGTCCCTGTCCCTCCTGGCGGCGGCGGGGGGCTGCACATGGCTGGGTGGAGAGGGTGGCTTGGCACCCCACTGCTGCAGACGGGGGCTGTGAGGGAAGCTGGGTGCTGGGGAGGGTGTGCAAGGAGGCCCAGGGAGCCCTTCTGGGTGCTGGGGACCCTGCCAGAATCTGGCACCCGGCTGAGGTCCCCGGGCCAGGGCAGAGCCGAGGGGGATGCGATGCTGTTTACAGTCTGTCCCTGAACCCGCTGCCTCTTTTGAGCCCTGGTTTGTTTGTTCAGGCCTGGAGTCTGACCAAGACAAGCCTCCCAGGCCAGCTCTGCTTAAATTAGGAAAGCCCAGGAATGGCACAAGGGAAAGAAAAGCTCCAAAGCTGCCTTTGCTGGAGGGGCCGTGCTGCGGGATGGGATGGGATGGGGTGGGATGGGATGGGGTGGGATGGGGTGAGGTACCAGCTGCCCAGTACCCCACTGCCTCCCACTCCTTGGGGCTGCAGTGTGGGGCACTGCTGCCCACAGCTGCCCACATCTGCAGCCCTGCTTTTCCAGTGCCTGCCTGCTTGGGGACAGGGCCACTTGCACCCACGATGGGACCCCTGCTCCCCTGCCCCCCTGCCTTGCACTGCTGTGCCCAAGGGCTGCCCTCAGCCTGAGAGAAGCTCAGAGCTGGCCTGGGCACACAGGATGCCAGGGCACAGGGAGTCCAAGGCAGGGATCCCAGGGGGCAGGGACCCCCAGGTGTGGGCATCCCAAGGCTGGGCATGCACAGCAGACCCAGCAGGTCCCATGGTGGTGGAGACTGGGGGCTGGCAGCGGGGCAGTGGCTGGTTCTGCTGGTCCCACAGTGACACCCAGGGCTGGCTTTCAGCTGCAGCTCAGCTTTTGCCAAGCTTTTGAGGAATTTATTGTCATGGATGGCTGAGGGGACAGGGGACAGCCCTGCAGGTCCTTGCTGCCTGCCCTGTTGCCCACAGCCAGAGAGGCTCCCAGAGCAGGGTGGCTGGTGAAGGCCACCCCTAGGACCCCCACTCATGAATTTGGTCCCAACCCCATCCCCTAGCTCTGTGGGGGCTTGGCATGCACCCTCTCAGAGCTGCTGGCCCTGCTCAGCCAGGGGCATCATCCAGAAAATTGGGGTGCAGAGGCACACAGGTCCTGTGGCACCCCGGTGGGATGCTGCTGGAGCGTGGATGTGGCTGTGCTGGCAATGCTGGAGGGTCAGCCAATGCTGGGGACAAGCTGCTATCAGCACAGGCACCCAGGGTCCCTGCTTCACCAGGACATGGGGTTTACAGCCCCCCAGGGAGGTGTCCCCAGGACAAGCCGTCCGGGAGCTATTCCTGGGTCTGATGCAGGCGGCCGTGCTCAGCTGCAGATGGGGGCTCAGCGGTGCCTGGGAGCTCTCAGGAAGGAAACAGGGCTTCCTGCCTCAGGCACTGGGGGTAGAGCAAGCTGGGGTGGGGGGCACCACGCAGCCCTTCTGGTGTGGCACCCCACCCACCGCCCCCCACCTTGCGCTCACCCATGTGCTGCCCGGGAGCCACCGGCCACGCTCCAAGTCCCACCAAGCCCCAGGAGCTGTTGCAAATCCAGTAAGTGGGAAAACAGTGAAGCTGGAGAGGTTTCGGTGCCCCTGCCCTTTGCTCTGCCACCTGCCTAAGCCCCCCCCAAGAGCAGGCTGTGTCCTGCCCCAGGACGGGGAGCGCTGAGCCTCAGGGGATGCTGGGCACAGCGGTGATGGGGATGGCCCAGGGATAGAGCTGCAGTGAGGAGCACAGGTGATCCACAGCACCCACAAGCTGCGGTGCTCATGAGCTGCAGCACCTGCAGCACCTGCAGTGCCTGCATCATCTGCATCATCTGCATCACCTGCAGCTCCTGCAGCACCTGCATAATTTGCATCACCTGCAGCTCCTGCAGCACCTGCATAATTTGCATCACCTGCAGCTCCTGCAGCACCTGCATAATTTGCATCACCTGCAGCTCCTGCAGCTCCTGCAGCACCTGCATAATTTGCATCACCTGCAGCACCTGCAGCTCCTGCAGCTCCTGCAGCACCTGCATAATTTGCATCACCTGCAGCACCTGCAGCTCCTGCAGCTCCTGCAGCACCTGCATAATTTGCATCACCTGCAGCACCTGCAGCTCCTGCAGCACCTGCATAATTTGCATCACCTGCATCACCTGCAGCTCCTGCATCTCCTGCATAATTTGCATCACCTGCAGCTCCTGCAGCACCTGCATCTCCTGCATAATTTGCATCACCTGCAGCTCCTGCAGCTCCTGCAGCTCCTGCATAATTTGCATCACCTGCAGCACCTGCAGCTCCTGCAGCACCTGCATAATTTGCATCACCTGCAGCACCTGCAGCTCCTGCAGCACCTGCAGCACCTGCATCATCTGCATCGCCTGCATCACCTGCAGCTCCTGCATCACCCACAGCACCTGCAGCTCCTGCATCACCTGCATCACCCATCCCCTCCAAGCAGACAGTGCCCGGTGCAAAAGGGCCAGGATCAGGCCCAGGTTGCAGATGTGCAGGGGAGATCACAGAATCATAGGGGCTGGAAGGGACCTCCAGAGATCACCGGGTCTGACCCCCAAGATGCTGTCTTGGCCACCACGTTGCTGCTGGGGTGGGCATGAAACCCCCTCACCCCCCCCTCTGCCTCTGTCAGGCAGCAGCAGGCAGCTGATACAGGGGTGATGCACACTTGGGTGCTGGAGGCAGACCCCCACCCGCACTGCCTGTCCCCCCCATGTCCCCCCTTCCCCACACCCTACCTTCAGCAGCCACTGGGTGCTGTTCTCCAGGGTCCTCTCGAGGTGCCGCAGGCGCTGGGCAGCCCCCAGGCTGATGGGTGCTGTGCCGGCCGGGGAGTCCCGCTGCAGCAGCGCGTTGGCAGGGCCGGGGGTAGCAGGGGCAGGCGGGCAGGGCGGGGGGTCAGCCTCGGGCAGCACGAAGGTGTAGCTGCAGTGGCCGTGCTGCACCCGGTGGGAGCGCCGGCGGACACCCCCCTCCGGCACCCGGCGCTGGGCTCCGGCCACACACAGTGCCGCGGTGGCACAGGTCAGGGCCACCAAGCCAAGGCTGAGTCCCCGCATGGCACAGGGGTCCCTGCAGCGCTGGGCCGGGCTGGGAGCAGGGGGAATGCGGCTGGGGATGTGCTGGCACGGCCCGGGAGGGAAGCGGCGATGCTGCTCTCTGCTGGGACGGGTCTCCCCACCCAGCCCAAACCTCCCTCTGAGCTGGCTCCAGCCTCCCCGGCCTTTTATCGCCCCTGCAGGGGGAGAGGGGGAGGAAAAGGAGGGGGGAAAAAAAAAGAAAAGAGAAGAAAAACAAAGGAAAAAATCTGTTTAAAACCAAGACTGCTATCTTTCTTCTCCCTTAGCCACTGCGGGGAGATCAAGTTTCACACGTGATTATAAGTGTCTCACACACACACACTCCCAACAGCAGCCTCTGTCCCTCCCCCGGCTGCAGGCACCCCACAGCCCCCACCCCCCCACCCCGAGCCGTCTTCTGTGCAGCTCATTGCACCTCCTGGGACAGGGCAGCCCCTGTGTCCGAGGGGCTGGCACTGGCACTGAGCCCTCCCACCCTCCATCCCGGGCACCCACGTGAGTCCCCCCACAGTCAGCACCCCCCCCGCTGCCCCCTGCACACCCCCATCCCGGGAGCAGAGCTCCCTCCCCACGTCCCAGCTATTTATAACGCTGGAGGGAGCCAGGCCTGGATTTGGCTGCTCCAGCTGCAGGACGAGCCTGTGGGGACCGGCGTGGGGGCTGTGTCCTGGGCAGAGCTTGGCAGGACCCAGACAGACCCTGCGCAGGACTTGAGGTACCCAGATCCCAGGGGACACCGTGGCCACCAGCCTACGTGCTGGGGTGGCTCTGTGCTGCTTCCCCATTGGAAGGGACAGGCTGGCAGGGAGGGCAGGCTCCCCCAGGCATGGCAGATGCCCAGACGTCTCAGGAGAGGGTGGTTTCCTCCCAACACAGGGCTTGCATGTCCCCACATGCCATGGGGCCAGGGAAGGGACCTCATTGCTGTCCTGGTCACTGTGGGCTGGCTGGGGATGCTGTGAGGACCGTTGCTGGAGCAGTTGGTGGGAGCAGCATCTGCAGCATGGAGAAGGGCTGCCCAGTGAGGGGGGTGCTTCTTCTCCCCCCAGGGAGCTGCCAGAGCTGCTGTGGGGTCAGCATGCAGGGTTTGTCCCTTCAGAGGAACTGGATTACGTGGCTGGACCTGGCTGCTGCTGTGGGGGGACGCAGTGAGACTCATCACTGTAATTAGTGAGTGGCCAATGAGTCCCACACACCTTCAAGGCAGCAGCCCAGGTGATGCTGCTCACCTCTGGCTTGGGCACCGAGTAATTAACCCTGGTGATGCTTTAAATCAAACCTCTCAGATGAAATCTTTCCAGAGGCCCTGGAGCCTGGGGGCAGGGTGCCCCCACCCCTGGAAGCTGTGCTGCAGGTCCCAGGATGGAGGGGACCAATCCTGACAGCTGCGCTGCCTGCAGCAGGGCCAAGGGATGCTGGAGCAACATCCCTCACCCCTCTCCAGCAGCGCCTCATGGAGATCATAGAATCACAGAATCCCAGGGGTGGGAAGGGGCCTCCAGAGCTCCTGGGGTCCAACCCCCTGCCAAAGCAGCTCCCCAGCTCATATTGCACAGGGCGGCGTCCAGACGGGGCTGGAATCTCTCCAGAGATGGAGACTCCACACCCCCCTGGGCAGCCTGGCCCAGGGCTCCCTCACCCTCACTGGGGAAAAGTTCTTCCCCAGGTTGGTGGGGAACTTCCTCTGCTCCAGCTTGCAGCCATTGCCCCTTGTCCTGTCCCCACGGACACTGAGAAGGGGCTGGCCATTTCCCCCTGCATCCCATCCTTCAGATATTGATAACCATTAATCAGGTCCCCCCTTAGTCTTCTTCTCTCCAGGCTGAACAGCCCCAGCTCACTCAGCCTTTCCTCACAGGGGAGATGCTCCAGGCCCTTCAGCATCTCCGTAGCCTCCTCTGGACTCTCTCCAGGAGATCCCTGGCTGTTTGATCCCAGGGAGCCCAGCACTGGACACAACACTCCAGGTGGGGCCTGACCAGGGCAGAGCAGAGGGGGAGGATCCCCTCCTGTGACCTGCTGGCCACACTCCTCCTGATGCTCCCAGGATTCCATTGTCTCTCTCAGCCCCCAGGGCACCCTGCTGGCTCATGGCCACCCTGTCACCCACCGGGACCCCCAGGTGAGTAACACAGGGAGGCAAGAGGGATGCCGGAGGCTTGGATACGTTTATTTGCCATTAAGCAAACCGAGGAGCTGCCCGGTGGCTTCGTGCTGCTCCTGGGGCCAGCTCACTGCTGACACCCAGTGCTCTCACCCTGAAGAGACCGTGCCCCGCAGCCCCCCCAGTGCCGGACCCGGCCTCCTCCTGCCCAGCAGTGGGGACAGGGGGCTCTGAGCCCGGCAACCCCCCTCCCCACAATGGGGACAGGGGGCTCTGAGCCCGGCAACCCCCCTCCCATACAGAAATGCCTGTGGCTGGGGCAGGAGTTTGGGCAAACACCTATTAAACGTGCTGCTGCAGCCCTCTGTTCCTCATGGATGGACACTGTTTATTTCTGCTGGCACTGAGAGCGTGGCAGCTGGCTTGGAGGGATGGAGAGGAGTGTCCTGGCTGAGCTCAGCACCCCTGGGTCATGCCCCAGGTGATGGTTGTGAGGGGGCAGCAGTGGCTGCTCCCAGCACATCCCAGCCAGGGGATGCAGGAGGCAGCAGCATCCCCTGCCTGGGCTTGTCCAGCGGCTGCAGTTGGGTGGTGAGATGGCCACAGCCACCCCAAATTCCTGAGCCTACATCCAGCTGGTGCAAGAAACTCCTTCAGCCCTTCTGTGAGTCGGAGGATGGCAGGATTTGGCCCGTGGTTGTGCCACTGGGGATGCTGAGCACCAGGTTGGGTTGCTGTGAGTGATGGCACGGTCCCCAGCAAGGTCCCAACCCTGAGGGTCCTTCCTCTGTGCCAGTGGCTGAGGATGGGGGACCCCATCTGGCCCCCAGAGCAGCTCAGCGGTGTGCTGTGCACCCCAGCACCCCTGTGCAATTGGGACACCACGGGGACAGGGCATCTCCCAGCCTTGGGGGATGGTACCCAGGCAAGCATCCTCTTCATCAGTGGGGTCCAACTCCATCCCACCGGGCTAGAGCAAAGGGAGGGCCCAAGCAGGCTGGGGGAGAGGGGAAAACCCAAATAGAAGAAAGGAGCCACCCCCTCCCCCAGCCCCAGGGCATTGCTCGGGACACAGCAAATGAGGTTTTCTGGCAAGGAAATGTTCTACAGGCCATAAATGGTCTGAAAAGAGAAAAGGAAACGGGGGGATGGGGGGTAGAAAATTGTGCAATTATCCTGTGGATGGAAAACCAGGGGTGACGTGGCCAGGGCAGCACAGTGGGAGCTGGCTGGGAGCTCCCAGTGCCATGGGCCAGCTCCTGCCACGCTGCCGGGCCGGGGCCGGTGCCGCTAGGTACCCACATGCAGGTCTGGCTTCGGCTTCTTCTGCTTCTTTTTGCCTTTGTTTTTGGGTTCAGCTTTCTCTGGAACACAAGAGGGAGGAGAAAAGGAGGGCTTGCTTCTCGGGCAGGTGGAAGGTTCTGGCCCGAGACCCATCCATGGGGTGTGGATCCCATGTTCTCCCTCTGGTGTTAGCACAGGACCCTCTTCCCAGTCTGGGGGGATCCCAGAGCCCTCTCCAGGTCACCCAGCAGCAGTGTGGGTCTGCAGGTGTGCTGGGTGAGCCAGTGGGATGGACACAGGGACACCTGTGGCCAGACCCTAAATCCTGCTACCCCCAGAATCTCCAGGAACAGGCTGGGGCCAGCTCAGCCAAACGAGTGGGGGTCCCCAGAGAGACCCCAGCTTCTCCCTGAGCAGGGACCAGGGATGTCTGAGCAGGGCAGAGGCTGCACCAGCACCTCAAATTGATGCTGAGGCCATGCCTGGCTCTGCTGCAGTGCAGGGCTGTGCCTCCCCTCTGGAGACAGTGCTGCCCATGGCCATGAGCTTGCACAGGGCCCAGACAGCCCCCAGGAGGGTTTGGGGACAGTGGGGAGCGGGGTGACCTCAGGGTGCATCCATGCAGAGGTGGGGATGATCTCCCTGGGGATGCTCTCCCTGGGGATGATCTCCCTGGGGATGATCTCCCTGGGGATGATGTCCTTGGGGATGATCTCTTTGGGGATGCTCTCCTGGCATGGATGCTCCCAGTCCAGGTGCCACAGCCCATCCACAGTGGAGCCCAGCCACATCCCTGTAACACTGACCCACCAACAGCCTGCCAGGGACTTGGTGTGGCACGGTCAGGCAATTGGGACCCAAATCTCTGCACACCCTGAGGGGCTGCCCTGAGCACCCTCCATCTCCCAGCTCCACTGGCTGAGGGGTCAGTGCCAAGACACCCAACAGGGGTGCAGGATCAGCCCCACTGTGCCGCAGCTCCAGTGGGAAGGGGAGCTCATGCTGCAGAGTGGGATGGCTGCCCAAAAACTTGGCAGCTTCAGCTACTCCTGTGCCCACCACGTGCTCCCCTGAGCCCGAGCTGAGTGGCACGGAGAGGGGGGGACCCGATGCTGGTCTCTCCACACATCCCCAGCATGGGGGAGGGGTGCAGGGCCTGCGACTGGCTGGTGCTGTGGGTGCTGGTGCTGTGGTCACTGATCCTTTCCAGGGGCTCCAGCCCTTCTCCTGCCCCTGCTCTGTGTTTCAGCTCTGATCTCCCAGACAGTTGCCACCCACAAAGGAGAGGGCACAGCACGGACACCGAGCGTCTGGAGAGTGTGGCAGACACAGCAGCGTGAGGGGTTTGTGCCCTGGCCAAGCAGGGATGCTTCTCCCTTCCAGCTGCCTGGGGACAGCTCAGAAGTGGTGGCACAAATCTCTCCTCACACAGTCGGGTCCTGCTGCCTTCCCCAGCTGCCCGGGCTGGGGAGGTGTGGGCTGCATCAAGTGAACTCGCCGTCCTCCTCCTCCTCTCCTCCTCCTCCAGCATCTGGATCCCATAATCCAGCACTTGGCTGGGTGGGCAGGAGCCTGGGAGCGAGGGCAGATGCACGCTCTGCTGTGGTGGGGACGCCAAGCAGCCTGCCCAGGAGCTGGTGACCGGGCTGGGATGCCAGACAGGGAGAGGATGCCCTCTCCTGCCCACCCATCTGGGGCAGCAGGGGCTGCTCCTGGGGCACTGAAGGGATTTCCCTCTCCTGCCTTGGGCCCAGACCTGTCTGTGGAGCTGACTCCAGATATTGCCCTTGAAAGAGGAGCCCCATCATTCCATGAGCCCATCATCATGGCCTTAGGGCTACCAGTACTTTTTTGGGGTGTCCCTGCCTTCTTGATCACCCCACGAGACTGGGTGCCTCCCAAATGCTGGCACTGTGGTCCTGGCCACCAGGTCCTACCATGTGCCAGGCAGGGCTGGGTGTGGGCACGATGCCACAGGACACCGTACTCCTGAGCAGCCTCCCCTCCCACACCAAACTGTCACCAGCTCTCCGGGTCCAGAGCCAGCGCCGCCCAGCAGGGAGGGGAACATCCCCGAAATCGATGCCACCTGGAGCCCTGGAGCTGTAAGTTGGGGCCCGGGTGGGGAAGGAAATCAGCTCCTTCGTGCTGTCAGCACAACAGTATTGTTCATGATTGATGGTGCTGAGATGTGGCCGCTCTCCTGGCTCCATGGCCCCGGCCCCAGCACGCACATCTTCTGTCACTGGGCCCCTTTCTCCATCCTTTGACTCTTCCCCTCCTCATAGTCCTTTTCCTCCACCACCCTTGGCTCCCACCATGCTGGTGGTGCTGGCCAGAGCGTCCCACAGCACACAGCAAGCCTGCTGCTCCGAAACCTTTGCAGGGCTGGGCCAGCAGCTCAGATCTCCTTCCAGGCCCTACAGATCAGTATCTCATGCAATCCCCCTTTCTGCCAGTTATGAAGTGGAGATTTATTAGAACATCTTCGGTCCAAGTCGGTCGCATCCAAAAATGACATCAGCCACCTCCTGGTTCCCATTGCCAGCCACGTGCCCACACTGCCCAGCCAGACACCACGCCAGGTCTGGGTGCTACAAGAGGTCGTTGGGAGCCCAGTGTCTGGGGAGCCCCCAGCTGCCATGGTGCGAGGAGGCACAGGAGCACTGGCAAACATCTGGCTGGGCAAGGCATGGAGGAGAACCCTGCCCTGAGGGCACCTCCCAAAGCTTTGGCCATCAGAAATCCCCTGATGGGTGCTGCCCTCCAGCTCCATGACTGCTGATGGCATTTCAGGGGCTTGGAGATTTTGGCAGGAACCTCCCCCATGGATCCCAACCCTCTGTATCCAGGACTGGGAGGCAGAAAGCCCCAGACATGCCTTTCCCTTCGTGAGTGTGGCAGGATGGGAGCCGGAGCTCGGCAGCCTCATCTCACCACAGCAGCTCCCACCATCCCAGGCCGGTGGTGGGAGGGGGCTCGGGCCGATCCCGGGGGGTCTCGGGGCTGCTGGGTGGGAGCAGCCAGCCCAGCACGCTGCCCTGCAGCCAGCGCCGGGGCTGCTCAGCACATGTGGCTTTCTCCAGAGCCACACAGCCCCTGGCCTCAGGAGGTGACAGCCAGGTCCCTGGGCACTGCCAGACCGCTGCCACCCCCTCCCCGTGTGCCCCGGGGGTCACTGCAGAGGGGTGCGAAGCCGCCCCTGGGGCCGTGTCTGGCAGGCGGTGCGCTGCTCACCTCCCGGGCAGTGCTTCCTCATTCGGCACTTCCTGGTCTCCTGCAGCGGGGGGCAGGCAGCCCCCTCCTCCCGGGGGGCCCCCGCCGCCTCCCGGACCCGCGTCTCCACACCCCACTTGCAGCCGCAGGTCCGGCCCTTGTGGGTACAGGGGCTCCACTCGCTCCACGGCCCCAGCTCGCACATCTCTGCGGTGGGGGGGACAGGGGGTGCAGGGTGGGTCTGGGGACCACGCAGCGCCGGGGGCAGGTCCCCAGGGGCCGCGGCTGCGGGGGTGGGTGCTGCTTACCTTGGCACTCGCGGGTGCCGGGCTGCGGCGCGGTGCTGGGGGGGCACTGACGGAGGCACTGGCCCTTGTGCAAGTAAAACTTGTCTTTGCACTTCATGCAGAAGTCTCTGCTGAAGCAGCTCTCGCAGCTGGGCGACCTGCACTCTGCGGGAAGGAGCGCTGCTCAGGCGGGCCAGCGCCGCGCAAGCCTGAAGCCAGCAGCCCCGCTACACACCCACTGGCCACCCGAAGCCCTTCGCAGGCATTCGGGGGCCAGGCTGCAGGTTTGGGTAAGGGAAAAGGGGAGGAAACCCAGCACGGCTGCTCCCAGCTCTCAGCACTGCCCTAGCTCTGAGCTGCCGGGATGCTGCTCCTGCCCTTCCCGCAGCGCTGGGACCGTGGGGAGGGGGAAAGGGGGCGCTGGGAGGAGCTGGATGGGTGGGTGGGGGGCAGCTGGCGCAGGACATACTTGTGCATCTGTTGACCTCCAGTCCCCGCAGGCCGAAGTAGCCGGGGGGGCAGGTGTGGACACACACCCCGTACTGGCGGATGCCGTCCCTCCAGATGAGCAGGAAGAGCCGGTGGTGGCAGGTGATGCAGCCGTTGTCCTCTGAGCACAGGACGCAGCCCGTGCAGTTCTCCAGCAGGCCGGTGCTCACTGCAGGGGCAAACAGAGGAGGGGGGGCTGCAGCGTGTGTGCACAGCGTGGCCAAGGTGCTGGGGAGGGTCCCGGCTCCGTGGCAGCCCCTCTCCAACCCGTGGGGTGACTGCATTGTCCTGTCTCCCTGCAAATGCTTCCCCACTTCCCCTCCCAAATCCCCCCCCCCTTCTCCTGGGGATGTGCAGAGCCATTGCTCCAGGCTGCTCTCTGCTCAGGCATTGTCACCTCTGTCACCCTCAGGGTGATCCAGGGCCAGGGCTTTGCTGGCCTGAGCCCTGTCCCCCCATCAGCTGTGCCCAGCCCATCTGAACACGAGCCAAACAACAGGTAGAAATCTGCCCTGACCTGATCTAATTAGCTGATGCCTGTTCAGAGTCAGGGGACAAAGAGCATTTTGGAAACACTCAAGACGACCCCAGATAAGGATCTGGTTGCTCAAGAGCCTTGGCTGCTCCCCTGCTTCCCTTTGCTGCGCTCCAGACCTGTGTGATGGTGGCCACACTGAGGTGGGCTCTGCTCCCAGGGACAAGGACAGGGTGCCAGCCTGGCAGGGCTCATGGGGACGCTGCAAACCTCTTCTCTTCCCCAAGCTGGCTCCCTGTGCCCAGAGAGATGTTCTCAGCACTGGAGCACTTTGGGAGCCCCAAGTACTGTGGGCTACCTGTGCCTGGTGTCTTTCTGCACCCAGAGGCTGGCTGGGCATCTCTGTAAGGGGCCACCGAGCTCCTGTGGACAGGCAGCTGATGTCTCTGCTGTGCCCATCTGCGTTGGGAAGCGTTTGCTTGGCTCTGGCACCGTGGGCTCCTCCGAGTGCTCCTGGGCAAAGGCTCATGCTCTGTGGTGGTGACAGTGCCAGCAGCACCAGCACTAGGTACTTGGGGCCTGGGGTCCATCTGCCAGCAGATCTGAGAGCATTAAGATGGTTTCTTGTAGCTAGTGAGGGCTTAAGGAGGCAGCTGACCTGGGCAGAGCCCAGTGCCTGTGGTTGGGACAGGCTGGGGACCCCCAGATCTGAGCCCTGGCAGGTGTTGGAGGGCTGTGTCCTGGAGCAGCTCCAGTCCCTGCAGAGCCAAGCAGGTGAAAACGAGCTGGATGAGCCACCACTCCAGGTGCTGCCTGGCAGGAGCCAGGCTCCATCCACAGGAGCAATCCCTGATCCTCTCTGACCAGCAGCTACAGCAGAAGGGCCCCGCAGCCGGGGCAGAGGGGCTGGTGTGGGGCAGGCTCAGTGCTGGGGAGGCCAGGGGAGATGCTGGCAGGTGATGCCCTGCAGCGCTGCGTGCTGGTCCCTGGCACAACCGTCCCTGGTGCAAGCCTGGCACAGCGGTGCCATGGGGTGTCCCCAGGCTGGCTGGTCTCGGTCCCCTCGCTGGGGCACAGGGCTGGGACGGCAGCACAGCTCGGTGTGGCCAGGAGGCGTAGGCAGGGCCGTGCCTGCTGCGTGCTCTAAGGAAGCACCTTGGATCCATTAAGTTGTTATGGTCTCTGTTACATATTTACCAAACGCTGACAGCATTTGTGTTCCTGACTGCAGCTGGAGCGGCTTCCCTGGAGACCCAGGGATTTACAAGCCTCTTTCCCTTCCCTAATTCTTTTTGAGGATTTTTCTTTCTTTGTTTTCTTTTTTTTGTTTTTTTGGGCCACTCTGCCTCCAACTCTCATTTGGGGCAGGGAAGATGGGGAGCCCCGTGCAGGCTCCAGGGTCTCTTTCCCAACACCAGCTTTAAAAACAGCCCCATGGTGCAAAGACAAGGGGTGGCTCAACCAGCCAGGTCCTGTTCCTCTGCCCCATGAGCCTTGGGGCTGCTGGCACAGGCCTCTGCTGCCAGGAGCGATGCTGAGGTGCTGCCTGAGGGCTGTGCTGCACGTTGGGATGTGGCTCCCACCAAAACCATGGGCCTGAAGAGATTAGAGACCCCGGGTGGGTTCTCCCCAAGCCAAGCTCTGCTGCCATGGGCTCTAAGGCACTGTGCTACCCAGACCAGCCCTGTGTGGCAGCAGGGCTCTGGGCTCCCAAACCCTGGAGACCTCTCCAGCCTGTCTACACTGGTTATAGAGGGAGAGACAACACGAGTTCAAGGCAGGGACCTGAGCCCAGACCCCTGGATGCTGACAGACTCCCATAGCATCCATCCCATAGCATCAGCCTGCTTGGCATCAAGCACCAGCAGCCTGAGTGCTGGCCCCACAGCACCCTGAGCCCCTCTCAGTGCCAGGCTGCTTCTGAGGTGTCTCAGCTGCCAGCCTGGCCACCTGCACAGTCGCCCCTGCCCGCTGACACCACACACCTTTAAAATGCAAGAGCAGCAGGGAAAGCTGCCTGGGCTCCAGTCCCAGCCCTCCAGAGCCCCAGGTCTGCCAGGTCCTGTCCCTACCTCAGCACACACTCATTCCAAACCAACCTGTTCCCATTGCAGAGCTGAGCATCAGCCCTGGCCCTGCTCCCCACGGCTGGGCAGCCCTGCCTGGCACTGCTTGGCAAGGGGACAGGAGCTGGTGCCCAGTGGAGGGGTGCACGTACCTCCACACAGCCCCAGCACACCCCCTGCCCTGCACCCTGGCACCAAGCAGTGGCTCAGCTGGTGCCTCTGCTCGGGGCAGGGACAGGGCAGGAGGGCAGGCAGTGGCTCTGAGCATCCTTCCAGGAGGTTTTACTCCCCACACACTTAACGTGTGAAGCAGAGAAGAGAAATGCTGGAAAAGCAGCCCGTTCTGCACTGTCCCCGCTGTGCCTGGCTCTCCTGGGGCTTGCAAAGCTGGTCCCCATGCCAGGCAGCACTCCCCTGTCCCCTGCCAGCACTGGGCAGGCAGTGCCATGGGGCTGGGCACTGCCTTCTCCAGGCACCTACCCTGAGCCAGCCCCATGGCATGTGCTGAGAGGGGGGGTCTCCAGCAGGACCCAAGGGACTGGGTCAAGATACTGATGCTTCCCAGCTCCTTCCAGCCCCAGGGGAAGATCAAGCCTATTTCACACCTCCTGCCTGCTCCACACAAGCAGCACCCATGGCTCTGGAGTGGGCAGGAGAGGCAGAGGCCAGCAGCCCTGTGTCCCCAAGCCACCCCAGGGTACCTGAGCGGGACGAACCGGCCACCCCCCCACCCCGCCCCCCCCCGGTACCTTGTTTCTTCCATCGGTTCTGCGTGAGCATTTCCATGGAGCTGATGAATAACAGCAACAGGAATATTATCCACAGCATCTGGGCAGGAGTGATTTCGGGCAGGGAAGGAATCAAATCATCCAAGCGGTTGGTGGGCTCGTTCTCCTGCCAGAGCCAAGCCGAGGGGTGATGGGAGGGACGGAGGGAGGGATGGGAGAGAGGGAGGAGAGCGGCTCTGGGGCTCACACCATCCCACCCCGCTGCTGCCGCAGGCGCCCAGTCGCACTCCGGGGTGGCATGAGCCGGGGAGCCCGGGGCAGGCAGGGGCTGTCAGGCCAGGGGAGCACTCATGGTGGTGGGGAAGTGCCGGCTGCTCCGGGGAGCTCGGCTTTTATAGCCGGTGCCAGCCCCCTCTCCTCACCGCCTCTCCCCCCCCTCCCCTCCTTCAAAATAATAATAATAGAAAAAAATCCCCCAGCAGCAACAAAGCAACTCGCAAATTGGCTGGAGTCGGGTGTCCCCCCCCCGCCTCTCTCCCCGCCGCAGCGCTCCAGCCGCCACCTCGGCTGGGAACCGTCCCGCCGCGGTCCCGCTGTCCCGCTGCCATCCCAGCGCCGGGGTCACGGTGAAGCCCCCCGTGATTTCGGGCTGGGGGGTGATGGGGAGGTGGAGCCAGGCGGCTGACGCTGCCTCCGCTAACCCCCCCCCTCCCCAAACACTTCCCCCCCCTCCCCATCCCAACCCCCGGGCTCAGCGCCCCGCTCCTGGCAGCCCCCAGGCAGGGCTGGGGTGGGGATGGAGGTGAGGGGGGGGCTGGCGGCAGCCCCCAGGCAGGGCTGGGGCAGGGATGGAGGGGTGGGGGTGGGCTACCGGCAGCCCCCAGGCAGGGCTGAGCCCCCCGCCCCGGGAGCCGTGGTGCGTCCCCGGCAGCTCCGGGGCTGCGGACCTGCCCTGGGTGTCCCCGGCACCGCATCTGGGTCTGACTTAGCGCCGCGGAAGTCACCCCGCTCCGCGCTGCGCCCAGCCGAGCCGAGCCGGGCTGAGCCGGGCTGAGCCCAGCTCAGCTGCGCCGAGCTGACCCGAGCCGTGCCGCACCGTAAACTGAGCCGCGCTGAGCCGAGCTCAGCTGAGCTGAGGTGCGCTGGGCAGTTCCTGCCTCCCACACGGCCGCCCACATCCCTTGCCCCACGCGGTGGTTCCCAAAACGCACCCCGGGGGCTCTCGGTGTGCCCGGAGGGGGTGCGGGACAGGAGGGGGAAGAGGTTTGGCTGCGAAACCTCACTCGCCAGGTGTCCCAGGTGAGCCACGGGTGCCAGTGCTGGGGGTCCCCATTCTGGGAGATCGCTCACCCCATCGTGGTGGCACCTGCCAGCTCCGTGCCAGGCGCCCTGGAGCAGCCTGGTCACCTCCATGACCTGGGCTCTGGGGTCCCTGGCTGCAACCCTGAACAACAGCCCCCAGCAGCACTCCCACCCCTGGCATCAGCAAGTGCAAACCACCATGTTATGATCTTCTCCTCCCCGTGGGAGAGGGCACAGAGGGGGCTTCTTAGGGCACACAGGACCCTGCTGCCCTCTGAGCATCCCTGGGACAGATGCTGCCCTGCCAGCTAGCTGCAGGGCACAGGGACACAAAAGGGCCCAGGTCTGGCTCCCATCTTTTGCAGGGAACTGCAGCATTTCTTGAGCTGTGCTTAGGTGGCTCTGCCAGCATGTTGTGTCCCCACTTGCTCCATGGAGACGTTTGGGTTTGGACCTTGGTCCTGATGGTTTCAGCCAACCAAGGGAGAGTTTCTGACTGCTTCACCCTCACAGGGTCAAACAGAGCGGGGTCCTTCCTACCTGGGATGCTCTGGGTCTGCTTTAACCTGGGAGGGACAAATGGGTTGGGGGACTGCTGAGCATCAGCAAACTCATTGCACTAGGGGGGGCCACCTGTGGGGCTGCAGTGGATGTGTCCATCAGTGTCCTGGGGCATCCGACCATGCCTAGGAAAAGCACATTGGGGTTACTCTCCTCTCTAACCTCACAAATTTCTCCCTCCAGCTCCCCAGCCTCCCTGAAGGTCTCTCCCTGTTGCTCCCATCTGGCACCACAGCGTTTCATTCCCAAAAAGTTAATGACTCAGACAACAAAGGAGCCATTTCAGCCCCCCTGGGTCTCACCATAGGGAACCAGGAGTAGTAACAGTTGGGAATCACTTCAGGGTTTTTTTCTTGTGCCAATCTGAAACACACTGACAACTTACCCATAAAATGCAGGGTCTCAGCATCGGGCTCAGCCTCACCTTCCCTAAACAGCCCAGGCAGTGACACAGTGTCCCCAGTGCAGATCTGCATGGACTGGGGGGGCTGTGTGGGCACAGGCATGGCAGTGCCATCCCAGCACAGGAGCTGAGAACCACATGGATACAGGAATGGTGTTAGAGATACTTGAGTATCTCTGAATAACAGCTGTGGGCAGCTGCACCAGTGCTTGTGGAGGCTGCTGGGGATGGATGGATGGATGGATGGATGGATGGATGGATGGATGGATGGATGGATGGATGGAGCTACGGGTGCCCCACTGAGCTGGGGTGCTGGCAGGGTTCATGGCAGCTCCTCACCCTGAATTGGGGCCAGCCCAGCTCCTCAGAGCTGATTGGGAACTTTCATTGTCTGGACCTGGCAGGAAGATGTGGTGCAAGGGCCAGGGAAGCACCTCATCCCCAGTCACACTCTCCAGCTCCTGGCACAAGCAAGTGGATATTGGAGTGAGCCCTGCCAGGGCAAGCCCCTTCAACACTAATGAGGTGGCTCTCATTAGCAGTGGGTCCTCAGGGCTGGCATGTGGCTATTTGCTCAGGTCATCACTGTGCTGGGCTGTAGTGTGGAGACTTTGCCAAGGTCAGCAGAGCTGCCTCAGGTGGGTGCTGGGTGTCCCCAGGGGAGCAGAGAAACCTCATTCCTCTTCACTTGGTTATTTATGACTACTCCCTGAAAACTGCAGTGGGAAGGGATGATGTGCTGTCTGCTGATTAATCAGGCGCCTGTTACCCCTCTCCTGTGCCGGGAGGCGTGCTGGGGGGCTGTGGGGGGCAAGGAGCCTGGCTGGTGGGTTGGTGACTCACGGGCGATGCCGGGGAGAAGCATGGCTGAGCCCACGGCGCTGCTGGCAGCTCCCAGCTCCCTCACGCAGCCCCACTTCACGCCATCTCAGAGGGAATGAAATGTTCCTTCTCTGTCTTCCAAAGCACCAGGGAGAAAGTGTCCAGAAAGATAATTTGGAAAGTTTGTTTGACACTTGAGCACGCTCTCATCTTTGGAAAAATCTTGGTGACCCTCCAAGGCAGCATCGCCTGCTTTCCAGCATGGCCAGCACCCTGGGGCACCACCCCAGGGGCTGCTTTTGGGATGCCCAGGGCTCCCAAGGAGACAGTGTGGTCCCACTGGGGCTGCAGGTCAGCACAGGGATGCTGGCACAGGGATGCTGGCACAGGGATGCTCCTGGCCAAGGAAGGAAAGCGAAAATGAAACGTCTGGAGCTGGCTGGCAGGAGGGGGAAGGAGACAGCAAAGGGGCACAGGGACAGAGGGAAGCCCCCAGATGAAGGCAGGGTTTGGTTTCTTCCCAGGTGCCATGAGGTTCCCAGAGCCAGGAGGGCTGGAGCAGCCCCTGGGAGGGGTATCCTCTCTGGAGTGGGGGCCCTGGTGCATCGCAGGAGGTGAATGTGGGTTTGATCAGGGGAGGGTTTGAGCGGATGGTAGTGGATAAGGAAGAAAAATATTTGGCATTCCTCTCCCATCATAACAAGCCCAGATGCTTGGACGATGGCAGCCCACTTCCCACAGGAATGGAAAGTCACAGCCACTCCCCACGCCAGCTCGGCAGAGGCCCTTTCCCCTGCGCTTACGAAACGCCGGCTCCACCTAACGCCACACCACGGCCCTTGCTGGGCATCCCATGGCACAGCCAGCTCTGCCACCCAGGTCCCCAGTGGTGACACCGCCTGTCACCCCTGCTCTGGGGGAGGCAGAGCTGGGAGCTCAGTAGATACACAGGGCAACCTGCTGGGAAAGGCCACACTGCAGATTTCCCGCCCGGGAAGGATGCTGGTGCTGCTGGGTGCTCCTCCCCACGCTGGCAGATTGGGAACACCTGGACCAGCACAGCCCCACGAGGGAGGAGAGCTCCAGCGCTGCCGGGAGCCGTAATGGGAAGCAGCTCCTGCTTGGCCAGAGCTGGTGGGAGCAGCTGGGCTCTGTGCGGTGGGAGGCAGCTCCAGCCTGCCTGGCAGCTCCTCTTGTCGGCACACAGAGCCTGTGAGTCTCCTCAGCACCGGGCATGGACGGCTCTCCCAGGCAGGGAGGATGCTGTGAAGGTGGTTGGCTTCAGCACTGGTGTCAGCCAAGCTTGCCGAAGCTTGGCATGCTCACAGCACGCTGGCTCTCCTCTTCCTCCTCCTCCTGCCTCACTGCAGCTGGCCCTGGGTCTCCAACCTGCTCATCCCACTGCTCCTGGGGAGATGTGGCACCACCAGGCATAGAGCACGGGTGGGAGCAGAGAGTTTGCCTTAAATGAAACCATTCATCCCAGAATGAGCGCCGGGAGCTCCCACTCCCCTCCCAGCAGCACAGCTCAGCTCCGGCCCCAGCCACCGGTACGGCTGCTCAGCCTCCCAGCACTCCAGCTGCCAGAACAGAAGCAAATCCCCAAGACAGAACTGGTGTGGAGCAGCGCCGAAGGCCGAGGGGCAGCGGGAGGAGGCGAGGGAGCCGGGAGGAGGCGAGGCAAGGCGAGCGCTGAGGTGGGAGGGAAGGTTTGGTGTCGAAACCGAATTCCTCCTCCGCGCCAGCGGAGCAGATTCCCAGTGTTTACTTTATCTCTTCGGTTGAGCCCCTTTGAGGCAGAATATATTAAATGGCTTGACTTTATATAATGGGAGTAATTGAAACAATACCCCTGCTTCCCAGCCACAGTTGGTCGTGATTTCAGCCAAGAGTGGCCAGCCTCCTCTTAGGTGGTGGGGACAGCCGCCGCCGTCGGCGCTTGTTCGCTGGTTATTGTTGACACATGTCAGCGCCGCCTTCCAACTCCCCTACAGCTGCCGCAGCGGGGAGAGCACCACGGCGGCCCACGTGGGCTGGGACCAGCGCCCGCCAGCACCCATGGGCTGAGGGAAGGGCATCGCCCCGGCCGTGGGGCTGGGCTGGTGTAACGGGGCCGGTGGTTATGGCTGAGCTGGGGATTCTGAGGGAGATGTGGTGTTTGGGTGGTGCTCACAGGTAGGTGGGAGATGGGGATGATGAGCAGTGGGATGAGGGAGGATGAGCTGGCTGGCTGTATGAACCATCTCACCTTATCACCGCCTACACTGACCTGCCAGGAGGGTGCAGAGAGGTGGGCGATGGTCTCTTCAGCCAGGGGACAGGAGATGGGACAAGGGGCAATGGGCTCAAGCTGCCCCAGGGCAGGGTCAGCTCAGATGGGAGGGGAAAGTTCTTCACTGAATGAGTTGTCAGGGCCTGGAACAGTCTGGCCAGGGAGGGGGCTGAGTCACCCACCCTGGATGTGTTTAAAAAAGGGTAGATGAAGTGCTCAGGGATCTGGTTTAGTTTAGGATGGGAATGGTTGGACATGATAATCTTAAAGGTCTTTTCCAACCTTGGGATTCTGTGATCTCCCTTCAGGCTCAGTGTTCACCGGAGGATGAGAGAAGGAGATGGATGTGAAAGCTGGAGGTTGTTGAAGCTTTTATTCAGCTCCTCCCCAGCAGCAGGTGGGTGGATGTTGGGGCAGAAACCAGCCCCAGCGTCCCCCAAGTGAGGGCTCACACTGAGCACCATCTTCTCAGACAACAGCAGCCTCCATCACCCCTCATGGGCCACTGGAACTCTCCCATCTCTGCTTGTCTGCTGAGGAGCAGCCGAGCTGGCTGGACAGACACAAGAGCAAACACAATGGTGAGAAGTCCCCTGCGAGGAACCTGGCCAGGAACCAGCTTCCTGCTCCGCAGCACCGCGGGGTTCAGGGCAGAGCTGATGGGAGATGAAACTAAAAGCAAAAGGCAGGGGAGGTCTTCAAGGAACAGAAATACAGAGTAAAAATTACTCAGAAACCTCTTCCTGCCATTGCAGCAGTTGCCTCATCCCCTGGCTGTGCCCAGCGGGGGCTCAGGGGAGGTTTCTCCCAGGAAAGGCAGGGACATGGGCTGCATGGTGCAGAGGTGGGACCCTGAAGCTTACGGTCCCCCAGGCACCATCCTCCCCAGCCAGCGGTGGGACTGAGCTTTCAGACAGCCTGGAAACCTGAAATTGCAGCATTTCTGCAGATTATTTTGCTGCCAGGGAGCCAGGGTGCCCCTGGGGAGAGCGGTGCTGTGGCCGTGCCCACGGTGCCCCTCAGCCCAGGCACTGGTCTCCCAGCACATCCAAAGCATCGATGACCATGGAGGATCCCCCTCTCTGCTGGGCACAGCCACCTCTGGCTTTCCTAGCAGTGAAAATCATGTGTTTGTTACTGGAAAGGAGCAAGCCAGTGGTATTTTAGTAGCTGGCCCTCTTTTATTCTCCTAAGAATCGTTTATGCCAAATTCCAGTTGAATTTCTTTTAATATTTGTGCTATTTAAGGAAACTATTGAGAAAGACAGATGGAAGCATCAGTCAGATGGATGTTCCTGGCTCCACGTGAGACAGCACTCAGAAGTCCCATCCTTTTTTCAAATAACTCTAATGTGACTACATGGTTCCCTCTTGCACATAATTCCCCAGGAGGGTAAATCCTCTGACTCCAGTGGATGACTCTCACCAGCTGGAATCCAGCAGAAGACAAAGGCTTTGGGCAGGCTCCTGGTCCTGGATGGGGAAATTCCCCCTGGCAGCTGCAGAAGCAGCCATGGTGCTCATGGCTCTGGCGCCTGCCGCCGGCACTGGCCCTCGCCGAGCTGGTCCAGCACACGCCAACAGCAGCCACAGCTCCTGCTGCACGTGCTGCTGGTGAGGGGACAGGATGCAGAGGCTGGTGATGTCCCCCAGCAGCAGGGTGCAGCCATACCTGCATCCCAGCACATGCCAGGGCTGAGACCCCCACTGCCTGGCTGGGACTGGGGGTTAGTTTTAAGGCAGTTTGTTTAAAATCCAGCCTCCCCCTGTCAGGTCTGGTCCCTGCTGCGCTGGCTGCAGCTGAAATCGGACACTGAACAGCAAACCTGACCCCAGCAGCGGGGTGTGATCTGTACTGGGACCCAAGCTGAGGGCTCCTCTGCTCCGATCTGCCCTGGCCAGAACTGCAGGGATGCACTCACGCCTTGCACAGCGAGTCAGAAGGGAAGAGCATATCCTAAGGGCTGCCTGGGAGTTGGTCCTGGGGGGATCTTAAAGGCTGCCTGGGAGTTAGTCCTTGGGAGCATCCTAAGGGCTGCCTGGGAGTTAGTCCTTAGGGGGATCCTAAGGGCTGCCTGGGAGTTGGTCCGTGGGGGGATCCTAAGGGCTGCCTGGGAGTTGGTCTTTGGGGGCATCCTAAGGGCTGCCTGGGAGTTAGTCCTGGGGGGGATCCTAAGGGCTGCCTGGGAGTTGGTCCGTGGGGGGATCCTAGGGGCTGCCTGGGAGTTGGTCCGTGGGGGGATCCTAAGGGCTGCCTGGGAGTTGGTCTGTGGGGGGATCCTAAGGGCTGCCTGGGAGTTGGTCTGTGGGGGGATCCTAAGGGCTGCCTGGGAGTTGGTCCGTGGGGGGATCCTAAGGGCTGCCTGGGAGTTGGTCCGTGGGGGGATCCTAAGGGCTGCCTGGGAGTTGGTCTGTGGGGGGATCCTAAGGGCTGCCTGGGAGTTGGTCTGTGGGGGGATCCTAAGGGCTGCCTGGGAGTTGGTCCGTGGGGGGATCCTAAGGGCTGCCTGGGAGTTGGTCTGTGGGGGGATCCTAAGGGCTGCCTGGGAGTTGGTCCGTGGGGGGATCCTAAGGGCTGCCTGGGAGTTGGTCCGTGGGGGATCCTAGGGGCTGCCTGGGAGTTGGTCCGTGGGGGATCCTAGGGGCTGCCTGGGAGTTGGTCCGTGGGGGATCCTAGGGGCTGCCTGGGAGTTGGTCCGTGGGGGATCCTAGGGGCTGCCTGGGAGTTGGTCCATGGGGGGATCCCCGCTGCGTTGGGATGTGGAACACTCAGCAGAACGTTGCTGGGAACAGAGAGCCGTGGGGTGGCTGGCTGGGTTGTAGGGCTGGGAGCTGCCCCCACCCACGGCCACGTGCAGGGCCCAGGAAGGGTTTATTTCAGGCAGCCCTGCTCTGACATCACTGGAAGTGTAGCCCCAGTCCTTGGCCTCGCCATCAGCAGAATCGCCCTGCATGTCCCAGGTCCTCAGCACACCCTGCCCCATCCATGAGAACCGGGGCTTTGGGTCTCCCAGGGGACATCTGTCCCTCCTCGCCCTCCCTGGGTCCCCTCCTCAGTCCACCGACATCCCAGCTCCTGGCTCTGGTTCCCATGTCTGCACAGCACTGCGTCCCATCCTCTCCCTCCAGCACAGCCTGGGGACGTGGCACAGCCAGGGCCAGCCCAGGCCACAGTCACCAGTCCCAGAGCAGCTGCCAGTGCCCCAGGGACATGGGGACGGGAGCCCATCACTGCCAAGGGGTCAGTGGCCGTGTGTCACAGTGGCTTCTAAAGGCTTTTCTCAGAATTAATAACAGGAGGGACAATGGTTTTTAATATTTCTGCCTGGAAAATAGAGTGATAATTGTATTTAGCCAACATTCAGGAGAATTCTTTCCGCCTGGCAGCCCTGCTTGTGACTGACACCAAAGAGCACCATCAACCTCCGTGGATTCGGGAGAACACCATGAAAAAATAAAGAAAAAGGAAAGAGCAGAGAGGACTTTCGTGTTAACAAACCCCCAAGGGTCAGGAACCAGCCCGGTACGCTGGCTAGGGCTGGACCCTGGGGTCTGTTTGCCATCAGAGGAGGAGTTTTACTAACAGGAGTGCCAGGGGATGTGGTCCCCACAGGTCTCTTCCTCCACTGCAGCCAAAGCCATGGAGAAAAATGTTCCCCTCTCCTCTTTCTTTTTCTTTTCTTTTTTTCCCAGCCTTTTATATCCTGTTTATGCCACTAACAAATTGAATTTTCAGGAGCTGGAATAAAGACAAAGCCTGAGCTGTTTAAAGCTCTGTTGGGCTGTGGGCAGCTCCTCTCTTGAAGCACAGAGAAGAGGTTCAGCTTCACCATCCTCCCAAAAAGCGCCGAGCCGCAGGAGCGGGAGGAAAAGGAGGGCAGGGAGGGCAAGTGAAGCTGAAGCACGGCCAGGGAGGGTACCAGTGGGGCCGAGGCTGCCCAGACCCTCACTCTGCCCCCTCCCAAGTGTCATCACTGCTGGGGCTGGAGGAGGGATGAGGGGGCACGGTCCCCAGTCAGTCCCTGGTGCCCACAGCCGGGCGCAGAGCCGCTGCGGCAGGCTCCGGCTCATGGAAAGAATTCTTCACTTGGGAATTTGAGCAAAAAAAGATTAAATGAAGGAAAAATGTATGCTGCACTGTGAAAAGTACATTTCCAAATAGCCCCAGCCTCCTCCCTGCCCTGCACGCACTCTGGGTGCTCCCAGCCTGCCATCTCTTCTCCCCGTGGCATCTCGGGTATTTCCAGCTCCTCAGCCCAGGGGGGGGGACAGCTCTGTCCCAGCTTAGAGGGGACCATGGCAGGGAGGGATGCTGGGACCTGGTGGCCTTGTCTTGACCGTTCTGTCCATCCCTGTGCTTCCCTGGCTGTTTGTCCAACAGCACAGAGCTGGCCACCCATTGGGGTGGTGAAGCTCCAGCACCTTCTTCAGGCAGAGGGTCCCTCCTGCCGTGTCCCCACCCTGGCCTGGGGATGCTCTGGGATGCAGAGGGTGAACTTGGTCCAAAGGGACCCGGTGATGCTTAAAGCAGGGGACTGAACTTGTGTCACCTGTTTGCAGGAGGGATGTTTCTCTGTTGGGCCATGCCCAGGAAGCATAGAATCCCAGCCTGGTCTGAGTTGGAAGGGACCCCACGGGTCCCAGAGCTCCAACCCCCTGCCACAGGCAGGGCCACCAACCTCCAGGCCTGGAGCTACACAAGGTTGCCCAGGGCTCCATCCAGCCTGGCCTTCAACACCCCCCAGGGATGGGGCACCCACCCCCTCTCTGGGAACCTGCTTTACTCCTGCTTTCCCAGACCTCCCCAAGAAGGGGGGTCCCACAGAGCCAGTGGCCCTGCTCCCCACAGGTGGGTGTCTCTGGGGTCCCCGTACAGCAGCAGCATGTCACCCGCCAGGGGCCAGGAGCAGGGCCAGGCTGTGGGGACTGGGCTGGTTCCAGTCATTAGTGTTGGGGGGAAATACCATGATGAAAGAGTGATGTGTGGCTCAGCCTTCCCCGGGTGCCAAATGCCACCTCCTGCAGGGAAAGGGGATAATTAGAGGTTACTGATGGCTCTTTAGCAATGCTGGTTTGCTAATTTGAGCCCCCCCATGGAAGGCCACACAGCAACTCTGAGCTCCCAGCAGACACCCACCACACCTCCAGCCCCTCCTCAAGCTTCTCCCAGCCGGACTGGCCAGAGCAGGGCCAGCAGCTGCTCCATGAGCTGAATCCACTACAGCTCCACTGCTCCCAGTTTCGGTGCAGACCTGGGGGCACCCATGTGGGGACAAGGCCCAGCTCACGCAGGTTTGGGGTGCGCGCAGGCCGCGATCATCACAGCAGCATCACACTGAGTTCCAGGCTCAACCAGACAACTGGAGACCACTGAGACCACAAGCAAATAGGATTTGATTTGATTTTTTTGTTTCTACATATTTTTTTCCTGGAAAAAGAGAAAGAAGAGGAGAAGAGAAGAAACGATCTTCCCCATTCATGAGAAAGGAATTTGCTAGCATGCGGCAGGAAGAGCCATGCTGGGGGTCCCTCAGCCCACCACCCTGTGTCTCTGGTGACAGAGGGGCTGGGAGGTGCCTGGCAGGGGCAGCTCTCTGCCTGGATACCTGCGGAGGTGGATGGGTTGGGGAAACCAAGCTCCAGCTCCCTAAACCAGGATGCTGGGAAGGTGCAGGATAATGCTGCTGGGCCAGGCCTTGAGCCCCAGCACTGCCAGGGCCTAAATGGCTCGGCAAAGAGGCAGCGGCTTTCATCCAAGGCTTTGGGAAAGTATTTCAGAGAGTTCTTGGTGTGGCCTCTCTTTTCCTAGAACTGATCAAGAGTTGGGCTCCGCTCTGCTTGGTAATCCTCTTCCTTCGCTTTGCCAAGCTCCCCAGCGGGGCCAGAGGAGCTGAGCTGAGCTGAGCTGAGCTGAGGAGGTTTCAGAAGGCTGAGGCTGGGGAGAAGGTCTTCATGGGTAGAGGGATGTGGTGGTCAGAGGGACTATCAGGTCCAGACTTGCATCCCCACATCCTCGCATCCCAACATCCTCACATTCCTGCCCCCCTGCATCTCTGCATCCCCACATCCCTGCATCCCTGCTTCCCTGCATCCCTGCTTCCCTACATTCCTGCTTCCCTACATCCCTGCCTCCCCACAGCCTTACAAGGCTGTACTGTTGCCAGCTTATTCAAACACTCTCAGTCATTCTTCCCAGTTGGATGCTGCTGCCGGTTCTCCGATAGCATCCTACTGTGCTGGACAGCCTTGCCATGTGCAGCCCTGGCACCCTCTCACTCTCCATCAGAAGTCCAGCATTTACTGAATTCTTCCTTTTCCCCTCGTTATTAATGGAGAAATCCTGTCACATCATTATTTTCCACCCCCCTCTCCCGTTCCCTCCCACAGCGCTGGGAGGAGCCCAGCCGCTCCCTCCCGCTGCTGCACTGGGCTGGAGAGGCACAAACACCCCCCTCCCCGTTCTGGGGGCAGAACGGCTGCACTGAGACCAAGGCCCCTCACCTGGGGACAGGTGCCCTGGCACTGCAGGGGACCTGGACACAGAGGACAGTCCTTGTCCCCAGT
Source organism: Porphyrio hochstetteri (assembly GCA_020800305.1). Lineage (NCBI taxonomy): Eukaryota > Metazoa > Chordata > Aves > Gruiformes > Rallidae > Porphyrio > Porphyrio hochstetteri. Next base: position 16,339,809 of record CM036921.1, on the reverse strand, counting down.
CCCTTGAGCCTGGGGATGACGCTGCACCATTTTGGGGTATCCCACTGCCCCCAGTCACCATCTCCTGTGCCGCTGAGTCCCCAGAGCCCCTCTCAGGAATACCAGGGGTCCTGCGGTTACGCTGAGACCACCTCTGCCCCCTGCCCCTTGTTGGCAGTGGCATTCCAGCTGTGGCTCTCACCTTGACCTTCACCAGGGGCTGGCACAGCCCTGGTACCCTCCTCAGCAGCGCTTCGGCTGTGGGAACCCTCCTCCTGCCCCCAGCCAAGCTGTGCACCCCATGGGCACACTGCAGAGGGGAGGGAGTTGGGAGGCTGGGGGTCCTGTTCCAGGTGGTGTCATGGACCTGGGTGCAAAAGTCCCCCCAGGAGCGGTGGCAGGAGGCCAGTGCCATGCCAGCCCAGTCCCCATTCCCGGAGCAGGGCCCTCCTGTGTGTCCAGGGGGTGAGGGCAGCTTCTGGGTGGAGCAGAGCAGCAGCGTCAGTGCACGGCCAGTTCCCAATTTGCACCAGCCCCAAACAATGGCAATGACAGTGGGAGAAATAGAGAGATGAAAAATGTGTCTGCGATTTTAATGAGCTGGAAACACCCAGCACAGGGGATGGAGGGGCGGGCGGGCGGCTCCCGGCCGCTCAGCGCTGTGATGCTGTGTGCCCCAGCAGCGAAAGGGGTCCCTAATGCTTCCAAGATGTGGAACCCTTCACGGGGGGCGGGGGGGGCTGCTGGGCTTTCTGCAGCAGCCACAGCTCAGGGGAGTAATTGGGAAGATTATCGCGCTGGAAATGGTGCCCGGCGGGGGGTCAGATAGCCCGGCCACCGGCTCTCCTGTCTGCACCAAACAGCTGCTCTGGGTTGGAAACACAAGCGAGGGGGGGTCAGTGGAGACCCACAGCCTCATGTGAGGGATCCCAGCCCCGCTCCAGCACTGGGAGCACGGGAAGGGAAAGGCCACCTTGTGTGACCGGTGGGCACAGCCTCAGCAGATGGCTTTGTCAGGCAGCAGGTCCTGCTCTGGTACCAGCAGGTCCTGCTCTGGTACCAGCTTTGGGGCAACCAGAGGCATCACTCCTGGTTGCCCGGTGTGTGGCAGGGCCAGGACAGAGGGGGGGCAGGAGGGGGGTCCCTGTGCCAGCCCAGCCCTGGCACCTGCGATAACAGACGTGGCAGCGGCTGGTCCCAGCACCAGTCTGTGTCTGGTCACCTTCTCGGGTTCTTCTCCTTTCCTCCCTGGGATTTTGTCCTAGATTTTATTTTTTATTTTCATTTAACATTTTTCGTAGTCTTTTAAACACTGTAAAACTTTAATACAAAGGAAATTAAAAAACCCAGAGGAACTATTCTCAAAATCATTTCACAATCTGCACATATCCCTCAGCAAATTTAATTTGTAGGAAATAAAGAACAAAATATGACAATAAAGGGCTTCTAAACAAATCCTAATGCTTTACATGTGTAAGTGCAAATGCTGAGCCTGTGTGCAGGCACCCGGCAGAGGTGGGTGGCACAGGAGCCGGGGGCCACAGCTCTGCCACCCCCAGCTCTGCCAGGCAGCACTTCCAGGGACCCCAGCTCTCCTGGGGTGGCTTGCAGGACCCGCTGGGGTTTTGCTGCTGCGAGCATCACAACAAACCATGCCCTGGCCAAGCATGAACTCCTCACGTCCTCAGCAGCTCCAGCTCCAGCAGCGATGCTGAGAGCACATCCCATTATAGCAGCATGGGTTCTGCCCAGTTTGGGGCAGTTTCCTACCAGTTAATGAAGGATGTGGAGCGTCTCTGCCAGGGTGTCAGCCCCACTGGAGGATGCTGTGGGCGTGTGGGGTGAGCTGGGGTCTTCCTGCCTCACAGCAATGCCCAGGGCAGGGCTTGCTGGGGGCCACCCAGCACCCTGGGGTCTTGGTGACACAGGGACATGAGGGCTTACTGCAGTCCCCATCCTCGCCACCCTGCCACATGTAGCCAACACCATCCAGCCCCACAAAGGCATCTCCTTCCCCATATGTTCTTTGTCCAGCTTGTGGCCCTGCCTCCTCCCCCTTGTTTTCTACCCCCTCCTTTTAATAAACCTGGCACCTGGAGGAGAGTTTCCCCTTTAAACACCCAGCTTTGCCTTTCAGTGACTTTGATGCTGTGTCTTAATTAGCAAACTGGAAAAAATGTCCATTGTTACCGACCACGGGCACATATGCACCACAGGCTGCAATGGCAGGAGGTGCTCCCCCAGCCCTGTGTGCATGGTCCTGCTGCCTTGGGAGGGGGAATGCCCAGAGGCGCAGGCTGCAACACCACCCCACCCTCAACCCAGACAATAAAACCCACCCTGCAATGGGATTTTGCTGCCTCCATCCCCTCCTGACCGTGCCCAGGGTCTCTGTGCTGCCAGGCTCGCTGGGTGCCCCAATGGCTCTTTCCTGGCTGCATCCAGGATGCTGCAGCATCAGCAGTGTCCTAGCGAGCGCTGCAGTGGGGCTGGAGCAGGGTGCAGACCTGTTTTGGGGTGTAGCAGGGCCAGCTGATGCAGGTGCTGAGGTTCAGGCTGTCTCCCTGTGCATGGAACCACGCTCCTTCCCACTCTGTCCCGAGCTGTGGGTTGCAGGTCCCTAACACTTGGCTAGCAGGGAAACAGGGGACGCTTGGGGGTTCACACCCAAATTGCTGTAGCCCTGCTGCACCCACATACAGGCACTGCTTGAGGGGTGCCCCCCTTGCCTGGAGCCCCCCCACCCCGTTCCATAGAGTCCTTGCTGACTCACCATGACCCTGCCCTGCCCACCATGACCGGACCACCCCCGCTCCATCCCCAGCCCCACCAGGCAGCACGTTGAACTGGTTTCACTGGGGGTGGGGGGGGGAGATTTGCCACCAGCTCTTCAGGAGCAAAGCAAAGCGCTTACCCAACAGCGCTGCGCAGGGAAGCTGATACTCCCCCAGAACATTGCCTCACACCATCCCTGCGTGCCTGGGCTGGGGAGAAGCGCCATCCAGAAATGAATGTCCTGTCTGCAGCAGCGCCGGGGCAGCAGCCTGGGGGATGTGACCACCATGTGTCATGGAAGGAACTGCAAAGGAAAGGGCCCTGGGAGGATAGCAGGAGCTGCAGGGCCGGAGCAGGCTGTGCCAGCCCCGCAGCTTCACGCAGCTCCAGGATGAGCTCGGGGTGGAACCAGCTCTTCCTCCATGCGCAGTGCCTCCTCTTCCTCCTTGCCCCCTATGGAAGGAAAGGTGGGCTTAGGCCCTGGATGCTGTGGTAGGGTCCTGTTCCCGAGGCAGCATCCACTCACCCCCACCTTTGATGCTCTCTGCAGCGGATGTGGGCCTCGGGCATCTCCCAGCAGACCCCGAGCAGGGAGCAGTTGTGCATCCCCGCCTGGCCCCGGGCAGGGAGTGGAGCAGAGCCCGAGCAGGCAGCGCAGACAGGCAGCTCCTGGGCAGGGCGCTGCCCGTCTGGGCACTGGGGCGGCCCGGCAGCCAGCTGGTCCCCGCTTTGATGTGGAGTCCCTCCGGCTCTGCACAATGCAACCCAGCTCAGCCTGCAGACTGGGCTGGGAGTGAAGCAAGGGTGATTGATTGGCTTGTTTTGTTCCTCCAAGGCTGTCCTGGGCCGCTTGGATTCACGTCCGAGGTCCCATGAGAGCAGAGGGGGTCAGACAGCAGCATCCACCCTGGCTGCAGGGATGGGGTTTGTGGGGTGCAGGCTCTGGCTGGGAGCAGCGGGTCAGGGGACTGGGGTTGCTGTTGCCTTCTGGGTCACTGGCTCAGGTGGTTCGAGCACTCTGTGCCTCAGTTTCCCTTAGGAAGCTGTTGGTATCTCTGGATAAAACACATCCTGTGAAACCATCCCCGTTACTCTAAGGTGTGTTGGGCCTCCCCCAAATTAAGGCAGGCAAAGGCAGCGCAGGAGCCCCACGGAGGGTAAAGCTCATTAGGACTCGAGCTGTGTTGACCTCTGAAAAATTGAGTTTAGCTGTATCCAGTCGGTGAGTCACGACTGTGTTTGTGCGTCGCTCTCCCTGCAAGCAAGGTTTCCACCGCAGAGCTAACAGGCTTTTCTGGGAAGCACTGGGGCTCTGGGCTTCCTAATTATTTTCAAACCCTATTGGCAGTCTCCCTCCAACAGGGATTATGCCTGCTCGAAGCACAGCGCTCAAACATGTTCGGAGTCCTCAAAGTGCTAATTGCCTTGGTGCCTGGCCCCGCTGCTGAGAGCCTGCTCTCCCTGCAGCCCCTGGCCCTCCTCCTGCTAACGTGCCCAGCCCGCCCGCATGTGGTTTGAATTTCTTCCCTGCAGAAAAACCCCCTTTCTCCTGCCTCAGTGTCATCTTTCCCTGGAATTGAATTTTGGGGGAAACGGAGGCCAAATTTTCATGGAGTCACTACCTTCCCTCGCAAGGCAATGGCAGGAGCCCTGTGGAAATGAGGGGTGAAGCCCACTGCGGGATCTGCTGATGCTCTGTCCCGCTAATGTCCCTTAGCACTGTCATTTCGGTCACCTCCAGGTGCCAGCAAGCCCCAGGCAGTTGAGCAGTGTGAGGAGGTTGTCCCAGTGCTGCCAGCTCTCCCTGCTCCGCAGCAGGGATCCCTTCCTTCCCTCCAGCTGGGTGCTGGGCAGTGCAGCCAGCACAGAGCAGTGTGGGCAGCCTGGTGGGAAGCATGGCAGTGCCATCCCCCGGCGCCTGGCCCTGCTTGTCCTGGGTGGGGTGAGGTGTGGGGACTGTCCCGATCACAGGAAAGGTGCTGACCTTGAGAGAGGGACAATGTTCTGAGGAAACAGCAGCCTTAAACACCTGAACATCAAGCAGAGATTATCCAGCCCCTCTCTGCCTGCCTGCTCAGCTCTGGGCTGTACCTGGGCACAGGGGTGAGCCAGGCGTCCTGGCTGTGCTGGCTGCTGTTCCCAGCACGGAGGGCTCGCAGGCTGCCAGCGGGGCGGGCGATTGGGAAATCTGTTTCCTCTTCGGCTCGTTACGACACCGCAGTGGGCACATACACCAGGAGCAGTGAGGCAGCGGGAAACTATGAAGGTCAGGGGATGCTGTGGTTTGGGTGACGGAGGTGATCCCGGCTGATGCAGCCCTCTACCTGCTCCGAGTACCAGCATCCTGCCCCAGCAGCTCCAGTCATCGCTTCCCCTGGGACAGCACCTCTGGCCCCCGCTCCTGCAGGGAGCAGCTCTGCGAGATGCACAGCCCCACGGATCCTGTTCCCAGGTAAAAGAAGGAGGGAAAGGGCCAGGCACAGCTTGCCCTGCTTTCCCATGGGGAGCAGGGTTGGTGCTGGCTGGTGCAAGAACTGGGCACCAATCCTCACAAACACGTGCAAGGTGGATGGGACATCAGCTGCTCCTGGGACTTTGTCTGGCTCTCACAGCATCGCTCCTGCTCCTGCCTTCGCTCTGGCTGCTCTGACAACGGCACCAGCATGCCAGTCTGCCAACATGAGGCACTTGCTTCGCAGCACTAATGAGCCGGCTCTGTAATCTTTGTCACCTCGTTAATGATTTGGCTGCTGTATCCCAGCCGGGGCTGTGCTGGCCACTCCCTCCCACGCAGCTTGCAGGCCCCTAACTCGCGTTAGGGGGGCCGCTTTCATGTGGCCAGTGGTTTTCATCATCAATGAGCCATAGAGCTAGGGAGACACTGGAGCAGAGGAAGGAGCCGACAGGGAGCCAGGCAGCACAGCGAGGCACAGCGGGCACAGAAAGGCAGCTTTCATGTAGTGGCAGCCAGCCCTGGGGACACGGGCTCAGGTATGGTGGGTGCCCAGCTCCCAGGAGGGTTCCTGGGGCTGTTGTGAAGGGATGAGTGGTGAGAGGCTGGAACAGGCTGCCCAAAGAGGGGGTGTGTGCCCCATCCCTGGGGGTGTTCAAGGCCAGGTTGGATGGGGCCCTGGGCAACCTTGTGTAGCTCCAGGCCTGAGGTTGGTGGTCCTGCCTGTGGCAGGGGGTTGGAGCTCTCTGATCCTTGGGGTCCCTTCCAACCCAGAACATTCTATGATTCTATGATTCTATGACATCCTGCTTTAGCCCATGCTGTGGCATTGGAGGGGCTACTCAGGCCATGGGGTTCTCGGCACCAAAAGCCTCATGTGTGGTTCTGGGGCAGCCGTCATGACATGAGGATGGGAAAAAAAATTAAGGATGGACACAGAGGTGAGACCACAGGAGGGCAAGCTGATGGCTGGATAGGAGCACGTGGTGCTGGGTGAGAGAGTGGACTGCGCATGGTGGGTGAACCCATGGTGAACCCATGGTGATAGCAGCAAGTCGGATGGAAAAAGAAAAGCTTGGTAAGCACTCAGCACAGCTTGTGTGCATTTTCTGCCACTTCTCACCCCACCAAAGCACCACCGGCTCCTGTGGTTGCCAGTCCCAAACACCCACATGCTCCTGCACCTGCAGTGGGTCTGCAGGCAGGCAGAGGCAGCCTGTTAGCAGTGCTGGGGTACAGGAGTTAGGATCAGGTTTTTAGAGGAAGACCCATGATTTCAAATTCTGCCCCAGGATGGGGCGATTCACATGAAGCTACTGGTACCCTCTTTGCCCACCCAGGGACAGGCTGTGCTGGGAAAGTGAAATGTGGATCCCATCAAAGCCTTGCAACCGCGGCTGGTGCCCGCCAGGAGCGAGCTGTGGGGCGGAAACACTGCCTGCCGCTGTGAATCATGAGCCCAGCACTGGAAAAGCTCCGGCTGAGGCATTTCCTGCTGTTCTCATCGCATCCCCATCCGATGCCTCCCGCGCGAAGCTCCCGTGCTGAAATCCCAGCCCCATGGAAAATCAGCGGTAGCTTTCCTGCCGAGTCTGGCACGGCCGGCATGGCTCGCTCGGCTTTCGAGCCGTGGCCATTTTCCATGGAGCCGGGACTGGTGGGGGGAATAACGGGGAGGTGAAGCAGCTCCCCGGCCAGAGCAGCACCGGTCGGTGTGAGCGGGCAGCGCGCAGCCGCGGGGGCTGCGGGGCAGGCGGGCCCGCTGGTCTGCGGTCGATTGTTCAGCCTCAGTGACTTCTTGATGGGGGGGAAATGGAAAGAGCGAACAGTGCGAGTTAATTAATTGACGCATAATGAAGTCAAGGCGAGCGTCCCCAAGGAGCCGGTGCTCGGGTTGGGAAAGCAGCTGTGGATGGTGTTTCCCCCCCCCTCCCCAGCGTGGGGCTGCGAGATGCTGAGCCGCAGCTGCCCACCAGGACATTGGCTCCGGCTCTGGGGCAGTGTTAGCTCTGACAGAACGGAGGTGCTCCGAGTATCGCTGCCCTGGGGAAGGAGCTGTGGAAGGAATGGAACAAACAACCCTGCCGAGGGCTGCTCGGAGTTTCAGCCCCTTCGGCCCTGGGGAACAGGCTCCTGCCCGCACACGCACACGCACCCGCCCGCAGGCTGTCAGGAGGAGCCGGGGGCAGGGGCGGAGGGTCGGGCAGTGCCCGGCTCCGTGCTGGGGCTGTCGGCGGGCTGTGAACCCCTCGGCAAGCGGGGGGGTAACCGCCCGCTCGCCCCTAGCCGCTGCGGCCCGGCCCTCGGGGGAGGCGGGCCCGGGCCTTGCGCAGGGGACGGGGGCCCTCTAGTGAGGAGCGGCCCGCCCCGGCTTCGGCCTGCCCGGGGCGGTGCTCCGCTACCCGCGGCGGTGCCGGCCCGGCTGTTTGTGGCCTTGCCCAGGCGATTCCCCCGCGGGCCCGAGCCGGCCCCGCCTGCTCGGTGTGGCGCGGCGCGGCCATGGCGGGGCTGGAGACGCTGTACGCCTGGGCTCGGGCCGCCATCTCCCGCCCGCAGGACGCGCTGATCTGCGGCGTCCACTGGCAGCTGGTCGGGTACGGCTACCGCTGCCTCGGCGCCGGCGATGAGGTACGGCCCGGGCCGGGCTCCTCCACCGGGCTCCTCCGCCGGGCTCCTCCGCCGCGCAGGCCGCGGTCGAGCACCGGCCTTTCCTAGCGCCGTTCGCCGTCACCGCTCGGGGAGCCTGGCGCCCGCTGCCGGGAGGCGGGACCCATGCGGCGCTGGGGGTAGCTAGGCCGGAGCGGGTCAGAGGGGTGGCGGTGGTGCTGGGGGAGCTGCAGGGAGGGGTCCCAGTGCTGGAGGAGTCGGGGTAACGACGGAAAGGGGGTCACCGTGGGGCTGAGGGGAGCTTGGTGCTGGGGAGGGCAACCCCCTACGGAAAGGTGGGTGACCAGTGTGGTGTTAGGGGGGAAAAGTGGTGTCAGGGGGAGTCCTAGTGCTGGGAACCCTGGTGTAATATCAGGGAGGGGCTCAGTGTGGTGCTAGACCCAGTGTTAAGGGTGGGGGGTCTAGTGGTGCGATGCTGGGGGGTGTTGGGAGGGTGCCTGCTGCGGTGCTGGGGGGAGTGGTGGGAGTGCAGGGCACTGTCTTGACAGAGAAACCCCCAGAACCAGGGGAAGGGGCCTTGTGGGGCAGTGTCCCCCAGCAGCACCGCTGTGGCTGGGACAGACAGGATGCCATCCTCCCCCCCAGACAGCTGTGTCACCTGCTGGGGAGCTGAGAGGTGCCAGGCAGGGAAGACCATCATTCCCTAGCCTGGGTCTTTGTTGCCTTCTGCTCAGCCAAGGGTGGTTGTGTCCCTCCTGTTCCAGCGCAGGGACCCTGTGGGAGGCCGGCAAGCAGACAGGACCAGCCTGCAGGAAATAAAGCCCTGCTCTTGGAAGTCACTGAGACTTCCCCTCCTGGAGACCTAGATCCACTCCCAGAGACTTAGATCCCCTCCTGGAGCAATCCATGCAGCCAAGACAAATCCCCCTGGGCTTGTGGGCAGGGTCTCAGCAGCACATCTGTCCTGTTGCAGCCAGGTCCAGATGAAAGGAAGTCAGAGCTGCTGCCCACGGGCTGGGAAGCCAACAAGGAGGTGTATACGCTGCGCTACAAGTCCACGGATGATGCCCACGAGCTGCTGCTGAAGGCCATCATGGTGGAAGACAGTATGATCCTCAATGTCATGGTGAGCACCAAGGCTGATCCCTGTGGGTTTGGGGTCCTTCAGATGTAGTGGCTGCTACTGCCCAAAAGGTCAAAAAACCAGCAGGGTTCATTTCTTAAACATTTGCTGTTACTTGTTCTACCTTGCAGTGGTGTTTGTCCCTCAGGGTGGGACAGACCCAGGGTTGCTAGGGGCTGCAGACCTGCCTGCACAGCGCCAGATGAGGCCCAGTGTGAAGCTGCTCAAACACCAGCTGCATCAGGGCAGGAGTGTGGCTTGCTTTGCACGCTCTGGCCCAGGAGTTGCTGCTTTTTGTCCCCTTCTCAGCTCAGGATTTTGCTGCAGATCTCTTTTCCTGTCCCCCACAAGCACCTTGTGTCCCAGGCTCCCAGCTGTGGTTGTACCTGCTCCTTCCCTTGTTCCCAGCTCTGCCAGGCTGCTGACTCCATGTTCCACCTGTCTTTGGCCAGGATCGCAGTTCTCAGAAGGTGGCAGACGTGACCTTGGCGGTGGCCGACTACATCAACCCAGAGCACCTGGATGATTTCCACAAGTAATCCCAGTTCCCTAGCATTTTCTGCAGGAAAGAATGTCCCCCTGGCATGGGAAGGGTGTCAGAGGCCAGACTAGGAGTACAAACTCTGGGGAAAGTCCAGCCAGCTCCTTCCTCTGCCTCCTTCTACACTGCTGGCAGGCAAGAGGGATTTAGGGGGTAGATCTGAGCCAAGGGGAGAGTCACCCCACCTGGGAATGGGCTGGGCCAGCTCAGCACTCTGACTTCCAGAGCACTGCCTGCTCTGTGCACAGAGCAGCAAGTCCAGAGAAGGGCAACCAGGCTGGGGAAGGGGCTGGAGGGCAAACCCTCTGAGGAGCAGCTGAGGGAGCTGGGGGTGTTCAGCCTGGAGAAGAGGAGGCTGAGGGGAGACCTTCTCCCCACCTACAACTACCTGAAGGGAGGTTGTAGAGAGATGGGTGATGGTCTCTTCAGCCAGGGGACAGGAGATGGGACAAGAGGCAATGGGCTCAAGCTGCCCCAGGGCAGGGGCAGATTGGATGTTAGAAAAAAATGTTTTACTGAAAGAGTTGTCAGGGCTGGAACAGGCTGCCCAGGGAGGGGCTGAGTCACCTTCCCTGGGGGTGTTCAAAAAAAGGGGAGATGAGGTACTCAGGGATCTGGTTTAGTTTAGGATGAGAATGGTTGGAACTTGATGATCTTAAAGGTCTTTTCCAACCTGGTGATTCTGTGACACTGTCCAGTGGTGTTACAGCTCCAGTCATGGCCCAGGCACCCTGTGGCCTCGCTGGAGGCCGGTGCTGTGTGCTGTGGTGTCCTCCAGTGAAGAGCTGGTCATGTCACAGCCATAGCACAAGGGAGCCCTCTGGGCTGGGTGGCACCTCTGCCCTCTCAAATAGGATCAGGGCTTTGGTGCTGCTGTGCATTGTTACTCTTTCCTGTCCCCTCTGTGCTGCCAGCTGGGGACACATTTTATGCCAGGGATGCTTTGGGCTTGTCCATCCCCTCACCACCCCTCTTGCAGCCTGTCCAGCACCTTGCGCCCAGGTGCTGTGACCTCCCCAACCCGCTGCCTCACCTCTCCTCCCCGCAGGGTGTACAAGAACACTGAGGAGCTGAGGACAAGGATTGCTTCAGGCATCATTGCTCCCCTCGGGGCCCCCACAGAAAAGGCTAAGAAGGAGCCTGAGCCTGAGAAAAAGGATCCTGACTTGCCCCAGGATTATGACCCCCTCAGGATCCCTCCCCGGGTGCCAGCAGGCATGAGAGCGCCCTTGGGGTGAGTAAAGAGCTGGTGGCTGCTGACAGCCCTCTGCTAGAAGGGACATGGTGCTGGCACAGCTCTCCAGACTTCCCCTCTGCTCCCCAAAGGGAATCCAGCCCTCTCCATCCAGTGGCAGCCCCCTTGCCTGCAGGCTTGGCTTGGGTTACGTTGCCCACTGCGGGGTGGCCTGCTCTGGAGCCCTGTGTTGGTCTGACCCTCCTTTGGCATCGCCTGAGGAGTGGCTGGAGACCTGCAGACCAGTGTGCAGGGCTGGGGATAAGGTGAGGGGTGGAAGGAGGGAGCCCCTGCTCTATGCTGGGTGAGGGGCCATCAGGGCTTTGGGGCTGGTGGGAAGGATGGGGCTGGCTCCAGGAGGGTCAGCAGGGTGCTGGGTGTCAGGTGGAGCCGTGGGCTCTCACAGAGCTGTTGGGTCCCTGCTCATGGCAGGGGGAAGAGGGCCTGGGGTGGGTGCAGAGCTCTGCCATCGCCTGAGCTGCCTCTGAGCCTCCAGCCTGCTGTGGCTGGTATTGCTGTGCTCCCAGGATGGTGCACCCAGCTGGGACTTGGAGCCAGGCCCAGGGAGTTTGGGCTTGGTGGTGGTGGGGACAGAAATCTCTTCTCCTTGCTCTCTCCTGATCCCACTTTCCTTTTGAAGCCCTTTGCTGGCAAAGCTGGGGATAGGGGACACGTGGGATGTGCTTCACTATCCCTCCCTGGCCCTTTTGTGCCCAGCCATCCCTTGTACATGGCAGGCAGACTCCCCCCTTCCTCCCCCCCACAAGCTGAAATCCCTGTTGACTGGAAGTCAGAGACACTGTGGTGGCTCTGCCATCCCTTGGGGACCAGCCCTGGGTCCTGCCTTTTGTGTCACCTCTCCCTTCTTTAACCCCAGCGCTGTCTGCTGGTGCACAGGGTGCAAGCTGCTCCTGGGGGAGGCCTGGGCACACAGGCTGGAGCTGGGCACAGCTCTGTTATTGGCACATGTTATTGACAGGCAGATGTGACAGCTGGCTGCAGGCTCACCACCCCACTGTCCTTGCACTCCTGGAAGCGGGACTGTCAGTGTGTCTCTGACTGGGTCACACTGGAGAGCCTGGCATAGCCTGGCACTGCTCTAGGAGCCCCTGGCATGGAAACTCCCAGCACCCTCACACAGCTCCAGCCCAGAGCACTGGGAACAGCCAGGCCCCCTTCATCTCAGCAAGCTTCCCACAAGCCTGCCACGCACACCGGTGTCCACAGCCAGCTGCACCCTGGGGCAGGGAATGCTGTGTCCTGGGACCAGGGGGGCTTATACAGCATCCCACAGGTCCCAGAGCCCTTTGGGTGCTGCAGCAAGGCAGAGCACCCATGGGCACACAGCAGCAACCACACTGGTGGCACTGCCCTGGCTGCTTGCTCGCTCCATGCAGCCCCTCTCCCTTCACCCAGTGGGTTCTGTTCACTCTCTTCTCTATTTCAGTCCCTCGAGGCCCTTTGCTGTTGGTGGGGAAGACCTGGACCCTTTTGGGTGAGTATAGCAGGGAGAGGTCATGCTTTGTGTGCCTGGGGAGCAGGGTGCTCCCCTGCTCTGCTCTTTGGAGGGGTGTGGGGGTGGCTGGGGACCTTCTCTGGGAGCAGCTGGGGTCCTCCTGGCTCAGGCACCCAGTGAGGTGTCTCTGAGTGTGGGCAGCGATGGGCTGGTTGCTCGGTGCAGATTGCAAGGGACCAATTGACAGTTGCTGAAGCTCAGTGTGGTTCTAATATCGTAATAAGGTCCCGTCTCTTGCATAGATGATGGGTTGCAATCTGTGTCTGTTTAATAATCAGCTTGTATTCATTTAACAGGCAGTAATTCCTTCAGTAAATCAAAGCTGAATACGTCGTTAAGTGAATGTAAGCCTCTCATTTAAAATGTTACCAGCTGCTGCATCTAAAACCCAGCAGCCTGGAGAAGGGGAGGCTTAAAGCCGAGTCCACACATTCCCAAGTCCTGGTTGTGAGCCTCCTGGGTGTCTGAGGCACTCAGAGAAAGCCTGGGTAAAAGCAGGGCTGTCTGGAGGACTAACCTTCACAGACACATCTCAGTCTTTGGTTTGGTTGGGCAAGTAGAACCTGTCATCTTTCATTCCAGTTAAAAGCACATAGTCAGACAAAAAAACCCCAGATGTTGGAGTCATTGCAGAGCATCCTGTGGCCCAGGGGAGTCCTCTTTGGAGCCTCTCCTGTGGGGATGGCATTTTTTCCCTTCTTGCAAGACTTGGTGCTCCGTGGGTTTGGCTAGAAACGAGCCAGCTAGGAATGTCCTGCCCAGCTGGAAGAAGCCTGGAGCCTGGGTGGCTGGAAGGGAACCTGATAACATGGGGAGAGGGGGTTCAGTTGTGAGGGGGAACCCTGTTTCTCTTGCTGCCTCCAGCCCTTCATCAGAAGTTTCTCTGTGAATGACAGAAGACTGTAAATGGAAGCAGATTTGTGTGCTGCCACCTGCCAGTGCTGGGGCTGCAGACCCACACCCCCAGGCATATGCTGATGGGGCCTGGCTGTCCCGGGGCGCTTTGGGCAGCCAGCTTGGCCTAATGGAACTCATTAGCAGGGATGTTAATGACTTGTATGATGGCAGTGGAGTCCAGAGGCTCCAAGCCGACCATGAGGAATGGCACTCGCCACGTGGGGCAGCTCCGAGGAGCAGATGACTTCCAGGCAGCTCTTGGGGAGGGCTGCTGGGACCCACAGCCAGGTCTGTGGGTGCCTGTGACACTGCACAGGGCAGGACGTGCTGCTGGCCTGGGAGAGCAGGGACAGGAGTATGAGCCAGCAGGTCCAGTGCTTCCCCAGGGCATGGGCAGCACCCCACCAGGATTTACCAGCCTTTGCTGAGAGCCTGAACGGCTCCTTGTAGGAGGGAGGGGGAAGCTGCCTCTCCGCTTCTCCCAGGTGTCTGTGGCACTGGCTCTGAGGGAGGAGGGTGATCTCCCAAGTGTCTGTTTGGGCACTGGCTCTGAGGGAGGTGGGTGATCTCCCAAGTGTCTGTTTGGGCACTGGCTCAGAGGGAGGTGGGTGATCTCCCAAGTGTCTGTGGCACTGGCTCTAGAGGAAGGTGGGTGATCTCCCAAGTGTCTGTGGCACTGGCTCTAGAGGAAGGTGGGTGAGGGCTGTTGCTTCCCTGTGCACATCTGCCATCTACCCCTCAGCATTTGGTGGCACGGTGGTGGCTCCTGGTGCCCTGGTTTGGCACGTGCTCTGCAGCAGTAAGACTCCCACCTTAGCATGATGAGGAGTCAGGATTCACACCCTGCCCCTGCCCCTGTGTGGTGGTGTCGCACAGGCTGTGCAGGGCTGGGATAACCCCGGGCAGGAGCGGGGTGCGATGCATTGGGGTTCCTCCCATGGCAGACAGCAGCCTCTCAGGTGTACCCTGGCACACATGAAGGTCCTGCTGCCCTGGGCTTGCTTTGCTGGCTTGTCCAGGCCTGTGTTGCAGTGAGTTGGGGTGCTTTCCTTCCCACATGCCATGTCTCAGCTCAACCCCACATTCCTGTGCTCAGCGTGCCTGCAGCAGAGCTCTGGCACAGGGGCACACTTTGCTTCTCTCTCACCAGTGCCAATCTCATCTCTCTCCCTTTCTTCTCCCCAGAGGTCGGAGTGGGGGAATGATTGTGGATCCTCTGCGGTCTGGCTTCCCACAGCCTGGCATTGACCCCTCATCCGGCATTCCAGGCCGGCTTCCGCGGGGAGCGGTTCCACCAGGCGCCAGATTTGACCCCTTTGGCCCATTAGGAGCTGGCAGATCTGGGTGGGTATCTGGCTGTGCCTGCCATCCCCAGCCTGCTCTCTGGGCTGCCCCTGGATCTCCTGGCTCTTCCCTGTTGCTGCAGGACCGAGCTCTCACTCCTAGTTTCACTCTGCTCTTTCTTTCCAGGCCGGATCCCGACCACCTTCCCCCTCCAGGCTACGATGACATGTTCATGTGAGGAGCTTCCCGTGGCTGTGGACAGAGTGGTCTCCTGGGAAGGAGGAGCACTTTCCCCTCTTCACTCCCCCTTCCTTAGACGTTGGTCTTGCCAGCAGCGTTTTTCTTCTCCCGTGTGTCACAGCAGCTATAAAGGTTTCCCTGTGTGCAGGACAGAAGAGGCAGCAGGTTCATTTCTTTCTGAGGGTGCCCAGCTGTTTGCACCCAGCTGAAGTGGTCCTGCCCTGTGTGAGGTGGCAGTGTGGGGTGTGTCCTGGCCCTCTGAGGACAGCCTGGGTGCTTTGGGGTTCCTCTGCTTCCCTGAGGTGGCTTCGCTGGGGTTACACCAGCGGTCAGTGGGGAGGACTGAGCTGGTGTCTTGCTGCTCCTGTGCTGGGGAGCTGCAGGAGCCTCACTGAAGGTGACAGCTGGAGTGGCCTCCCCACCAGAGATGGTTTCTTTCTTGCTCTTTACCCAAGCAAGGGGCTGATCTGTGCAGTAGAGAGCCAGACCCCTGCCTCCCTGGGCACAGCCCCAGCAGCAGCCGGGATCAGCTTCCCCGTGGCTGTGCCTGCTGGTGTTGAAGAGCATCCCTGGCAAAGCTGTTCATGTGCATGAGAAGAGATAAACTGAATTACTGTCCCCACATTGTGCCCTCTCTCCTGGAGCTGTGATGTTTTGCATTCCTGGGGTGAAGCCAGGGCTGCCCACCGAGCACCATGTAGGAGCGATGGGAGGGAGGGTGCTTGGTACTCACACAGTCCTGCTGTGTCCAGCCTTGGCTTTCCAGGCATGGTGGAGCTGAGCCCACTGGGGAGCTGAGGCCCTTCTGGGGCAGCACACAGGGGTTCAGCTTGGCTGTGGGATTCGCTGTGCAGGAGGGGTTTACAGGAACATGCTTCCCTGCCATCAGTCCTGTTGCACAAGGCTGGTGTGGCTCTGCCTGGCTGGACTGTGCCCAACATCTTCTGGAGGGTGGCTGATATCTGTGGGCTCAGGCTCCTGAGTTCTGCAAGCCATTTCCCTTACCCACAGCTCCCCCCAGGTCAGTTAATTTTGGGGTTGCAGCTCATCTCTCTCTTGAAGGGTTCAGACTATTTTTTTTCTTCTCATGGCTTGATTTCTTGGAAGGATATTCATGAGATGGAAATAAAAACCTGCCATCAGTGTTGTGTTCGTGCTTGCTGGGGGTGTCTCCCAGCCCCTTTCTCCCCACCCTGCCACAGGAAACCCCAGAGCTCTGCCCAGCCCCTTCCTGCCTTTCCCGGGGCGGAGGATTCCTGCTGGGAACCTGCTTTGTACCTTCCCCAGAGCAGTGGTGCTTTTCCCAAACGATGTGACTGTATCAAGAAAATGAAGTGGAGAAGAGCCCAGCCCTGGCTCTGGCTGTGCTCCTCGTGGTAATTGGCTCTCCAGGGTTTTGGATGCCAGCGCTGCGCTGCGTGCAGCCGTGCTGGCATAAATAAAAAGGGGGAAGTGATTTCCTCCCCCTCCTCCCCCTTTATTTTCCCCGAAGGCTTTTTCCTGTTAAAACCCCTTTGCCTACAAACACAGCTCATAAAGCTGAGATAGGATGTGTGTGACCCTGGGGCTGCACGCAGGTGGGAGTGGGGGGGACTGGCTGTAGAAATTGGGTTCTGAGGGCGGATAGAGCATCCCCTGCATCTCCCCAGGGCTTGTGTGTGGCTCTTTGTGTGGTGTGAGCTCAGGTCTGGCAGGGATGTCCCATCCCATCCCATCCCATCCCATCCCATCCCATCCCTGCTGCATGTCCCTGGGCCCTTTGGTGGACAGTCCCAACCACAGACCCACAGACGGGCAGTGGACGGTGCCCCTGAGCGAGGCTGAGATCAGCAGCACTTGCAGGATGGGTGGGATGGGGAGAGAGACCCTGGGCCATTCCTCCTGCTTGTCCCCTCCAGCCCTTCAGCTGAGCCCATCCACAGCTTCATCCCCAGAGAAAGAAGCCCCCAAACCTTGCTGAGTGGGGCTGAGAGACACAGGGTGCTGCAGGGAGAGTAAACGGCTTTGGCCTTATCAGAGGGGCCCCTCTCTGCAGGAGGCGGCTGCTTTCTGTGCCTGAATTAATCATGTTCTGCAACCTTTCAGGAGGGAGAGAGGCAGACGGCTTTGATGGGGCTAATTAAAGCGAGCCAGCGCCGGGAGAGGCTGTGGCGGGTCCTGATAAACAATCTTTTGTCTGCAGCGTTCTGCCCCAGCGGGTTGGAGCTGCCGTGCAGCTGGGGGAGCAGGTGGAAAAGGAGGAGGGTTGTACAGGGGGTAAGTGCCCAGCATTGAGCCGTGCCCGTGCCTGAGCCCTTGGCTCCCTGGAGCTGTGTCCTCTGCTCAGAGGATGGGTAAAAGGAGACAAGGATCCTCTCCAGGTCAGAGGGTGCTGGGGACAGCAGAACATCCCCACAGCTGGCTTAGCTCACACCAAACTGGAGAACAGTGGAGGTGGGTCCCTGGGTACCATTGATCCCAAGCATGTTCCCTGCTCTGTCTGCAGGGCTGGTGGTGGGGCACAGACCCCATTCCCCAGGCACCATTTGGGGGCAGCTGTCCCTGCTGCAGGGCTCATATCCCACCGAGCACGGCGGCTGCAAGGGGAAGCTCTCCTGCCCACAGAAGGGATGGCCCTGGTCCCTGGCCGTGTGTCCCCATCCCTGGCACGGCTGCTGATAACCTAAGTGATGGAACACATTAACATGCAAGGGAGCACAGCAAGCACCACACCTCGAGTTAATTTTCTGGGGAGGCTGTGAAGAGCGGCTGGGGCTGGCGTGTGCGGGCTTGGCACAGGCACAGCCCTGCCTCCCTCCCACAGCCCCGGCCAGGCGCTTCCACAGCACGTTTGAAGAAAGACACTGGATATTGGTAATGGCTTGAGATCCCTGGAGAGCCCTTCAGGCCATCTGCCAGCCCGCCCAGCCCAGTGGCATCTGCCCTGCACAGTCCCAGGGGCAGGGCCCCCGGTGCTGCTAATTACCCCGCAGACGATGCTCCGGCCCTGGGATCCTGTGCGTGATGTGAGGGAGGGACCGGTGTGTATTGCACAGACAGGAAAACAAAGCATCCCATGTTATATCACAGAATCCCAGCCTGGGCTGAGTTGGGAGGGACCCCAAGGGTCACAGAGCTCCAATCCCCTGCCACAGGCAGGGACACCAACCTCCAGGCCTGGAGCTACACAAGGTTGCCCAGGGCCCCATCCAACCTGCCTTGAACACTTGGGACTGGGAAAGGCATGCTGTGCTGTCCCACTTTTGCTCACCCCTGGCATGAGCAGAGGCATCCTCAAAGCTCCAGAGCTGGAGGGCTGGAGACCTCTGTGCTAGGCAAGGGGATGAGGATGTGCTGCCTGCACCTCCCTGGGCTGGCACAGGGGCATTGCCAGGAGGAACCAGCCTTGTGCCTCTTCCTGCAGGCGTGCTGCCCATCCCCGTGGTGTCAGGACCACCTGCCCGAGGTGCAGCCATGCCCTTGTCCCTGCTTTGCACGGAGGCAGTGGGTCCTGGGCTGCTGTTCAGCCCCTTCAGCAGGACCCTTCCCCTCGCTGCTGGGCATGGTGCCACCCGCTCCTCCCCAGTGCCCACCCCACACCTCCTGCAACTCCGACTTCTCCCACAGAAACCAGAGGAGTTCCAGAAACGGGCTGGTTTCACTGCACCTCCAAGGAACAGGGGGCACTTATTCTGGGATCTCTCAAAGGTGCCTCCAACCCATCCACCAGCACCTATTTCTCATGGGTGCATAAAGAACCTGGACCCCCACCCACTGCGACCCTCATCCCACCTGAGCTGCACAGCATCAGGTCACCTTTCCCAGCCAGATTCTTCTCACCACCCTGGAATATTTTATTTGCTTCCTAAATACACCCCTGCACATTAGCCATGGCAGGGCAGCACCTCAAGCCAGTGGCACTGCTCTTTCCCAGCCCCTGAAGGGTGGCCAGGCCAGTGCAGGGAGGAAGCACAGAGCAGCTGGCTGCAAGAGGAGGCAAAGCAGCTCTGGGGCCACCACCAGCAGCTCCATGTCATCCCCCCAAACCACAGCCACCCTCTGCCTCAGCCCTGGGTGGTCTCTGTACAGAATCACTTCCCAGTCCTGGAGCTCTTGATGGGGGATCTTCTTTAATGGCACTCCTTCCTTGACACGCTTCATTCACCATAAATATATATATCCCTCAGCCAGGAGGCTTCCCCTCAGGCCTGCAGGTCCTGGAGGGACAGCCCAGCAACACGCTGACAGCACGTGGCCCCTTCCCATACACTGCCTGGAGCATCCTTGTACTCCAGTTCACAGGAGTATTTCTCACACCCACATAAAGCAGGTGCTTGGAAGGCGAAACCCCCAGACAGGCTCAGCCTTTCTACCTAGAAAGAGTGTTTTCATCTTATTTTAAGTGACAAAAATGGGTGAGGGTGATTTCTCCCTCTAATGGGTTTGTTTTCTAACCCAGGCTTGCGGGGACAGCGCTGGGAGTTGCTGGAGGGATCTCTGCCTTCTGGGGGGGAGTCTCCTTGCAAACACCCGTGGCTCCCCCAGCAGAACGTGCTGGGAGCTTTCCTCCCTTTCCTGGGGTGAGTGCCCCTGGGATCAGCCCCTCCATGAGAGCTGTCATGACACTGGCACCCCCTGCCCTGCTTTGGCCCTTCCCTTGCTGCTGCAGGCTTTGCTTGCAGCCATTCACTCCGGGGATGTGGGGAGAGGGAACGTCTCTTTGGGGCACAGCAGCACAGCACAGCCACCAGCTTCACCCCACACGTGGTTTAATCCCAGGGAAAGGTGCCTGGGCTGCAGGTGTGAGGTCATTTGAGGTTGTTTCCTGGGACCCTACAATAAATACAGAGCATGGACCAGTGATGTGGTGTCAGGGAGAGGGACACGTGGCCCTTCACAGCAACAGGAGGGACCAGCTGTGAAGCACTAGAGGTGGAAACACCAGGCAGAGGATGCCATCCCCAGCATCCAAGGGGGACCCTTGGAAGACCTGAAATAAAACCTGACCCAGGCAATTGCACCATGTGTAAAACTGACTTTCCTCTTGTGCTGGGCTGTCCGGGGAGATTTGTCTCTGTCTGGAAACATTTAAAGTGAATAATTTATGGGCTGGATTAAAACCTGGTGGCAGCTCATGACAAACACCACCTTTTGTGGCTCCGCATTTTCCTATGGGATAATTATTTCCCGTTCTCAGCATCCTGCTCAGACCCATTTTTCTCTCCACAGAGCATTGTGCTTTAATGATGCTTCATGTTTAATTCCCGAGATGCGATTTCACCTTCACACCGCAGACAATGCCTCTCCCCATTAGCACAAAGGCTCATGCACGGGCACCCCATGGGCAGAGCTGCCTGCCTAACCCGGGAAGAGAAGAAATGCACCGTTTGAGGCATTGGGAATTGTCCCCTCTCCTACAGACAGAGCACCATGATTGCTGAGTAGGCTGTTTTGGGGTTGCTGGTGGGAGCTGGATGCTCGGTACAGTGCTGGCACGTGTCCCAGCCTTCATCCTGCTCTCTGGTGTGGGGCTGGAGGGGTGCAAGTGTTTGGGGGTGGTTGGGGGGCTGGACCCCACCCCATAGGAATGGTAGTTACACTTGCTGTGTCCTTCTCTTCTCCCCAGAGCAGTGCAAGCAGTAACTCTGTGCCACAAGAGTTTTACAAGGAACTATTGCTAGAAAAGGTCACTGATGGCAGAAGAGGAGAAGTTCCACCCCAGGCTGCAGCTGGCCGTGGCACGGGAATCCCAAGGGTGTCTCGAAGGAGCCGTTGCCCCGATGCCTGCGGGCAGGACCCCATCCAGGAGGGTGCCAGGGAGGGGAGCAAGGTGTCTGCTGACCACGCTGTCCCAGTGCCAGGGGTGGGGAACAGCCCAGGCTGTGAAGTCCAGCGGGACGTCCCAAAATCACATCGCTCCGGTGCTGCTGGGTGGCACCACCGTCCGAGGAGGTGAGGAAGGTGGCTGAAGGCTGCCAGGCAGGCGCGGACGAAGCCTCACCAGATGGCATCGGTGTTGGGGTGTGGCGAGGGGAGCCCCGCTTCTGCCGGCGGCGTGGGGTCCCCGGGGCATGCGGGGCTAGGAGTCCGGCCCCTCGGGGGGCTGGGGCGGGGGGCTGAGCTGGCTCTCCAGCAGCGCCCGCGTCCCTTCGGTCGACACCCTCCTCATCCTCAGGCGCACCGAGCCGTAGGTGCCGCCGGTGCGGCGGGCGGCCCGGGCGCGGCGGCGGGCGGCGGCGGCGGCCAGCAGCAAGGCGGCGAGCAGCAGCCCGCCCAGGGCCAGTAAAGCCAGCCCGGCCACGGTGCAGCGGTCGAGGCGAGCGCGGAGCCGAGCCGCCCGCGCCTCCAGCCGCTCCATCTGCCGCGCCGGCACCGCCGGGTCGGGACGCGCCGCCCGCGGCACGGCCCCCGCCAGCACCACCAGCGCCGCGCCGCTCAGCGCGCAGCCCAGCGCCAGCGCCAGCCCCGGGCCCACGCCGGGACCCGCCGGGCCCCCGCCGCTGCCGCCCGCCGCCGCCTCGCCCGGGCTCCTCAGCTCCGCCGCCCGCGGGGACGCCATGGAGCCGCCGCCGGCCTGCGTGGCCAGAGGTGAGCGGCGGACCCGGACCGGGATGCTCGCCGCCCTCCCCGGAGACGGGTTCCCGAACCGGGATGTCCGCCACTCCCTGGAGCCGATTTCCCCCCCCGGACTGGGCTGGTCCCCACCTCCCTCACCGGACCGGGATGCCAATCCCACCCCCCGGGGTCCCCGAACCGGGTTGCTCCTCCGCCCGGGCTCCCGCGTACCCGAACCGGGCTGTCCCCGGAGCTGGGTCGCCGCACCGGGCTGCTCCCGGAACCGGCACCTGCCTGCGCGAAGCGGGTTTCCCCCCTCCGCAGCTCTCCCCCTCCCCGAACCGGGCTCCCACCGCGCGACCCACCACCCCGAACCGGGCTGACCCTCCCGGGGGACCCGTGTCCCTGTGACCCCGTCGGGCTGTCCCTTCCGGACCCTCTCCTCCCGCCGGTCCCTCGGAGCCCACCCAGTGTCCCCGGTCCCCGCACTCAGCCGCTCCCCGCCCTCTTTCCGCGGTCCCCGCACCCCGCCGGCTCCCCGGTGCCCTCGCCGGGCTCCGCTCCCCCTTCTCCGGTCCCTCCGGTGCCCGCACCGAGCTGCCTCCCGCGCCGGGCTGCCTACCCCCGCCGCGTCCCCGGCTCCCCGGGCCGGTGCCGGTGCCGGTGCAGCGGCGGCAGCGGGCGGGGCGGGCGGTCGGTGCCCCGAGCTGCCGGCCCCGCCGGTGCACACAGCCGCCTCACGCACACGCACACGCACACACACAGACACAGACACGCACAACGGGCTGCCCCGGGGGGCACACACACGCACACCGGCACCTTCTGTACACACCCCACCTGCCACAGGGACCCCTCCGTGTGCCCCCTTGGCCAGCGCCGGGATGCTCTGTGGGCACCCCGCGGGGGGCTGCGTGGGGAGGGGCACAGGTGGAGAGGACAGAGCAGCGTGGCAGGTTTTGTACAGGAAAGAGCGTGGGGAATGTCTGGGAAGGCTGTGCCCACGGGGTGCTGGCTGGGCACCCCACAACCATCCATGCCTGTTGGGGAAGAGCTGGGATGCTGGGATGGCATCCCAAACCCCCGCAGCCCCCTGCCCTGAGTGCAACAGGGAGAGCTCCAGCCCAGCCCAGCCGAGCCTGCCCCCCAAACCCCCAGGGAAATATTCAGGGCTTGATCTGGGTTTTGGCCAGGCAGGAGATGCTCCAGCCTGGGACAGAAAGGACCGTGGTGGTGCTCACTGCCCAGAGTCATTGGACCAGCCCAGCTGCCCCCCACAGTCCCACTGAGGTCTCACCACAGCCCCACAGCACAGACCCCCCACACACTTCACCCCCAGCTCTCACCCTGCCATTTAATCCATCTTTTCCCCGAGCATTTGTGTTAGTGCCGAAGCTCTGCTTCCCCCTGACCTGAAACTGGAGCTGGGCCCGAGCCCCAGCGATGACCCGCTGGCAGCAGCACGCTTTTAGCTCGTTTGTTAATGAGACGTGTGCTATTCCTGCCTTTGGAGCGCTGCCAGGAGATGGGGCTGTGGCCATAAATCCTGAGCGATAGCGGGTGGGCTGCTGAAAGCTGCCGGGAAGATTTGTCCATCACATTGCCATTCCCTTCAGCACATTTCACATGCCTCCAGCATCCTCACCGTGGTAGATGATGCACCGATGCTGCTGCTGGTGCTGGGTGAGCTCGCAGCCTTGGGACTCGCAGCAGGGATGTGTGGATGATGTCCTGAGCCCCCCGTGCCCCCCTGCACGGTGAGCCCTTCTGCAGTCACGTTCAGCTCCATGCAACCCAGGGTGCTGGGGCGTTTTCCTGCGTGGGGACAGCAGATGGAAGTGTCCTACCACCCATTGCATGGCACAGGTAGGGACTTTCTCTGAAGAGACTGTTAAATATGGCTAAAACGGATCAAAGGGGTTCAGAGAATTTTTGGGGGGGCGGTGCATGCACAAATAAAGAGGTGCATTTGTATTTTCTGAGGGCTGGGCAGACTCCTCAAGCACCCATGCAGGTGCTGGTGCTGGCAGGGCCAGCCTGGCTTGTGCCACTGCTGCTCAGCAGGTTAATGATGGGTGACATTATCCTTCCCTCTTCAGCAGCTCCCTCATTAAACTCTATAAAGTTTCTGTTAAAAATTAACGTCTGGAAAAATTTTAGCCATTTTCTTGCATTTTTTTTCCCCCCACTGTGATGTGCTCACGTTGACACTGACCACCCATCGTGGGTCACCCAGCATTACCCAAAACAGGACCAACCCAGGGGGCTGCGGGGTGGGCTGGGGTCTCCCCTCACCTTTTGCTGTGTCAAGGTCAGGAATACACATATTTTTGAGGTTTGCAGTGGAGGTTGTGTGAGCTGCAACCCAGCCATCTCCTCTCCTTGTGCTGGGTGGAAACGCAGGGGCTTCCCAGCACAGCATCCCCAGGGATGCAGCCAGAAGTGGGCTGAGAAAGAAGCAAAATTAAAAATAAATGTAAGTGCATCCTGACATGTTAACCACATTGAGAGAGGCTTTAGTACCAACCCACTCTGCAGGAAGGCAGGAGATGCTTGGAGACAAGTAGGTCATGGGACACAGATTGTCCCGAATCAGCAGGAAAAGATGGATCTGGAGCAGGCAGGCGCATCCCTGCGAACAGACGGGCAGGCAGGAGCAGGGCTGGGAGGAGAGCGCGCTAGCACCAGGGACTGCTGCCTCTAGCACTGCCAAATTCCCTGGAAAAACACCCAGAAATGCCACCAGTTTGCTCCTGAGCAGTGCTGTGGTCAAGCCCTGTCTGTTTTGGGGCACCCTGGGGTGCTGAGGCTGGATTCTTGGGGGGCAGAGGCAGTGCCATAGCTCCCACCTGCCTTCCTACCTAGATGCCCATAAGTGTCAAGGCAGCTGATGTGGCAGTGGGGTCTGTGCTGTGCTCTGCCACGGGGTCAGGGTGCTGTGATGCCCAGGGGGCTGCTCCTGCACCCCAAACCCACACACATCTGCAGTGGATGCAGTGGAGGGACACATCCTGAACGTGTGCTGTCCCCAGGTCCCACTGCCTTTGCTGGGGAGGAGCTGGGAGGTGCCTTTGTGCCATTGAAGAGCTGGAAGGGGTGGGGTGGGCACCCCAAAAGTTTTTGCCAGCCCAGCCCTGGGCAGAGTGAGTGTCAGGCTGGGAGCTGGCAAGGGCTGCTCCATCCCCAGGGTGCTGGCACTGAGGGAAGAGGAGGAGAGATGGAGACAGCCAAGATTCATGCTGCCAGCACAGGACCAAAGAGAGGAGGGAGACAGCCAAGGTCAGAGACAGCCCTGCCAAAATTCACAATGAATCTGCAGGAGCGCTGGAGGAGAGAGACTGAGGGCTTGGAAATAAATGGAGAGAGGAGGGAGGGAGCCTGGGAGATGGAGCAGGGCCAGGGAGCGGGACAGGGCTGTAGGTGATGGGAGCATGCCACTGCGTGGCTACAGTGGTGGAATGGGGATGAGAGACAGCAAATGTGAGCCCCCAGCCAGCCCAGGAGACAGCAGGAACAGGAATAGGAAGGAGCTGGGAGGGTTATGGACATGTCTCTGTCCCTCCCGGCCCCTCCAGTGCACCCCTGTGCAGCACAGCCCAGTTTTGGGGTGCGCAGAGCTGGTGTGGCTGCCCGGTGCCCGTGCTGCCCCTGATCCAGCCCCCCTGCAGAGGTGAAGTTTCATCCCTGCCTCCTTAGTATTCACAGCATCCCATGGCAGAGCAAGCGCCCGCAGCCTGCAAGGCTCAAGGTGATTCAGAGGTCAGGGAAAAGGCAGCTGGGCAGCTCACAAGCCAGCTGCTGGCTCTGCATCGGTGAGGAGATCCAGCAGTTTGTGAGGACCAGAGGTTCCTGGCACACTGTGGCATCCCTCTCTGGCACGGCTGGTCCCTGCATGCCACAGATGCTGCACCCTGGTACTCCCCATGCACAGGAGGACACATGCACAGTGCTGGCTGCCTGTGGGGTTCCTGGTCCAGCAAACTGCCCTGGGAGCTGTTGGCACCAGCAAGGCAGGCAGGGCTGGCTCTGCACCCCAGGGCTGGAAACCAGCCTTGGCACCAGGGAGGGCTGGAGCTGGCACAGACTGGCACTGGCCACTGGTCTTTTCTCTCTTGCTGGGTGCTGGGTGCCAGGGCAGGCTCAATGCCCTTGCAAGGGCAGTAGATGCTTCTTTTGGGGCTTCTGGGGGGGTCCTCCAGATCCCCATCAGGGATGCATCGCTCCAAGGGTGTTCTATAGCAGAAACCTCTCTCCCTCCCTAAGCAGCAACATCCCACCCCAGTCCAGGGCAGGGGGATAGAGCCCTGCCTTCTGCTAAGACCAACTGCAGAGCCACACTGGGAAGAGACTCAAAACTTTCCTGGTGATAATTGAGATCTAATTATCTTCAGCTAACACCAGGCCACTGGGGAGACAGGGAAAACCACAGGTGCCTTGTGATATGGCAACAGCTGATGCACTGGGCTGTGGCTCAGGAGCACTGGGAGACTTGCTGTGCTCTGCCTGAATACAAAGCTGAGCATGGAAAGCATGACGTGGAAGGCTAATAAACTATATTTATTTGGGTTTTTTTTTTTTTTTGGGCTGGTGACAGGTAAGTGTGCAAACACAATGCCCTTTCCTCTTTGGGGTGGCTGGCACAGGGGGTGGCTGCACACCTTTACTCTGACCCCTCTGCATGGAAATCAGATCTGAAACTCATTTTTTAAAACTTTATTATGTATTTTTTTCCTTTCTGCAAATTTCCTTCAGCAAGAGGGTTCTATCAAACATGCCCAGAGTGACACAGGAGCTGCCCACCCGCAGAGGAGGAGATGGGGTGGTGACCTTATTGATGTCTATAAATATGTAAAGGGCCAGAGTCAGGAGGATGGAGCCAGGCTCTGCTCAGGGATGGCAGCGACAGGACAAGGGGCAGCGGGTGCAGCTGGAGCAGAGGAGTTCCATGGAAGGAGGAACTTTTTCCCTGTGAGGGTGATGGAGCCCTGGGACAGGCTGCCCAGAGAGGTTTCAGCCTGGAGAGAAGACTAAGGGGGGACCTGATTAATGTTTATCAATATCTGAAGGATGGGATGCAGGGGGAAATGGCCAGCCCCTTCTCAGTGTCTGTGGGGACAGGACAAGGGGCAATGGCTGCAAGTTGGAGCACAGGGAGTTCCACCCCAATCTGGGGAAGAACTTTTCCCCAGTGAGGGTGAGGGAGCCCTGGGCCAGGCTGCCCAGGGGGGTGTGGAGTCTCCATCTCTGGAGAGATTCCAGCCCCGTCTGGACGCCGCCCTGTGCAATATGAGCTGGGGAGCTGCTTTGGCAGGGGGTTGGACCCCAGGAGCTCTGGAGGCCCCTTCCCACCCCTGGGATTCTGGGATTCTCTGGGATTCTGTGACTCTGTTGTGGAGTCTCCTTCTCTGGAGACATTCAAACGCCCCTGGATGCGTTCCTGTGTGGTTTTGGTGAGCCTGCTCCGGCAGGGGGTCGGACTGGATGATCTCTGGAGGTCCCTTCCAGCCCCTGACGTTCTGTGAGTCCCCAGCCGGCTTTTACAATGCCAAGAGCGAGAGGGGTCAGGAGGAGGAGGAGGAGCTGGGGAGGCGCTCTGCGGTCACAGGGACCCCACACGAGGCGTGCAGCATCCTGCGCCCGCGGGTGTGAGGGTGCTGCGCTCCCTGTCAGCCCCGGGAACGGGATGGGGGGTTATTCACACCGGGAGCCGTACCGGCAGGTCCCCGGCTCCGGGGCTCTGCAGCCGCCCGCCCGCTCTGCAGCTCGGCGCTGAAGGGAGCGCGGTCCCTGCGGAGCCGCTGTCCTGCTGCAGGGCACCCCGAGGGGCTGCCGGCTGGCTCCGAGCACAGGGAGCCCGTCCCGGTGAGGAGCAGCGCGGCCCCGGAGCCCCCCGGAGCTGCCCCCCGGAGCTGCCCCCCCCCCCCGCATCACCCTGCGGCCCGGCAGCTCCGCCAGCCCGCCCGCCGCGCGCGCCGCCCTCGCCTTGGCGGGAGCGCACAGGGAGCCGCCGCCCCGCCGCTCGCCCCTGGGTCCCCTCAGCGCCCGGCCGGGTCCCGCCGCCCTCTGAGGTCCCGCTAAATCCCCCATCCCGTCCCCTCAGCGCCTTGCCGGGTCCCGCCGCCCTCTGAGGTCCCGCTAAGTCCCCCATCCCGTCCCCTCAGCTCCCGGCCGGGTCCCGCCGCCCTCAGGTCCCGCTAAATCCCCCATCCCGTCCCCTCAGCGCCCGGCCGGGTCCCGCCGTCCTCTGAGCTCCTGCTAAATTCCCCCGGTCCCCTCAGCACCCGGCCGGGTCCCGCCGCCCTCTGAGGTCCCGCTAAATCCCCCACCCCGTCCCCTCAGCACCGGGTAAGTCCCCCTGCAATCCCCTCGGTGCCTAGCTGGCTCCCCTCATCTCCTCGGGGCCCCCGCTAAATCCCTCTCCGATTCCTCGGTGCATGGGTGGGTTCCTCTGTCCCCTCAGGAGCCTGCTAAGCCTCACACCTGCCATTGCCTCAGTGCCTGCCTAGGTCCCCCGTCCCCTCAGATCCCCCTAAATCCCCCTTGTCCCCTCAGCACCCAGCTGTGTCCCCCCCATCCCCTCAGGTCCTGATAAATCCTCTCATCCCCTCAGGGCCCAGCTGGATCCCCCCGTCCTCTCAGGCTCCACTAAATCCCCCCTGCCCCATCCCCTCAGGGTCCCACCAAATCCCTCCATCCCATAAGGGTCCTGCTAAATCCTCTCATCCCCTCCGCCCTGGGCCCATCGCCTCAGGTCCTGACAAATCCCCCCATCTCTAGGGCCTGGCTGGATCCTCTGATCCCCTCAGATCCTGCTAAATCACCCCCCATCCCCTCAGTGCCTGGCTGGGTGCTCTCATCTCCTCAGGGTCCCACTAAATCTCTCTTCCTTCTTCATGTCCCAGGAATTTTCCTCCTGTTGGAAGGGGAAGAGCCCAGGGAGGTGGTAGCAGGGTTGTCCTGCGAGCTTCAGCCCAGGCACCATGTTCTACATGCATTTGCTTGTGAACAAGCGTGGGCCGTTAGCCAAAATATGGCTTGCTGCCCACTGGGAGAAGAAGCTCACCAAAGCTCATATATTTGAGTGCAATTTAGAGACTACCGTTGAAAAGATAATCTCACCCAAGGTATGCAATTAATTGATGAGGTATCTCCTGGTAAGTTCTGGGGTAGAGGTGTACGTTTTCCATAGGGCACAGGGATATTGCTATGATGGGGACTGATTTAATAGGACACATTTGTGGCTCTTTCAGATCCGGTGTGAGGTAAACTCCTACTGATTTTATTCAGTTCTCACTTGGATAAAACATCCATCCTGTTAAATGACAGTTACATAAATATTTTACTTGCTATTTTACTCCTGGAGATCTGTGGCATACGTTTCTGTATAGAGTAAGAAAATGTTACCACAGTATATTGAAATGTAGTATTCTGCACACTGATAGAGGTCCAGAGAGCACTGAGGGATCGTGGTACACGGGTTTGTGCTGCTCCTGAGGCAGCATGAGCCCATCAGTGAGGTTTGGTTTGGTGGTACTGGTCTTTCTTCAGAGACTTTGAGTGGCAGCTGGGGGTTTTGTTCAACACAGTGTGGGAAAGGCTGGCATTTGAGGAAATGGTCTGAAAAAGATTGAAAAGCCAGCTGCTTAACCCAAGTCAAGGGCCTAAGAGAACTGCTGTGAAATTGTGGGCAGATCATTTGAGGAGAATGCTTTTGCTGACCTTATAATAAATAACTTCTGACATACTGTAACCATCCTTCCACTTTCGGTGGACTTCTTCCAGGTCCCCCATTATAAGCTGTTAAACATATAACTAAGCATACAGAGTGCTTGTAAGAGACTCTGATCAGTCCTGGAGGCTGAAAGTCCTCTGTGTACCACAGAAGGTATGACTCAAGCAAGTGCAGATGCAGGCAGACAAGTGCCCATGACTCAGTCCTTGGCCTTGCCATTCCAACTGCATCCAAGGGAACGGGGAGGAATGCTTTGCACTGTCACTAATCGATGCCTGAGGAGATCCAAGGTTTTCAGCTGGTACAAGCAGATTTTTTCATTTTCTCCATTAAAATAGCTGTTTGATATTTCATTGCTTGAATTTCCGTGTCTTGCTTGGGTTATGGTTAACTGAATGCTGCTAAAATAGTCCTGGTGTTATTTGAAAGTGTTTTCTATGAGGTTCATACATAAGTATCCTTTGCTTTCCCTTGCCTGCTGCCCTGTCTAGCATCAGCATGACCACATTGAGTGTACTTGGTGTGGTAAGACTCGGCATAAATAAGGGCAGAGGTATGGTGTCTGCTCACTTAAATAAAGCAAGCTTGAAATACTGGAATATGTGCAGCTGTGGTCTGTTTCAGGATGTGTTATGCTGTTTGTTGGCAGTCTGGGATGTTTTAGATACAGTAAGAGCATCAGTTCAGGACTCACACTTTGGCATGGCAACATTTAGGAGAAGAAGCAACTAGAAATTCCTGGTTCTGACGGTTCATTTCTGTTTATGAGCCTCTGTATCAGTGCAAAGCCCTGTTGAATTTCATAGAACTCTGCACCTGTGTATGTTACAGGAACCCTCTTACTACTGAGTAATATTTTCATCTCAATGTTTTTGCCAAAAATACTAACTCCTGAACAACTTTTTTTAAACCATCAAAGTTTACAATAGCTCTGCGAACCTCTGGACACCTGCTCCTAGGAGTGGTGAGGATTTATCACAGGAAAGCAAAGTACCTCTTGGCAGACTGCAGCGAAGCTTTGACAAAAATGAAGACAGCCTTTCGCCCAGGTATGTCCAGAATTCCATGGTTTTTTCCAGCTGTGTCCTTTAGAGGACATTTTAAAAGTTAATTCTGGATATTTCTGTTAAACACTTTATTGATCCCAAAGGAAATGGGACATACTACCACCTACTGCTGAGGTTTAGCCTGGCTTAATTTAATGCCATTTCAGGTCTTTAACTCTTTAAAAGAAGCAGTATCTTAAGTGGTCTTCTGAGAAGAAGCTTGAATTTAGCTTCTGTTGCTAGATAATTACTTTTAATTTCTGATGACAACAACAACATGTCTAACAGTGTGTTAGTGCCAGATCTGACAGTGTGTTTTGAGCTCTGGCCATGTATCCAGCAAGAAGGGAACAGAGATGACTGGATCCTTTTCGACTGGCCGTGTGTTTGTCATACTTAAGCAACAAACAGGGAGGCACTGTTGTCTAAAAAAAGGCTGAGAACAGGCCATCAACGACTACTTACTGCCAGCCTTTATGTGCTTTGTGGCCCGGTTCTTTTGCAGAATAGTGAATACCTACCCCACCTTATGCTCAAGGACACAAGCATTAGTTAGTTAATGTTTGTAACCATTTGGAAATCTCTAGAAAAACCACTGAAGTACAGAGAATTATCTATTTTGATGAGATACTGTAATAGCTTAGAGAGGAAGGTATGGCACAAAACCAAGGCAACAGAGGCTCTGACAGATAGAAGGTGGGGGGAGGAGGGGGAATCTCAGTGGAAGTGGTAAAACTGCTGAAACAGGCTGTCCAGGGATGCTGTGGAATCTCCATCAGCAAAAATAGCCAGAAGTGATCTGACTTAGGAATTAACTCTGTTTTGAGCAAAAGATGGGATTAGATGACCTTCAGAAATCCTTTCTCACCCGAGTTGTTCTAGGATCCGCTGGCTACCGAGTATTTGCAGTCTCACTTCATAATTATTTGATGCTGGAGAACAGCGTTGTGCAGGCACTGGAGAGAGAACGAAAATGCAGTAATTCATTGGGAGGGGCATGAAGGACTCTAGGCTAAATGTCAGCTGTGAAAATCTTTCAGTAGCTGTTCATAAGCCTGATGTATTTATGGCGTTTCGGGTTCTGTGGCAGCACACACTTCCATATCTGTCTGTAAAAAATACAGCTTCTAAAGCTCATGTAAATAAAGGATTTTATTTCCACTTTGGAGCCCTGTGGACCAAGGGCTGAAGCTTTCCCTCTCTGTCATTTAGAATGGCAGCAGACCTTCCTGACAGGTTTATAGGTTTATTAGACATACTTGGGAGAACATGACTTTTATTTTATGGATATTTACTTGGTTATGTTGTCTGTTTCTTTTAGGACTTGTTGACCTCCCACAAGAGAACTTTGAGGCTGCTTACCAGTCCATTACATTACCTGAAGAATTTCATGATTTTGAAACGCCGCTACCGGATTTGAAGTAAATGCTTCCTTAGGTTCTATTCATTATTTTTAGTATTTTCAGATGTAAAAGATATCCTTGCTGTTTTCTGACCAGGATTCGAATGAAACTGTTTTGATTTGATGACTGAATTCTCCCAAACCCCAAGTCAGCTTTCCAAGGCTGCCATCACAGGCGCCGTGCTTTTGTAGAGCTCCTCACAGCCCATTGAATCAACAGACCGTCACAATGAAATAATGTGTTGAATTTAAACCTTGGGATTTTTTAAAATTTGAAATTGAGGGAAGCCTGCAAATGACTTATTGTCCTCAAGAGCAGATAGAGCAGTTAGTATAAATCCTGCTGTAAGGCCAAGGAAGCTTTGGCTAGTAACCTCACCACGCTGTGCTGTTCCATTGTGTGACTGCATTTACTTTCTGCTCCGCTGCTCTTTGGGGCCAGGGTATTTTATCAGCAGGAGTCAGCTTGGCTCCAATGAAAAGTCAGCATATTTCTTTGGCTTTTCTGACACGAATCAGCATTAATGTAGAAAATTTGATAAAAAAGCAGAAGGCCAAGATGTGTTTCTGTTGGTTCTGATGGTCCCCAAAGGTTCAGGATAACAGATTTCCACTGAGGCTTCCTCCGTAGCTCATCAAAAATAGTTTGGTGGGATCTGTAAGTGTTGCTATTTTGTAGGTACAGCTGCCATGTGATATTATTATTAATTCAGGCCCCTCTGTGTGCTAACTCTGTGAAGCAAGCCTTTCCTGCCTACCCAAAGGGTGTGGGGGGTTTGGTTCACAGCTGATAGCAAACAGCTTTGGGAAACAGTTTTTCCCACTCCACAGCAGTGAGGATCAGCCCGTGTGCTTTCAATGCTGTAGAAAACAGTAGCTCTCTTTTAGGGTTTTAAGATAAAACATTTGGATTGAAGACTGTTTAAAAACAAGTTTTCATGTTCCAGCTGTAGATGGGTTTCAGTTCACCCTCTATTTTGTATAATGTTTTTTTCATCAGTGCCATTGATGTTGCTGAACATTTTACCTTGAATCAGAGCAGAGCTGAGGACATCACACTTACAGAGGATTACGAAAGCAATATACTTCTCTGTGATAGGAACTTTGGTGAGAGAAGTTGAGAAATTAGAAGTATTCCATAAGGAAAAGCGTGGTTTTGTGCAACATTTTGTACAGTCAGAGCCCTTTCCACATGTGAAAAGGCTATTATTCAAAGTGTATTTGTTTCATGCTTGTGCTGATTGGCCTTTCATACCATCTCGTGCTTAATTTTTCATGTAAGTACTCCACCTAATTAATATAATATATAATATGATATCAGAGACTGGGAACAAACCCCAACATTTTCTGCTTTTTACTTAATTACCAAAAAATGTTTATTGTTAATTCCATTGGAGGAATGGGACTCTTACAGCCTTTTAAAAATTATTTGAAGTATTAGGAAATGGACACGTAACACCTTTCAATAATTCATGTGGGTGAAGCATCAGAAATTCTGTGTTTATTCAGATGAAGAACTGGATGTGCTGAGGAAGCAGAGCTGCTTTGATGGCAGAACCCTCAGGAGCAGTAACAGTCTTGCAGCTGATCACAACTCTGCGAGCCCGAGTGGAAACAAGTCTGTGCTGCAGGAAGATGCTTACTGCTTTGAGCACGACTGTTTTGGAGATGAGGAGGATGCTGCAGATATGATTGGTAGGGTTTGCCACAGATAAACAGAATCAGTTTCTTTCCAAATATTTTTATTCTTACAGGGAAACAAACAAGACAGCAG
The DNA here is from genome assembly GCA_020800305.1 of Porphyrio hochstetteri. NCBI lineage: Eukaryota > Metazoa > Chordata > Aves > Gruiformes > Rallidae > Porphyrio > Porphyrio hochstetteri. Next base: position 16,306,676 of record CM036921.1, on the reverse strand, counting down.
GAAAGTGATTGTTTTCAAACAAAAACAAAATAGATTTTAAAAAATGTTTTAATCATTCATTTTTTGCCACTAAATCTCTGATCACTTAGACATTGCCAAGTGAAATTGTATTAAACAAAATATTTCAGTCTTTTAGAATTAAAGGCATTCCATTTATACTTGATGTTTAACAATTTAATCTATATTTCCCAAAATGAGATACCTCAGCATTTTTATCTTTATTGTTGTAATAACAAAGGCAGCAAAGTAGCTTCCACGTCATTATGGTTTAGAGTATTTACACAAACCTCTATAGAGATATATCATTTAAAAGGTATAACAACATCCTGCTTTCCAAAGAAAAGGTGGGAATCACAAAATTAAGACTAACCTCCTCCTGTTTGTAGTGATGAAGGCAGATGCAGCATTGACAGCCATCTGCAGAAGCTGAGGGGTTCTTGTTTCCACAGAATTAACCTTAAATAAGTAACACCAGGCTGTATCAGGCTATTTCATGACTACTAAGGCTTAGAATGATTAAAACTATGCATTTTGTGTTTAAGAAATCCTGCTGAGGGATGAGCAAAATGGCCTAGATAAAGACACTCATGATGAGGAGGAAGAACGTCCTTTGTCACAAGATCTGCTGGAGATCAGCACAGCCAGTGAGTTGCAGTGTCTGTTCTGTCTCACACGGACCGTCTGCTCCTGTATCAGTGCCTGAAGTTACTCATCTTCAGCTTTCCACCCTGTCTTTCTCCTTGGTTCATGCCTTTTGCTTTTTTTCTCATATGCTTCACCCACCGTGTTAGGTACAATTTCATTTGACCTAGGGATTCCAGATGTGTACCCTGACATTGCTGAGGAACACTGTTATACCACTGTTATACCATTTCAGCCTTCCAGTCCCTGAAGGGAGCAGAGAAACAGGAGGGGATTCAACTTTTAAAAGGATAGACAATGGCAGGACAAGGGGGATGGATTAAAACTAAAGGAAGGAAGGTTTAAATTGGATATTGGGGGGAAGATTTTTACAGAAAGAGTGGTGAGGGGCTGGAACAGGCTGCCCAGAGAGGGGGTGGGTGCCCCATCCCTGGGGGTGTTCAAGGCCAGGTTGGCTGGGGCCCTGGGCAACCTTGTGTAGCTCCAGGCCTGGAGGTTGGTGGCCCTGCCTGTGGCAGGGGGTTGGAGCTCTGTGATCCTTGGGGTCCCTTCCAACCCAGACCAGTCTATGATTCTATGATTCTATGATCTCCTGTTGGATATGCTGTTGATCCACCCTGCTGGTCAGGCAGCACCATACCAGTTTTGTAGAGGAAAAGAAACCGAGTGGATGTGCTGTAACTTTTAATGTTACCTATGAGTATTTCTGGCTGCCTGTTTCAGTGGCACATGGCACCTCAGCAGCTCATAAAGCTGTTAGTCTTCTTTTGATTTGATATCAGTTAAATGAATTTTTGAAAAGTATTTCTGGGTATTTTTGTGTTTAAATATCTTAAACCCTTATCCCCCCCCCCATCACAGTCTTACTTTAAAACCAAGTAGTCTGGAACAGCTTTAAAGGGAACCAGTGGCACTTACCTCTCCTTGCATTGGTCCTGGTACTACTGATTCCTTTTGTGTTCCCTGAAATACCCACAAAATCACAGTCTTCTAATTCTGCTCTTTTTTGTCTGGTATCATTCTTTATCATGAGATTGAGACATTATTCCATCTTGTAACTTTTTAAAAATTATTTGCTGGGTTTTCTTATAGTTGAGTCCAACTGCACAGACAACATTAAGAAAGAAAGTCACCTAACAAGTGAAACAACACTTTTCTTGAAAGAAGAAGAAGGATTTGTGCTTGAGCCAGTTTATGATACAGGTCAGAACTTGATCAGTTACTTGCTGAATGTTTACATTACTGTGTTTGTTTTTCTTCTTGTTAGTGAAAATATTTGCAAAATAGATTACTCTCACTTTACATTTCATCTACTCCTGCTATCAAAGTTGTATTTTATAGTAACTGTTATACAAAAACAATACTGGGATATTCATCTGATCTGCCCAGATCTCTGCTTACAGTTTCTTTTGTGCACCAAAACAAGTTTTGCTGCTCTGCAGTTCTGCTAGCAGTGTCAGCCTGACCTGTTCATGAGCATTACCAAAGTGTCAGCTGAAAAACTTATATTGCTAGTGATTTTTATGTGCAAACTAACAATCTTCTGGGCCTTTGTAAAATTTTAGTTTGTGAGCTTTAATAAGATTCAAAAAGCAAAATGTTTCATTCCTTCTCTGGGTAAATCTGTGTCAGCTCTCATGTTAGTGACTGTCAGCAAATAAACAAGTTCACGTTGACATTAATACTGAGAATACTGGAATTTTCCAGCCTGCCAAAATAATATTCAGGAAGCTGTGGCTATATAACCAAACTACATGTTTCTCCTGTGATCACTATGTACATATTAATTAAATTGCTAAAGGATTAAACTGAAAAATACAGATATTAATTATGAGGTAATGATACCTGTTGAGTACATCAGCAGTTCTTGGAACAATTAACTTCCTGGTGGATTAAAGATAGTTCGTTCAGTCCTGTTGGCATATCACATGTTCTCATGAAGGCTTCATATTCCTGTTTCTTTCCTGCAATAGTCACTGCAATAATCATATGTCTGCTGTGCTTAAACACACATGGATTCCCTGTATGAGAATTCAGGGAATAGACTTTACAAAGACTTTTGGAGAAATGGCCCATGCCCTTGTACTTTGGTTTTCAAGTCTGACTGCTGTTTCAGGAGGTCAGCAGCCTGTGTGATTCACAGCGCTGAAGTGTTCTGCAAATAGACCTTACTAGACATCTATTTCTTACTTCTTTTTAATACTTGTTCTATTTAGCTGTCAACCAGAGGAAAAAAAACAAAAGGAAGAGGAAGTTGCTGGTGGATGTAGTCAAGGAACTCAGCTGCAACACTATATACAACCAACTTAACAACTGCACAGACATCCTTGCTACCTTAGACCTTGCACCCCCAACCAAGAAAATAATGATGTGGAAGAAATCAGGAGGGGTGGATGAACTCCTGTCCCATGCCACAGAGCCCGTGTTCCATGATGAGCTGAAAATGGTAAAGATCAATTCCTTGTAGGTTTTCATGCTGCTGCACATCTGGGCTTTAACTGTGAGAGACTTTGCAGACTTGGTTTTGTTTGACCTAGCAAACCTCAGCGGTGTAGCATCATTCAGAGTGTAGCACTGTTCAGTTGGATTCCTGACTATTTACATACTCACCATTAAATTCCTCCATCACAAAGTTCCTCTGCAGAGCTCACAGCTTTCATCTCCAGCACTCCAACAAGAAGTAAAAAACTGACAAAGAATCTTGAGAGCTGATGTTTCATTTCACATACAGGCACCTGACTGTGCACTGATCCACAACCTTGGAGATTTCTCTTAATTCCTTTCCTACTTCCTACTTTATTGTCTGGTTTTCTTCTGCTCTGTAATCAATACGAGAGCATATCTTTCTTCTGCTTTCACTCCAAAGGTACAATACATTATTACTGTATTGGTAATGGGTTTGGAAATGTGGTATGCCAATTTCTGTTGTACTTTCCCAATTGGACATTAAGCTTCCAGCTGGAGAGCAGTCAGGGACTTGCCTTTCAGAGGACCAAGATGACTCTGTCACTTTGCTTAGAAGGATGGGCCAGACCAACTTACTGCTCCTTTTGCACAAGAAAGGTGCACCTGTTTCATAGAAATATGATTTGTCAAAGCCTCTCATCTCCCTGATCATTCAAAGAAGCTTTAAATTTAGCACTGGTGATAAGATGAATGAGATCAGCATGTGTACAAGGTGATAAGGGAAGTGATGCTGTAAAATCAGTGCAGCAGGCTTGTGTTCATTGCTCTGATGCTTCCGTGGAGTCGCTGGGAGAGAGCTGGGAGACAGAGTCTCCAGGCAGACAGCTCCGTGGCTGGTTACAGCAGCACAGCCTCACCACTTAGAGTCGAGCTGCAGAACTGCAACTTCATAAGGGTGAAAAATACTCATGCACTAGTGTATTGGGAGAGGAATCTGCACACAGCTACACACAGCTAACTGTGGGTGTTTCCTTCTTTCATCCTTCCTTACTGGCTGTCTTCAAGGGAAAACATCCTAAGATGTTTATTCCCAGAGTTCACTGCTGAAGTTGAAGCCACAGAAGGAAATTACTTCTTAAAAAAAAAAAATTGCATATTTTTTGAGTGACCTAATTCAAATCTCTAAATCCTGGGTTGCACTAATTAATATACAGCTCATATTCTTACCTTTGTCTTGATGTTTTCAAATGAGCCAACAGAATTTTCTGAAAGAAAACAAAAATGAATTCTTTTCAGTTGTTTGCAAGATGCTTCAAGACTCACAGAATTAAGATGAGAGGAAATGGAACAAAAAGAGAGTCTGAAATAGAAGAAGTAAGGCAGGAGCAAGATACCACAGGTATTATTTTAATTCTTTTGCTGCTGAAATAGCTGTTTGAGAGACATGTGCACGGTGTTTATGTGCCAAAAAAGTGAAATATTAAGGAAATTGACAACTAAATATTCTTTAAGGGTTTTTTGTTTGTTTTTATAAATATTTTGCTGTTCTTTAGTTCCTTAGATGAGAAATGGAATGCAAGTCTTTTTCTTCCTTGTGGCATAAGGAGATATTTTTGTTTCACCTTTGGTTTCTCTAATTATCTACCAAACTGCAGATTTAAAAAAAAAAGAGAAAAAAAAGACCTTCCCACTTTTTCTGAGTTCAATCAAACCGCTCTCCAAATTCCCAGATTCCTGTAAATAACTTCTGTTTGTAAACTGAAGACTGTGTTTTGGTGACTATCAAACCAGGAGGAATGTCCCATTTTAGATCTTCAGAGAAGGTGATGTAGCTGCTTTCACCCCTGTGCTCTACTAGAAATATCATCTGTCTGGCTGCCTCAGAAGTTAACCAGCAAAACCACCTCCTGCAAGTCCATAAATGTCAACTTTTAGATGTCCCCAGGAAAAAATCTCTCAGAAGGTTCTTTTCTGTGGTCCTTTTGGGAATGAATGATTCTTACTCTGTATTTACTTGTTCTGCCTCTTACTCTCAAGGATTGCTGAGTAGGGTGTGATTTTTTTTTATTTATTATTATTACTACTTTCTTTTTTAAGAACAGAGCTTCACAGTAATTCCCTCTTAAACCTTGTTCTTTTTGTTAACACAGAAATGCTGGGAGTGGAAGAGCCAAGTTACCTGCAGGAGTCAGGTCATTCAGAGGCAGAGAGAAATATTAGAAATGATTCTTTTCTGTTGCCATCACACTACAGCAGAAATGAAATGGATGAGGACTGTGGTCAGACTCTAGTGAGCAGCTTCTGTAAATTTCAGAGACCTGGATGTGTTTATTGGGTTCATTGTATGTTTGGGTTCCATTTCAAACACCTCAGGGAATTACCAATACATGTTTGAAAAGGATGCTGAAGACAGCAGGTTAAGTAGCTTGTGGCATGGAAGTTTATTTATATGCACTTTTGGTAGACCCTCACAAAGATTGAATGATTAATTAAAATGTCTATTAATCAGGATAGATTACAGGCTAATCACTAAGTATAAATGGATCCTGAATATGAAATACAGCCTCTTTGTACTGATAAATGTAATCATATTTAGAAGGGATCAAACGTGTCCTTTGTGTCTCAAATTGAGGAAATCCTTAAGCAATACCAAATTATCTATGTCTGCTGCCTGTTCTGAAGCCAACACAAGAGAGGGCTCTTTAGAGAACGTGAGGCTGATTTAAAGTTGAAAAAGAATTACAAAATCAGGCCTAATGGCAGCAGAAAATGTAGTTTCTGTGCCTGAAATGAGCCTGGCTGTAGGGTAAATACTACAGCAAGTTCCTTTCCTGTGTGAGAAAAGACAGGGTGGAAATAGCAGCTGCTCAGTCATTTGCCAAAACGTTTATTGTAATAAATTCTTTGAGCAGAATTCTGTAATTGAGAATTTTACTGTATGCATAAATCATAATGCCCATTGATTGTCCTTTCTGTTCTAACAGCAGGATGGAACAGCTTTCTCTGAGAGCTCCTCACTGGTGAAAAACCCACTGGACCAAGAAGCTGAACCACAGCAGGCTGAGTTAACAGACGTATGTGAACCCCAAGCTGACAGCTCTGACTTATTTCAGAACAAAGCTGTGCTCTTTCTCAGAAATTCCTTTTCAAAAGTGATTGCATTGTGAACTTGCAGTGAATTTTGGCATATTAACCTCATCCTTAGTGCCACTGTGCAGCGTGGCAGTCGGGCACACGTGTGTTCCAGCATTCAAAGGTTACAGTCCGTGAGGGAAGGGCTCTGTATACAGAGACTGTGCTCCTGTAGGAAGGAAACCTTTCCTGAACGTACTGGTTATGAAGATGCTCAGATGCTCTGAAACAGTCTTGTTTCCTGTCGACTTCACAGGTGAAGCCCAAAATCTAAACCCAAACTTTTGAGCATCCTTTTTGGTCCCTGACCAGTACAGGTCCTGTCAGAGCCCTTGTCGCACAGGACAGTATCTCGTTGTGAAGCTGTCTCCCCAAGGCTCACTGCAGCCACTTCCACAGTACTTCCTGTGTTGTTGCACCTGATCTGCCTCTCTGTAGCAATGTTAGCCATGTTCCTCCCACTGCAGAGAGGCTGCTTCTGTTTCACAGAGCCTAGTATGACTGCAGAGCTGTCAGGGGTCCCAGATATCCAGCATGTGACCATCAAAAGCCCAGCTCCAGTTGGGTTTTCAATTAGTCTGGCACTCTTGTCCTTTTTATCATCACAGGGTGTGACTCTGTACACATGCTGTCTTACCTTCTGTTCTATTTCCCTTTCAAGGACCTAAGAAGGAACATGAAAGACCGAGAAGAAATAAGATGGAGCAAAAGAACTCTCCAGTTATTAAAAACTTTACAGGTACCAGTGCTGGATTTTGTCATTAGATGCTAAAACTGGGTGTTGATTTCAGCTGGACCACGACAGAAGAGGTCTTACTTACAGTGCTGATCATATCACTGCCTCTCACACACAGCTCAGAACTGCGTCTCGTTGGGTATTTGTGTAGGAAACCAGGACTCTCAGTGCCTGACATGGTTTCCTCCCCCAGAGCTGCTGGAATCTCTAGAATTTTCTGAACACTCGATTCCATGGCAGCATTTGCTGTAACACTGAGCCCTTGCTCCCTCCCTTCTATGAGTACTCTCTGAAATAGCTGTACAAAACCCAACTCCTAGCTGCTTACGGGTCTGCCAGATCTCAGCTGAGCACTGCAGGGTGCCATTCATCTGCTTGAGCTGTTTCTGAGATGAAGGCTAGGGACAAGAGGGAGGGCTATGCCAAGAAGAAAGCTGGTAACACATTCTTTAGGAGGTTTCCATGCCCTGGTGCTTTCAAGGTACTTGAAATTTAGCACAGAGCATAGCCTTTGTGCCAGGAAGGCTTGTAGAACTGCAGTGTATGATACTGTGTGCTGTATTGACAGGGCAGTAACAGGAGCCAGCACAGGCTGCCCCAACACCAAATGCCCAAACTCCTGGCCTGACAGCTCAGTGCTCTCCCTTCCTGTCTGCCTTGGATGAGCCTTTCGGGGCTTCAGCATTGATCTGGTTTGGGGGAGTGGAAAAAAATCAGAGTAAAAAGCTATTTTCCTTCAGGTCACTTGTCCAAAGTGCCACATGGCTGAACAGAGAGTGGGGGAAGGCGATGGGGAGATCTGAGTGTGGGCAAATGAGGGGGGGGGGGTTCACGGTGGCCTTGGGTTTTTAAAAAATCAGTTTACATGAACATATTTCAAAGGTTCCACGAATAAATCCTTACATGTAAGGGTAGCCATTAAAAAACCAAGCAATAACAACCCTTAGTGAGGTGTGCCTGAAATTGCCTGTGACACAGTGGGCCCTCCATTCCAAAGAACAGGGTACACAAGGACTTTCTTTAGTGTTCTGAACCGTGGAAGCCGTTGCAGATGTGCTTCATCACATTCCTCAGTAGAGTACCACTGACCCCCCTGAGCTGCAGGCATGGTAATGTGTGTAGGCACCAGCAATGCTGCAGCAGTACAATGTTCAGAGCCACTTCCACGAGTGCAGAGCTGAGACAGGAACCTGTTCAGGGCATTCGGGCAGAAAATACTCCGAGCCACGCTCTCCACCTTAGAATCATAGAATGGTCTGAGTTGGAAGGGACCCCAAGGATCACAGAGTTCCAACCCCCCTGCCACAAGCAGGGCCACCAACCTCAGGCCTGGAGCTACACAAGGTTGCCCAGGGCCCCATCCAACCTGGCCTTGAACACCCCCAGGGACGGGGCACCCACCCCCTCTCTGGGCAGCCTGTTCCAGCCCCTCACCACTCTCTCTGCAAAGATCTTCCCCCTAATATCTAATCTAAACCTTCCTTCCGTTAGTTTTAATCCATTCCCCCTTGTCCTGTCATTGTCTATCCTTTTAAAAAGTTGAATCCCCTCCTGTTTCTCTGCTCCCTTCAGGGACTGGAAGGCTGCAATGAGGTCCCCCCACAGCCTTCTCTTCTCCAGGCTGACCCAGCCCAGCTCCCTCAGCCTCTCTCCATAGGGGAGCTGCTCCAGCCCTCTGAGCATCATTGTGGCTCCTCTGACCCCTCTCCAACAGTTCCACATCTTCTTGTATTAGACTCGATAGGATCTGGATTGACTGACTGGTTTTCTCACCTCCCTCCTGTAGCACCTGAAGAAATCAGGCGTGCCCTCTGTCAGCTTTCGGGACCTGTGTGGGAAGAACAGCCGGAAAGAAGCTGCAGTCACGTTTTACACCTTGCTGGTGCTAAAGAAGCAGTGGGTGATTGAGCTGAGCCAGCACGGCCCCTTTGCTGACATCACAGCCACCCTCGACCCCGTGTTCAACGCTCACTGAGAGCACATAGAGTTCAGATAAGCTAATAAAAATCAACCTTATTCTACACTTCTCAGCACATATATTTCCTGGGAAAATGACTGAAAAATGACTTGTTGAGCTGTGGTAACTGAGCAGAGCTCCTTCCTTCACATCCCCCCCCAGGGCTGGCACAGGAGAGCTGCCTCGGGCTCGGCTTCCGAGGGGTTTGCCAGTGTGTTCTGTGTAACGAGCAGATACTCTGTGCATACAACAGAGCTAAAATACATCTGCACAAGAGATATACGTTGTGAGTGGGTTTATGGAAGCCCTCAAGAACCTCTCTTAGAGAGCAGCTTTGTGGGTTAAATTATTTCTAACAAGGCTTGTGTGTGTTAATGATCTCACACCGTCGTAAGAGAAGCCTGTTAAGCTCTATCCAAAAATGTAGTCTATTTAAAACTATTCCTTTTGATGAATGTTTGTTACTTGATATTTTAAGGTCTGGGATGCTTCATGGGTTTGGTGTGTTCAGGCAGAGAGAAGCTCTGCTACCCCAGGAAGAAATCCTCTTGCCCAGAACTGCTGCAGGTCTGGATTTCATGGAGCATGTTCCCTTGAAGACTAACACTTTTATTTACCTGCAGGCCTGGTTAGAATTGGATGTTAAGCTGAAACATTATTAGCTCCTTGCTCTTTTTTAGCTAATTTAGGATGTTTTAACACTTTTATTCTCGTTTTTGTGAAGTTAGTGGTTTTCCATTGCATCATACCTGCGCTGTATGGGGTGACTGTGTGCGTTCAGCTCTCCCCAGCGTAACGGTGCTGTGGGTACACCAGCGTCTCCTGATGTGAAACCAATAAAAATCACAAGAAGATGTGCCCTCAGCTCGGTGGTGTTTGTTCTTGAGGATCAGACCTGGCAGCCGCCTAAGCTGCCCTCTGGGGTCGCCCCCTCAGGGCCAGCGTTTTCCGTGGTTATTCCTAAACCGGTATCACTGTCCTCCCGGCTTTCGCTCACCTCAGTGGCGCCCCGTGCGTCTGGCCCTGCTGCTCCTGTCACGCATCGGTGTTACTGGTGTGCAGGGCTTAGCGACGGTGAGGAATTGATTCCAAGGGGTCTGTCCAGAGGAGTAAAAAGGCTTAAAAACGCCGGAGGGCCCCGTGCTGGGCAGGAAGGGATGGGCTGGGTTTTGGGCTGGCTGGCTGTGGGCCTTGTTTTGGTTGTTCGGGTTTTTTTCATGGAGGAATACATGATAAAATAAGCAATAAGAAGCCACAGTTCTCCGAGGAGTTACATTTTGGGGTGTGAGTGACCCTGTTGGATAAAAACCTCCCTGTTTTCTGCAAAAGGGACATTCTTTTCTGCTGTGCACAGGAGCGACACTCTCCGAGCATCTCCCCTTCAGGTCAGGCCTGGCAGTTTTGTCCAGGAGCCTGGACAAAAGGAGGCCAGTCCAGGAGCTCCAGCCTGGAGTGAGGAAGGGCTTTTGTTCTCCACATCTCATGCTCAGCGTCTTGGGAACAAACCTGTGGCAGGGGGAGTGAAAACCTGCCCTTCCCTCCCCTCCCCTTTCCCACAGCAGATCTAATCTCCCACCAGTGCAGTGTGTGTCTGGTGAGCCCCCCGCTCAGGGTGCCGTGCCAGGCATCCTGGGCAACAGAGCGCTGCAGGCTGGGGAGGGAAGGGAGGGAGGAAACACTTTTCTTCCCCCAGAGCCATGCAAAAGGACTCTGCATCCCACATCAGGGACGCTGCCGGCGCTGTGTCTGCCTTTGCCATGGTAGGAGCAGCTCCAGTGGCAGCAGATGCAATAATCCATTCATTTTTCTTTCGAGGAGAAAGGCTGAGCATTGGATTCACCAGGAAAGAGGGAAACAAAGGAGGCTGGAAGCGAACAGGAGGCAGGAATAAAGGAGAGGCGGGACACAGATACATTGAAACCAGCCTGTGTATCAGAATAACCAAGGTACGAACCTTGGAGGAAACAGCCCTAGAAGAAAGACTCGAGAGTGTTCACAAAACAGGTTTGCCAGCACCCTGACATACCCACGGGGCAGTTACAGAGGGAGCCTGCACAGGCAGGGGAAGCACAGTGCCTTGGTGAGCAGTGAGCTCTGTGTCCCCACAGTTTTAATCCCAGCTGACCATGCTCTGCTCTTGGACTCTGGTCCAGAGCCAGACCGGGAGTAACTTCTGCTCTGACCTTGCTGAGCCAGGAGCCGAGTCTCTGTGTGCATGCACACGTGTGTGCATAGGTGATGTAGGGATATGTGCACCTCCCAGTTCTCCCAGTCTCTCGAGGGGTGTCTGCAGCCCATCTCGGGTACTTGACTGTGGTCTCCAGAGCAGAGATGGAGCCCAAGCCCTACTGCTCGCCGCGGGGGCTGCAGCAAGTGGCGCGGTGGCTCCCAGTAAGCACCCAGCAGCGCCGCCCTCGATGTTTGCTCATTAGATAATTTGGGAAGGTTCAGCTCGATCGCTCCAGAAGGAAACGTGTAGGTAGCACCATGAGTAACCAGAGAGATTAGACACGCCGTGCCGGTGGTTACCAGCACGATTTCCCACCCAGTGAGCGGGGAGGGCACTGGGAAACACACGCCGACCTGCTCCAGACACCAGCCCTGTGCAGCGGTTGGGCTGTGCTGATGCTGCTCTTCCACCCCAGCCCCGGAGCTGGCGGCCCCGCAGCCGCCGCGCTGACCCGCAGGTATTTCAACGAGGCGAAGGTTCTCCTCAGCTCTTTATTCATTTATTGTCCTTGGGGAAAGTGCGTCATGGATTAGGCGCACAGATCTCCTCAGAACTGGAGGAGTCCGGTGAAAATCACCACGATGGAGACACTCCAAAGGCCGGGTGGCTGCAGCGCCAGGCTGCCCCGGCTCCCCCTTCCTCCCCCTCCTCCCCCTCCTCCTCCTCCGGGGTTACGCGGGGAGAGGAGCCGAACGCGACCCGCCGCCAGCCCGGGCGCAGGGAGCACCCGGCCCGGGGGCTCCGCCGCTGGGGAGAGACCTCAAAAACCGGCTTTTTCCTTTTTTGTTTTTTCAGTGCCGGCGCTGCACCCCGGCAGACCGGAGTTGCCATAGAAACGGGGGGAAACCCGGCAGGGAGAGAAGGGGGGCGGGGGGGGGGCCGTCGCGCCGCCGTCGCTTTAAGAGCGCAGAGGAAGGAGGCAAATTACGCAGCTGCAAGGCTCATCCCTCCCTCCCTCCCTGGCTCCATCCATCCATCTCTCCCTCCCTCCATCCCTCCATCCATCCCTCCGCCGCCGCGCTCCCCCCGGCCGCCCCGCCGCACCCATGGAGGCCGGCGCAGGTGATGGAGGCGGGGGAGGGCGAGGGTCGGGGGGTGAATTGGGGAGGGGAGGTGGGGGGTACAGGGTACCGCCCCGCGCTCCGCTCCGCGCCCCGCGCAGCCGCCGCTCATCCCCCGCTCTCTCCCTTCCCCGCCAGGTCGCTGAGTCCCTCCCCCCCTCCCGCCGGCGCTGCCGCCCCGGACATCGGCGGGGCCCCGCGCAGGTGAGCGGGACGCGGGGCGGGCCGCGGGCGGGGGGCGGCGGGGCCCGGCGGCCGCCGTGACTCATCCCTTTCTGGCTGCGGGCTCTGGGAGGGGTTGGGGACCCCAGCATGGGGCTGCCAAGCGCTGCTCTGTATCATGGGGGTGATGGGAGGGGGCTCCACAGGGTAGAGGTTGCTCGGGGCGTGTCACGCATCGGGCCCGCAGCACACCCGCATTGCATGCACAGGACCCCCGTGGCATGCACCGGACACACGTCACACTCCCCAGACCCGCAATGCATGCACCGCACCCCCCCGGCATGGACCAGACCCCCACGGCATGCACCCCCCACGGCATGCACCGCATCCCTGGCACCCGCACCGCACCCGCACCGCATGCACCCCCCACGGCACGCACCCGCAGCCACACTGCGCCCACCGGACCCACACGGCACGTGTCGGGCTCACATCGTGCTCACCAGATCTGCAGTGCACTCACTGCACCCTCCCTGCATGCACCTGACCCACATCCCATGCACCTGACCCACATCCCATGCACCAGACCCACATCCCATGCACCAGACCCTCCCTGCATGCACCTGACCCACATCCCATGCACTAGCCCCACATCCCATGCACTAGCCCCACAACCCATGCACATCCCATGCACCAGCCCCTCCCTGCATGCACCTGACCCACATCCCATGCACTAGCCCCACATCCCATGCACTAGCCCCACAACCCATGCACATCCCATGCACCAGCCCCTCCCTGCATACACCTGACCCACATCCCATGCACCTGATCCACCCTCCATGCACCAGACCCACATCCCATGCAGCAGACCCTCCCTGCATGCACCAGACCCACATCCCATGCAGCAGACCCTCCCTCCATGCAGCAGACCCTCCCTGCATGCACCTGATCCACCCTCCATGCACCAGACCCACATCCCATGCAGCAGACCCTCCCTGCACGCACCAGACCCACATCCCATGCAGCAGACCCTCCCTGCATGCACCTGACCCACATCCCATGCACCAGCCCCTCCCTGCATGCAGCAGACCCTCCCTGTATGCACCAGCCCCTCATCCCATGCACCAGCCCCTCATCCCATGCACCAGCCCCACATCCCATGCACCAGACCCTCGCTGCACACACCAGCCCCTCCCTGCACGCACCAGCCCCACATCTCATCCCGCACGGAGATGCGTCTCCCGGCACTGTGGGGCGCTGCAGGAGCCCGAGGCTGCTGTGCCATTGAGATGCTGTTATTTGATGGCTTAAGGCTCCGTCTGCGAAGGGACACAGAGAGCACAGGCTGACTGATGAGCTGGGTGCTCCTTTCCCTCTCCTCTCCCAAGGTCAGTGCTGCCTGGCTGTTGCACGGGCGCCCGGTGCTTTGCATCTCTGGTGCTTCTAAATCCTGGGGGTCCCACCCTCCCCGGGCACCGGGGCCTTGAAGTGCCCGAAGTGCCTTGACCTCAGGTGGGAAGGTGCAAATCCCCATTTCCAGGGCTGCAGAGGCTGGTTGGAGGGTGGGGAGGGTGCGACACCCGTGCTGGCACCTCGGCAGCTTTGTGGTGGGGCTGAGCCATGGGATTTGGTGTGTGGGTACAGTAAGTAGGCCATTCTGGTGTGCAGAGACCTGGGGATAATCCTCCTGTGACCACCAGACCTTGTTCAAGGTGGGTGGGAGGTTTGGGGAGACTGGTTTGCACCGTGTCAGGGTGGCACGAGGGTGAGAAGGGGAGGAGTGGCTGTTGTGCTGCGAGCTGGGGTTCTCCTCCATGATTTTGCCTGTGTATCCCAAAGGAGAGGGCTCTTCCTTCTGCTTACCAGACCTCAGCTCAGCTCCCTGCCAGAGCCCCGGCAGAGGATGGGCTGTGCTGTGTGATCTCACCTGCATCCCCAGCCTGCCAACCTTCCCAGCCTTGGGAAAGACCGTAGGGTTTGCATCCTGGGTATCCTGCTCCTGCTTTCACAGCAGTTGCTGCTGCTACAGCATTTGTCAGGGAGCTCTTTGCCCTTTTCCCTTTGCCTCCCAAGGCCACAGCAAGGGACCAGCCCGTTGTCTCTGGTTGGGCACCTTATTTTTAGCTAACAAGGGCCAGGAGTCACCACCTCCCTGTTGGGCTCTGCAGCCAGGTCAGCTGGAAAAGTGATGAGCTGCATCACCCGATCTTTGCCAATGGTCTCTCTTTTCCTGTAATCCCTGGGTGTCAACTCAGCATGTTATTCCAAAGGAGAGGATAAAGGGAGGTGCTCCTCTGTTGCAGCATGTGATACAACAGCTCCTAGTGCAATGGATTTTTCTGGTGTTGCATAAACATCCTGTCCCTGCTCTTGCCCTGAGCACCCTCTCTGATGGGAGCTGGAGCATCTCCCTCTGCCCAGCAGCCAGGTGAAGCTCTGTGGGAGCAGGGAGCTGGGGTTCCCAGCCCCTGGAGATACCAACCCTCCTTTAGAAGCTCCCAAGCAGGAGCAGAGCAGCCCCTGGTCCTGAGGAGCAGGAAACAAAGCAGGTGCCAGATCAGCCTCAAGAATTTCCTCAGGAGTCAGCGCCCCAAGAAGTCACCCCAGCAGAAGGAGGGGTGTGGGTATGGCCACCACCATGCACCAGTGCTGACCCTCCTCCTTGGCTGGACTTGTCTGGGCCATGGCAGTGGCCCCAGCTTCTTCCCACTGCCACCCAGCCCTCAGTCCCTTCTCAGGCACCAAGTGCTGCTGTTTTGGGGACGCAGCATGCTGTCCCAAACCAGGGTGCTGGTTCTTTGCCACGCTCAGCACTCTGCTTATTTTTAGTGTGAAGGAAAAGCAGGGCTGGTGTCAGAAAGGCAGGGGGGTGGGGGTCTCCTTGGGAGCCCTTGAAGCTGTGATTTCCCTCCCCCTGTTGCTCTCTGCTTTTAATCTTGTTGGTACTGGAAGGCTGAAAACCTCCCTCTCCCCCTCCAGTGGGGAGGGGAGCGCAGGGAAGGCACGATCCAGGATTGGTAAAGCTGCTCTCAGATGCTTGGGCTTGGTGCCACCGTTGCACAGCGTTCCTAGCATGGGATGCATGGAGGAAAACAAGGGAATACAGCAGCGGGCAGGGGGACAGGAGCCCCGGCAAGGGAAGCAGAGAGTGAGGAATCCAGGCAAATCCCACGGCTGCCGGGCCCAGGCGGCTCTGTGCTGAGGGCTGGGGCTGCCAAACGAGCCCTCCTGCTCCTTCCCTGCACGTTCCCCACGGGGATGGGAGGAGCTGGTGGGGCAGCTCGGGCCAGTGCAGCAGCTGGTTCCTTCTGAACCCCAAAGGAGTCAAGCCAAGAGAGATGGCTCAGAAGAGAGAGCCTGTCGTGGCAAACCCCTTGGAGGAACAGGCTGAGGAATCATCATCATCATCAGGGCTCCCTGATCCCACGGTGAGGGTCTCTCTGGGTGTCCCCTGGCCCCGTTTCCCACGCAGGAAGCTTCTAGGAGGAGCAATACTGGACCCTGTGTCTGTTGCTGGCCCAGCCAGGGCGGTGAGCGTGGTGTGGGGATGCAGCAGTGTCCGTGCTGAAGCATCTCTGCAGGGCAGCAGTGCCAAAATGATGGCTGAGCCACTGTGCTTGGGAAAATCCTCCCCTGGGGCGCTGGGCTGAGCCTCAGGGCACTCTGATGGCACTCTGATGGCACTCTGCCACCTGACTGGCTTTGTCTTGCTGTTGTGGTGTGATCTGTGGAGCAGTGATGCTCCAGACCCTTCTATGACTGGTGGGAGCTGGGCACCCACTGGAGGATGCAGCTTGGGAGCTCCAGGAGCCCTGCAGTGTCACCCACCCCAGGTCAGTGGCACTGAGTGGGGCTCTTGGCCCCAGGGGATGTGCTGAGGTGCTGGTGAGGGGCCATCTGAGCTACCTGTGCTGGTGGGGACTGGGCATGTGTCCTGCCTGGCGCTGCCAGTGCAGGCATGGGGAGCAGTGGCTGCCTGACAGGGGGTCTCCAGTCCTGAGAGGATCTTGTGCCCCATCCCACCCAGCACGGGGTGTCAGCTTGTCATGCTGTACCTCCAGCTGTTCCCTTACCAAGGGCTGTTGCTTTTATTTAGTGTGAGTTCCCCTGGCTAATCCCATGGTGCAGGACAAGCACTGTTCCAGCTGCTGCTTTTAAAGCAGCTGCCTTTCTGTTCTGCTATGGGCCAGGCAATGCACTGGGAGGTCTGGCCTCAGTGGCTCCAGGAGAGTGTCCCACCTTGTACCAGGCAGCACTCATCCTGCTTGTCCCCCAGCAGTGTTTTGGGGTGCTTGGCAAGGTGCTGGAGCATGTTTGGGTAGTTTGCAGCTCTGGGTCTGATGTAAGTTGGACCATCAGACCCTGGTCCATACCAGCATCCCCAGGGAGTGGGTGTGCTGAGCAGGGTCCTGCTGGTTTCCCCCAGTGTGGGGATGAGGCAGCACTCCCAAAATCACCCTACCCTCACTCCTGGTGCCTGGTGGTAGCTGATAGAGCCTCTGTGGAACTGCAAGCCTGGGAGGCTGTGCATCATGGTGGGGTGAGGGTGCAGGGCTGAACTCTGGCTGCAGGGTCAGTGTGGCTGGGCTCAGCACCACTGTCTGGTACCGACTTGGTGCTGTTTGGGGTCTCTCTGGAGCCTGTGCCACGGACACGTCCCCTCCCCTGGGGCACAAGCTGTTTCCATCAGCTCCATGAGGGTCAACACACAACCAGGGGATTCTCCTGCATCTCTTTTCTGCCCTGCAAGACGTTCCCCACGTTCCTCATTCTGCAAAGGTGAAAACAAGGTGGAGAAATCCCTTCCCCACACCAGCTTCCAGCTGGCACAGGAGCCCTGGCTTCATCTCACCCACCCTTTGGATGCCCTGGGGTTTGCAGGCTGGGAGCCCTGGCCATGGCACATCACCCCCCAGCACTGTGAGCTGCTTCTGCTGAGGGTCCTGATGTCCATTTTGGGGTTTTGCCCCTGTGCTGGGTGGGAGCTGCCTTCCCCACACAGGGGCTGCAGGGCTGGAGCCCTCTGCAGATCCCCAGGAAGGCAGAGGTCCTCACTGCTGCTTCCTGGCTCGTGCTTCCATCCTAGGGAGATAATCTTGGGGTTCCTCATGTTTCTATGGTGAGTCTCCCTTTGCTCTGTAGCTGCTCATCCTGCTCTGTGTGGTGGTGGTCACCCTGAGTGCAAATTAGTGCTTCCCTCTGCTCTTGGACCCAAAGTAACCACGTGCCACCCGTGTTTCCAGCTTTGGTGTTCAGCACACCCAACCTGCCCATCCTTGGCAGCCCTTGGGCATGGTGAGGCTCTTTTTGAGGAGACTGGAATGGGCCACGGATCCCTGGGAGGAAGGACAGTGATGATTTATTGCCAGTGATGCAATTCAAGCCACCCTGGGGCAGGCAGTGAGGTAGAGCAGTGAGGTAGAGCTGTGGTACCCGCTGGGATGGGGGTGCACAGCCCATCGTGGTTGTGAGACCTGGGCAGGGTGTAGGAGGGTGCTCTCCCCTCTGTGGGATTTCGGTGCCCGCTGGCAGACCTCAGCCAGGCTCCCTGGGGCAGCAGCTCAAGGCTGCTCTGAGTTTCTCACCCCCTGAGCCTGCTGGCACCATGAGAGGAGCTGAGACGTGGGCGCCAGGCGGGTCTGTGGCCGTGGGAGGAGGAGGATGAGGAGGAGGAACTGAGCTCTCCAGGCAGGAGGCTGAATCCAGGCTTCCCCACAGAGCCCCCCCTGGCTCTGGCTGCTGGGGCAGGTACCTGGGGTGCAGCGAGGGTGCTTGCAGGAGCCCCCCAGCACGGTACCAGTCTGTGTGCCAGACGCTGATGTGTGGGTGTCTGGGGAAGGGCAGGAGGTGATGCTGGGTGCTGCTGGGCTGCATCAGGGGGCGAGGGGTTCACCCCTGTGGCTGTGCCTCTCCCTAAATCCCTGCCCGAGAGCTGCTGGGGGAGCCCCCGGCGGCACGGAGAGGGTGGGCTTGTCCTCGCCGCCCGGCTCCTGGGGCCGGGGCTGCCGCAGCCCCGCCTGGCGCTGCCGGAGGACGCTGCTGCTGATTCACGCTGCCGCGCTGGGAAAGGCTCCAGCTCGAACCGCCGCGCCAGGAGCCGGCATCTGGCAGGGCAGAGCGCTGCCTCCCCCTGCCCAGAGCCTCCCCCAGCGCATCCATGCGGGAGGGGAGCAGCAGGGCCCCGAAATCCCAGCCTGTGCATCCCAGTGGTGCTGGCGCCCCCCTGGTGAGGGGCGCTGGGGCTGCGGCTGCACATCACCGGCTCTGCTGCTCCTGTTCGTGGGCTTTTCCGTGCCCTGGTTTGGGGAGCAGGGAATGGCAAATCCTGGGGAGAGGAGAGGCCTGGGCTGGCTGCTGTGGGCTTCAGGCAGGAGGCAGGAGGCAGCCTGGAAAGAGCAGCCCTGGGGTGGCAAATGCAAAGGGCTGCAGTGGGTAGATGAGGTACTTAGGGATATGGTTTAGTTTAGAATGTGAATGGTTGGACTCGATGATCTTAAAGGTCTTTTCCAACCCTGTGATTCTGTGATTCTGGGGTGAGCTGGCTGCAGTGGGGTGAGCTGGCTGTGCCCCCTCTGCCTGTCCTGCTCCTCATGCTCCCCCCTGTCTGGGGACTCTGCCAGCCTGGGGACAGGGGGGAGAGAGAGGAGCAGGACAGGCAGAGGGAGCACTTCACGTTTCACATCACCCATCGATTTTTCAGCTGCCCAGGCCCAGCACTTGTGTTGCCCTGGGCTGGAGCTGCCAAAATCTGGGGCAACACTGTGAATGTGAATGTGCTCCAGGATGGGGAGGGAGCCTGTGCAGTGCTTTGGATGGGGAGGGAGCCTGTGCAGTGCTCCAGGGTGGGGAGGGAGCCTGTGCAGTGCTCCTGGCCCCTCACAGCCCATGAGTGACATCAGGGCAGTGCCATGGGATGCTCGGTGGGATGGATGTGCTGCTTCCTCCACTGCAGCAGCTCTCATCCCTGTGTGTGCCCGAGCTGCTGGCTCTGGCTCTGGCCTATTTATTTACAGGAGAACAGGCTCTGTGTTTCCTGAGGGATTAGCTGCTGCTGCTGCATCGTGCTGTGCTCTGGACTTCCTTACCTGATCCCGCTGGCGAATGGGTGATTCTGATTTAATTAAGGAAAAGCAGGCACCCCTCCTGCTGCAGAGCCAGCTGCCTGCCCAGGCAGAAGCTCAGCAGGGTCTGGGGCTGGGTGTCAGAGCCCCCAGCCCACCTCTGCCTCCAGTAACAGCACCCTCCTCCCTGCATCAGCCCTCCCTTCCTGGTGGGGATGGGGACCTGGGCTTGTCCCGTGCAGGGAGGTGGGTGGGGAAGGGGCTTTAGACCCCGAGGATGGAGCAAGAGTGTTGTGGGGAGCTGCCTGCTGGGAGGGGAGATGAGCAGCACGAGCACAGGCACCTTTGCTTTGCCAGTGGAGGAAGCCATCACCCTGCACCCAGGACCCTGGGCAGGCAGCATCCCAGCATCCCTGGGCCGTGGTGGGGGCTGGCAGAGCCCAGCTGTGCAGGGGATGCAGCCCACATCTGTCCCCACACAGGTCTAAACTGACACCCTGGTGCAGGGGCTCCCCCTTCCCTGGTGCTCCCCGCGGCTCCCTGGGGCCGGTCCCTACCCTCACCCCCCCTCTCTCTGTCGCCTTTCACCCGCAGCTCCCCCTGGCCCCGGCCCTGTGGCGCCGCAGCGATGTCCCTGCCGGGCAGCCGACGCTCGTCCACCGGATCACGAAGGTGAATATGCTTCAGCCTCTGGCCCCCGGGATCGGCGCTGGTGCCTGCCCAGCGCTTCTCCGGGCTGGCAGCAGGCAGGGCACGGTCCCCAGCCACACCACGAGCTGCCCACTGCACAGCACTTCCCTGTCCATGCATGGAGTCACTCCCCCCCCAAGCACTGCACCCCCCTTGTCCCTCTGTCTGTCTCTGCCACAGCTGGGACCGACCCCTCTGTCCGTCTGGGCAAAGGCAGGCGATGGTGGACCCCAGGCACAGGGATGCTGGGGTTGGGATGTGCAGCTAGGAGGGGTGTTAGCCCTTGAAAAGCTCCCCGAGCTGCAGTGATAGAGAGCAAGAGGGGGAAAAACCCAACCCCAAAACACTAATTCCCTTCCAAACATCTCCATGACCTGGGCTGCCCCTGTTTAGGATCTACCTGTCATCAGCAGCACGGGCGATGTGCCCACGTGTAGGTACCAATCTGGAGTGGGGTTGGCCCCAACTCTGCTCCCAGGGGGCTCCCAAAGGGTCTCCTGGTCTTTGGGGCGCAGGGCTGCCATCCTGGCACCCCGGGGATGGCACGCTGGGGAGGGTGAGTGGGTGGGCAGCCCCCAGCAGCCCGGCCTTTGCCCCGTTGCCGTGTCTGTGCCATTTTGATCCCTGCTGTTTGTTTTGTCCTCTTGTCTTGTGTGTGTCCTCGGCGTGGCGGTTGGCAGTCGCGGGGTTTATGGACGGAGTGGCTTTGCCTCCTTCTTTAAGTCTTCACCACCCTCAGCCACTCGGCCTGAGACACAGCCTCTTCTCCCTGCCTCCAGGCGCCCCTCGCCCCCCGGGAGGGACACCTACGGCACCTCCTCGCTGAGCAGCAGCAGCAATTCAGGCTCCTGCAAGGGCAGCGACAGCAGCCCCACCCCAAGGTAACCCATCACCCGTGGCCCCAGGGCGGCTGCAGGGTGCCCCTGGGCAGGGGGGAGCAGCACCCATGCTGCCGGTGCCCTGGCAGGGACAGGAGCACAGGGGCTGGTGGAGCGAGGCTGTGTGCTTGGCAGCTGGGGGAGCCCAAGCTGGGGGAGAAAAGACCCCCCCCCCCCAACTATCCTCCTGCGAACCTCTCTGCCGCTGTTGTCGTGTCTTCTCCCTCCCTGTGCCCCCCGCTGCCTTGCCAGCCTGGTGCCCGTCCCCTTCCCTCTGTCCTGCCATGGCTGTGGCTTGCATCCCTCCCTGCAACCCGAGGGGCAGCGGGGGTCCTTTGGGGCACAGTGGGCAAGAGCTTCGCTTCCATCCCCTTGCACTGCCTGGCAGAGGGCTGGTGAGAGCAGGGGCAGCCCGAATTCCCTGCACCAAGCTCCTGGCGTGCTCCAAGATGGGCACCAAGCTGCAGACCGGGCACTGGCCCCAGCCCTGTGGGCACAGCAGCCTGCACCTGCATTTTGGGCCATCCCCAGCTGAGCTCCTCTGCCACCTTCCTGAGGTGGCATCAGATGTGGGAGCAGGTGATGGGCCCAGAGGAAGGGGGTGATTGGAGCCCCTGCATCCCCGCAGCGGGAGCAGGTGGCTGTCCTCTTGCTGCTGGGCCTCGCACAGCCACGGTCCTGCCTCGCTGCTCCTCACGATGGCTCTGGCTGGAGGCTGCTGGGCTGCCTGCCACCATGCACAGGGGTCAGGGGCTGCCCTGCTGCCAGGCACAGAGGGGACCCCTCCATCCTACCGTGATGCACACAAGGGTTTCGGTCCAGCCTGCTGCGCTGCTGGAGCATCTCGTGCTGTGCACAGCTCTGTGCACCTCCCAGCGCCCATGTGCAGCCCTGTTCCTGGCCAGCCCCTGCTCTCCATGCTGCCCTGGCCTTTGGGCCACAGATGTCCCCTCACCCACCCTGGTGGCAGCAAAAGGAGGGTCCAGATGTGCTGTCCCAGCCCAGAGCAGATGCTGGATGCCCCAGCTTGCTCACCATGGGCAGGATGCTCACTGGCTCCAGACGTGCTCCATCCCAAACCCTCCCATTACCCATCTTCCATCGCTGCCTCTGATGGGCCGTTCCCACCCCGGGGTCTCTGTTCATGTCTGCCATTGCCCAGAAATCTGGTGGTGGGCACACAGAGACCTCGGTGCTGCCTGCTCCCAGCTCTGCTCCTGCACCCACTGCCCTGGTGAGGCTGTGGGCTATTCCAGCGAGGTCGAGAGCTGCACCCACCCTCCTGCCAGCAGCACGACACCCTGAGACACCCACCCTGCCCCTCTTGCCCTCAGGGCACCTTTGGGGTGCACTATGGGGCTACACACCCTCTCTCTTGGGGTCCCTCCACTGAGCCTGTGCCAGTGCCAGCACGGGCAGGTGGGTGACAGCCGTGTCCCCGCAGGCGCTCGGCCAAGTACAACCTCTGCAGTGACAACCATGGGATAAAGCCACCGACACCAGAGCAGTACCTGACCCCCCTGCAGCAGAAGGAGGTCTGCATCAGGCACCTGAAAGCTCGCCTGAAGGACACGCAGGAGCGGCTGCAGGACAGGTGAGCACGGGGACAGGGGGTGCAGCCCATGGGGAGGGTCCTGGCACCAGCCTTCACTACCCACACTGGCAGGTCCTGCGTGGGATGAGGCCTTCTGGGGTCTCTTGGTTCCCAGCACCCCGTCCCATCCCCGGGGTCGTGCCCAGGCACCAGGCTCATGGCTTTGCCCTGTCTGGCATTGCTGGCCAGCGAACAGGGCAGCGATGGATTGGGGGGTCCCACCCGCAGTGCCGCGCTCCCCGTGCTCCCCGCTGAGGCTCTGCCATGCTGCCTCTGAACTGCAGCGTCAGGGGCTGGCTAATCCCCATCTGCTCCTCTCAGGCTTAGGCACGGCCTTGCCGGCGTGCCAGCTGCCACGCACCCGCCTGGGGCACCTGCCTGTCCCCACACAGCCCTTGGGCTCTGCAGCCCCTCTGGGAGAGGGCTGAGCATCACTCCCGAGGGTCCCCCCATGAGCATTGGCTCCTCTGGGGGTCTCCAAGCCGCTGGGTCCATTCCTGGGCCCCAAGTGTGGGTTTTGCTGGGTGAGCTGGCTCCAGCTCAGTGCCGGGCATGCAGGGATGGGGGGTTGGCCCCACAGCCCCCCTCAGCACCGTGGGGGTGGCCTCCCCATCTCTCACAGGGATGCTGAGATCGAGGACCTGAAGACGCAGCTGTCGCGGATGCAGGAGGACTGGATTGAGGAGGAGTGCCATCGCGTGGAGGCCCAGCTGGCGCTCAAGGAGGCCCGCAAGGAGATCAAGCAGCTGAAGCAGGTCATCGACACGGTGAAGAACAACCTGCTGGAGAAGGACAAGGGGCTCCAGAAGTATTTTGTGGACATCAACATCCAGAACAAGAAGCTGGAGACGCTGCTGCACAGCATGGAGGTGGCGCAGAACGGGGCGCTGAAGGAGGAGGGGGCTGGCGAGTCGGCTGGGGGGTCCCCAGCCCGGTCCCTCACCCGCAGCTCCACCTACACCAAGCTGAGCGACCAGGGGGCCGGGGATCGCAACGTGGGGGGCTCGCAGACCATCTCGCTGGACGAGGGGGCCGACAGCGGCTTCGTGGGGGCAGAGGATGCTCCTGGCCATACGGACCTGCTGGAAGGGGGTGGCGGTGAGCCGGGTGCCCGCCTACCCCCCAGCTCTACCTATGAGAAGCTGCTGGGGCTGCGGGGTGGCGTGGAGGCTGGGGTGCAGGCCAGCTGCATGCAGGAGCGGGCCATCCAGACAGACTTCGTGCCCTGCCAGCCCGACCTGGACACCATCCTGGAGAAGGTGATGAAGTCCCAGGCTTGCAGCTTAGGCAGCCCCACCTCAGCTTGGGTCTCCGAAATGGAAGATGTGATGCCTGGCCCCGAGCCCTCCAACCCTGCTGGGACCACGGACCTGCTGGTGGCCGAGCCTGATGCCACGACAGCCAGTGCTGAGGTGGGTGCCCCCTGCAACCCGGCAGTGCGGCAGCCCGTCAGTGCCAGCCCCTCCGTGGCCATCGCCTGCGTGGCAGAGGAGGATGCGGCGACCGAGGCGACCGGGTGCGAGGCTGCTCCTTCCAAGAGCTACTGGAGCCGCCACTTCATCGTGGATCTGCTGGCTGTGGTGGTGCCAGCCGTGCCCACGGTCGCCTGGCTGTGCCGCTCGCAGCGTCGGCAGGGCCAGCCCATCTACAACATCAGCTCGCTGCTGCGGGGCTGCTGCACCGTGGCTCTCCACTCCATCCGCAGGATGGGCTGTCGTCCCGTCACCAGCCCTGGCCCAGGGGGTAGCACCCAGCCCTGACACCCCCCATCCAGCCCCCAGACACCCCCCTGCCTGCCCCCACGGACCCGACTGCTGATTGTAAAGCCCCAGCACCCTTCCTTGGCTCCAGCTCCTTGCGCAGCCCTGGGGCGTGGGAAGGGGCCAGGGAATCTGTGGGTGCATCAGGGGGTGCTGTGCCCCCCCCCCCCCCCCCAAAACTCCTCTGTCCTGGAGGAGGGACAGGATGGTGTCTGGGGGGGGGTGCCAGGTGGTGATGTGGGATGTGGCCCCAAGCGTCACACCGCGACCCCCTGCCCGGCTGCTGCTGCGGTGCCTCTGGCTGGGGGCTGCTATGGGGATGTACCCCATGGGGTGGGCTTTCCTTTTGTTGCACTCGCTTCCCAGTTGTCCTTGTCCTGCCCTGCAGCCACCCCTGCAAGGGCAAGGAGCTGCCTGGCATCAGGGAGAGCTGGGGGTCCATAGTGGGACCCCCCTGCCAGGTGCAGGTTGCACTGGGACAGCAGGAGGCTGGGGGAATCCACCCAGGCACAGGGACTGGCTCGGGGAGCTGGTGGAGCCACCTTCACCCTGGCCTGCTGACCGGCTTTGGCAGCCATCCTCTTCCTCCCTCGCCGGGACAGTGCCCTGCTCAGCCCCTCGTCAAGCCCCCCATCGCTTGGGAGATGCCTCCCCGCTCCGGACAGAACTGGGCTGTGGCTCCGACCGGGACCTCTGGCCTCTCCCTTCCTTTGCTTTGCACTATATTCACTTTTCTTTTCAGTACAGACTCAAACCCTGTTGTTGGGGGGGCCAAGGCAGCGGCGAGCAGGGTGGGTAACCCCCCTCGCCCTGGTTCTGGCTGCCACAGCGGGGGACTGGGAGCTCTGGGTGTTTCAGCAGGGGCAACGCTGGTGATGCTGACGATCCTGCCCTGCGCTGGAGCCCGGTGATGCCTTTACTGGGATGCAGTGGGGGGGGTGCAGGCAGGGCAGGGCCGGGTGCTGGGTCCTGCCCCAGCCCAGCCCAATCCCTGCTTTGTTGGTGGCCTCCAGGAAAAAAAAAACCCAATGAATAATTCTGCCTTTTTTCCTTTCTTTTGGAAAGCAAAGACAGCGATGATTGCTTAGCGGGGGCTGGCACGGCGCGGGGCTCCCCCCGGGGCTCCCCCCAGCGCTCCCCCCCCCCAACGAATGTCTGTGGCTTCTTTGTGACTTGAACTAACGGTGTTTCCCCACCACCATCCCACTCCCCCACCCCCGGGTGCTGCTGACAGGCGCCCTGGGAGCTGGTGATGCTCCTGCATCCCGCATGCCCTGCGCTTCGCCGCATCCCTCCTCCTGCGGCTGGGGCGGGGGGCAGCGGCTCTACCTGTGCTGCTGGGGGGCTGGTGGCAGAGGCTGTGGCAGCCGCTGGCACAGAACTGGGTGTCTGGGGAAGAATTTGGGGAGCGATGGTGACAAGGCAGCCGGTGTAAGTGGAGCTAGGATATGCGCCTCTCGTGCAATGTATTTGTGGATCTGTGTACACGTCTGTTAGACTATCCAAAGCTTTGCCAAGAAATAAATGTAACTATTATATTTGAAAGACAAATCTATATAATATATTTTTTAAATACAGAACTGAAAAAGCTGTACCCCCCCCTTTTCTTGTTTCCCCTGTCCTGTACTCGCTGTCTGTGGTGGATGTAATAAACGTGGCTGGGTCTGTGTCTGCTTTGGCTGGAGCCGGCCTCTGGGGACACGAGGAGACACAGGGACCCCAGGGATGGGGAGAAGCACGTGTCCCATCCTGGCTCATGAGAGGGAGGAGAGGAGCAGGGGGATGTGGTAGACATCACAGGCTGGTCGTTCCCCCCATGGCACCCGGCAGCCTCTGTGGGGATGGTTTTGTGCTTCGGGGGTGCCTTCAGGGGCCCCTCCAGGCGCCTATGCGGGCTCGGCTGCGGAGAGCGCCGGCCTCCCTGGGATAGCAGCGATCGCATCAGAGGTCGGGGATGGAGTGATCCATGGAGGACTTGACCTGCCCCGCCGAGAGCCTGGGCACAGGGATAGGTGCTCAGTGGGGGAGCCCAGGGGGTCGCACAGAGACCCCATGGGGCCCCAACAGGGTGGGGACGGGCACTGCGGCCCCCAGGTCTCACCGTTTGACCATGTGCTCGTAGATCACGGTGGGGATGATGGTCAGAGTCACCACATTCCCAGCCCCTGCCAGCACCTCTGTGAGCTGCTTATCCTGCGGGAGAGAGAGGTGGGTCCTGGGGGTGCCCAGCTCCGCCCACCACCCATGGCCGGACCCTGGCCACCCCCACACCCTGCTGGCTGTGCCCAGCCCCTACCTTCATGCCGATGACGTTCTGGCCGTTCACCTCGCAGATGTAGTGGTGGGTCAGGAGGCCGTTGCGGGCAGCTGAGCTGTCCTTGGCCAGCGACACGATTTTCCCCTTCTTGACCACGATGCCAACGTGGCCACTGCTGTCCTTGTGCACCGTGACGGTGCGCTGGAAAGGCCTGTGGGGAGAGCGGGGTCAGTGCCAGCACCCACACCGGCACCCACACCGGCACCAGGACCACCCGCCGCTCACCTGTCCCTCACCACCATGAGGATTTTCTCTGGGGAAGCCTTCTTCAGCGCCCGCTGCGCCTTGTCGCTGCTCCAGCCTGCGCAGTTCTTGCCGTCGATCTGGAGGATCTGGTCACCGAAGCGCAGCCCCACCAGCGCCGCCGGCGAGTTGGCCTTCACCAGCTGCACGAAGATGCCCTGGGGACATGGAGAGGGGAGGGGGAGCAGTGGTGTGGGGAATGGGCAGCCATGCCGTGCTGTGCCACCCTGCCATGCTGCGCCGTGCCATGCCTTGCCACACTGCACCCTGCTGTGCCAAACCACGGCATGCCAAGCCATTTAATGCCAGGCTTTGCCCTGCCATGATCCACTGTGCCATGTCATGCCGTGCTGTGCCACCATGCTTGTGCCTTGCCGTGCAACATCATGCCCATGCTGTGCTGTGCCATGCTGTGCCACGCCACGCCATGCTGTGCCATGCCATGACACGTTGTGCTGCACCCCCCCATGCTGTACCATGCCATGCCATGCCATGCTGCACTGTGCCATGCCGTGCCACCCTGCCATGCTGCGCCGTGCCATGCCATGCCACACTGCACCCTGCTGTGCTGCACCATGGTGTGCCGAGCCATTTAATGCCAGGCTTTGCCCCGCCATGATCCACTGTGCCATGTCATGCCATGCTGTGCCATCATGTTTGTGCCTTGCAGTGCAACATCATGCCCATGCTGTGCCATGCTGCGCCACGCCATGCTGTGTCATGACATGCCATGCTGTGTCATGACATGCCATGCTGTGCTGCACCCCCCCATGCTGTGCCATGCCATGCCATGTTGTGCTGCACTGTGCCATGCCGTGCCGCACCCCATCATGCTGTGCTGCACCATGGCATGCCAAGCCATTTAATGCCAGGCTTTGCCCCACCATGATCCACTGTGCCATGTCATGCCACGCTGTGCCCTCATGCTTGTGCCTTGCCATGCAACATCATGGCCACGCTGTGCCACGCTGTGCCATGCTGTGCTGCACCCCACCATGCTGTGCCATGACATGCCGTGCTGTGCCGCAACCCCCCATGCTGTGCCATGCCATGCTGTGCCACACCGTGCTGTGCTGCACCCCACCATGCTGTGCCATGCCATGCTGTGCCACACCATGCTGTGCCACACCGTGCCATGCTGCGCCACACTATGCCATGCTGTGCTACACCGTGCTGCGCTGTGCCATGCTGTGGGGCACCCTGCCATGCTGTACCATGCCATGCTGTGCCATGCTGCACCCCACCATGCTGTGCCATACCATGCTGTGTCACACTGTGCCATATCATGCTGTGCCATGCCATGCTGTGCCATGCCATGCTGTGTCACACTGTGCCATGCCATGCTGTGCCATGCCATGTCCCACTCACCTGGTCAACGTTCTTGAGCTGCAGCCCCGTCTTGCCCCGCTCGTCCTTGCAGAGGTGGATCTCCCGCACCCCGGGCTTGATCTCTGCCCGGCGCAGCCCCGCGTTGTTCCCGCTCAGGGGAGCGACCAGCTGGCCTGGAGCCGGCCCGGTGGGGGTCAGAGCCTGGGGGGAGCTGGGGTCAGGGGGGCCGGTGAGGGCACACGGCCCTGTGCACATCAACCCTTGGGGGGATGCGGGATCCCTTCCCCGGGCAGGATGCAGCCCCCGAGGGAGCAATAGGGACCCAGGTAAGAGCCACCAGCCCAGACACCTACGGTGCTGCCTTCTGGGTGCAGGTTCTTCTGGATCTCTTCACTGGACAGAGCGAGCCCCATGTACTCCTCCAGCTCGGCCAGGTTGGGGTACAGCACGGGCGGCGCTGCGGGACACACCAAGCTCGTGGGGTTCCAGCCCTTGGCCAGGGCTTCCCCCCTGCTGGGACCCCCCCGGGACCATGGGCCAATGGGGAAGAAACCCCCAAATCCCCTCACTTATCCATGCACCAAGCTGTAAGGGGGGGGTCTCAGGTGAGGTCCCCTGCACAGTGAGCATCGCTCCCCCCACCCTCAGACAGCCCCTCAACAGGGAGACCTGACCACAACCCGTGTTACCAGTGCCTGAGTCGAGCTTGGGTTTCTCTGTGACCACCGTGGTGGCAGGGGTCCTCACCCCCGCAGCTGCCTGCGCCTGCAGAGAGATGGGCTTTGCTTGAGGCTCTGCGCCCCCCTCCCAGCCCTGGGGACCCTCTGAGGGGAGAGACCCACTGGGGCTTGCTCACCCACCCCGTAATGCTGTGGTGGTGGCACTGACCTGGAGGATCTGGTGGCCCTTCATGTCCTCTAGGGATGGGTAGAGCGTTGCCATCGCTGCTGCTGCCACAGCCGTGCCTGGGGATGGAGCGGTTCAGCGATGGGGTGTCACTCCCTGAGCATCCCTCCCAGCCTGCGTGCCTGGCTCCGTGTGCCAGAGATGGGCTGTCACCTGAGGCCTCTGGTGTGACTCAGGGCCATGTCACCAGTGTCACCACCTCCCCCACTTCCTGGCAGCTGGGACATGGGCAGACACATGCCAGGCACAGGCACCCCGGGCATCGCCCAGCTGGTGGCAGGTCCTGGTCCCCATGTCCCCCTGCCCAGTGGGGTCATTCCAGCATCACCCAGACATGGGAGCATGATGTCCCACAGGAGCAGGATGTCCCATAGGAACAGCCCCTCTAACCACTCCTCGCAGTCCCCTGTGCCCCCCATGAGTCCCCTCTGCCCCCCAAAGACCCTCCCACAGCACCCAGGCAAGGCTATGCTGCCCAGCCCTGCTCCACAGCATCGTGTGCCCCAAAATCACCATCCAAAACTCAGTGTGTACAGGACAAACCCAGAGCCACGTCCGAGTCCTGCTGGAACCCAGCAGGATCCCCCACACAGCCCAGGGACCGCAGCAGCATCCCCCAAAGGGTAAGACCCCCTCCAAACCCAACCCTGGCACCCCTGGACTCACCTGTCAACAGCTCCCGGCTCCCTGTGCCACCCTCTGCCCAGCTCTGGGCTTTTATATCTGTGCCCAGCCCAGGGAGGGGCCAGGCAGCCTCAGCTGACAGCCACCCCCGCAGGTAGGGCACAGGTGAGGAAGAGGAAGGTGACGCTGGAGCTGCACAGAGCCCTGTGTCCCCCCTGGGGACAGGGACTGGAATGGCTTTCGGTGGGTTCAGGCATCCTGGGTGAGCTGGGATGGGGCTGGTGTCCATCCCACCCCCCCAGTCACCATGGTGCCCCCCCCCTGCCCGTATCACCCATCACTCCTGCTGGCACCAGCACACAGCTTAGCCCCACCACAGCCCTTATGCCCCAGTCTGGGCCACCACAGATTGGGGACCATTGGTGCTGCTGGGCAGGGGGGGTTCAAGTGGGGTCCCCCACCGTGAGCAGCCCTGCGTGGGCGGTTGGCTCCTGCTGCCCAGGCTCGTGGGGATGATGCAGCCGTGACGGGGATGCCGTGTCCCACACACTCCCAGGCGTCACTGGTGGCCCCGGGGCACACGCCAGGCGTGACAGCCCCGTGGGAGCCCCGTGCCACAGGTGGAAACACGGCGTGAGCAGGGAGCTTGCCTGAGTCAGGGCACAGGGCATGGGACATTGGTGTCACCCTGGCCACCAGTACCCACCTGCCACATCCCACTGCTGACACTGAGGATGCCACCGTGTCCCCAGGAGCTGGGCAGCGGGGTCCTGTGAGCACCCAGCCAGACCTGAAGCTGGTGGCACCGGCCCAGGAGCTCAGGGGCACAGGGCCAGCCCCTCCGCAGAGCAGCAGCCGGGCACAGCCCTGTTTCCTGTGCCCGGGCTCCCCGGTGCCAGGCCAGGAGGAAGCGTTTTATTTAGCAGGGATATTTTTAGCCTGACGGTGCCTCAGCCAGTCTGGGCTGGGAGCAGATCCACCGCTGATAAACACAGCCAGGAGCAGCCACACAACCTCCCCCAGCAGCCAGAGGATGGGTCCCGGCGCTCTGTGCCTGCCCTGAGACCCTCAGCCCCACCCAACCAGAGCCAGAAGGACCCCCCATCTGTGCTGGTGGGTGCTGTGGGAGGGCAGCAGGGCTTCCCCCCAGGCTCCTGCCAGCCCCGCTGATCTCCAGCCAGGAGCCCTGGCACCGCCTGGCACCGGTTAATAATTAAAGCAAGAAGCTCTGCAGGAAGAGAAACCCAAGCTCACCTCGAGTTTCTGCCTGGAAGCGGTTGCAGCAACGTGCAGAGCACGATGCCAGCACCCCAGCAGCTCCCCGTTCTGCTTAATTAACTAGCAATTAAGGGCAGTGTTAGGATCTGCACAGCGTGGCCCCAATCCTGTGTGACCCTGCGCAAGGACTGGAGCTGCTGGTGACAGCCCAGGGGGCTGAGCTGCTCCAGCCCCCAGCCCCTCCAGCCCCCAGCGCCTTCCCCAGCCTCCCACCAAACCCAAACTGGGATCCCAGGTGCTCTGCTGGGCGCTGGGGCTCGGGGTTGGTCGTGGCTGCACTATGGATCATGCAAAGGCCGGTGGTGGCCGTGTGCTGGCACTGGGTGCTGCCCACCTTCACCAGCTGCTGCTGCCAAACAGGGGGGGCTTGGGGACCCCAGCGACTGGGCATCGTTAGGGTGTCACAGAAAGCCACGGCACGCCAGCTGCTGTGACACCCAGCCTGCAGGGAGGGTGGAACAGACAGCGGGAGGTGTGGATGTGCTGAGCCGGAGGCAGCCCGGGAGCCCGGCCCTGCCTGCCCGCTGGGCTCCAGCCTGGGCTGCGAGGCTGAGGGCAGCGCTCTAGAGCTCCCGGGAAGGCAATTAACCCTGCAAACGCCAGCAGGCCACCAGCACCTCCCCAGAGAGCCCAGCGAGCCCCAGGCTCCCCTCTCTGCTCCCAGCCTCACGCCAAAGCAAGCCCCACAGCACCGCCCCAGCCCAGCCCAGCCCAGCCCCCTGGCACAGCACCCAGAGCACCCTGTGAGCCCAAGACAGCACCCAGAGCACCCCGTGCACCCAGCACAGCACCCCAAGTACCCCAGAAGCCCAGCACAGCACCCCCAGCACCCTGTGAGCCCAACACAGCACCCAGAGCACCCCATGAGACCAACACAGCACCCAGAGCACCCCGTGAGCCCAACACAGCACCCCCAGCACCCCAGGAGCCCAGCACAACACCCAGAGCACCCTGTGAGCCCAGCACGGCACCCAAAGCACCCCAGGAGCCCAGCACAGCACCCCGAGCACCCCAGGAGCGCAACACAGCACCCAGAGCACCCCAGGAGCCCAGCACAGCACCCAGAGCACCCCAGGAGCCCAGCACAGCACCCAGAGCACCCCAGGAGCCCAGCACAGCACCCAGAGCACCCCAGGAGCCCAACACAACACCCAGAGCACCCCAGGAGCCCAACACAGCACCCAGAGCACCCCAGGAGCCCAACACAGCACCCAGAGCACCCCAGGAGCCCAACACAGCACCCAGAGCACCCCAGGAGCCCAACACAGCACCCAGAGCACCCCAGGAGCCCAACACAGCACCCAGAGCACCCCAGGAGCCCAACACAGCACCCAGAGCACCCCGTGAGCCCAGCACAACACCCAGAGCACCCCAGGAGCCCAGCACAGCACCCATTGAGCGACAGAAAGGTGAAGGAAACCCCTCCAAGACACAGGGCTGAGAAAAGCCAGCATCAAGCGTTTTTATTGCAGTAATAAAACTCGATACCTTATGCGGCGGCGAAGGGAGGGAACGGCGGCAGCTTCTCTTACCAGATCACTAGGCAGGGGGCAGGGGGCAGGGGCAGAGCAGCAGGGGAAGCTATGCACCGGGTGAGCCCAGACAAGCAGCGATGACCAGCATCAGGTGTCAGGAGAGAACGGTCAGGTGTGCTCAGACCAGGGACAACTGGGGTCTGATGTTTCCTTTCCAAGAGGAGGGGGGGGAGAGGGGATGGGGGTGTTTTCTTTGAGCTGACTCCCCACCAGCCCTGCCACCTCCCCTGTACACAGCACCTTCTGTTTGCCTGCTGTTGGTTTTTAAGGAAAACTCTGCTGGAAACCCATCTCCATAACTCCAAAAGCCGGCTGGGGCTGGCGGGGGGCAGGAAGGTCCATAGTGAGGTGGCAGAGTGAAGCAAGGGCAGAGCAGTCCCCTCCCCGTTCTCAGGAGCAAACCCACGGTGCCCACAGGGGTGCTATGCTGCACCCTCTTCAGAAAGCAGGGGAAGGACACGCTGCTCCCTCGCCACCCCCGTTCCAGGCAGGGTACCTAACACACAATCCTAGCACTACTTTGCTCTCCACATCCATCCAGCCTCACCAGCCTCACTCTGCTATGGCTTTTGCAGCAGCAGCAGCAACTTCTGGTTTGAAAACATCACAGAGATCTGCACCAAAACGAGTAACTAAGGGGTTTCCTTTTGTTCAAGTGACTCCTACCTAAGGTCAGCCCATCTGTGTGCTACCAGGAAAACAGAGTCTACACCTGGAAGGAAAAGAAGAGTAAGAACTTGACCCAAAAAGAGTTGAGGTTTACGGCGTATAGTTTAAAAAGACATAAAAACACGATACAGGAGGAAGAGTCAGACGCGAAGCTCAGTGACCAAAGGCATTCAATCAGGGTGGGAGGTTAGACAATGAGTGTAGTGGACTGTCAGGAAAAGCTCCGTACAAAGTCATGGGCACTCTTCTTGAAGCTGAGATTCTGGGTTCCTCCATGTGCCAGACCTGCGGGGAGAGGAGAGGCAGCACCATGAGCCCGCCTGCTGCCTGCCCAGGAGCCAGCGCGCTCACCGAGCGGCCGGCCCACCGCTCGCTCCAAGCACGAGTCAAGGCCCAGTGACAGAGGGGTGACACAGCCCTGTCCTGCCTGCACCACAGGACCCACAGTCCCCCAGAGCACAGCCCTGTCCTGCCTGCACCACAGGACCCACAGCCCCCCAGAGCACAGCCCCGTCCTGCCTGCACCACAGGACCCACAGCCCCCCAGAGCACAGCCCCATCCTGCCTGCACCACAGGACCCACAGCCCCCCAGAGCACAGCCCCATCCTGCCTGCACCACAGGACCTGCACAGCCCCATCCTGCCTGCACCACAGGACCCACAGACCCCAGAGCACAGCCCTGTCCTGCCTGCACCACAGGACCCACAGCCCCCCAGAGCACAGCCCCGTCCTGCCTGCACCACAGGACCTGCACAGCCCCATCCTGCCTGCACCACATGACCCACAGACCCCAGAGCACAGCCCTGTCCTGCCTGCACCACAGGACCCACAGCCCCCCAGAGCACAGCCCCGTCCTGCCTGCACCACAGGACCTGCACCCCCCCAGGGCACAGCCCCGTCCTGCCTGCACCAAAGGACCTGCACAGCCCCATCCTGCCTGTGCTGCAGGACCCACACCCCCCAGAGCACAGCCCCGTCCTGCCTGCACCACAGGACCCACACCCCCCAGAGCACAACCTCATCCTGCCTGTGCTGCAGGATCTGCACAGCCCCATCCTGCCTGCATCACAGGACCCACAGCCCCCAGAGCACAACCTCATGCTGCCTGTGCTGCAGGACCCACAGTCCCCAAAACACAGCCCTGTCCTGCCTGCACTGCAAGACCCACACACCCCCAGAGCACAGCCCCATCCTGCCTGCACTGCAAGACCCACACACCCCCAGAGCACAGCCCCATCCTGCCTGCACCACAGGACCCGCACAGCCCTATCCTGCCTGCACCACAGGACCCACAGCCCCCAGAGCACAGCCCCATCCTGCCTGTGCTGCAGGATCTGCACAGCCCCATCCTGCCTGCACTGCAGGACCCACAGCCCCCAAAACACAGCCCTGTCCTGCCTGCACCGCAAGACCCACACCCTCAGAACACAGCCCTGTCCTGCCTGTGCTGCAGCACCCAAACCCCCACAGCTCAGCCCAGTCCTGCCTGTGCTGCAGCACCCAAACCCTCACAGCTCAGCCCAGTCCTGCCTGTGCTGCAGCACCCAAACCCTCACAGCTCAGCCCAGTCCTGCCTGTGCTGCAGCACCCAAACCCTCACAGCTCAGCCCCATCCTGCCTGCTTCTACCCACAGCCAGAAACCTGCCCTATCTTTTCATACCCTCCCCCCACCACTGCCTCTATCTCACCTAGCCTGAGACAAAAGATGGGGGGCCTTAAGTCACCCCCAAGCCCCAACATCCCCCCCACCAGCCGCTGCCCCTCCTTACCCGAGGACAGGGTGCTGGGGTAGGTCATTCCAATTTCATGAGCTCCACGTCAAAGATTAGAGTGGCGTTTGGTGGGATGATCCCTGGGTGGCCAGTGGAGCCGTAGGCGTAATCTGGGGAGATGGTCATCTTTGCCCGCTGACCCACACTCATCTGGGGGCAGGAAAGAAGCACAGGGGTGTCAGGAGATGTGCACAAACACCCCATGGGTGACAGCAGAGACACAGACCTGTTCTTACTGTGTTGCCTGCACTGGGCCAGAGCAGGACCCAGGCTGGACAAGCGAGGGGACAGAAAAGGAATAGGAAGGACACAGAATCCCAGGGGTGGGAAGGGGCCTCCAGAGCTCCTGGGGTCCAACCCCCTGCCAAAGCAGCTCCCCAGCTCATATTGCACAGGGCGGCGTCCAGACGGGGCTGGAATCTCTCCAGAGATGGAGACTCCACACCCCCCTGGGCAGCCTGGCCCAGGGCTCCCTCACCCTCACTGGGGCAAAGTTCTTCCCCAGGTTGGTGGGGAACTTCCTATGCTCCAACTTGCAGCCATTGCCCCTTGTCCTGTCCCCACAGACACTGAGAAGGGGCTGGCCATTTCCCCCTGCATCCCATCCTTCAGATATTGATAACCATTAATCAGGTCCCCCCTTAGTCTTCTTCTCTCCAGGCTGAACAGCCCCAGCTCCCTCAGCCTTTCCTCACAGGGGAGATGCTCCAGGCCCTTCAGCATCTCCATAGCCTCCTCTGGACTCTCTCCAGGAGATCCCTGGCTGTTTGATCCCAGGGAGCCCAGAGCTGGACACAACACTCCAGGAGGGGCCTGAGCAGGGCAGAGCAGAGGGGGAGGATCCCCTCCTGTGACCTGCTGGCTGGGAAATGCTGGCAGCAGGGGCTGAAAAAGCAGAGCTAGAGATGTCCTTCACACAAGTGCTTTCTAGGACAGGCAGGGAGTGCCAGGCCATTCTCCATAGCCACCAGCACGCCCAGCAGCACACGCAGCTGACGCAGTCATGTCTGCAGGAGCCCAAGCCAGGCCGTGCCCACCAGCCCTCCCTCAGCGTGGGCTCTGCAGCCCAGGAGCCTGCTCTGCTCTGCTGAGCAGGGGGGAAGCTGAGCACCCCCCACTGTGTTTAATTCAGAGCTGACTCAGTGGAGAAATGTCACTGCTGAGTCACCGCCGTGCCGTAGGTGTTGCTGGGACCCGGCCCTGCTCCGCTCCAGCTGGCAGGTGGCAACGCAGAAGGTGATATTCACACCCACGCCTCCCAGCGCTGAGGGGGTGGGAAACACAGGGGGAGAACGAACAAAGATTCACAGGGGAAGAAAGGAAGGAGCTGCACAGAGTGATTGCTGCCCACGCCGCAGCTCCCCGGGCGCTGGGCTGGGCACAGCCCCGCGAGGGACAGCGGGAGGCACCTGAGCGACTCCTTCTTCCCAGCCACGGATCACCTCCTGCTTGCCCATCACGAACTTGAAGGGCTTGTTCCTGTCACGGGAGGAGTCAAACTTCTTCCCATCCTCCAGCATACCTGGGGAAGAAGAGAGGGAGACACGATGATGGTGACACCATGCACGCCTGCGTGAAGGAGGCTGTGACCTGGCAGCCTGAGCGGGTGACAGTCACCCCAGGAGAGCTCACAAGGGTTTGAGTCAAAGATGTTTCTCAGCTCGGGCTCCTTCTCCCTGGGGGAACACCTGCAGCCTGGGGCAGGGGGGTGGAAATCCCCACCAGCACCCCCACCCCGGGGCATCATCCATCCTGGAAGGAGCAGCCCTGGCGCAGGGGAGCATTGCTCCTGGCTGCTTTGCCCTGTGGAGAGAGAGAACTGCTTTTCTGGGCTTGGCCCAAGGGCAGGTGAGGGAAGCAGATGGTGGGGGAACAGGGGGAAACATCCCCACCTCACAGTGCCACTGCCAGCTGTTTTGCAGGCAGCAGGATCAAGCTTGGTGCTTCCCATCCCACCAGCAAACACACCCCCTGCTCCTCACCACAGTCAGGCATCCATCCTCAGGCACCCAAAACACAAGTCAAGGGTCCACTGCCCCATTTCGGCTGCTGTTGGCCTCCAGCCCTTCCCATGCCCCACTCTACCCCACCGATCCTGAGGCACATCGCTCCCACACCCAGGAATGGTGACAGGGAGAGGCAGCACCAAGTGCTGGCCACGTGTGCCCAGGGCAGCCCGCGTTCCCCTGGCACACAGGGAGGGCTGAGCAAGGCTGATATCCCCAGGGCTAAATATAAATCCTCAACATGAGCAAAGGAGGAATTTCCTCCCCTCCCTTGCTCCCTGCCTGACCTTCTTGGGGAATCTTGGAGCTGGAGCTGCCTTATAGGAGCAGCAACTCCACTGGCCAGGGGAACTGCTGCTCTTGTAAGGCAGATCCTGCCTTACACACAGCCAAGTGTCCTGTGCAATAAGAGCAACATTAAACTCTCCTCCAAATGCTTCTCACTTCTTCACTTCCCAAAACAGCCCAAAAATCTGTCTGTGTGGCTGGAAACAGCTCTATAGTCTTGAATAACCAACCCTGCTGAGCAAGGCATGGGGCACAGCAGGTTCCCTTCACCAGGGCACTGCCTGTGGGCAAGAGAAAATGTATCTGTGCTGAAGATGGGTTGGGACACCTCAGCCCTGGCTCCTGCTCACACTGTGGCCAGAGGGAACAGTCACCAGAGGGAACAGTCACTGTGATGGGAGGTGCTGACAGGAAGAAGGGAATGGGGAATGAAACCCTCTGCAGGGGCAACAAGCACCAAAACCTCTGGGCTGCTGGAGATGCAGGGGGTGGGGGTCAGCAGCCCCACGTTTCAGTCCAGGGGTGGAATTAAGCTTCTAATTTCCCAGGAAGGAAAAATCCTGTGTCTAGGCTCTGAGCACCAGCACCAGCTCAGCCGGTCAGGCTGCAGCCCTGGACTTTGGAATAGTAAATCTGGAGTTTTCACGTTTCCTCCTTCCAGGATAAACCTCTTTGTCGCTGAACCTGCTCCCAGCTCTGTCTGGCACTGCTCCCCACTCCTGCCCACTGGCCTTGCTCCCAGCCGGCGGGGAAGCTGGCAGCAGGGACACGGGGCAGGCTGGCACAGGCAGCGCCGCTTGGCTGTGACATGAGCTGATCCTGAGCTCAGCGCTGAGCCCTCGGGCATCGCAACGAGCCAGGGTGGCTGCAGAAGGACAGAGGGGACAGGTTGTGCCTGACACCCTCCTCCCCCAGGCACCCACTGAGGAAAAACCCCGGGGCCCATGCAGCACAGCCCCCCTGCTTGCCACAGCACACGGGGAGCTGCAGGATGTTTGCAGGGCACTGGTTTAATGCCCATCAGCAACACAGGAGATGCTGCAGACCTCGTGCAGGAGCAGACAGCACTGCCCAACCCTGACATGGAGCTCACCTGCCCAAATCCAGCCTCAGGAAGCATTCTGGAGCTGGCAACACCCTGACTACAAAAGAAAGGGCCTAAGAGACTAAAGGTGGCTGCAGCAGCCCAAGGAGATTGATTACTCAGGCTTCTCCTGGCATGGGTTGCACGTGGGTGCTCAGCCCCACTCCCCAGTGTGGGGCTGCTGTGCTCCCCCCACCATGCCAGCAGGGAAAACAAAGAGGCTCTGATGCTCAGAGACAGCATCCTCATCTCAGGCACTTCCTCTGCCTGCCAGGCTCCTGGGAGATTTCTCTAGCCCTGGACAAGTATGAGCAACATTTCCTCATCCCTGCCATCCCCGAACAAGGAGATAACAAGATATTAAAGCTATTATGGAGGCAAAGCATCCTCTGGCAAAAGCAGTTGCCTGGCCAGAGCCCTGGGAGCAGCAGCCAGCGCCCAGCACATCCTGATCACTGCAGCCCCTGGCTGTGCCCCTTGCCCATGGCCAACACCAGCCCCACAAGAAGGGCAGAGCCCACCCAGGTGGGTTACAGGGACCCACCTGCCACAGCTCCCACCCTGAGTAAAGATTTGATTTCCCCCAGGTTGGGTGATATGGACACCAGGGAGTCCTGGAGGTACCGGGGTGAGGAATAGCACAGGCAGGGCTATGCCAGTTGCAAGATGGGGTAGGAGGCTCCAAAAAGCAGCCCCAGCCGGGCAGCACGGCCCTGCCAGGTCTCTGCCACACTTGGCAGGCAGCAGCCGGGAGACGCCGGCTGCAACGTGCGACTTGGCTCCGGTCCCCCCGGGCGGGTAGAGGCAGCAGAGAGCGGCGCTGGAGCAGGCAGGCAGAGGCAGCCCTGGGGATAAACCTGGAGGTTTGGGTTTTGCTGGAGGTGTCAAGCTCCATCCGGACCCCCTTAGTCCCCCCCTCACCCAGGGTCCCAGATCCACGGCACAGCCACTGCCCAGCGGTGCATGCTGGCCTCCCCGGGACAGGGAGAGATCGGAGCATCAGACAGGTGCCTCTGCTCCAGCTGGAGAAAGGGGGAGGATGGGAAACCCTTCCCAAAAGCCCTGGGATACCCAGCATGCTCCAGACCCATGTCAGGACAGGGGTGCCCAGCTGAGATTAAGTCCTGCCTCCACCAGCAACCTCTGCCAGATGATTTATATCCCAGGGCCCAACCTGCCTGCACCAGTAAGGTACCTGCACCCATCACCCCACCCACCCCCAGATGGATGCAGGAGGGGGCTCTGCCCACTGCCTGACCCCCGGCAAAGAGTGGGATAGGAAGGGGAGGGATGCTTCAGGAGGCACCGAGCAGCAGTCACACGCCTGGGTAGGAAATGCCTCTGGACTGCAGAGCGTTTGCTGCTGCTGTGCAGCGGGGAGGGAGCCACACGCCAGGTGCTGTGCAGACAAGTGAAGGAGCTGGCAACTGAGGCTGCACCCAGACTGCACAGTGACACACAGCTGCTGGGCAAGGACAGTGGCTCCCTCTGTGCTATCCTGTGGGAGAAAGGCAGTTTTCTTGAGCATCCTCCCCTGCTCCAAGCCCACCTCCCTGAGACACAAGGAGCTGGGTAGGGTTTGCTGTTCAGGCAAGGCCATTTGGCTAAGCCCAGTCAGTCTTACTCCCATTCCAACGCTCCCCAGCACGGCTGCAGGCCCCCACCTCCCCTCCAGAAGTACACCGGGGTGGCTGCAGACCCCCTTGATTTAGCTTCCTTGGCAGCAGAGTTCACATCAAAGGCTGTTTTGGGCACCCCACCGTGCAAGCTCCCCAGCAGCCAGCACTCCCCTGCTCCCCACAGGCACAGCCTCCCGCAGAGAGCAGGGATGCAGAACCAAAGGAGGGGGAAAGGGTCCAATTCCCCCAGCTCTCCCACACACACCTCCACTGCACAACCCCCAGCATGAGCAACCGGCGTCTCAGCAGAGGATGCTCTGCTCTCCACCTCCCTCCCCACGCTGGGGCTGGCTGTCTGTCTGTCCCTCACTCCTGGGATGACATGGCTGCTCCCGGTGGGCCAGGCCCCACGGAGCAGGGTTTTGGGCACAGCCAGAAGCAGCAGCAGCTGTTGGATGATGGGTCACCAGGGTTTTTTTTCCAAAATGTTTTTTAACCAAGTCACTGCACATCCACAGGGCAGCAGGAGCCAGAGCTGAGCGGCCACACACCCATCCCGGCGCACCACGGGCTGGAGCTCCCCAGCACCGGCAGGTTTCTGCACGGGAGCAAAGGGCAGCCGGGGATGGGGCTGACACAGGGCTCTAGAAAGAGCCTTGGAGCACATCACCTCCCATCCCCGATGCTGCTCCGGGCACAGCGAGCACAGGGCTGGGGAATCAAAGGTTTCCAACGCTTCCTGAGAGCACAGCCCCGCTCTGGCCTCTCGCAGGGCAGGCTGTGGGGAGCCGCGGGCCGAGGCGGGCAGCGTGCAGCAACCAAAACAGCGTCAGGGCCTGAAGGTGTTTGATTTCTGCTGCCTGCCGAGGCGAGAGGGGGGGTTGGGGGGGCAGAAGCTGCCTGCAGAGAGAACTGGGGAGGAGGCGGGGGGGGGGCTAAAGGACAAAAGGAGACAATAGCAACAAACAACACAGAAAGGAAATTAGAGAACCGCTCCCACACGCAGCGGCTCCGGGCTGCTGGAGAAGGTCTGTCAGGAGCAAGTGACCACGCAGAGCTTCGCCTGTAGCCTGGGGATGGGACCCGGTGACCCACGAGCAGCTCTGCCAGGGTGGGGGCTGGAGCTGGGAAGAGCGGCAGAGCTCCGGCAGTGCTGCGGGAGGGGAGAGCCGGCGCTGAGAGCTGGCAGGAGGCAGGGCTGGCCCACCGGGAGCCACTTGACTGCCTGCCAGCCTCCCTTTGTTCTTCCACCGGCGGAGGAAACGGGGCAGCCGGGGAGACCGAGGCGCTTCCTCTCCCCTCCTGACAAGAACGGGCTGGGGGGAGATGGAGGAGCAGCAGATGGGCTGGATGCCCACCCAGCCCTGCCAGCAGGCAAGGCTGCCCGGCTCCCCCCCTCCCAGAGAGGGGCACCCTTGGCCTCCCACCGTGGGCGAGGGGAGGGTGGAAAGCACTGGGCTAGGAACGGGAATCGGTTATTATAGCAGGAACAGCCAGAAACGGGTTGACTCGGTTTTAACCCGGAGCGTGATGACCACCCCGATAAGCCAGAGCTGTTCCAAGGGCGGCCTAGGGAAAGAGGAGAGCCCCCAAAGCATTTTTTAGGGATCCCAGGGCTGGTTTCTTTCCCCCCCCGAGCTCACAGAGGGCTGGCTGGAGGACACCACACAGAGGCTGAGCTTCCCTGGCTGTTGGGGTACCCCTCATCAGAATACCACGCCTGAACCCCAAGGAGTACCTGCATTACCCATACCGGGGGGCCAGTGCCCCATACTGCCCAGCCCTAGAAGCAGCCCGGGGGGCTGTGAGTCTGGGTCTGCCCCACAGACACCCCTGGTGTCACCCCCCCAAAGAAAGCAGTGTTGGGGAGGGGCTGTACCCCTGCAGCTATCTCCGGCGGGGGGGCCCCCGCTCTGACACAGCAAACCCCAAAGCTCCCGGGGATCTGGCTCACTGGGGGCCCAGTGGGCTGCTGGTGTCC
The DNA here is from genome assembly GCA_020800305.1 of Porphyrio hochstetteri. Lineage (NCBI taxonomy): Eukaryota > Metazoa > Chordata > Aves > Gruiformes > Rallidae > Porphyrio > Porphyrio hochstetteri. Next base: position 16,264,717 of record CM036921.1, on the reverse strand, counting down.
CGTGGGATCACCCAACGTGGGGGCTCTGGGCTCAGCAGCTCCACAGCCCACAGACCTCTGCTGCCCCAGGACCCAACGTGGGGTGCTGGGCGGGGGGACTGCCTACCAGGGGTACCCCTGCCCACCCCTGGGCCGGTTCCTCGGTGGGAAGCCACCCCCACAGTTGGGGCAGTTGGAGATAGCTTCACAAGGCCCACCAGGCCCCCCCCACAGCCACGGGGCACCGCCAGACCCCCGCCCCCAGCCCCAGCCTCCCCCCGGGAAGAGCCTCCTGCCCCCCGGCCCCACAGGGCGGGGCAGGCCGGACTCCCCCGTTTCCCCGGGGAGCGCCGGGGCCCCAGCGGGCCGCCCACACGGGCCGGGCCCGGGGTTCCCACAGGCCGTCGGGGCGGAGGAACCGACCCAGCTCGCCCATGGCGCCCCTGGGTCTCCGGGTCGGGTCCAAACGACACCCTTCCCCCATCTGCCGGTGGCGGCGGGGCAGCCCCGCCCCGCAGGGCCCGCGGCGGGCAGCACTCACCCGTGTAGTGCACCACGCAGGTCTGGCCGCGCTTGGGGAACGTCCGCCCTGCGGGGACATAACGCATCATCAGCTCAGCACCGGGACCCAGCCCAGAACCGGGACCGACACCGGAAAGGGCCCGGTCCGGAGAGAGGAGGGAGAGGAAGGAGAGGGGACGGCAGGGCACGCCGCTGCTCACCGTCGCCGGGGGCGATAGTCTCCACATGCACACCCATGCCGGTGCCGGTGCCGTTCGCGCACCCGCAGCGCCCGCAGCCCGAGGGAGGAGGGGCCACGTGTGCGCAGCCTCGGCCGCCGCGCCGCCATAGAGCCCGCCCGCCGCCTCGGCGGCCCCGCCCCTGCTCCCGGCCGCCGCCATCTTCCGCGCTCCCCCCGCGCCCCAGGCCTCCTTCCTGCCCGGCCCCGGCCGCCATCTTGGCACGCGCAGTTGCCGTGGAAACGGGGCCGTTCCCGTCGGGAGGGAGCGGCGGGACCGGGCGAGCCGCATCCCCGGTGCCCAGCCGGTTCTGCTCCCGACCGCCCCGGGAAACCCGCAGAGCTGCGCTCCTCGCGGGTTTCGCCCGTTTAGCCGCCGTTTATTGGCCCGAGAAGCGCAGGGCCTGGCGGCAGCGAGCGAGCCCGGCCAGCACAGGCCGCTGCAGAGGCCGCGGGAGCCCTGAGGCGTCAGCGCAGTCCGGCCGCGCCCGGGGCCCAGACAAGGCTTTTCATTATTTTCACAGGCCCCAAGGCTGGGCTGAGCCTAAATGGAGAGTGTGGGGCACATGTAATGTAGCCTGCAAGCAGTGGAGATGCGGCGTGGTGGAGCTGCATTAGAATGATAGACCCAGCTGGGCTGGAGAGCCCCTTCAGATCATGGAGTCCCACCACAGCCCAACCCTGCCCAGCCACCTCCAGACCGTGTCCCCAAGCACTTCATCAACACGCCTTTTAAACCCCTCCAGGGATGGGGACTCCACCACTCCCTGGGCAGCCTGTCCCAGTGCCTGACAGCCCTTTCAGTGCAGAAACTCTTCCTGATCTCCAACCTGCATCTCCCCTGGGGCAATTCCAAGCCATTCCCTCTCCTCCTGTCGCTTGGCACCCCAGAGAAGAGCCCGACCCCGACATCTCTGCAGCCGCCTTGCAGGGAGCTGCAGGGAGCGATGAGCTCTCCCCTCAGCCTCCTTTTCTCCAGACTAAACAGCCCCGGCTCCCTCAGCTGCTCCTCACAGGACTTGTGCTCCAGCCCCTTCCCCAGCTCCCTCTCTCTCCTCTGCTCCAGCATCTCAACGTCCTTCCTGTAGTGAGGGGCCCAGAACTGGACACAGCACTCGAGGTGCAGCCTCACCAGAGCCAAGTATAACGGAACCATCACCATTAACACCACTGCCCGCGTTCCTCCTCGCGATGGAGGTCAGCTCCATCCCTCTTAAAGACATGCAGATTTGAACAATCCTGCATCCAAAGGGCCTTTCTTCTGGGAACAACGGCAACTACTTTCTTTTTTTGGTAAAAATAAAGAATCGCTGTAGGCACAGGCTTTTTTCCCCTCAAAGCGCCCTATTTCCTTACTTCAAGGAGACAAACTCGAGTGTTCACAAGGGAACAGAAGTTCCAAGGACAGCCAAGAGATGAATAAAAAGTCAGTATTCTCAGCCAGTGTGTTAAAATGGGACACAAGAGGAGGAGAGTCTTAAAGTAACAGATAATGGGATGAAGCAAATTTTAATTGCTTCTTTTCCTTGCTTGTATCTTTTAAATACTGAAGGATCAAGGTAATTTTTCCCCCCTGCTTTATGGAAAAGCATTATTTTTTATGGTGAGTCTGCAACACACAGATGGTGCCTGTGGTCCCTGACTTTCCACGAACACACCCATGAAATGAAAAAGGACAGGAGAAAAAGAGGCACAATCTCACCCCTCCTGATTAATGCCAAGATGGAGGGACAGGGATAAACAAAGATCTGAAGATACTGCTTGGTGTATGCCCATGCTAGAGCCCCTGCCACGCTCGCTCAGGCATGCTTGTGTACGTCAGGTATGGCAGCTCTCAGCCTGGGTGGGGTGTTTTGGGGTTGGTGGGGGATTTTTTGCACCCTGGCATAACCTGCTCATCTCAAGCAAGGTCACCACAACAAAGAGTCCATGAATAGGGACAAGGAGCTCAGCTAGATTTGACCACCCCTCACTGCTCAGGGTCCAGACCCAGGCAAGGCTGAGGTCAGGTTCAGGTGTCTGAACTGTGGAGAAAGTGCAAAACCACTTGAAAAACAAGTGAACTCTGCCCAAAATGCTCCCTGCCCTCTGGATCATCTGCAGAACTCCTAAAATAAGAAATCCCAACAGGGGAAAGCAGGACTGTTCAGGTTTATTGTAAAAAATAAATGGAATGCTGATACATAGAAGCATTAGCCCAGGCAGCAGCAGAGCTGGCAGGCATCGCGTGTGTCAGCAGCAGCTCCCTGCGCTGCACTGCGTCAGGTCTCACAGGATCACAAGGTTGGAAAAGACCTTTAAGATCATCAAGTCCAACCATTCTCATCCTAAACTAAACCAGATCCCTAAGTACCTCATCTCCCCTTTTTTTGAACACATCCAGGGAAGGTGACTCAAACCCCTCGCTGGGAGATCTCACTTTGCAACGGCCCGTGGCGCATTCACGGGCCTCACCTCTCTCCCAGGGAACACGTGTCTTTGAAGTCAATTCAAGCCTTCTGCAGGGCTTTCAACTCTCAGCAGCGCAAGTGATGCTCCAAGGTACTTGCTTGTTCATAAATCTGCAGGCAGTGAGGCTGAAGCGGCGTGGCAGAGGGCAGTGCATCGCATCCCCAGACGGCACATCTAGTCTGGTGATCCCAAGGAACATCCTTCACACTCCAGAAAACAAAACATCACACACACACAAGAAGAAAGAAAGAAAAGGGAAAAATTAAAAAGGCACCTGAGAAATCATCCTGAATCCAGACTGCTGGAATGATTCTGCAGGTGACCTGGGGCAGTTCTGCAACACGACGTCCCCCACAGATGGCAGAGTTGCACCGCCAGCCTGACCCTTCTCAAACTGAGTCAGTGCCCAACTGGGGAGTAATTTGCTCAGATCCTGCCAGTGTGCACCAGACTGGGGAGCTGCAAGGTCAACCAATGGTCAGATATAGCTCTAGCCCTAAAAATAACCAGCCTCACTCTCTGCCTCTGCACAAGGCTGAACACAGCTCAGCACTACCAGCCACGACATGGCTGATTTCTCCTCTCTCCCCCCCCCTCCATTGTCCCCTTGCTGTTGCCAGGAGAGATGTGGGGGTGCTGAGCAGCTCTTGCAAGATGCTGCTGTAGGAGATCAGGCAACGGGCTACGATTTAAAAGCGACTCAGCTCTTCTTCCCATTTCTTTGATGCTTCTGCCATAACCTCCCAACCTGGCAAAAACCAGGACAGGCTGCCAGGATCCCACCCAGCTGCCGAACGGGAGGAAGCACAGGCCATGGGAATGGCCTCTTGCACCAAGCAGCTCCACGTTTCCCCTGAAGTGACTTGGCTAACAAGGCACAGACAGACAGACAGACAGACACAGCTGGCTGCCACCACCCTTCTGCCAGGTGTCATTGTTTCTGCACATGCTTTAAGACACCGCTGACTTGAACTTCACCCTCCTTCAAGGAAATGCTACACCGCTCCCTGTGAAATAGTAGTCTGAACACAGAGACGTGCACTATCCCCACAGTATTTTCCCTAAAACCTGGTCAAAAATAGTTTCCTCTCCAAAACAACCCCCCAGGTTCTTTGCACATGCTTTCCCACAATGTTAAGCAACACCTCCGCACCCCAGTGTGCGTGAGCACTGCTCCAGGCTGAGGGGGGGGCTTTCCTCCCCAGCCCTGCATCTCTCCCAGGAGGAGAGGATGGATCTGCCTTGCCCAGACCTGCCAGAAGCCGTTGTGATGAAGCCCTGGAGAAAGCAGCTCTGGTGAGGTGGCAGGGCCAGGGCTGCTGCAGGACCCCCTCACACACACACCATCCTGTCCCTGCCAGCTGGAAGAGGGAGGGGGTCAGGATGCAAACAAGGCCTTTTGGATAGGAAACAACAGGAAGCGATGACATTCCCGGAGAGCAGCACATCCTGACAGCGAGGCAAATCCACATCCTGCCCCATGAACTCACCCACTCCAGGCTTAGGATGATTCTTGGCTCCCCTGCTGCCCCCGCTGCCTGTAGAAAGGCACAGGAGCACTTGTGAAATCTGGTGTGAAGTCAGCAGCCCCCAAAATAACCCCAAGTCCTTTGGGAAAGGCACCCCTAGAGAGGATTGTCGCCCAGCCCTGGGGATCTGGATGGGACACACACACTCCCTCCACTGTACAACATTTCTGTGTCAGGCTAGGACTAAGGTAGGCACCCAGAATAGTGTGATGTGACCTGACTCCCTCAGGGAGCTTAAAGTTACCCTATTGCCTCCATCTCCATTCTCATCTGCTCCCTCCTCTCCTCATTGATGGGATGAAGGCAGAAGATAACTATGGCAACAAGGAGCAGGCTTATTGGGACTGGAGCCATGAGAACTTTCAGGGTGAGGATGACAGTGGGGTTGTACCTGCAGTCTCCAGCACGGTAACCTGCAAAACTAAAGAGGAGAATGGGTTTCCTTCCCCCAGACCCACCGGGTCACTGCAGAAAAGCAAGCAGGCACCTCCATCGCTCTCCTCTAGAGTCTAGTATAAGAGGCCCAGTTTTGGGGAATACCAAAACCATTTGGTCCTCTTACTCCCAGTAGGTATTGGAAAGGCAAATTTGGATACCCCTGTGACTAATTCCAGCACCTCCTGTCAGACACTCTAGAAAACAGCAGTAGGAAGTGCCTGTGCTGAGCTGACAGAACAGGGGAGGTAGTGTTTGGGGCTTACTGTAAACTCAGCGTCGATATCCCCAAAGCAAGGCCACCTGCAAACTTGTTGAAGAAGACATAAAATGAGTAGAAGAGAGCCTCCAGGTTGAGGCAGCTGGGGTTCCTCAGCATGAAGTCATCCACCGCGTCTGGCAGCATAGACCTGAGGACAGCCAACCCCACAGACACGTTGGTGACACCCACCCACACCAGCTGAACCCAGCTGCAGCCCCTCCAAGGTCTCTCCAGGCAGCAGACAGAAATCCCTGGCAGAACCCCACTCTGGAGAGTGTATTGTGCCTGTCCTCTGCTGTGGGCAGAGGCTGTCAGCTGCTTCAGAAAGAGAAGAGAAAGAGCACCTCATTCAATGAGTGGCGTGCTGCTGCTGAACTCTATCACAGATCCCAGACTCACACAATGACCAGGCTGGAAAAGACCTTTAAGATCATCGAGTCCAACCATCCCTGTCCTCTACTAACCCAGATCCCTGAGCACCTCATCTACCCATCTGTTAAACACCCCCAGGGGTGGGGACTCAGCCCCTCCCTGGGCAGCCTGTGCCACAGCCCCACAACTCTGCCAGGGAAGAACTTTGCCCTCCCAGCTGAGCTGACCCTGCCCTGGGGCAGCTTGAGCCCATTGCCCCTTGTCCCATCTCCTGTCCCCTGGCTGAAGAGACCATCGCCCACCTCTCTGCACCCTCCTGGCAGGGCAGGGGAGGTGGGGAGAAGGTCTCCCCTCAGCCTCTTCTTCTCCAGGCTGAACACCCCCAGCTCCCTCAGCTGCTCCTCAGAGGATTTGCCCTCCAGCCCCTTCCCCAGCCTGGTTGCCCTTCTCTGGACTCACTCCAGGACCTCAATGTCCTTCTGATGGTGAGGAGCCCAGAACTGGACCCAGCACTCAAGGTGCAGCCTCACCAATGCTGAGTACAGGGGCACAATCACCTCCCTAGACCTACTGGCCATGCTGCCAGATGGAACAATTGCTGCTGGTGGACCACGGATCACATCTGCATCCCTTTCCAGTCCCACCTCCACATGTCCCTTTGAAGCTCAAAAGCCACCATGCTGAATGAACAGGCAGTCTTGGTGCATCACTGGTGGTGCTTTCCCCAAAACCTTCCCCTCCTCTCCAACTGGCATGTGGCTCAGAGGGGCCTCTGCTCACCACGGTAAGAGGTAGAGCACAGCCATGCTGCAGCCTGCCAGGATCACCAGGAAGACGAAGGCCAGGAAGTTGTGCATCACCTGCGTGACGGTGACCAGGGTTGGGATCATCAGCTGCGCAGCAAGAGGAGAAGTAAAAACCAAACCCACACAGGCAGCTTGCAGGCATCTGCCCAGTGAAAGGCCACGCTGGCCACAGCAGTAGCCAGGCACAAGGAGTGCAGAACTGCTGTCAACTACTGGCTTAAGTCTTGCAGTGCAGGGGACACTGAGCTTGGGGCCACCTCAGCCAGCTCTTCTCCCCAGAGTGGCTGGGCAAGGCAAGGCTGTTTCTTCACAGGGCTTCTCAGCCCACAGCCATAACCATGGGCAAACTCACCGCCAGGCCCACGGAGGCTGCTGTTTTCTTCCCAAATCTCCTCAAAAAAAACTGCCAAAAGGGAACGGAGAGGGAAGCTGAGACCTGAAGAGACAACGAAAGTAGGGGGGACTTAGCAGTGCGCCCCAGGACTGCCAGTCTCTACCTGGGTGGTGTCCTTGCTGATGGGCATAAGCAGCAGTGTGTGACCCTGCGAGGCTGAGCTGCCCACGCCTGGGGTGACCCAGGGATTAACAGCCCCCCAGGAAGGCCTGCCTGGGGCTCACTTACCAACATGATCAGCACTAAATGCTGGAACTTCCCTGCCAGCCCCGCAGCATGAGTACAGAAGAAGGCAAAGATCCCCTGTGTGATCTAAGAAGGCAACGCAGAGTTTCATGGCTGGGGTCCCTGAGGTCACTGGCTGGAAGACTTGCCCATACATCTCATGCCTTAAGTCCTGCTATGGCAGGTCTCCCACCTGGAAGGCCAGAGATGCACAGAGGAAGCCACACAGCAGCTGGGTGTAGGGCTTGTGTCCCATGATCATCCTCAAGCAGGTGGAAAAAGCCAGCTCAACCTTCCCCAGGGGTTTGAGGGGTCCTGAGAGGAGAGACAGCAGGGCTCGCACTGGACCTGCCACAAACAAACGCAGCGGGGTGGGAGGCAGGGGGGGAACTGTGCTGCTGTGTCTGGGGTGCAGCTGGGGTGGGTGTGGAGCTGTCGGATTCTGACAGCACAGAGACAGCAGCCGTGGTGTCAGCTCCAGGGAGGATTTCCCCTCCGTACGCTGGCCGGCACGGTCTGCAGGCTGCTGTCGCTGTGAGGTGCTGAGCTGTAGGCCCTGGCCCAGGTCTTCTCACAGGAGCTCCTGGGCAGGCAGGGCCTTTCTTTCTCCAGACCATCTCCCCTCTCTGCAGGCAAGATGCTGCCAGCACAAACCAAGGATGGTCTCAGCATCCAAATATGTAGTGTTTCTGAGCCCCACACCCAGAGAGCCACCCCCCCCTCAGGAGCCCAGCTCCCTCTGCCCCACACCTTCCCCTGCATCCACATCCTCACCATCCACTGCCACAGGGCACCCTCCAAATCACACCTAGATGGGCCTTACCAGCCTGCTCCCTGACTCCAAAGATGAGAATCAGACAGGACAGGCAATAGATTGAGCTCAGGACCAGGGCTGCATGTACGTAGGCCCTACGCTGGAAAACGAGAGACAGTACATGGTGACAACAGAGCTGGCAGCATGGCCAGCAGCACCACCCCAGACTTGCAGGAGGAGCAGAGGGGCCAGCCCTTACCGTGTTCTCCAGAGAGTCCAGGAGGCTGTAGGTGCTGGTATTGACCACAGTCTCGTTCGACAAGTAACAGCTGATCCTCATGCCGGCATGATATCCACCCACAATCTGCCCTTGGATTCCTGACCCAAGGAGTGTGCTGAAGACTTCCATCCCCATTCCTGCCAGGAAAACCAGGAGAGAAACCTCTGTCCCACTCTCTGGCTGATAGGACATATCCATCAGACCAGCTCTGGGAATGGAATTGGAGGCACCGACATCCAGACCTGCTGCAGAAGATGACACCTGCTATTTCTACCTGCTCTGATTTTTTCCCCTTGGCACCAGCAGTAAATGCTGTAACGTTTGGAAACAATAAATCCAGGACCTGAGTCCCATAGGGATGAAACAGACCTAAGCAATGCTTCTGCAGGGAAATTTATGCAGCAGATGACTGGTTTCAGCCCTCTTCAGACTCCTGATTTACTCCATCCACTCTACAGCGTGATCAAGACCAGAGTAACGTACCTCTCTTCTGGGGAGAGTCTCTCAGGAACGCAGGCACACAGGGTTGTAGGGGCACAGGCACTTACTGTAGGCAGTGGCTGAGTCACGGTCTCTCTGGGTTCCTCCCAGGAACATTGTCAGGGAAGTGTAGGGCACATGGTGACACTAGGGAGAGCACAGTTCAAACACAGCTCCCACTGCTGCTTCCCTGCTTTTCTGGTGATGACCCCCCTTGTCCCTACACAGGGCAGATACTGCTCCCTTCCTTGCCACCTCTGCACACAAGTGGCTTTTCACCCTCTTTGTTCCCACAAAGCAGTGATGGAGCAGTTCACGTCACCACATACAGGCAGCCCAGCCAAAGCCCCCAGCACTAAAGTGCACCTCTGCATCTCACCATCCCTGGGGGGTTGCAGCCCTCACCGCTCCCCAGTGAATCTCCCCCAGACTCTGCTCCAGGTCCTCTCCTGGAGAGGCTGAGTCTCCCCCCCAGCTGCCCCTTTAGCTTGCTCTATAGGATGATGTATGACAGTGGGCCCCAGGCACCGTGTTCCTTACGGTAATACAAATCTGGAAGGTGGTGTACGTGATCAGGTGCCACAGGAATTTCAGGGAGGTGGGGGTGGTATCCGGGAGCGTGAACCAAATCATGAAGTAGCAGAACACCCCAAACGGTGTGGAGCATGCAACCCTGGGGAAGAAGCAGAGCTGTGACCCTCAGGTAAGGTGGCCACACTTCTCATTGCATAAGCTGACCCACGTAACACGGGCTCTTCCCCATCTTCCAAACCACAGCCCAGCCTCCCTGACATCAGGATCTGCCCGAGTGAGCGTCCATCAGTCAAGCTGGGGTGGCTGAACACAAACCCTGAGACAGAGTAATGTCCCTGTTGTACAACAGTTCTTATTCCTGGGGACAGGACAAGGGGCAATGGCTGCAAGTTGGAGCAGAGGAAGTTCCCCACCAACCTGGGGAAGAACTTTTCCCCAGTGAGGGTGAGGGAGCCCTGGGCCAGGCTGCCCAGGGGGGTGTGGAGTCTCCATCTCTGGAGAGATTCCAGCCCCGTCTGGACGCCGCCCTGTGCAATATGAGCTGGGGAGCTGCTTTGGCAGGGGGTTGGACCCCAGGAGCTCTGGAGGGCCCTTCCCACCCCTGGGATTCTGTGATTCTCTGTGATTCTGTGATTCTCTGGCTTAACTACTTCAAGTCCTTGCCCTGTAGCAGAACCCTGGGGGCAGCCCTAACCCTCTAGGTGCAGGATTTGCCCCTGGTTAAAGCCTGGTGGAGACCTGCTGGCACAGCAGACTGCCCAACTCCAGACCTGCCACTGCACAGGACTCACAGAGCACTTAACCCCATGGCCTCCAAGCCAGTGAGTGTACAGGTCTGCAGTACATTCACTGTGATGACATACAGACCCCACCACAAGTTACCTGTAAGCCTCCTTGTGATGTCAAGGTTTTGTAGTTCTTCATAAGCCACAATCACGTTAACCTCCTGTAAGGCAGCTCAGCTGCCTCCTCATGCTAGAACTGAAGGGACTTGAGCCCAGCAAAGACCCTCATGAGGCTCCAGCCCCGACACTCACCATGGAACCAGCTTGCCATATTTTCTCCTTGGGCTCTTGCTGACCAGGAGGCCAATAGTTGGGTCTGTAAGTGCATCCCAAGCTCTTCCAAGGATTATGATCAAAGAGACATAGAATGGCTCCAGCTGGTGGGGAAACAGAAACCACAGCTCAAAAGGGAAAGAAGTCCTGGTAAGAAGCTGCATGATACAGCTTGCTGTCGTTCATGTTTCATCTGCATCCCCTGGAGACCACTCCAAGCATTGAAATGGCCTGAAAATGTCTCCTGCACGCCCACCACCAGTATTTACATCCAGTTTGAACGCTTAACTCTGATAAGCCACCCACCAAACTCTACCCTTGTCCCAGTCTGCTGGGTTTATGCTAAACCCTTTCGCAGGTAACCCCATCTCACATGGCCACTCACCTGCACAACGTCCAAGAGGAAGATCTGGAGGAAGAACCCAAGGGTGTTTCCTGTCATCTGGTAGGGAATGCCCCCAACAGCATAGCAAATCTTTCTGCAGAGTGACAGTCCTGACTTCTCCTGCAGCTGAGACACCAGGGAACAAGCCCACATGAGAAATAACACACACCTCTGGCTGACAGCTAACCTCCAGCCGCTGCTTGTCCCAGCCACTGAACTCTCCAAGGGCTCCTTAAACCCCAAGTCACTTCATAACTCTCACCTCAGGCCTCATCAAGACACACATACCTGTCCTTTGGCTGGACATCACTCCACCTGATACCTAAAAGCAAGGTGGAAACGACAGTTGGGGTGCTGTAGGGTGCTTCCCCACCTGCTGGTAATTGTGACAGGTCAGGGTGCAGTGCTTCCTACACACAACCTGCCCTTGGACAGCAGAGAGGCTCCCGAGGTCCTCCTCAGCAGCATTTCATATTCATATTCAGCCTCCCTCCTCACTCTAGCCCCCAGCCCACACCCACTCCTCCACCCAAAGCCCCAGGGCAGGAGCTGATCAGCTGGCATCTGTCTCGTTTGCTTGTCTTGTCACATCCCTGGTGTTTCACCTTGCTTCTCCTTCAAGGCCAGAAATCACAGACTGCAAACAGAAGTGGGATCCATATCTAATGCCAGGCACAGAGCTATCTGCTGAGCTGGGCTAACACTGATCTTTCCTCTTCTGCTGAGCCACAATCCAGTGGTTCAAGTGCTTTGATATTAAAAAGATCAGGCTTAAAGTGCATCAGGCTTAAAGTGCTGGTAACAGGGGCAGTCTAAGGAGTGAGACTGAAGGCCAGAGCCCAGGGGATTCCTACAGATCTACAGAGAGACACAAGGAACGTTTCAGTGCACAGGAAAAGGGCTGGTGGCAAAGCCTCTATTTTATTTGGATGTGGTTGGCTTCAGTAAATCCCATACCAAGCTTCAAACCTGGCCTGTTCCCAGAGGCTACCTACAGCACTGATTTCCTCCCAGCCCTGATATGAACTTGCTGTGTCACACGGTACAGGACAGGGATCATCCTGCAGAACACGAGGTGAGACCACGGAGAAAGCACGCTACGTGCCCAGGCTTGGCTTCCCACTTGGCTGAAGCAGCGTGTGGCCTTGGTTGCAGCTCAGCTTTCCTGTGAGCAGACCAGTCATGGTCATTCCTGTCGGGATAGGGCAGGAGGTGAGGGGGTCACAGTGCAGATGCCTGGAGACCAGGGCTGCCCTCCCATCTCAGCACAGGCTGCTTTGGATGATGCTCAGGGCTGAGAGAGTCATCAGCCACCCAGGTTCCTGGCCTACACCAGGTTTCACCTTTCCCAATTGCAGCTCAGAGTGTGGCAGGCAGGTTGATGCACCAAAAAAAAAGCACAAAGCCCTTTCTGGAAAGGTTTGGGAGGCTCCCCTGTGCACGTGGGGCAGATGTCCATCCCAGGAGACAAGCCTGGTCCAGGCTATAAAAGGCTGTGAGCTCCTCCCTCAAGAGCAGAGTGAGGAGGGATGGACGCTTGGCACGGAGGCAGTAAGAGGCTGGGTGGAGGGAGAGGCTGCAGGGTCACATCCACAGCAGGGTCATGGGGGAAGTGAGTCAGGGACTGCTTCAAATTCCCACTCACCCTCATCTCCCGTGGGGCATGGGGGCAACCTGACAGTTCCCCAGCTGTTTGGGCTGAGGTGGCTCGCTGTACCACTGATGTGACAGCCACTCTCAAGGGATGAGAGACCTTCACCATGACAGTACTTGGAGCAGCTTCCAAAAGCACAGGCACAACCCCAAAAAGCAGCGTTCCAGAAAGCACCAAGCGCCTCTCCCTCCTGCAGCCATCAGCAGTAACTCCTCCACAGCCCACGTCATGAAAAACACCCTGACAGCACTGTGCACAGCAGGCTGGAGGGCCCAGCCCCTCCCTGCACAGCCAGGAAGCAGGGTGCCAGCTCTCCCCCTGCTAGGTACCCACAGCAGCCTGCTCACACCTCCCCTTCCAGCTCATTCCCTGCCTTGTGCAGCACAGCGAGAGCCGGGACCCTCGTACATCAAATCCCAGAGCAACCTTGTCCCGCAGGGATGGCTGAAGCCTTAGGCTTGCACCCCCACTGAGGAGCTCTTACTCATACAACATCTTGCTTCCACAGCAGTTCTGTTTCTAAAATTACAGAGGCAATCTCCCCAGGCTGTGAGGTTTGGCGGCAGCTTTTTGTTCTCTTCACACCCAGCAGGTAGGACCAGTGCCCCGCACGCCTCTCTGCCCGATTCGCTTGGGAGAACAAAACATCAGTGACAAACAAACCCAAAAGGCAAAGCCTGGCTTTAACACCGTGTTCCTGAGCTTGAGTCATCACCACTTCGTGACACCCCCACAGCCTGCAGCAGGCAGGCTCTGCGTGGGCGTGCACACTTGTGCTAGCGTGTGCACACGCAGGACGCGTGTCTACGTGTAGGAAAAGCACCCTGGGACATGGATCTTACCTCCCTGCAGACCACTGGCTTCTCTGGAAGGTCAGCTTCTTGGTTTAATCTGCGCAGCTCAGTGTCTTCGTGACCATCCTGCAGTGTGACTTCAGACATAATGGTTGTGTCTCTCAGCAGCTCTCAGAGGCTTCCTAGTTCCGGACTCAGGGTGAGGAAGTTGTTTCTTGTGTTTACAAGAAAAGCTAGACACAGGAGGATCTGTGTGGCCAGACCCTGACAGTGAAAGCTGGACACACGAGATAGGCTCTGCAGACAAGTGGAGAAATCTCTTCAAACATCAAGCTGGGTCCAGCACATCCACCCTGTCCAAGGGCTACTCCCACACTGAGATGTTCGGAGTCGAGAAGGAGCCTTTTGCCATAGCTCCAGATGAGTGCAGGAACACACTGGAGCCAGCCCAGGACTGCTGCCTCAGCACCAGCAACACCCAGCTGCGAAGAGCCAGCATGTAAAACCCAGAGTGGGCAGCCAGAGCAGCCAGGGAGAGGGCAGTGGGAGCAAGTTCTCACCCCAGCAAAGCTCCTCTCTCCCAAAGCAATCCAGAAGGACCAGGAGCTCAGCTCTGGCTCCTTATTTGGGGCTGTGAAAACACCCTGACCCTTTGCTTTGCTGTCTCCTTAATGGGTGCTGGCACAGCCTTAGCCCAGAACAACATCAGTGGGAGTAGGAGGCGTGGGATACATTTTCCTTTCTCAATTAAGCGAGATCAGGAATTATCAACCACTTTCAGTGTGCGAGCTCCTGAGAGATCTCCCATGGCAATGCAGACCCCACACAGGATGTTTCAGCTTAGTGACAAGAACTGTGCTTTTCTTAGGCCCCTTTCACAGACCCTTCGTAGCCCACAGAGCCCAGCAGCCTTGGTACCACAAACCAAAGATTACTCCTACGTTAAGAGCAGTAGGAGCCTGGTTACTCAGTGCTGGTTGTGTGGGAGCAGCCAAGTTCCCAAGGCAGCGGTGCTCACAGCACGCAGCTCCTCACCCTTACAAGCACTTAGCAAAGCAAAGGCAGAGGGAGAAAGCTGCTGCAGAGGACAGGAGGCACACAGCAAAGGCTGGCAGGAGAGGACCGCACTGCCCCTCTGGCTGCTCATCACCCCTGTGGCACTGCAGGCTCTCTAAAACCAGGCTTCTCCAGCTTGATCAAACTCAAGTCTCCAAGACTGAGCTTACCTGCAGCAGCTGGGGCAGAACACATGCAAAACCCTCTCCTCCCATGTTAGGAAAGGCTGATGGGAGTGTCTGGTCCATGGTATTTCTCTGCACCACCCCTGGTACCCAAGGGGAACCCCAGCACCAGCTCCTGTTAGATAAACGTGTCATCTTCAGCTCAGCCTTGCCTTGTCCAGTGGGGTTTCATCTAAACCCCCATGAATTTCACAGGCTGAGTCAGAACTTGGTTAACAAGCCAAATTACAACTGAGTCAGTGGCATCTCTCTTCACTGCTATTTTCCTGTCACCCCAGATAACAAGGATCACTCAACACTGGACCGCAGCCAGCGCAGCCAGAGCCAAATCCCCGTCTCCCACCAGCCTATCTAAGCACACATCTCCGTAAGGAAACAACACATACCTCTCCCCACCCAAGAGAAAAGTGGAAACACAAAAGGAAATAGAAAATAATTCCTTTTTTTTCCTTCCCAGGCCAGTTTGTACCCACTCACCCCTCACACTTACATTTGGACAGGCACAAAGTACCTCTGGGAATTGTACTCAGCACTTCATCCTCTGGCTCTCTGGCACTCACTTACTCCCCAGGTGCAAAGAGCTGCATTTTTCTGCTCACAGACAGAAAGCCAACGGATGACCAACAGTTACCTCCCGTAGCAGCAGCGCAGCTCTGGCTCCCTGGCTAGTTCAGCACACAGTTATCTTCAGCACAGGGAAGCTCGATTGCTGCTCTGCTCCTCCCAGAGCCTTTTGTCGTGTCTCTCAGTGCCTTCCACAAGAGAGCATCACCCCTGGGGTCTAGGCAGGATGTCAGGATTGCTGGAGCAGCACGGGGAGCTCCCAGCCCACCTCTGAGCACCAGCAGGGTTCAGCTTTGTGCTGGGAAGGCAGATTTTGGTGAAAAGCACCAGTCTGGCTAGCAATCACTGCTACACACCGGGCTGCCTGCTGCAAGCAGCCAGCTTTCCACCAACACCACGTACCAAAGCCTGAAATCTAACCAAGCCAGCTCACTGCACGCTGCACACCAAGGCTCTGGAGCAGAAGGATGCTCCCTTGCCCACCACCACGCTGTTGTTTTGCTCTCTGTTGCTTAGAAATCAGTTTTGAAAGCTTAGGGAAGGCGCTCAGCAACACTGCAGCTACACCCATTGCTCTGTTCCACAAATACTCATCAAAAGGCTCTTGGAGAAGCCAAAGCTCTGCAGTTTAAGGTCATGTTGGAGTTTACTCACTGCAATGGAAAGGTCCCTTCCCCAGAACTCACTTCTCCACTGCAAAAGCACGACATCTTATCTCTCAAGGCATCCCAGGGCCCAGGAATGTGTGACACAAACAGCTCCAGTCCGAGCCATGCTAGCTGAACAGCTTTTCTCAGGGTCCTATGACCTAGAGATGGGCTGCTGGGGCAAGGGGGCCCCAGTAAAAAGCAAACAAACTCCTCTCCCCCCCCAAGATGTCTAAAGCCAGAAAACTGGATTTTTTTTGGCACAGGAACAAATGGCAGCATTGGAATTCATTCTGCTAGCGAGTCCTCTGAAGGTTTACCCCTCCCTGACTGCTCTGAGACCGACCAGCAGCTCTCATGTTCCACCAGCACGGCCACCTCCCCTTGGCAGAATGGGAGTCGTGGCTTCAACAGCCACAGTGGTGGATGAGAAAGGAGAAGGGCTGTGGCTACTGCAGGCCCCTTAAGCCAGTGAGGAGTTAATGTAATGAAGAGTCGTGAAACATACCTGAGCAAACATCTGGGATCTACTGAGGAGCTCCCAGTGCTGGGATGGATGGGCACGGTGCAGACAAGATGGAACAGCCACAGCAAATACAATGAACATTTAGGAACACGGTCAGTAAGTCAGAAGATGATGGATTAGTAAAGCAAGAGGCGCTTGGCACAGGAGCTGTTCAACTGTCAGACACGGGCCTGTTGCATACTTAGTGTTACACTACTCTGGGCAGGAGTGTGTAACTGGGAAACGTGGGACTCCTTTGGGGAAGCCTTTTGCTAAGGGTGTCTAGAAAGGATTTCTCTTCCTGCTTCTGCTGAGCCCCTCAGGGTCCCTGCTGACACGCAGCCCCACCACCAGCCCAGCAGCCCCAGGAAGCTGCGGCCTTGGTTCTCACAGGGTGTGTTTGCTTCCCTGTGCTTCCCTTTGCTCCCCTCACCCCTCAGCCCTGCGCAGGCTGCAGCCACAGGCACCTCACCAGCATCCAGAGCTGCTTGGCACCGTCGTGCCCGCTGTGTTTGTGCCACGTGGTGCAGCACGTGTGTTACTCACCAGGGCCGGGATGAGACTTGCAGCCGAACTCCCAGCAGCCATCGACTGGCTTCAGGCTTTTCTCCTTCCTAAAGCCAAGTGAAGCTGCCTAAAGAAAGCTGGCAGGGCAATCATACACCTCGTTAATGAGGGCTGTAGGTGAGGAGGCCCAGCTCTGCACGATTCAGTGCAGGGGCTGATTAATTCCTCACAGCAGGCAGAGCACTGACACATTCATCACTGCTCTGCCTGAGGGACAGGTACAGAAGCACGCAGCTTGGAGGAGCCTGGTTTGAGCCTCGAAGCTTGAGAGGAGCTGAGAGGCTTTTCTTTCATGGGGGAGGCGGCTGGTTGCCAGGAAAGCACCCCCAGCAGCTGGCACTGCTGAGAACCAGGTTCTGGCTTCCCAGCTCTGCCTCCAGTGACTGTCAGACACCCTTCCCCGTGTTTACTGTACGAGCACCAATGGAAACCCACAACCTGGTAAGAAAAACAACTTTGTTGCTTTATTAAATCTGTCATTTAAATTTACCCATCACCATCTCTAAACACCCTGGCTCACCAGCAGGAAGAAGACTGTTTGGAAGCGTAAGGGGGTAGCACTGTCTTGCTTTCAGAGTCTGGCAGTTCCTCACACAGGCTTACCTAGAACAGCCAACTCCTCAATAGACACCAGCTCCTGACCAAGGATGAACACAGGTATCACAGGTCTTCCCCTCGTGCTGCTGGGCTTTGCAGAAAGCCATAAGCATCTTGCTATAGGAGTCAGAAGAAACATCAACTCAAAGTCCTTTGCCTTGATAAGAAGTAATTGGTAAAGCAGTGCTGCTTTCAAAAGAAAACCTTCCTGACTGAACCCCCAAAGAACATCCCAGGAGCAGAAGGACATCCTTTTGCTCACTGCTCTAAATACAAACACCAGGCAGATGAAAACTCAAGAAGCTGCCGTGGCCCAAAGGTGGTTTTCTCCTTCTGGAAAGATTTAGCTTTGTCCAGCAATGAGAAGCAAAGAATAAATTAAATAATAATTAATGCCCTGGTTCCTGGTTCCCACCCCACGGAGGCTCAGTCTGTGGCTCCTCCGGGAGTGAGCGAGCAGCGTGTTTGGGGCTGAACCACCAGAATTAAATAACTGATTGAAACCAAAAGCATCGAGGAAAAATAAATAAACCTCCAAATTTACAGTCATCCTCTTGCAGCTGCAGGTGTGCACTGAGATTTCTTGCTCCTTATCTCATCACTCAGCTTCTGTTTATGGAAAGAAACAGGGAGCAGGAAACACCCCGTGGCAAAGGCGGCATTCCAGAGGGGAGGCAAAGTTCCCAGGAAGCTGGTGCAAACCAGACCCTGGTGAGGAAATGCTATCAGCAAACACAGGAGCTAAATCTTAGCAGTGAGGGTGTGTGGAAAGGAAAGGGGAGGGGGAAAGGAACTGTGTGCAAAGGATAAAAATCCAAGGAAGCGCTACGACTGCCAGTGTGAGGAAGGGAAAACTGTTAAAATACAGCACTGAAACAGGCAGTGAAAGGCATCAGCCCCAGATAGGGCAGCAGAGCTGGAAAACCAGACTGTGTCTTATCATATAGAAACTGAAGAGAAGCGAGTTTTCCCCTGAGATGTGGAGCACTGCCTGAGCACCCCCTGAGACCAGGAAGACAGGCAAGTCTCCCTGGCTGGGGGGGGAAAATCACAGGGAAAAAGCAAAAAATCAAGGTGTCAGTGTTTAGGAAAGCACAAACTCAGCCTGGGACTGTTGGAATAAAGAACCAGAATGACAAAGAAAGGAGATTTTACTGGAGAGAAAGGCAAACTCACTAACGAACTACAGGAGCATCAGGAGTGAGCACTTACCTTCTGGCAGCACCAAAGAGCAGCACAAGAGACAAGGAAGGTGATACTCCTTACAAAAATAAAGTTGTCTCTTTCCACCCCCTCCCTTTTTCCTGTTCTGGTATAGTATCCCTTCCTTGTTAATTAGCCTGGCTGTCAGTTTTGCTTTATAGCTTATTTCATAACAAAACATCCCAGCAGGAGGAGATAGCTCAGTGCAGGAGGTTGCAGGCACGCTGATTTGGTTTGTTCCACAGGCTCTTTTGTCAGCTTGGGCAGAAGATAAGTGTATCTTGGTTACTGATAGCGCCTCAGTGCTCCATTTGGGCACACTTCAGATAGCCTGGCACAGGGCAGAGCAGGTCCTGCTCACCAGGAGATAAGGACTGCTCATTACTCACAAAAACAAAACACAAGGAAAGAGTCAGAGGAAGAAGGAGCCGGCAGCGGCACCGCAGAGGGGCTCAAACGTGCAGGGGAAGAGGTGCAGCTCCTCTGAGACAGCAGGGACCTGGCAGAGCTCCTCAGCTGGAGCGTTCGAGGTGGAGAGAGGCTTCTCTGCACCACTGCCACCCTCCGGCTCAGGGGAAAGTCGCTTTTCCTGGCAAAGCATCTCGGAAGCCCTCTGAATTTAGCACCTTTCCGTGTCCTACTGGTAAGGAGAGAGCTGGGAGGGGACTCAGAGGCAAAACTTCTCATCAGTGAGCAGGATCTACACCACAAAATCCTGAGGCCAGCAGCTAGATGAGTTGCATTTAGCTGCCAACCCCCAGTTAATTTTGGGGAACCCCATTTAATTTTGGGGAACCCAACGCAGCCAGCTTACCCAGCCAAAGCCTGCAGATGTCAGCGAGTCACCACCTCCCTCCTCTGATGCCACCAGCCAACCAAGGCAGAAGCAGGACACAACCCTTTTGTGTTTTTTCTGCTTGATCTGACCCCAGGGATGCATCCTGGCCAGCACTCTAGCTACTGTCCCAGGTCCCCAAGGTGGCACACGTGGAGGTCAGGATACAAGAACTCCTCTCATGAGCAATTAAGTGACTTCCCACAAGGCAGCAGTGACTATATATAAAGGGAAATTCCCTTTCAGATTAAGCTGTCACAAGACCCATCCAGTGATGCAGGCAGGCAACCCCCAAGTTCATCTATCAGAAAATACCTTTAAAAACACTCCTGAGGTTTCTTCCTCTCATTTAGCTGAAGCCAGCTCAGCACTGGGTTGCCTGCTCACACCCAACACAGTAAGAGCAGGCATCTGCATGTGCATCACCCAAAGCATGAGAGCAGAAGGTGGCTGCTGTTAGAAAGGGTCAAACGCTGGTTCCTATTTTGTGGGCTTTTAATGGGAATTTTCACAATCATTTACAAATTGGCTGTTACACACACTATGTATCCATTCAGTAACGAAAAACCTAAGTTAACTCAGCTCTCAGTTGAGAAACTCTTGTAAAAATGCCCTTGCCAAGCTCTGGGAGCTACTCCAGCAGGTTTGTGTTACTACAGGCAGCCAAGCGAGTTTCTCACGCTGAACCTGTGGGACCTGCTGGCCTTCCCCAGCCTCCACCTCCCTTGTTCTCCACTCTCCCACCAAGGTGAGGACCTGGAAGCTGCAGAGGGCTGAGGAGAGCAGCCTTACATCCACAGGGCTCCAGTGTAACTAAGGCAGGAAGCAGGCAGCATGCTCCAAGCCTTGGCACGGCAGCAATCCAGCCTCTCCCAAAGGGATGCTGCCGGTGCGGCGCAGCTCCCGCTGAGCTGGTGTCCGGAGGCCCATGGATCAGCACAGCAACAAGCTCTACTCCAAACCCCAGGGCTAAGAGAGTTGGGGTGGTGCAGAGTGCCGTGGCACAACGCTAGATGGCAACTCCTACACTAACAGCTACACAGCTGTTACCAGGCCCTCACATCTGGGCGTAAGGAATTCACCCACAGGATTCTGTTCAGAGGAAAGACAGATATGGAAACCTGAACCCAAACAACAGACAACAGAACAGACCAAAGCTGGAGAATTCCAGGTGTTCAGCTATTCTAGTCCTCAGCAGAGGAGAGGAAATAAACCAAAGGGTACTACAGCCTTGAGTTTTTCCACCTGAGCCATTTCCATCACCCCAAGAATTCACCTCTTAAAATAAAACTTGCTTTCCAGTAAGAGAAACTGTTTGACTTTCAGTCACATCGAAGCTGATTCAGCTTTGTGCCTTCCTGGAAAGAAAAGTCAGCAGCAAGTTGGGTTTCTCAGAGAAATGCAGCACAGAACTGCCATCAGCCTGGACTGCTGGAGGAAGCGCAGGCACAGCAGGTGGGTACGGTGCTCAACACCCCTACAGATCTGCTGGGGGAAGGAAAGGCAGCACTTTCTCTCTGGAAAAGCCCAAGAAAAGCATTAAACCTTCCACCTGCACACACATAGTGGAGTTTTCCCCACGCTGAGCAACAGCTGTTTCAAAAAGACTTCCCCCTGACCGCTCTTACAGTAGTGTAACCATTACCCTGACAGTCGGGTCACCCATCCTCACAGAGTTCCTATTGAATATGAAAATACAGGGAGTACTTTGCAGCAGTCCCTGGAGGAGAGAGAAGAGCAGTCGACTGGCAACGGGCAGAAATGGCTCCCTGGGAGCTCCCTTCCCCCTTGCCTTCCTCCCCTCTAAAGAGTGCAGTAATGTAATCCACAGAAGGAACTGAGCTCTCCTGGGAGGATCTGTGGCACAAGAGGCTGCGGCTCCTTTCGAAACGGATTCGTTTGGTTTATTTATTTTAAAGTCCACTGATCATCATCACCAAAAAAAAAAAAAACCCAACCAACCAACCAAACAAAAAACCCCCATGGGAAATGCAACTAAAGAGAAAAAAAAAAGTCCAACCAAGAGCTAAGAACCCAGAGCTACAAGTAGATGTGAGCCTGTGCTGCACACACAGGACCAGACGACACATGCGCCGTGCAGGCAGGCGTGTGGCCAGAGCTGGGTTCCTTTATGTTAACCGCTGAACAATGACAGCGTTGAGCAGGTTGGCTTCCTTCAGGGTTTGGTTCTCATCAGTCAGCTCTTTATTTGGGAAGGTGGTCATGAGGACGAAGCTGGTGGCAGCCATCGCTGGCCGGGCATCGACTATGAAGAGCCGGATGTCACGGATCCTGTTCAAAGGGATCGAACACACAAGGGTGATCCTGTTACTGCTCATCTAGGAGAACACATGGCAACCACCTACATTCACCATTTCCAGAGCACACAGCGCTGCAGCCACTGCACCTGCTCTTCAGGGAACAGCAGAGGCTGCAGCCAGACAGGCCTGATGTAACCTGCCCCTCCACAGGCTTCGTTTAGTGACACAACACCAGCTGCTCTGCAAGTTACAGACTTTCGGCTCGGTTCTTTATGCTGCCCAACTGGAATGTTTGGGTTGAAGGCCCCCCAAGAGGAGGGGTGGCAGCAGGGACAGGGAGGGGATTGTCCCTCTCTGCTCTGCCCTGGGGAGGCCCCATCTGGAGTCCTGTGTCCAGAGCTGGGGCCCCAGTACAAGAAAGATGTGGGACTGTTGGAGAGGGGTCAGAGGAGCCACGGAGATGCTCAGAGGGCTGGAGCAGCTCCCCTATGGAGAGAGGCTGAGGGAGCTGGGCTGGGTCAGCCTGGAGAAGAGAAGGCTGCAGGGGGACCTCATTGCAGCCTTCCAGTCCCTGAAGGGAGCAGAGGAACAGGAGGGGAATCAGCTTGTTAAAGGGCAGAGACTGGCAGGACAAGGGGGATGGAGTGAAGCTGGAGGAGGGAAGGTTTAAATTGGATATTAGGGGGAAGATCTTTGCAGAGAGAGTGGTGAGGGGCTGGAACAGGCTGCCCAGAGAGGGGGTGGGTGCCCCATCCCTGGGGGTGTTCAAGGCCAGGTTGGCTGGGGCCCTGGGCAGCCTTGTGTAGCTCCAGGCCTGGAGGTTGGTGGCCCTGCCTGTGGCAGGGGGTTGGAGCTCTGTGATCCTTGGGGTCCCTCCCAACCCAGACCAGTCTATGATTCTAAGGCAGCTATTTAAACTGAAGGCTTCTGAATCCTTCAAGATGAAGAGATTAATAAACTGCTTGGTACAAGCTGCAGTGACTGAGCTCATCACACAGAGAGGAAGGAAGCTAGGTGACCTTAACTCCCAGGAGCAGCCACAACAGCGACACCAGATCCATTCCCTGCACCCAATTGCACAGAGTCGTGTTTTGTTTATAAACTTTTAGCATTGTGCTCCATTCTCTTATAGGAACTGGAGGAGTGGGTATAAACAAACAGCCACGCTCTCCACGGTGAGGAGAAGGACTTCAGGAGGAAAGTCTAACAAAGCAGCAGGGTATAAGCCAGCTTTCCCTGTCCAAAGGAACTAATCTGCTGTAAGAGCATCCCTTGGGGCTTCACTCAGCACAGGGAATAACCCAACAGAAAAGGCTTGAGTGAGAGTCAGAACAACTGAACCAAATTCCTGATTATCTCTCAGGTTCTTTTAGAAATGATTCAGTTTTTTATAGGTGACATTAAGAAAAGATCCACGGATAATACTGAAGCTCCCAGGTGCACTATCACTGGCTGTAATCCATCACTCCTTGGAAAGCAAATCCTATCCTCCCAACACTTAATGACTGCCTTAAAACCTCACAGTAATTTTATTCCTCTTCACCTACATGGAAGGATCCCCAGAGCTCCTTTTAGCAGGCTAGCCAGGATTGTAATGCCTGCTCCATCTGTGCACAGCTGGCAGTGCCATTAGTGATCTGTGTTTCCTGGTGTGTTTTACCTGTGACTGTGGTTAAACTTCTGGACCAGGCGCCCACCGTCAGCAAGACGGATCTGGATGTTGGTGATGGGCTCTGACTCGTCAAGAGCGATGGCAGAACTGGCTTTGGCTTCATTCTCTGCCTGCTGGGCTGGGGAACTGGTGCCCATCACCTGGGGTGCAGTGCTGAGAACAGGGAGACACAAGGACAGCTGTTAAAAACCAGAGGACTCACCTGGCTGAGGGTGCCAGGAGCGGGCAGTGAGCTTATCATCTGCTGGGCCCCACTACCTGGGCTCCTAGTGCACCAGTGCAGGCTGGAAGTGAGAATTTAGGAGTCTGCAGGAATTTATGACTTCAGCCTTTGTCACAGCATGTCACAGGTCTCCACACACCTGCAGGAACAGGGGCAGTGTCACTTGGAAACACTGCTTCTATGTCACATACCATGGTGGTCCCAAACCAGGGATGTGCCCCTGGCCACGAGAGGCTGAGCCATCTCACAGCACACCCCAGGAAGCCTCCTGCCCTCTCAGAGGAGCACCACCCACACCACAGGCACTGAGCACCTTTTCTTCAGAACAGCAAAGCAAAAGGCAACACTCTCTCACATAGAATCCCAGGGGTGGGAAGGGGCCTCCAGAGCTCATGGGCTCCAACCCCCTGCCAAAGCAGCTCCCCAGCTCATATTGCACAGGGCGGTGTCCAGACGGGGCTGGAATCTCTCCAGAGATGGAGACTCCACACCCCCTGGGCAGCCTGTCCCAGGGCTCCCTCACCCTCACTGGGGAAAAGTTCTTCCCCAGGTTGGTGGGGAACTTCCTATGCTCCAACTTGCAGCCACTGCCCCTTGTCCTGTCCCCACAGACACTGAGAAGGGGCTGGCCATTTCCCCCTGCATCCCATCCTTCAGATATTGATAAACATTAATCAGGTCCCCCCTTAGTCTTCTTCTCTCCAGGCTGAACAGCCCCAGCTCACTCAGCCTTTCCTCACAGGGGAGATGCTCCAGACCCTTCAGCATCTCCATAGCCTCCTCTGGACTCTCTCCAGGAGATCCCTGGCTGTTTGATCCCAGGGAGCCCAGCACTGAACACAACACTCCAGGTGGGGCCTGACCAGGGCCCATCACATGCAGAGCAAACCCACGCTGCTGTCTTCTCACCTGCCCAGCTTCTGTCCTTCTCCAGTAAAAGCTTTGAAGACACTTTTGGGCTTCACATACTCCTCATCACGATGATCCTCCATGTCCAGGTTCACTTGGCCGCCCCGCGCTAACCTGCGCAGCTCTGCTGGGACTTCCCTGCAAAGAGAGCGGCCTCAGGCAGCTGCCTGAAGCAGCCAGCCAGGAAAGCACAGAGAAGAAGCACCAGCCACAGACCTCTGGAATTTCAGGAATCACAGCGAGCACTTCCTTAATTAAGAGGGCAGATGCACACCTCCCCATCAGCAGACACAAGCAAAAGGTTACTTCTCCCTGGTCCTCACCAGGAGTGAGATGATGCATTAGAAATTCCCAGCCAAAATATAAATGATAGTTCATTTCCAGCTCTCAGGGCCCTTCCCATTTATCTGAAGTAGATGTTCAAGTCTCCCACATTTTCCACATGAAGAACCTAGCATTTTTAAGAAAGCTCAGGTGCCACTGATCCAGCATCCTGAATCCCAGAATCGCTTTGTGTTTCAGAGAACACCTATTTTACTCTCCCCCCTTGGTACATACCCTCTACGGATATCATCAAGGAACTGGGCATTGGATGGATCCTGGTAGCTCCTCAGTTCTCCACTGTCCAGACTGAATCCACTCTTCCAGAGCTTCAGTACAACATGCACCTGCAGAAACCCCCCCAGACAAAAATCAGCATCCCCAGAGCATCTCAGTAAGAACAACGGGTGCAAAGTGCCAAGTTCCTGACTGGCAGAGGAACTTCAAGCTGCACAAAACATTCCAGCAAGGCTCCTCTGGGCTGAGGGAAAACCCAAGGCACTGCCTATGTAGTGACCACACATCAGTTCCCAGAAGGTGGCATCACAGACCCTTTTTTGATAAATGTGGTGGAAGAGCCAAGAGCAAGCTAGGCAAGGAGCAGAAACCAAGCTCCCACCAAGGCTTAGATGGGTATTTACTCACAAACTAAGGACAACAGAATCTTGTACTGATGCTGTTAGCTCCACAGCTCTTCAATGGACAAAGTTAATCACCCAGTGCTCTTTGCATGCTATTTCTCACTGTCTGCACTTCTAAGGAACACTCAGATTCTCAATTAGAAGTTCATCAGAAAACTGCTCACACAAGACTATTATTTTCTAGCCAGAAATCCCAGGAGAAGCAGGATTTACTGTGCTTCTGTCCTCCTCAATTTCTATCAAGCTTTATAACTCTCTGGGCTCACAAGCTGTGCAGCTACAGCAGAGAATTCCCTCAGGTGACATCTACAAACCAGAAGAGAGAGATACTCACATCCTGAGCAGAGTTCTGTCTCCTCTCTCCTGCCACATAAGCAGATTCCTCCTCTGGAGTAGCCCCGAGGCGATACCCTCCCCCAGCGAAAGGCTGCAAGAGAGAGGGGAGAGCAAAGTGGTTATAGAGTGACACAAACCCAAAAATAGCTTGCTTCCCTTTCCCCAGCACTGCTATGGGTGAACATCATGTGGCATCAACAGCATCTCTTGTCCTGCAGGCACAGCGACCAGCTTGAACTGGTCACACATAATACGGCACAAGAAAGTGGCTCTTCCTGCCACTGTGACACATGGACTAGAGGAGTCCTGACTCAGCTCTCCTTTTAAGCTCACTCCAGGACCCCACAGCACCAAGCAGGGCAGTATCCCAGTGGGAGCCATACAGAGATGGCAGCTGAAACAGGGAACTGAAGGAAGAACAACTCATCGCTGCTCACTTTTGGCTTGCTGGTCTCGCCTCCGCCCTTGGCCGTCCGATCAACCGCCACGGCGCCGTGCTCCTTGGCTCCCTTGAACAGATCCTCCACCAGCTCGTTGGGGCTCTTCTTCCTCGGGGGACCAACGATCTGCTGTCCACTCCTCTCTGAGCCGCCGGCGTAAAAGCTAATGGAAAGCACACAGCCTGTGGGTAAGGACCACTGCTGCCCAGGAGATGCACAGCACACCAGCTACACCTTGGATCTACCAGCGTTAGTCACTACCAGTGTATCTCCTACTTTAGCCACTTAGGAGATCCTGTACTGCAGAGACTGCCTTTTTACATCACTCACTGCGAAATTATCCATTGATCAACAGCAATAAAGTGTTAATAACTCTCCCAGACCTAGGAAAAGAATCAGAGTCACACAGAATCCCAGGGGTGGGAAGGGCCCTCCAGAGCTCATGGGGTCCAACCCCCTGCCAAAGCAGCTCCCCAGCTCATATTGCACAGGGCGGCGTCCAGACGGGGCTGGAATCTCTCCAGAGATGGAGACTCCACACCCCCCTGGGCAGCCTGGCCCAGGGCTCCCTCACCCTCACTGGGGCAAAGTTCTTCCCCAGGTTGGTGGGGAACTTCCTGTGCTCCAACTTGCAGCCAGTGCCCCTTGTCCTGTCCCCACAGACACTGAGAAGGGGCTGGCCATGTCCCCCTGCATCCCATCCTTCAGATATTGATAAACATTAATCAGGTCCCCCCTTAGTCTTCTTCTCTCCAGGCTGAACAGCCCCAGCTCACTCAGCCTTTCCTCACAGGGGAGATGCTCCAGGCCCTTCAGCATCTCTGTAGCCCAGCCTGACAAAGCTCAGTTTCAAATGCAAGTACCAGCTATATTACCAAGCTGAACAAAGCTTCAGCAAGTCTCTGGCTGCCAGGTAGAAGAAAATGGTCAACATCTACCTGGTATTTTGGGGGAGGGCACGTGCTCATGCCACACTGAAATGACCACACAGAGGACAGACCCGAATTTGAAGCAATGAATGAAAAGCCAGTGAAGTGCAATTAAGCCCTTCTGGAAGAGTGGGTTTATGAGCTTCCAGCTGCCTTGTAACACAGACAGAGCAGGCTCACAGCTGTTTGCAGCAAACCACGCAGTCTGCCTAGGCTGAGCCACCTTAAGAGATATCAGTTCCATTCAATTTACCTTGCCTGTTAACCTTAAGGGCATTTAACCACTTACAGCTGACACTGGAGATGACTCTCTCACTCATATGCCACATTCCCATTGAAAAGGGGACCTACCTTTTTCTTTCCACCACCACAATCCTTATTATCTAATTACATTATCCTTAAGCAGCATTAAACAGAAACCACAACCAAAAAACCCCCACCCCCCAAAACCCTAAGCAGAAGGAAACACAATCCCCACATCACTCCCACGTTTCTATTCCCTACAGACACACTGATGACCTGGGCTCCTTTCTGTTCTTAACCTGGGGCTTCCACAGCCCACTTCAGGCTTTCTCTCAACAGCACAATCCAGGGATGGTAACTGGGGCTTGTACAGCCACACCGAGCACGTGCTTGTGCACAGACTCGGTCCTGACCAACCTTTCTGTGTCAGACCTGGTGTTTTTCACTACAGGAATTTTGTATCAACTCAAATCTGCTTTAAAAACACCCCACAACCATACACAAGTGGCAAGCCATCACAGAAGGGCAGGGATACGTGCAGGGGTTTGAAGTCTTTAACTGAAAACTTACCGCTGTCCCTCCTCCTCTTCATCATCATCCTCCTGGGCATGAACAAGGTCTCTGAACGACGTTACTCTGTGGTCACTGTGAAAGTCAATCAGAGCAGCACATCAGCCTTGTGACTCGTTTCAACCACACAGGATCCCAGCCTGGTCTGGGTTGGGAGGGACCCCAAGGGTCACAGAGCTCCAACCCCCTGCCACAGGCAGGGCCACCAACCTCAGGCCTGGAGCTACACAAGGTTGCCCTGGGCCCCAGCCAACCTGGCCTTGAACACCCCCAGGGATGGGGCACCCACCCCCTCTCTGGGCAGCCTGTTCCAGCCCCTCACCACACTCTCTGCAAAGAACTTCCCCCTAATATCCAATTTAACCCTTCCCTCCTCCAGCTTCACTCCAGCCCCCTTGTCCTGCCAGTCTCTGCCCTTTAACAAGCTGATTCCCCTCCTGTTCCTCTGCTCCCTTCAGGGACTGGGAGGCTGCAATGAGGTCCTCCTGCAGCCTTCTCTTCTCCAGGCTGACCCAGCCCATCTCCCTCAGCCTCTCTCCATAGGGGAGCTGCTCTAGCCCCCTGAGCATCTCCGTGGCTCCTCTGACCCCTCTCCACCAGCCCCACATCTTCCTTGTGTTGGGCCCCAGCTCTGGACACAGGACTCCGCTGGGGAGGGCAGAGCAGAGAGGGACAATCCCCTCCCTGTCCCTGCTGCCACCCCTCTGCTGATGGAGCCCAGGATCCCATTGCCCTTCCGAGCTGCCAGAGCTCACTGCTGGCTCAGGGGGAGTTTCTCATCCCCCATGACCCCCAGGCCCTTCTCAGCAGGGCTGCTCTCCAGGGGCTCTTCTCCCAGGCTGTATCTGTGTCTGGGATTCCTCCAGCCCAAGTGCAACACCTGACTCTTGGCAGTGTTGGACCTCATTAGGTTCACCCAGGCC
This sequence comes from Porphyrio hochstetteri, assembly GCA_020800305.1. NCBI lineage: Eukaryota > Metazoa > Chordata > Aves > Gruiformes > Rallidae > Porphyrio > Porphyrio hochstetteri. Next base: position 16,235,959 of record CM036921.1, on the reverse strand, counting down.
ACCTTTCCAGCCTGCCAAGATCCCTCTGGAGAAGCAGAAGCTTCTGAAGGCAGCAATTAGGTTGACCCTGTTCTACTTTTAGAGTCTGATTCATTACTCTATGAAATGGCAGGTCAGCACTGGGGAGACTGGGTGGAGAATCGAGCTCCCAGACCTCTCAGCCAACTGGACCAGCAGCAAACAGGGGCGGGTGAGCTGGAGGAGGCTCAGGCAGCAGCTGCAGACACAGCAACAGCTGTGAGTCTTCAGTCCCCTTCCTTGCTCATGTTTTGGGTGTTGTCACCCCTCTGGAAGAGCTGCCACTGCTAAATGTGAACAGGTACAGGTCTCTCTTCCAGGACCCAGGGCAGTCCAGCCTGCTCATCCTTCCCCTCTTGTCATTTCTGTGGAGGCTGCTAAAAACTGGAGCAGAGTTCTTCTCCAGTATGGCCTCTTATCTACCAAATCATGGAATCATAGAATGCTTTGGGTCAGAAGGGACCTCAGAGATCATCTAGTTCCAACCCTCCAAAGCCTGAGCTGAGAGTACTTCTCATTCAGGAAGGTCAGTAACTCCCTCTCTTTAACTCCAGGCAGCATTTCCCTACAGCACAGGGATTCCATACAGCAAAATGAGCTGCTTTTTGTAAGATGCTCAAACAGCTCAGCTCAGGCTTCACACAGAATTAGAGGATGTTTTTCCTAATGTTAAGCTGCTCAAATGAAACCATCACCAACTGACAGCCTCCGAGCCTTAAAAGACAAATCAAGTTTTCCCCAAGCAATGATGCAAGTTGGATTAGTTGTGCAATAACATCTGCCTTTGCAATGTGTAAATGCTGAGGCTTTCACAATTCCCAGAAGCCTCAGCAGGTGAGGCTGAGCTAAACACAGCGCTGCTTCTCCTGAAAACTAACATACATCCATGCTTCAGATGGACACTGTGTTTTGAAGATAAATAGCTTCCACCATCAGGTCTACAAGCTGCCAAGAAAGAGATGGGTCTGAGCTGCAGCTCCCTCCTCACCTGGCTGCAGTGCCTCTAGATACAGAGCTGGGTGTTGGCTGGGGAAGAGTCAGGATGTCCTCATCACCCCCGTCCTCGTAGAAACTGGCAAGTGCGATCTGGAAAGGAAGAACACAGGAGCTTTTCAGGATGAGAGCAGGCATTCCAGAGCACCAGGAATCACAGAGTCACAGGGGTGGGAAGGACCCTCCAGAGCTCATGGGGTCCAACCCCCTGCCAAAGCAGCTCCCCAGCTCATATTGCACAGGGCGGCGTCCAGACGGGGCTGGAATCTCTCCAGAGATGGAGACTCCACACCCCCCTGGTACAACTCCCAGGAACAACTCAAAACAACTCAGCTGAAGCTTCTGTCCTCTCAGATTTCTTCAGGTACATCAATGCTAAAGGTATTTCATGTCACTCCCCACTTTGGAGGGCCCAGCACAGACGAGGCTTTGCCAGGGCCTGATGTTTCGCTCCAGCAGGCCGCTCACCGTGACAGGAATGCCACAGCACCCTCTCCAGCTGGACCCCCTGATTCTGCACCGGTTCGACAGGGGCTGGGCCAAAACTACCGCCCTGGAACCGCTGCTGTTGGGCCACACACGAGCAGGAGTTAGTGAGGGCCCTTTGAGGGGGGACAGGGGCGGGGGACAGGGGTGGGGTAGGGAAGTGGCTGCTCTCCTCCTTACTTTGGGGGTGCTGGGGTGGCTGCTGGCAGCATGAAGAGGAGGTATCACTCAAGGAAACCCTACGCAAGCCCGGCACAGCCCAGGCGCCCAGCTCCTGGGGCGGGACAGACCCCAGCGAGGGTGGAATGAACGGCAGAACCGGGACGGGCTTCGGCCCACACAGGCCCGCAGTACCTCCCAGGCCCGCCCGTCGCGGCCCAGCCCCAGACTCAGCAAGGGCCGCCCAGGCGAGGCCTGAACCCGCAGGAGACCGAGCTCCCTGCCCAGCGCTCCGCCGCCGCCATCGCCACGGCCTCCAGGCCCGCGGCCCCCCCCGTCGCCGAGCCCACTCCCCCGCCTCAGCGGGCCAAGGCAGCGAGCGGGGGCACTGAGCGGAGCGGGGCCGCGGCGGTACCTGGAGGTCCCAGCCGGCGGACTCCAGAAAGAAGCGCGCTCGCTCCTCCTCGGCGCCGGTCACGGCCACGAACTCCCGCAGCGCCTCGTCCCTGGCCGCCATCTTGCCGCGGTGCAGCGCGCAAACCCCGCCGGGCGCCGCGCCCGCCCCGCCCCCTGCGCAGCGCCAGCGCCTCCGGGCTGAAACACCGCGCGTCGCCACCCCCCGCTCCGGCACAGCGCCCCCGGCGGCGCGGAGGTGCTAAAGCACGGCGAGCGCCTGCTCGGGCAGCTCAGCCTCTTCCCGCGGCCGCTCTCCGGTGAGTCCGGGCCGGGGCGGCGGCAGCCCCCCGCCAGCCCTCCCGCTCCCCGGCCCCGCTGGCCGCTGCTGCCCGGGGGGGATGGCGGGACAGAGGCCCGGCCGCCGCAGCAGCTCGCCATGGTGGCGGGCCGGTAGAGATGAAGAGCGGCGCGGGATTGGGGGGAAGGGGGTGTCTTTCCTCGTCCGGCCGCCTTTTGGGGCTGCCGGGGCCAAGGCGGGCGGCGTGTGCAGCGCCCAGACCCGGGTGAGCAGCGCTCAGCCCCGGGTGCGCAGCGCCCAGCCCCGGGTGAGCAGCGCCCAGCCCCGGGTGAGCAGCGCCCAGACCCGGGTGAGCAGCGCCCAGACCCGGGTGAGCAGCGCCCAGCCCCGGGTGAGCAGCGCCCAGCCCCGGGTGCGCAGCGCCGAGCCCCGGGGTGCGCAGCGCCCAGACCCGGGGTGCGCAGCGCCCAGACCCGGGTGCGCAGCGCCCAGCCCTGGGGTGTGCAGCGCCGAGCCCTGGGGTGCGCAGCGCCCAGACCCGGGGTGCGCAGCGCCCAGACCCGGGTGAGCAGCGCCCAGCCGGCCGAGCGCGGCCGTGTGAGCCGCGGGCAGGAGCGGGACCGGCAGCGCGGAGCAGCCCACGGCAGCTTGTGCAGCCCAGCCGATTTATTTCCAGGCGCGCATGACAACAGCGGCGGCAGCCGAGCCCCGGGACACGCTCCTGGCGCTGGGCCTGGAGGGGCCGGGAGCTGGCACGGAGCGCTGGGGCGGGGGCACGGCCCTGGCGTTTCCCTCCTCATGCCCCGCCGCGCTTGAAGAGGAAGAGGAGGAGGCCGCCGAGGAGCCCCTTCTCCAGCAGGAGGCCAAGCCACAGCGCCGGGCTGGACAGGACGTTCACACCTGTGGAGGGGAGCGGGGACCTGAGTGGCCGGGGCTCCAGGACAGGTGTCCTGCAGTCCCCTGACACTGCGGGGACCCACCGGCTCTCACCCAGCTCTACCTGGCTGGGACGACCCCCTCTGTCCCTCGTTGGCCGGGGCGATGATCTGCAGGGTGGTTTGCCCATCAATGGGGCTCTGCCCATCGTGCACCACCCGGCAGGTGATCACGGCACCGTTCTTCTCCGCTGTTGTTTGGACCTCCACCAGGCTCTTCAGCTCAAAGAAGCCCGAGGGGAGCTCCTCTGGCTGGGAGGTGTTCACTGCCTTCACCTCCGTCCCGTTCTCCAGCCAGGTGATGCTCACATGTCCTGGGTAAAACCCTTTCACGTGGCAGGTGATGGTCACGGTCTTGTTCACCTCAACAGTGCCCGGTGGCTCAGAGGACACGTGGATGCTGGGGGAGACTGGGAAGAGAGGCAGAGCCTGCTGACAGGGTGCCCCAGCTCCAGTGCCCGCAGGGTGCCCCGGCTCTGCCTCAGGACCCCCAGCCCCACAGGAACTGGACACCCCGAGTGCCGGTGCCCCCCCAGCCCTCACCTCGCAGCACTTGGCTGAGCTGGTACTCTGCCCTCAGCGGGTCCCTCAGCGTCGTGTGCCGCACGTCGCAGATGAGCCGCGAGCGGACATCGTCCTTCTGCAGCGTCACCTTCACGGTGCTGGACATGCTGTAGGAGTTTGTCTGCGCAGGGCTGATCTCTGTCTGCTCAGCTGGGGTCTCAGCCTTGTCCTTGAGCCATTTCACATGGATGTCTTTGGGGAAGAACCCTCCGGCCGTGCAGGTGAAAGTCACCGATTGCCCTGGCTTCGCTCTACGGACAGGTCCGGACACGACTGGGTGTGTGGGTCTGGCTGCAGGGAGGAGCACGGGGCCATCAGACCAGGCTCTGCCACCCCTCATGGCCCCAAAGCTGTAGGGAGTAGGGTGTCCTGGGTGGGCACAGATGGGCCTGGGGATGGCCCATGGGACCATCTCCCGGGACCAGGCCCCGAGCCCCTTCCCTGTCCCCACTCACCCAGAGCAGAGCCCACCAGGCTGGGCTGGGCTGGGCTGTGCCCAGCTGGCTGGTTCCCACTGGGAGCTGCTCTGGGAGCCCCACTCACCATGTACAGACACCTCTGCGCCCTTTCCATGCTGGAACACCTCATCAACATCATCTCTCACTGATTTGCGGAACTTCACACAGTAATAGGTGCCAGAATCCTCGGGTTGAGCACTGCTGATGGAGATGCTGAAGTCTGTGTCAGACCCACTCACTGCCCTGGTCACACGGGGCAAGGAGCCCTTATCAGCATAGACAGTCTCGTTCCCACTGCCCCAGCCCTTCAGCCACTTCACGGGACCGATGACGGGTTTGTCTCCAGATACAGTGCAGGTCAGGTTGATCATCTCTCCCGCAGTCACCACCACCTTGTCCTGGGGCTGCTCCAGCTTGAAGCCCTGAACCTTCTCCTGGGCACCTGCACCTGGTGACAGCAACAGGAGGTTTGGGGGCTGATGAAGGGCACTGGAGCTCAGGGCAGGGGACAGAGACATGTCCCTGTCCTTCCCTCCCTGGGGCTCCCAGCGTTGCTGGGCACTGGGAGGGCCTGGGCCCCCCGGGATGTGCTGGAGTAAACCACACTCTGGTTGGTTGGGGATAAAAGCAAGCTGGGAGGGAGGCAGAGAGAAGAGCCCCAGCTGTGCGCTGGCACAGGGGAGGATTGTCTTGCCAGCTGCGCAGAGCAGCGTGCCATGGGAAAGGTGCTGGGGCTCTGCAGGGCCCCCACTCACCTGGAGCTGTCTGGAGCAGGAGCAGCATCCAGCTGGTGAGAAACAGTGCCCACAGCACCAGAGCCATGGTGATTCCCACGTTCTGCTCCCCAGTAGCTCAGCTGGGCTCCGCTCTGCACAGCTCGGCTGGGTTAACTCAGCTGGGTGGGATGCGCTGCTCTCTGCTGGCAAAGAGGAAGGAAGGAGCTTATCGCAGGCTGAGTTCCTCCACTGACCCCTTGCACAAGTCAGACCCAGTTCCCCAGTGTTCCCACAATCTTGTGTCACGATGCTGGTCCCCATCAGTGATGTCAGTCCCACGTCCCCTGTGGATATTTGCCATGGCCAGCGGCACCAGGCAGCCAGAGAGTGGGACCCTGATGATGGGGCGTGCTCCCCCCGGTATGGCCAGGTGGCAGCTCAGCACCCAGGGGTGTCAGGGGGACACCCGGCCCTTGGCGGCAGGACCAGGACACGGGCTGGTGTCTCCGATGGAGCAGTGGTGCAGAGCTCGCCCAGGAGGGCTTCACCCGAGCCCCTGCAGCCAGCGCTCCGGCCGGCTTCCAGAACCGGGCCAGGGGAGAGAGGCAGAGGCGCTGCCCTGCCCCGTGCCCCGCTCAGTGCCTCGGGGTCGGGACGGACCCCTCGGGTGATGACGCCCTCGGGTGATGACGCCCCCGGTGGGCGAAGCCCGGCGCAGGTCCCGGCCGGCTCTGCCGCTGCCCTCTGCCCGCCCCGGGGCCGCACTAGAAGCGGGAACAGCCCGCGGCCGCTCGGCCCCATTTCCTGCCCAGCTTCTCCTTTTCCTTTTCCTTCTCTCGGATCCCGGACTCGGGGCAGTGCTCATGGCTTGGCGCGTCGCGGCGGCGGCTCAGCTCCTGCTCGGGCAGCTCAGCCTCTTCCCGCGGCCGCTCTCCGGTGAGTCCGGGCCGGGGCGGCGGCAGCCCCCCGCCAGCCCTCCCGCTCCCCGGCCCCGCTGGCCGCTGCTGCCCGGGGGGGATGGCGGGACAGAGGCCCGGCCGCCGCAGCAGCTCGCCATGGTGGCGGGCCGGTAGAGATGAAGAGCGGCGCGGGATTGGGGGGAAGGGGGTGTCTTTCCTCGTCCGGCCGCCTTTTGGGGCTGCCGGGGCCAAGGCGGGCGGCGTGTGCAGCGCCCAGACCCGGGTGAGCAGCGCTCAGCCCCGGGTGCGCAGCGCCCAGCCCCGGGTGAGCAGCGCCCAGCCCCGGGTGAGCAGCGCCCAGACCCGGGTGAGCAGCGCCCAGACCCGGGTGTGCAGCGCCCAGACCCGGGGTGCGCAGCGCCCAGACCCGGGGTGCGCAGCGCCCAGACCCGGGTGCGCAGCGCCCAGCCGGCCGAGCGCGGCCGTGTGAGCCGCGGGCAGGAGCGGGACCGGCAGCGCGGAGCAGCCCACGGCAGCTTGTGCAGCCCAGCCGATTTATTTCCAGGCGCGCATGACAACAGCGGCGGCAGCCGAGCCCCGGGACACGCTCCTGGCGCTGGGCCTGGAGGGGCCGGGAGCTGGCACGGAGCGCTGGGGCGGGGGCACGGCCCTGGCGTTTCCCGCCTCATGCCCCGCCGCGCTTGAAGAGGAAGAGGAGGAGGCCGCCGAGGAGCCCCTTCTCCAGCAGGAGGCCAAGCCACAGCGCCGGGCTGGACAGGACGTTCACACCTGTGGAGGGGAGCGGGGACCTGAGTGGCCGGGGCTCCAGGACAGGTGTCCTGCAGTCCCCTGACACTGCGGGGACCCACCGGCTCTCACCCAGCTCTACCTGGCTGGGACGACCCCCTCTGTCCCTCGTTGGCCGGGGCGATGATCTGCAGGGTGGTTTGCCCATCAATGGGGCTCTGCCCATCGTGCACCACCCGGCAGGTGATCACGGCACCGTTCTTCTCCGCTGTTGTTTGGACCTCCACCAGGCTCTTCTGCTCAAAGAAGCCCCGAGGAGGGTCCTGCAACCAGGAGATATTCTCTGCCTTCATGTCTGTCCCGTTCTCCAGCCAGGTGATGCTCACGTGTCCTGGGTAAAACCCTTTCACGTGGCAGGTGATGGTCACAGTCTTGTTCACCTCAACAGCGCCCGGTGGCTCAGAGGACACGTGGATGCTGGGGGAGACTGGGAAGAGAGGCAGAGCCTGCTGACAGGGTGCCCCAGCTCCAGTGCCCGCAGGGTGCCCTGGCTCTGCCTCAGGACCCCCAGCCCCACAGGAACTGGACACCCCGAGTGCCGGTGCCCCCCCAGCCCTCACCTCGCAGCACTTGGCTGAGCTGGTACTCTGCCCTCAGCGGGTCCCTCAGCGTCGTGTGCCGCACGTCGCAGATGAGCCGCGAGCGGACATCGTCCTTCTGCAGCGTCACCTTCACGGTGCTGGACATGCTGTAGGAGGAGTTTGTCCGCCCACGGGTGATCTTGGCCGGATAATATGGGATCCCAGACTTGTCCTTGAGCCATTTCACATGGATGTCTTTGGGGAAGAACCCTCCGGCCGTGCAGGTGAAAGTCACCGATTGCCCTGGCTTCGCTCTACGGACAGGTCCGGACACGACTGGGTGTGTGGGTCTGGCTGCAGGGAGGAGCACGGGGCCATCAGACCAGGCTCTGCCACCCCTCATGGCCCCAAAGCTGTAGGGAGTGGGGTGTCCTGGGTGGGCACAGATGGGCCTGGGGATGGCCCATGGGACCCTCTCCCGGGACCAGGCCCCGAGCCCATTCCCTGTCCCCACTCACCCAGAGCAGAGCCCACTAGGCTGGGCTGGGCTGGGCTGTGCCCAGCTGGCTGGTTCCCACTGGGAGCTGCTCTGGGAGCCCCACTCACCATGTACAGACACCTCTGTGCCCTTTCCATGCTGGAACACCTCATCAACATCATCTCTCACTGATTTGCGGAACTTCACACAGTAATAGGTGCCAGAATCCTCGGGTTGAGCACTGCTGATGGAGATGCTGAAGTCTGTGTCAGACCCACTCACTGCCCTGGTCACACGGGGCAAGGAGCCCTTATCAGCATAGACAGTCTCGTTCCCACTGCCCCAGCCCTTCAGCCACTTCACGGGACCGATGACGGGTTTGTCTCCAGATACAGTGCAGGTCAGGTTGATCATCTCTCCCGCAGTCACCACCACCTTGTCCTGGGGCTGCTCCAGCTTGAAGCCCTGAACCTTCTCCTGGGCACCTGCACCTGGTGACAGCAACAGGAGGTTTGGGGGCTGATGAAGGGCACTGGAGCTCAGGGCAGGGGACAGAGATATGTCCCTGTCCTTCCCTCCCTGGGGCTTCCAGCGTTGCTGGGCACTGGGAGGGCCCGGGCCCCCCGGGATGTGCTGGAGTAAACCACACTCTGGTTGGTTGGGGATAAAAGCAAGCTGGGAGGGAGGCAGAGAGAAGAGCCCCAGCTGTGCGCTGGCACAGGGGAGGATTGTCTTGCCAGCTGCGCAGAGCAGCGTGCCATGGGAAAGGTGCTGGGGCTCTGCAGGGCCCCCACTCACCTGGAGCTGTCTGGAGCAGGAGCAGCATCCAGCTGGTGAGAAACAGTGCCCACAGCACCAGAGCCATGGTGATTCCCACGTTCTGCTCCCCAGTAGCTCAGCTGGGCTCCGCTCTGCACAGCTCGGCTGGGTTAACTCAGCTGGGTGGGATGCGCTGCTCTCTGCTGGCAAAGAGGAAGGAAGGAGCTTATCGCAGGCTGAGTTCCTCCACTGACCCCTTGCACAAGTCAGACCCAGTTCCCCAGTGTTCCCACCATCTTGTGTCACGATGCTGGTCCCCACCAGTGATGTCAGTCCCACTTCCCCTGTGGATATTTGCCATGGCCAGCGGCACCAGGCAGCCAGAGAGTGGGACCCTGATGATGGGGCATGCTCCCCCCGGTATGGCCAGGTGGCAGCTCAGCACCCAGGGGTGTCAGGGGGACACCCGGCCCTTGGCGGCAGGACCAGGACACGGGCTGGTGTCTCCGATGGAGCAGTGGTGCAGAGCTCGCCCAGGAGGGCTTCACCCGAGCCCCTGCAGCCAGCGCTCCGGCCGGCTTCCAGAACCGGGCCAGGGGAGAGAGGCAGAGGCGCTGCCCTGCCCCGTGCCCCGCTCAGTGCCTCGGGGTCGGGACGGACCCCTCGGGTGATGACGCCCTCGGGTGATGACGCCCCCGGTGGGCGAAGCCCGGCGCAGGTCCCGGCCGGCTCTGCCGCTGCCCTCTGCCCGCCCCGGGGCCGCACTAGAAGCGGGAACAGCCCGCGGCCGCTCGGCCTCATTTCCTGCCCAGCTTCTCCTTTTCCTTTTCCTTCTCTCGGATCCCGGACTCGGGGCAGTGCTCATGGCTTGGCGCGTCGCGGCGGCGGCTCAGCTCCTGCTCGGGCAGCTCAGCCTCTTCCCGCGGCCGCTCTCCGGTGAGTCCGGGCCGGGGCGGCGGCAGCCCCCCGCCAGCCCTCCCGCTCCCCGGCCCCGCTGGCCGCTGCTGCCCGGGGGGGATGGCGGGACAGAGGCCCGGCCGCCGCAGCAGCTCGCCATGGTGGCGGGCCGGTAGAGATGAAGAGCGGCGCGGGATTGTGGGGAAGGGGGTGTCTTTCCTCGTCCGGCCGCCTTTTGGGGCTGCCGGGGCCAAGGCGGGCGGCGTGTGCAGCGCCCAGACCCGGGTGAGCAGCGCTCAGCCCCGGGTGCGCAGCGCCCAGCCCCGGGTGAGCAGCGCCCAGACCCGGGTGAGCAGCGCCCAGCCCCGGGTGTGCAGCGCCCAGACCCGGGGTGCGCAGCGCCCAGACCCGGGTGCGCAGCGCCCAGCCCTTTGGTGTGCAGCGCCGAGCCCTGGGGTGCGCAGCGCCCAGACCCGGGGTGCGCAGCGCCCAGACCCGGGTGAGCAGCGCCCAGCCGGCCGAGCGCGGCCGTGTGAGCCGCGGGCAGGAGCGGGACCGGCAGCGCGGAGCAGCCCACGGCAGCTTGTGCAGCCCAGCCGATTTATTTCCAGGCGCGCATGACAACAGCGGCGGCAGCCGAGCCCCGGGACACGCTCCTGGCGCTGGGCCTGGAGGGGCCGGGAGCTGGCACGGAGCGCTGGGGCGGGGGCACGGCCCTGGCGTTTCCCGCCTCATGCCCCGCCGCGCTTGAAGAGGAAGAGGAGGAGGCCGCCGAGGAGCCCCTTCTCCAGCAGGAGGCCAAGCCACAGCGCCGGGCTGGACAGGACGTTCACACCTGTGGAGGGGAGCGGGGACCTGAGTGGCCGGGGCTCCAGGACAGGTGTCCTGCAGTCCCCTGACACTGCGGGGACCCACCGGCTCTCACCCAGCTCTACCTGGCTGGGACGACCCCCTCTGTCCCTCGTTGGCCGGGGCGATGATCTGCAGGGTGGTTTGCCCATCAATGGGGCTCTGCCCATCGTGCACCACCCGGCAGGTGATCACGGCACCGTTCTTCTCTGCTGTTGCTCGGACCTCCACCAGGCTCTTCAGCTCAAAGAAGCCCGAGGGGAGCTCCTCTGGCTGGGAGGTGTTCACTGCCTTCACCTCCGTCCCGTTCTCCAGCCAGGTGATGCTCACATGTCCTGGGTAAAACCCTTTCACGTGGCAGGTGATGGTCACGGTCTTGTTCACCTCAACAGTGCCCGGTGGCTCAGAGGACACGTGGATGCTGGGGGAGACTGGGAAGAGAGGCAGAGCCTGCTGACAGGGTGCCCCAGCTCCAGTGCCCGCAGGGTGCCCCGGCTCTGCCTCAGGACCCCCAGCCCCACAGGAACTGGACACCCCGAGTGCTGGTCCCCCCCCAGCCCTCACCTCGCAGCACTTGGCTGAGCTGGTACTCTGCCCTCAGCGGGTCCCTCAGCGTCGTGTGCCGCACGTCGCAGATGAGCCGCAAGCGGACATCGTCCTTCTGCAGCGTCACCTTCACGGTGCTGGACATGCTGTAGGAGGAGTTTGTCCGCCCACGGGTGATCTTGGCCGGATAATATGGGATCCCAGACTTGTCCTTGAGCCATTTCACATGGATGTCTTTGGGGAAGAACCCTCCGGCCGTGCAGGTGAAAGTCACCGATTGCCCTGGCTTCGCTCTACGGACAGGTCCGGACACGACTGGGTGTGTGGGTCTGGCTGCAGGGAGGAGCACGGGGCCATCAGACCAGGCTCTGCCACCCCTCATGGCCCCAAAGCTGTAGGGAGTGGGGTGTCCTGGGTGGGCACAGATGGGCCTGGGGATGGCCCATGGGACCATCTCCCGGGACTAGGCCCCGAGCCCATTCCCTGTCCCCACTCACCCAGAGCAGAGCCCACTAGGCTGGGCTGGGCTGGGCTGTGCCCAGCTGGCTGGTTCCCACTGGGAGCTGCTCTGGGAGCCCCACTCACCATGTACAGACACCTCTGTGCCCTTTCCATGCTGGACCACCTCATCAACAACATCTCTCACTGATTTGCGGAACTTCACACAGTAATAGGTGCCAGAATCCTCGGGTTGAGCACTGCTGATGGAGATGCTGAAGTCTGTGTCAGACCCACTCACTGCCCTGGTCACACGGGGCAAGGAGCCCTTATCAGCATAGACAGTCTCGTTCCCACTGCCCCAGCCCTTCAGCCACTTCACGGGACCGATGACGGGTTTGTCTCCAGATACAGTGCAGGTCAGGTTGATCATCTCCCCTGCAGTCACCACCACCTTGTCCTGGGGCTGCTCCAGCTTGAAGCCCTGAACCTTCTCCTGGGCACCTGCACCTGGTGACAGCAACAGGAGGTTTGGGGGCTGATGAAGGGCACTGGAGCTCAGGGCAGGGGACAGAGATATGTCCCTGTCCTTCCCTCCCTGGGGCTTCCAGCGTTGCTGGGCACTGGGAGGGCCCGGGCCCCCCGGGATGTGCTGGAGTAAACCACACTCTGGTTGGTTGGGGATAAAAGCAAGCTGGGAGGGAGGCAGAGAGAAGAGCCCCAGCTGTGCGCTGGCACAGGGGAGGATTGTCTTGCCAGCTGCGCAGAGCAGCGTGCCATGGGAAAGGTGCTGGGGCTCTGCAGGGCCCCCACTCACCTGGAGCTGTCTGGAGCAGGAGCAGCATCCAGCTGGTGAGAAACAGTGCCCACAGCACCAGAGCCATGGTGATTCCCACGTTCTGCTCCCCAGTAGCTCAGCTGGGCTCCGCTCTGCACAGCTCGGCTGGGTTAACTCAGCTGGGTGGGATGCGCTGCTCTCTGCTGGCAAAGAGGAAGGAAGGAGCTTATCGCAGGCTGAGTTCCTCCACTGACCCCTTGCACAAGTCAGACCCAGTTCCCCAGTGTTCCCACCATCTTGTGTCACGATGCTGGTCCCCACCAGTGATGTCAGTCCCACTTCCCCTGTGGATATTTGCCATGGCCAGCGGCACCAGGCAGCCAGAGAGTGGGACCCTGATGATGGGGCATGCTCCCCCCGGTATGGCCAGGTGGCAGCTCAGCACCCAGGGGTGTCAGGGGGACACCCGGCCCTTGGCGGCAGGACCAGGACATGGGCTGGTGTCTCCGATGGAGCAGTGGTGCAGAGCTCGCCCAGGAGGGCTTCACCCGAGCCCCTGCAGCCAGCGCTCCGGCCGGCTTCCAGAACCGGGCCAGGGGAGAGAGGCAGAGGCGCTGCCCTGCCCCGTGCCCCGCTCAGTGCCTCGGGGTCGGGACGGACCCCTCGGGTGATGACGCCCTCGGGTGATGACGCCCCCGGTGGGCGAAGCCCGGCGCAGGTCCCGGCCGGCTCTGCCGCTGCCCTCTGCCCGCCCCGGGGCCGCACTAGAAGCGGGAACAGCCCGCGGCCGCTCGGCCTCATTTCCTGCCCAGCTTCTCCTTTTCCTTTTCCTTCTCTCGGATCCCGGACTCGGGGCAGTGCTCATGGCTTGGCGCGTCGCGGCGGCGGCTCAGCTCCTGCTCGGGCAGCTCAGCCTCTTCCCGCGGCCGCTCTCCGGTGAGTCCGGGCCGGGGCGGCGGCAGCCCCCCGCCAGCCCTCCCGCTCCCCGGCCCCGCTGGCCGCTGCTGCCCGGGGGGGATGGCGGGACAGAGGCCCGGCCGCCGCAGCAGCTCGCCATGGTGGCGGGCCGGTAGAGATGAAGAGCGGCGCGGGATTGGGGGGAAGGGGGTGTCTTTCCTCGTCCGGCCGCCTTTTGGGGCTGCCGGGGCCAAGGCGGGCGGCGTGTGCAGCGCTCAGCCCCGGGTGCGCAGCGCCCAGACCCGGGTGTGCAGCGCCCAGCCCCGGGTGTGCAGCGCCCAGACCCGGGTGTGCAGCGCTCAGCCCCGGGTGCGCAGCGCCCAGCCCCGGGTGCGCAGCGCCCAGCCCCGGGTGTGCAGCGCCCAGACCCGGGTGCGCAGCGCTCAGCCCCGGGTGTGCAGCGCCCATACCCGGGGTGCGCAGCGCCCAGCCCCGGGTGTGCAGCGCTCAGCCCCGGGTGTGCAGCGCCCATACCCGGGGTGCGCAGCGCCCAGCCCCGGGTGTGCAGCGCTCAGCCCCGGGGTGCGCAGCGCCCATACCCGGGGTGCGCAGCGCCCAGCCCCGGGTGTGCAGCGCTCAGCCCCGGGGTGCGCAGCGCCCATACCCGGGTGTGCAGCGCCCAGACCCGGGGTGCAGCGCTCAGCCCCGGGGTGCGCAGCGCCCAGCCCTGGGGTGCGCAGCACCGAGCCCCGGGGTGCGCAGCGCCCAGCCCGCCGAGTGCGGCCCGGAGGGAGCTTTGGCAGAGGGTTTTGGGGGCTGGGACGGAGCTTTGGGGCTGTTCGTCCCTGTTCAGAGCTGGCTCCTGGCTGGCCGAGCACAGCTCCGGGCTGTGAAGCCCCCTTCCTTGCAGACCCCCGGTAATCCTGGTTCGTGTTGTTAGCTCAGGGCCGGGGTATTAATGTTTAACAGGGCTTGGGAGTTTTTCCTGCCTGGAATTCCCCTTGTCTCCCTCTCTACCTCTCTGAACTCCAAGCAGCTGCAGTGCCTCCTCTTAATGTCACGACAGGGGATGCAAATTAGCCCCTTGTTCGTTTTTAACCTGGCTGCTGCAGGTCCCAGTGCCTGCCGTTTGTGTCTGCCGTATCTCAGCGGAGCTGCTGCAAACTCGGAGCAAGCTGGGGCTGCTCTGCCCCTGCCCCTCGGGGTGAGCAGAGCAAGCCCTCACCTCGCTGCATCGCTCAGCCTCTGCCCTCCTGTTGCTGTCACCAGGTGCAGGTGCCCAGGAGATGGTTCCGGGCTTCAAGCTGGAGCAGCCCCAGGGCAGGGTGGTGGTGACTGCGGGGGAGACGATCAGCCTGACCTGCACTGTATCTGGAAACAAAACCATCATCGGTCCCGTGAAGTGGCTGAAGGGCTGGGGCAGTGGGAACGAGACTGTCTATGCTGATAAGGGCTCCTTGCCCCGTGTGACCAGGGCAGTGAGTGGATCCAACACAGACTTCAGCATCTCCATCAGCAGTGCTCAACCCGAGGATTCCGGCACCTATTACTGTGTGAAGTTCTGCAGATCAGTGAGAGATGATGTTGATGAGGTGTTCCAGCATGGAAAGGGCACAGAGGTGTCCCTGCATGGTGAGTGCAGGCCAGCAGGACACTGCTCCTGAGGACCCCATTCCACGGCCTGCAGTGGGGTCCCACGCTGCCCCACACCCACCACCCTCTCCTCGCTCTGCCTTGTATCTCCACAGGGTCAGCCCTGGTTCCCATTATGGTGGCTGCAGCTGTGCTTCTCTTCCTCCTCCTTGTCCTCTGCATCGTCTTTTGCATGCACAGGAGGAAGTGCAGAGACAAGGCAAAGAGACCATGCCCTGACAGTCCAGCAGCTGTGGACAACTTCTCCCCTATCCCACAGCTCTGTGGGACCAAGGGCACCCCCAGGTTTGTACCCAGCACCTCCAGGTTCATACCTACCATATCTTCCTTCTGCACTTTGAGATGAGTGATCTGCCTTATCCACCTGCCTTATCTTGGTTTCCTCTCCCTCTGGAGCAGTAATTTTCCCTAGAAATTGTCCTTTACTCACAGGTGCATCACTGTGCTCCTCTTGCTTCTCTCTGTGCACGTAGCACCCAGCACTGGGGAGCTCCCTGCAAGTCCCTCACTGCAGTGTCTGAGCCCAGCCCAGGCATGCAGACAGCACGTTGTCCCTCTCTTTTGCCTTCTGTGTGGGTGTCATGTGTGGCCACGTGCTGCAGAGTCCAGCTACAGTTCAGGAGGGCAATTGAGGAGTGCTGTGCTGAGTGGTAGGGGGCGAGGGGGCAGCTGCCTTTAGCTCTAACAGCTTTCCTTCTCCCCCAGCAGCAAAGTCCTGGATGCAGAGACCTCACATCAACCCAGCCAGGTATGAGCTGCCTGTCAGTAGAGGGGAAGAGCATCCTGTGCAGATGTCCTGGCTTACAGGGACTCTGCAAGGCTCTGGGGCCAGGGTGGGCATTGGCTGAGCAGCAGCCTCCTGCAAGCAGTCCTGGCATGCTGTGCAGCGTGGCCATGGCACCACTGTCACAGCTTGACCCTGCTGTTAGGGTGTTTTTTGCATGATTTATCTTGGGCCAGCATTAACCATTTGTGTGCACTTCTGCAGCAAAGCAGCAAGGAGGACAATGACATCCAGTATGCCGATCTGCAGCTCCTGCCCCAGGCTGCACGGCACGGCAGGAGCCCCGGCGCAGCCTGCTCGGAGTACGCCAGCGTCATGGTAGCTGCCAAGTGATGTGTGGCACTGCAGCCTGCACGGCCCCAGAGCCCATTTCGGGGACATTTCTGCAGGGGGCAATAAAGATG
Organism: Porphyrio hochstetteri; assembly: GCA_020800305.1. Lineage (NCBI taxonomy): Eukaryota > Metazoa > Chordata > Aves > Gruiformes > Rallidae > Porphyrio > Porphyrio hochstetteri. The sequence continues at coordinate 16,220,226 of CM036921.1, read as the reverse complement.
TAGATCTGTTTGCATGGCATACTCCTGCCCAAGCTTGTCATGCTTGGCAACACTCCCTTAATGCGGTGCCGTCTCGGTGGCTGCACAGGGCAGGGTGAGGCTCAGGGCTGGATGTGCCATGCTGGGGCTCAGCAGCTGCTCTCCCAGGACCCAGTGGCTGTCTCCAACACAGGATCAGGCCGTAGGGATGAGCACCTCTGATTGTGCAAGCTGTGCAGTGGCAGTGGCTCCAGGAGGACATCAGGTATGCCTTGTCTCCACCAGCACGAGCCACCACTGGCACCTCCCCAGCTCAGCCAGTCCATAATTTCTGCGATTTTGTCACTGCATCAAGCCCACCCTCATTACAGGCAGCAAACAGCCATGCCATCCTGCCACTGTGTTCAGAGCAAGAGCAATAGTGCTTGTCTCCTGGGGTCCTGGGAGATGCATGCCTTCTGCAGCCCCGTGCCAGCTCACCCTGTGCTTGTGTGGAGCCCCACGGGCAGTTCCCCCCTCCCAGCCTGCCCCTGGGGCAGGGCAGCTGCCTGGCTCCCACCAATCCTGCATCCTCTGACCATGCATGGGGCAGTTCTTGGGAACAGCCCTCGGTGCTGCGTTGCTCATGGGGGAAGGACCAGCCTTTGCCCGCCCTCCCGCAGGGGTCGGTGCTTGGGAAAGGCTTCATGATGCCGTGTGATCAGGTCAGTGGGCAGCAGCCTGCCTGCCCTCCCACCCTGGCTCCTTGATCTGTGCGTCTCCTGCACCAGCCAGAGCTGCTCCATGTGCGCCTGCTCCGTGCATGTTCCCTACTCCATGCAAATCTGCTCTCTGCTCACCCCCTGCTCCACACCCCCTGCTCCACACCCCCTGCTCCATGCTCCTCCCCTGCTCCATGCACATCTGCTTTGTGCACATCTGTTCCGTGCACATCCCCTGCTCTGTGCACATCTCCTGCCCTATGCACATCTGCCCCATGCACTTCTCCTGCTCTGTGCTTGTCTCCTCCTCACATCTCCTGCTCCATGCACATCTCCTGCCCTACGCACATCTGCTCCATGCTTCTATGTCTCCTGCTCTGTGCACATCTGCTCACATCTCCTGCTCTGTGCATGTCTCCTGCTCACATCTCCTGCTCCATGTATGTCTCCTGCTCCATGCACATAGAATCATAGAACCATAGATTGATCTGGGTTGGAAGGGACCCTAAGGATCATAAAGCTCCAACCCCCTGCCACAGGCAGGGCCACTAACCTCAGGCCTGGAGCTACACAAGGTTGCCCAGGGTCCCATGCAGCCTGGCCTTGAACATCTCCTGCTCTGTGCATGTCTCCTGCTCACATCTCCTGCTCACATCTCCTGCTCTGTGCACATCTGCTCACATCTCCTGCTCACATCTCCTGCTCACATCTCCTGCTCCATGCACATGTCCAGCTTTGTGCAGATCCCTGTGCAGACGTGCTCAGTCCTCACCTCCAAGGGGAGCAGGCTGTTGGCTGAGGATGGGCAGGAAGCCCTGGGTTTGCCCGCTCCATGCCAGGCACCGCTGCAGCACCCAGCACGATGCGCACACACGAACCCACCCGCAGTGCCGGGTGCTCCCGCCGCGCTGCCGCACGCAGACACCCCCTTTGTGGGTGCGGGCTGAGGGTGAGACTTGCTTTTCAGGCAGAGGAAGCTGCTCCTCCTGCCACCACTGCTGCCTGTAACCTTGAAAGCTGCTGCTGTGGCCTGTTCCAAACTTCAGCCACTTTTTACCATGAAATAAAAGAGGAGAAGTGAAACAAGACAGCGTGAAGTAGCGTGTGTGAACCCCGGGGAGCCGTGTCTGCCAGCAGAGATCCTCTCAGAGAGCTCCTACCAGGGGACAGAGTCACTACTGAAATTCGTTTGCATGCCTGGGTAAGTGTCCCCTGCTCCGGGGGGGACGTGCCCGGGGGAGAGTTTTGAGTCATTTCTTTCTGGGGGGGCACTCAGAACCCCGTGGGGACAGTGGGGAACGGGGCAGGAGGAAGTTTGTGAGGGCAGGGATCCATCACCCTCAGCACCCGCTCCCAAGCCTGGCCCCTTCTTGCATCAGCCCCAGCAGAGGGGCTGTGGTGTGGGGGGACCAGCGTGAAGCCCCCCACAGTGCTGCATCCCAAAGGGAGCCTCAGCCCCACCGGGCAGTGACTCATTTGCTGGTGGCTGATGGGTCTCTGAGAGGGCAGGACACAGAGAGCTCACGTCAGGCTTGCAAGAGGGAGTATGTAAAATAGGTGGGTGAGACGAAACCAGGGATAGACCTCACAGAGAAGGGGAAATGAAATTCAGGGGCATTTAGGGCTTTTTAAGCACCAGCTGGCTCAGGGCGGGGTGGGGTGGGGGGAAATCCAGTTTGATATAAGCATATGCAAAGCGAGCCGAGCACCATGGAGCGCTCTGCACCTAGGAAAGGGCCCAGGTCTGCAGCTTACTGCCCAGAGGAGGGATTTGGTGGTTATTATAGGAAAATCCTTTAAGCCAGCAGCCCCGGGTGTGCCGGCAGTGAAAGCACAAACAGGCGCCTGAGCGTGGACACAAGGTAGGAGTGTGCTGGGGAGCACCTCGCTTCGGGGGGAGCACCTCTCTTTGGGGGCAGTGCCGGGTCATGCCAGGGCTGGGGGTTTGCTGCTTTGGCTGTGGTGGTTTCCTGGTGCTGTTGGCTGTCCCATCCCAGTGAGTCACCCGCCGGCTGCGCCAGCGAGAAGGGCAGGAGCTTGTGCCCTGTGGAGAGCTGCCATGGCTTGTGCCCATGGAGAGCTGCCATGGCTGGGGTGGGCGTGGGGCAATGGTGGGGCTGGTACATGGTGGGTTCCTCCTGCCCACAGACAGGGCCTGGAAAAGGCAGCTGCAGTGTGTGGAGCAGCAGTAGTGGCTGTACACACAGTGGGGACAGGCTCAGTGTCCCGCTCAGGGAGGCCACACCAGCTCCAGACAGGGTTTGGGTTGTGTCCCAGCACCAGACCCCCTGCTCAGACACCCCTGAGCGGTGCTGTGCTGGGCCAGGGCACAGTGGAATGGGTGAGGCTGTGGTGGCATGCCTGGAAAATATGTTGTGATGCAGTGCCCACTGCCACAATGAGAAGCTCCTGGCATGGGGGGGTTAGCTGGGCTTTTGTGTGAGGGGATGGGACCTCGTGGTCAACCAAAAGGGCTGGGAAGAGGCTGAGCTGGGCTGCGCTGTGAGGGGTCTGTGTGGCCCCGTCCCGGGGAGAGGTATGGAGTGGGACCCAGGGAAGAGCCAGGGGATGCTCAGGGGCTCCCAGCCCTGGGAGGGGGGAAGTGGCTCCTGGAAGTGCCAAGGCAGGAGGGTTGGTGGAGGCTGGAGGTGGTGGTGTGTGCTCTGCTGTGCCGTGCCGTGCCATGCCATGCCATGTGATGCCGTGCCATGCCATGCTGTGCTGTGCTATGTGATGCCGTGCTGTGCCATACTGTGCTGTGCCATGCTGTGCTGTGCCATGCTGTGCTGTGCCATGTGATGCCGTGCCATGCCATGCTGTGCTGTGCTATGTGATGCTGTGCCGTGCCATGCTGTGCCATGCCATGCTGTGCTGTGCCGTGCCATGCTGTGCCATGCCATGCTCTGCTGTGCCATGCTGAGCTGTGCTGTGCCATGCTGAGCTTTGCTGTGCCATGCTGTGCCATCCTGTGCTGTGCTGTGATGCACCATGCTGTGCCATACTGTGCTGTGCCATGCTGTGCCATCCTGTGCTGTGCTGTGATGCACCATGCTGTGCCGTGCTGTGCCATGCTGTGTTGTCGTGCTGTGTGATGCCATGCTGTGCTGTGCTGTGCCATGCTGTGCCATGCCAGGGAGCCGGCGTGGGAGACACAGGCTGTGCCAGCAGGGAGCACAAGCCTCAAATGGAAAACATGGAATAACAGGAGTGATTAGTCTGGAGAGTGTGACTGGTGGATGAGGCTGGCCCTGGCACCAAGGGATGTGGGACAGTGATTTAATTAGCGTTGAGAAAGAGCATGGTCTCACCTAGCACGTGGGGTGGCTGAAGCAGGGGGTTGTGAGTGTCTCCTTGGTGTTTGAGGGGACAGGACAGGCCTGGCAGTGCTTGCTGGGGAGCAGGACAAAGCTGAGCTTGTGCTGGAGCCAGGGCTGAGCAAGGAGAAAAGGAGAGAGATGGAGATAAATGCCTCATGCCCTGCCCTGGGATGCTCCAGCTCCGTGGCAAGCAGCAGAGCCCCCCTGACACTGGCAGTGCCTCTCATGGGGATGGGTGCCCAGGGGCCATTGTGTCTCCCAGGAGCCAGCACTGCTCCAGCTTGTTCCCCCCAGCCAGTGGCCCAGCCAAGAGCGTGTGGCTCTGTCAGAGAACCACAGGCTGGTTTGGGTTGGCAGGGACCTCAAAGCCCATCTAGTACTGGGGACCCCAGAGCTGGACACCGTGCTGCAGGGGTGTCTCACCAGAGCAGAGCTGAGGGGCAGAATCACCTCCCTTGACCTGCCACCAAATTAGTTAGGCACCCTTTGCCCTTAGTGGAGCTATGCTGCCTTGTCATCAATCACCTCCTTTCTTTCCATGTGCCTGAGAGTGGTTTCCAGTTGTCCCACATGCCCTTGTGCTCCTGCTGTGTCCCCATCCCTGTCTCCATCCTTGTCCTCACCACTGTGAGACCATGGTGGCCACAAGCCCATTCCCAGGGAGAGGCAGGCACTGGCCAAACAGCCATAGGTCCAAGAGCATCCAATGCCACAGGGACCCCACAGGGCCCACATGATGCCACAGGCACCCAGTGACACCTTGAGCACGCTGTGATGCCATTGGAGACCAGGGGATGTCATGGGGACCCTAACATGCCCTGGGGACCAGGTGATGCCATGGGATCCCAAAATGCCCTGGGGACCAGGTGATGCCATGGCTGTGCCAGGACACTGATGGGAGCAGCATGAGGAGCTGGAGGAACACCTGGGGTGCTTTAAGGGATTTGGAAAGGGCAAGAGGGACACAGGGACACTTTGACTGTCTCCAAGAGATGCCACACAGGTCTCTCTTGTGCCTGCTGACTGCTCTGAGCTACACTGGAGGGAGAAGCCCTGGGACACTGCATGGCCAGACCAATTCCAGCCCCAGCAGTTCCAAACCCACCAGCTCATCCCACCCCTCTGCAGATGCCCATTTCTCTTACTTTCCCTCAGAAGGCAAGGGACGAGGATGAAGTAAAACGGTGACAAGCTTTACACTCTTCCTGATGTATTTCACGTCTTACTTATTGAATCTTATTCCCCAGTTTCATGGTTATGGTGGATTTTTATTAAAGGGGATAAACAGGTCTGGGATTTGGGGTTGTCATAGGAACTGTTTCGGTGCTGCAGCCTCACTGCCAGCCCTGTCCTTCCCCTGGGTTCCTGATGCAGTGAGGGCTCTCACCAGCACAGCAGAGATTTCTCTGCCTGCCCAAATTATGAGACAATCACAGCCTGGCACTGGGGCAGCCTGTGAGACCCCCTGGGGAGGGGGTTCTCTGCAGCCTGGCCCTAGGAAGTGAACCAGGGCTTTAAGCTGCAGGCTGCGGTCCAGAGCTTTAAGTGGAAGAGAGGTGGAAGTGTGTGGAGGATGCTGCTTGCCTGTGTGGATTCTCTGGTGTCTAATAGGAGGTTGTGGTATTGCAGGCATTGCTACTGGGAACTCCTCTGCCCTACCTGGCATCCTTTCCATTTAAGTCTTGGAGCTGAGGGGGGCATGGGGCAGACTGGGGGCTGCCCTCTGGCCATTCCCCATCTCTCCTGTCGCAGGCAGTGAAAATGAAAAGTGTCAAAGACGTTTTAAACCTGCAGATTGAAAAGGAAATCCTTTGCACCCAAAGCTCCTTTGGCCCGTGCAGCCCTTCACTGCTGTGGAGGCCAAAATTCTGGTAATGATTAAAGAGGGATTTCCAGGATCAGGGGATGAACAGGAACATCCATTGCTTCACAAAGACTCGCTTTGTGCTTTCAGTGTTTGACAGGACTTTGCTCAGGGACAATCACCCTCCAGAGCTGGCACAGGGTGAGCAGATCTAGCTGCCATGCTTGGTCCTGCCAGCACCTGAGAGAGGATCCTGGGGTGGGCAGGAAGGGTGTCCTGCCTGTGCTGGGGACGCCTGGAGGCTTCTCATGTTGGATCAAATGACATTTGAGTGGTCCTGGTCCCCTGACATCCACACATGCATCATGCCCCAAGCACGCCATGTGCTCCCAGCGATGCTCCAGTGGGTTTCACTGGGGGGAAAAGAGACAGGAGCTGCCTCCCAGGATGGGGAAACCCTTTGGGGATGCCCCTTCCTGTGGTAGAGCAGGGTGCCAGCAAGGGCAGGATGCTGTGGGGTTCCCCAGGGCTCCCCACTCCTCCCAGCATGGAGCGACCTTAAAGCTGAGCTGCGCTTGGCCACAGCCCCGGTGCTGGCAGCGCCCTGAGCCCGGCACAGGCATCGCTCTGAGGAGAAGAGCAGGGAAAGGAAAAAATATTTAGAGAGGCAGGAGAAGGGGGAAAGCAGGCGCTGCAGGAGGGAGTCACGGACCGGCCTGAAAGCGGACTCTCAGTTGGCTTTTGTTCACCCTGGACGTGCCCGGCGGTGCTGCCAGCGCTGAGGAGCTGTGCCGGCGCCGGCGGCTCCCTGCGTGGTGTGACCAGGCCAGCACGGTGCTCCAGCAGCCTGCATGGCGCCTTGGCCCAGCGACCAGGCCCAGGCCCAGGCCCGTTACCAGGATGCGGCCCCTGCGGCCCGGCTCGGCCCGGTGCTGCCGGCCATGGGGTGGGCAGTGTGGCAGGACCAACAACGCTCCTGCTCAAATCACTGCTCCTGCCAGATCCGTTTCTTCCGCAAGGTTCAGCCTTAATTTTATAATGGCACCGGTAACCATGGCAACGGGTAAAAATAACGGCTCCCCAAGCCCAGCAGCTTCTCCGTAAACAGCTCCTGTCTCGGGGAGCCCAGGGAGGCCCTGGCTGGGTGGGCAGCAGCCCCCTGGCTGGGTGGGCAGCAGCAGCCCCCTGCCCGCGGCGCTGCCAGGGCCGGCTGCCTGTGCCTGGGGTAGTGTTTGGGTTGGGATTCGCAGGATGACTAATTAGCAGTGTTAACTGCTTAGGCCTTGGGATGATGATTTCCTTTGCTAATCCTTCAGGCTAGGCAGGGCTCGCAGGGACTAATTGGGTGGATATCATTAATGCTGGCGGTCAGGAGCTGCTGTTAAAGGGCGGCAGTGAAGGCTGGAGCATCCCTCGTGCGGGTTGCAGGACAGACGCCTTGCTGCCGGCTCTCCGGGTTCCCTCTTGGCACCCAAGACCCAGCACGGTGCTGGCGGCTGCCGGGGGCTGCGCAGAGCTCAGACCCTGCAGAGCCCAGAGCTCAGACCTTCCCCTGCTGCGCAGGCATGCAGATGTGTGCACACGTGTGTGCGCATGGCCACACATGCCACATGTGTGTACCCTCCCCTTAGCAGACATCAGCTGGTGCCGACGTGTGTCTCAGCTCAGATGTCTCTGCCCACCGCTGCCTGTAGATAAGCCCAGCCAACAGTTTCTAAACCTTTTAGACATCCCACAGACCCCCTAGCCCCCTGGCCCCCCTCTGTTGCCCAGCCCCACGCCTTGCTGGCCCCGCCAGCCTGGAGGCCCAGCTCCGCAGCAGGATGGCACCGCTTCACAGCTCTGATTTGCAGCTCCGTATCGAGGCCAGGCCAGACCCCTGGGACTGCTACAGGCACCAGGAGCGTGGTGGATCTCGCGGAGCTGGAATTAATTCTTGTGCTTTTTGTGGCCTGCAGCTTAAATAAAACCCAAACAACCCCCAAAAAAAGGACAAAGCGACACAAGGGCCTTGCAGAAGCATTATCCTCAAGCTCCCGGCAGCAGGACCAGCATGACCCCAGTCCTGCAGAGATGGGAGTGCTGGTTCAGGCAGCATGGATATGCCTGGTCTCACTGCGGCCAAAGCAAACAGCCCCATGCTCTGGCACACGGCCCCAGGCTGCTGCAGGGACAGCACGGGGCCAGGGACAGCATGGGGACAGCCACCATGGGGACAGCGTGGGGACAGGGACAGCATGGGGCCAGGCACCACAGGGACAGTATGGGGACAGGGACAGCATGGGGACAGCCACCATGGGGAGAGCATGGGGATAGGGACAGCATGGGGCCAGACACCATGGGGAGAGCATGGGGCCAGGCACCACGGGGACAGCATGGGGACAGCCACCACAGGGACAGCATGGGGCCAGACACCATGGGACAGCATGGGGATAGGGACAGCATGGGGCCAGCCACCATGGGGAGAGCATGGGGCCAGCCACCACAGGGACATCCCAGTGTCAGGGCTGGGGATGGTCCTGGCGGTGCTGGAGGTTGGTCAACACCTCCCTCCAGGGCTGAGGCTGGCCATTTTTGGGGGGGACTCCCCCCTACATCCCAGCTGCTGTGCAGTTGTGGTTTCTGCTGTGACATGTTACATACGGCACTTTCACACGTCACCCCAGTAAAAGCCCTGCTAGCCAGGCTGTTATCTCTCATCACTGTCAGCAGCAGCACCCAGTAAAGGGTTGCACCACATCTCCCACAGCCAGCTCAGTATTCCCAGCTCCAAAGCAGCGAGTCCCTGGCCGAACAAGGTCCAACAGCACAAATTCCCCCCACCTCACCACCCCCTCCCCCTTCCCCAGCCCCACAGCCACCCTGGTGCCCCCAGCGACAGCCTGATGAGCAGGAAGCGATGCCCTGAGATAGCTTAACTTGATAAATCCCCCCACGTTAGCGTTTTTCTTTCCATCTGCAGCTGCTGCAGGACTGATCAGGCAGCCCAGCCTGCACTGAGTTACAGCAGCCGTGCCTGGGAGAGCACAGAGCATTATCTGCTCGTGCAGCGCTGGATGCGCTTTCATGATAACAATTTGCAATCAACAAAGAACTTGGAGAGGATGCAGAAAAAAAAAGGAAGAAATAGGCAGAAGAAAGCTGAGATGATATCACTCCTGCTTTGGCCAGGCTCCTCACCCCACCACAGTCCTAGCAGAGCTGCCAAGGGGAGAGCAAGGTCTTCTCTAGCATCGCTCTGTGAGGCTCCAGGCACCCACTGGTCCCTTGTGCATGCCAGCCTCCCCAAAGAGCAGGGGTCAGCTGGAGGAGGATGGGCTGTATCTGACATGGGGAACCAGCAGCAGCAGGGACTGGGCCCACTGGGGAGAGCCAGCGCTGCAGGGGCTGGAGAGGGTGGAGGCAATTTGCCTGGCAGCAGTGTGACAAGGCCTCCTGTTAGCCCCTGGTACATAAATTTGGCTGTGGGGAGCTGCCTGTGCATCGTGAGAATTCGGGTACCGGCACTGCCACCACATCCCCATGGGCCAGCAGGGTGCCCAGCATCCCCCTCCAGAGCAGGGATGGAGCTTTCAGCCCAAACTGCTCCTAGGAGCCCATTAGCAATGAAGACCCAGCTCTGCAATGTCCCCTGCATGGCTGGAGCTCTCTGCCTGCCCTCCCCTCCCTGCCACCTTCTCCTCCACAGAACCACTGCTCCTGGGGCTGAGCACCCCTTTCCTTGCCCAGCCCGGGGAGGGGAAGGGTCCCAAAGCAGGCACCACTCAGCTGCCACCACAGCACAGGGGCTGCCTGTGGCTCTGGACCCACAAGAGCTGGGACAAGCGCTAGCCATGCCCCCAGGCACTGCATCCCCCACAGCCCCTGAGCTTTGCATCCGCTGGCATGAGGGGTGCAGGCTTGGGACCACCCTGTGCCCTGCAGTGAGTTGCCCTGGGTGGGAGCTGCCTCACGCCCTGGTCCCCATCCCTGCACGCCTTGCAGACCCAGGAGGCTGCAGTGTGGGACTGCTTGGGCTTTGCTCAGCTGCTGCACCCATGGCCAGCGAGCAAACAGTCCTCCAGAGCAAGGGGCAGGACCCTGCCTGTGAGCAAAGGTCATCCCAACCCTCGGAGTGCTTACCGCAGCTAACCGGGCAGCACGGCCAGCGCTGCCAGCCCCCATCCTTCCGAGCCCCCCCCGCAGCCAGGGTTTCCCAGCCTGTCAGCAGTTTCCCCCCAGACCCCTGTTCCTCTGCCCATCGCCTTCAGGTCAAGCGGGGCTGCTCCCAGACCAGGCACAGGATATAAACCACCTTTCCTGCTCTGACACAGCCAGGAGGAATTCCCCCCTCAGTCGGAAGCGTTCAGGGCTGCGTTAAGGAAGCCTGCCTGAGTTACCAGGTTTGCAGCTCCCTGCGGGGTGCTGCTGCTGAGCTGGAGCAGCCCAGGAGCATTGCATAGCCCTGGGACAGGTGAGCTGCAGTGAGGATATAGTCCCTGCTGCAGCCCACATGCTTCTTGTTTTGCTCGCTGGACGATGGTGGGCTCCTCACCATCAGAAGGACATGGGGGTCCTGGAGTGAGTCCAGAGAAGGGCAACCAGGCTGGGGAAGGGGCTGGAGGGCAAATCCTCTGAGGAGCAGCTGAGGGAGCTGGGGGTGTTCAGCCTGGAGAAGAGGAGGCTGAGGGGAGACCTTCTCCCCACCTACAACTACCTGAAGGGAGGTTATAGAGAGATGGGTGATGGTCTCTTCAGCCAGGGGACAGGAGATGGGACAAGGGGCAATGGGCTCAAGCTGTGCCAGGGCAGGGGCAGATTAGATATTAGAAAAAAATGTTTTACTGAAAGAGTTGTCAGGGCTGGAACAGGCTGCCCAGGGAGGGGCTGAGTCCCCACCCCTGGGTGTGTTTAAAAAAGGGTAGATGAGGTACTCAGGGATCTGGTTTAGTTTAGGATGGGAATGGTTGGACTTGATGATCTTCAAAGGTCTTTTCCAACCCTGTGATTCTGTGATGCTGTCTGGTGCCAGCTGGGCTTTGCCCCCGCTGCCAAACGGGCTTTGGGCCGTGGTGTGTGAATGCCACAAAGGCACTCAGAGCATCGTTCTGCCCCAGTGAAGGTGAGCTCCAGGCAGGCAGTGCTGGCATCCATCCTCCGTCCTCCCCAAGAGTCAGTTTATGGACTTGGAGGGGACCAACTGATGCCAGCAGAACGCTCAAACTAAGGGGGTTGCAATTAGGAACCCCCCACCAAGGAGCCTGTGGTAACAGGGGGTGGGTCCTGCCAGCATGTGCAGAGGTGGGGCCCCTCAGTAAATCCCCCACGCTCAGGACAGCCTCCTCCCTGCTCGTCCCCAGCACCATCTGCACCACTGAGGCCCAAGAGCTCAGACAAGGACAGGAGGCACCTCAGTTTAGCCCTAAATCAGCAATAAAAGCTTGACCAAAGCAACCACAGACAGTTCCCATGAGCACAGCTGCCCCCTCCCCAAACACCCAGCAGCCTCCACTGGCAATCACAGCCTTAACGAAGCACTTGCAGCTCATTCCCCAGGCCCTCTCCCACATAAAGGGGTGGCTGGGTGCCCTCCCTCTCCAGCTGCAAGGTGCTTGTGATGGTGGGTCCTGCAGCAGGAGCATGTGGTGAGCAGACAGGTATGATACACACCTTTCCTAAACCAGTGTTTGCAGGGCTGTGGGGCTGTGGCTGTGGGTGCCTTTGCCACTTCCCCTGGTCTGGCTTGGCTGCTCCTCACGAACAGGCTGTGGGTCACTTCTTCCCGTTCTCTGTTAACATATTGCTTGTTACGAGTTAGCATCAGATAAACTAATTTAAGCTCCTTCTGTACTGGATGTCTTGGATTAAATTGGCATGGTACCTAATGAAGCTGAAGCTCCATTTGTTGTGCTGGAAGCCCTAAATATCAGCAGTGTAATTGGTGCTACCTACTTTAGAAGACATTTGTGTGGGGTTTTTTTCCCCCTAGCTAAAAGCCCTGTGAGGGTGTTGACTCTGAAGCCTGAGGCAGGAGGGTTGTAGGATGCATTCACCTGGCTCAGAGGTTGGAGAGGTCTTGAAATGTGGCTCTGGAGCTGGGGGTGACAGATGGGGTGAGTGTGCCCAGCACCACGCATGTGCAGCTCTCTGGTTGTGGGGAGGTTGTGCTGGCTTCTGTGCACAGAGCAGCCACATGTGGGTGCTGAGGCTGGGCTCCACGCTCTGATGTGGCTTCACACCTTGTTTTCTTGTGATAAGCTATGAAAGCACCATCTCTTGGGGTGCTGGGCCACTGGATGGCTCTGAACTTCCCCAGGGCAGCACTGCCTTCGTGGAGGTGTGGGGTGGGTTATTTGGGTGTGCTGTGGAGGACTCCTATGGGTGCTTGCTGCTCGCTGGTGCCTGGGCAGGGCTCCCCACTCGCGGCCCCAGACCAGCACTGCTGGGTTTAAGGAGCTTTCTAGGCTGGTGTCCAGAACATTGCTGTTCTATGTTGATACCCAGGCTTTCCTTGCTGCTTGGGATTTTGAGGCTGAACTGAGCCCAAGAGCTCTACAGGACAGCTGGTGTAACGTGGCTGGGGTTCAGGCCATAGGTAACCTTCCCAGTGTGGTGCACAATGCTGGGTAGGGGAGCCGGGATCCTGAGGGGGAAGGTTCTGGGCAGGGAAAACCACGGTTACCTCCACCCGTTCTTAGTGGCTCATTAACAGGCCCAGGTTTGGTGCTGCAGGGCAGGAACTGAAACCTCCCATCTCCATCGCCTGTGAATCCCAGTCTAGCAGAGGAGCCACCTCAGGCTATAGGTGCTGGGAGGGGATCAGACAGGCTGTTAATTAGGGGAATGAAAAAGCAGTCTGGGCAAAACCAGTGCTGCAAGACTTTCAGCTGGGATGGCCCTGGTGAGGCTGTAATTGCCCCCCTCCTTGGATGCTGCCAGGCTCAGACAAGGGGGTCTCTTTTGACCCCCCAATCCCTGAGATGGGGGCTGCTGCTGCCCTGGCTGGGGGTCCCTATGTGGGGAAGGATGCCTGCACAATCAGTCCTGCTGCCCATGCAGAGCTTCCCAGCTGCAAATAGGGAAATGGAAAAGCCCTTTGGACCCTGGTTCCTGCAATGACAGCTCTGGCTGGAGCCTCTACCCTGAGGAGTGGCCCAGAGCCCTGTGGGGGTGGGTGAGCCCAGCCCACACCACCCACAGCACGTGCCTTCCCCAAAAAAGTGCTGGCAGCGCGGTGCAGGTTCCTCCCTGGGCCTCAAAGCCGGGACAACCAGCCTGTCCTTAAAAAAAATCCCTCCTGAAACGCTGCCCCAGATTCCCTGTGTGTGCTGCTAGCAGCTCCCCGGGGCCAGGGAGACCCAGGCTCCAAAATGGTCCCCGTGGGAGCGGCGGCTTTGATCTGCAACGTGAAGAGGCCTCAAGTGCGGCCTGGCAGCACCCGGAGCCTGGCAGCGCCGCCCGCCCTGCCAAGCAGCACAGCAGCCTCTTGCTCGTGGTGGGGGTTTGGTGCAGGAGGGAGCTGCTAATGATGGTGGTGTCTCCCGAAATGCTGCGCCCTCCCTCTGGCTCGGGCTTGCGAAGGAGTGGAGCGCTCCTCTCGCTGAGGAGCCTCGCCAGGCTGAGGGGAAAGGGCTGCCCTCCTGGGGTGCACCCTCCAAATCCCCCTCCCCACCTCCGTGCGTGAGCAGGTCCCCGTGATGCCGAGTGGAAGGGCCGTGGGCAGGAGGGGAGGCAGCTGAGCCTGCCCATATGCTTCCTAATGGGGAGCAATCGCAGCCTTTGCTGGGAAGCTCACGCCGCACCATCTGCTCTGCTGCAGTACCTTCTCACAGAGCTGCTTATTTTTAAGCTCTAACTTTCCTTCCCAAGCGCTCTGTGGTGGCTGCTTACGTTACAGGCCTGGCTGCGCTTCGGAATCGCCTCGAAACAGGTTGTCTGAACCTTCAGTGCTGAGTGGGAGAACAGCCCAGGCAGGCTGCAGTCGGCCAGGTCTGCAGGAAATGTGCTGATGTACAAAAACAACCAGGACAGCAGCGGTGAGCAGCTGCAGCGTGGCCCCAGCACCTTCCCTCTTGCTGGGCTCCCACTTGGCGCTCCCAGATGCAGGCTAGCAGGGATGCCCTGCCCAGGGCAGTGTAGTTGCAAGGTTACTGCTAATCCCACATCCCAATCCCAACCAAAGCAATTATTTCCACAGCATGCTGTGTGTGCCAAAGGCCAAACCCAACTGCTCCACTGGGTCCCTGCTGCTTGTTCACGCTCTCACCAGCTGTGCAAGGGGAAATAAAAGCAACAGCTCACTGGGCTCCCCAGGAGAAGCAGCGCTGGCCTCAAGTGCTTCTACAAGTAGTAGCAGCAGTGCTGGCTAGGGTAGTTGAGTGCAGCCTCCAGCTGTGCTGGGGGGTCCCAGAGGGAGGTGCAGTGGAGATGCCTGGGGAGGGAGGCCGGTCCCGGCTCCCAGCAGCAAAGTGAGCTAAATTAAGGCTGGATACAACACATGGGTGTAGCTGAGGCCGAGGGGGAGGCTGATGGGGATGGGAACGTGCTCAGGCTGACGCTGTGTGCGGATTGATAGTGCCAAGTCACTTTGTGTATCTTTGCTGTTTGTTTGTGTGAAGCTCTAAATAAAGCTGATGGCCCCGGTGGCTGCCTGGGGAGGGAGGAGGAGGAAGCCAGTAGCCAGTCCCCCAGTGTGGCACCCAGTGCTGGCCTTGGGGTCTGACCCGATGTGAGAGAGTAGTTGGGTGTGATCTGGGATGCTGTGGTATGGCTGGGTGCTACTGGGTGTGCTGGGAGTCTCTGCTCAGCCTTGGTTTGCAGAGTCTCTACCCCACTTTGGGGTGGGCAGAGGGGAAAGGTGAGTGGTTTTGGGACCTGCCAGAGCTGTGAGCTGCCAGCATCATATCAGGCTGCATGTGAACATGCCCATGCAAGGCATGGGGGAACAAGCTGGTCCCTGTCCTGGCCTTGCTAAAGTGCTCACAGATGGTGGGAGAAGCTCCCAGCAGGCACAGGAGAACATGTCCCTGTGCCTACCCTGAGAGGGACTTTGTCAGGGAGAAGGGGGGTGGTGCAGACAGGCATCCCATGGGTGCTCATGTCTGGATGCCCTCCCTCAGCCCTGTCTCCAGTTGTAGCTGTCTCCTCCTCAGACCCTCATCCCTTCTTGTCACAGGCTCCTGCTAAGCCTGTCCTGCTGGGGGATGTCACAGATGGCACCATGCTCCAGGGTGTGTCTCTGGGACACCCTACAGAGAGGGATGCAGGTATCTCCTCTCCCTCCCCATCCAACTGTCTCTGCTGCTCCAGAGTCTCCTCCTTGCTGTGACCCCAGCTGGTCAGTCCACGTAGCCTCTCCAAAATGCCACTTATGCCTCTGCCATGGGCTCTGCTGGCCCAGCTGCTAGTCCTGGGCTGGCACAAACTCAGGATCTCCCAGGCTGTGTATTCCCTGCGCAGGGATGAGGGCTGGGTGCTGTGGCTGTGCTGACCCTGGCTCAGGAAGCCTGGGCTGAGCGGGTGGGATCCCCACCACCGCCTTCACAGCCCCGGGGTGAGCCCTAAGGCCAGCGAACCATCCTTCCTCTCCCCCAGCTGCTTCCTCTGCCCTGGCCCTGCGTCCTGTCTGCTTCCTCCTTGCCCCGCAGGCACGGCTTCGACCCGGGGCGTCCTGGCAGCCCTGCCCGGGGTGTGGGGGGGCATCCCCCAGCCCACCTTAAGGCAGCCGCACACCGGGCACGCCGGGGTGACCTTGGCAAGAGCAAGTTTGCTCAGGGCCGGGCGCTGCTGGCTTCGGCTCCGCCGCCGGGGGAGCGGCCTTAAATCGGAGCCGCGGGGGGGGGGTGTGGGTGTGTGTGTGAGGGGTGGGGGGGGGGGTCCTCCGAGCCGGGGCCGGCCCCATCCCGCCCCGGTGCCAAGGCAACGGCGGCGGGGAGGCGGTGCGGCGGCGGCGGGGAGGCAGGCGCGGCTCCGCTCGGTACCGGGGCATGCGCCCGCCCCGGGCCCCGCCGCGGCGGCCCCGTCAGCGCCCGGTGGCGGAACCCGGGCCCGGCCAGGTCAGTGCCCGCGGGCGGCGGCGGGGCCGTGTGGCCGTGTGTCTGCGCTCTCCGACGGGGAGGGAGGGAAGGAGGGAGGGAGGGGGGAGCCCAGCCTTCCTTCCTCATTTTGGGGCTTGAGAAGACCGATTTCCTTCTCCAGCCGCAATTCTGCCTTTCCCACCCCTCTCCCTTTGTTTTTGCCCCTCTCCTTTTGTTTTTATTATTTTTTTTTTAAATCTCATTTAATTTTTACAAAGCAAACACACCTCCCACCCCCCCGAAAAAAACCCCCCAACGCCCCCGGGGCTGCGCTCAAGCCGCTCTAATCTCTGCTTCCCAGAAACGGTCGACGATGGAGCTGGTTCCCCGCAGCCCCGGCCGTGCCGCCTGGCCGCTGACCTGCCTGGTGCTGCTCTCCCTGCGCGGCTGCCCAGGTAAGCCCCGACCCTGCTCCTCTGCTCTGGGGTTTGCTTTGCCATCCTTGCCCCCCCTCTCTCCCCTCCTCTCCCCGCACACCTCCCGTGGGGACGCGACATGGAGCCGTCTCGCTTGGTTTAACCTTTCTGGGGGATGACCTAGAGCGCGGTGATGGCAGAGGGGAGCGGGGAGGGGGGCTTCCCTTCCCCCCATACCCCGGGCCCTTGAAGCAAACTTCAAGGCATTCCCCTTCCCGGCAAGACAAGGGAATTAGGCAGGGGCATGAAGAGGCATGTTGTTTCCACCCATTTGCTAGCACCCCCTGCCAGCTACGTGAGAGGCGAATCTCTGCAGACAGCCCCAATTCCCTCCGGAGGCATCCTCGAGATGGAGAGGGTGCTGGTGTGGGCGAGGGGAGGCTCTGGGGATGGCTGCCTGTCTCCTCAGCCAGGACCTTGTTTTGCTTGGTACCCCCCTGCCTTACCTCCCCCTCCCCAGTGTGCAGCTCTTGCTGCTCTACCCAACTATCGAGCACCAATGCGATAGGACTGTGCACCCACCATCCTGCCAGGGACCTCCTGCCACCCATCCCTGCTGCGAGCACCCACCCTGAGTCACCTGGGGCTCCTGCTGATGCCCCCCTCCTCCTCTTCATCCCTCCCCGGGACTGGTGGCCCCGCTGGTCCCTTTTGAAAGCTTGGGGATACAGCGTGGGAAGGGGTGATCAGAGCCCGAGCTGCTCCCCGGCTGCTTCCCTTCCCTCACCAGCAGCGGGAAGTTTCTCTCCCTACCAAGAACGAAGCCCTTGTGGTGGCTGCTGCTTTCAAGGATGTTTCCTTTCGAGGGTGTTTCATTTCAGTGCTCTTCATCTCAGGTGATACCGCTCAGGAATTGCTCCCTTTCCTGCCCATCAGTGCCTGCGCCTCTGGGGAGGGATGGGGATGGAGGGGAGGGTTGTGCAAACCCCCTGGGGCAATAGCAGTGCACGTTTGGGACCACCTTGCTGCTGAGGTGTTTGCCTGGTCTGTCCAAATTTCACACCTTCCAGCTGCATCCCACCACATATAGCCCAGCCCAGGCTCCCACACGGGTGAGACATCGTCCTGCGTGGAGGGAAAGCCGTGCTCTTCCAGGCCCATCAGCAGTATTTACAGCTGAAGCTTTACTTGGGCAGAGAGTTGAGTACAAACTTGAGCAGAAAGCAAATGTGTTCCAGCACAACACTCCGTGCTTTGAGTTGCCCGATCACAACTGAGAAGTGTTGGCCCCAAGCTGAAAACTCCTGGTTGCTGAGAGCCAAGAAGGCTTTGGCGGCAAGCACAGCTCCTCAGTGAACCGCTGCGATTTCCTGCCATGAAAGAATGGCTCCAGCAAAGCTGTTGAGCTTAATTAAACATGGCCTTGGAGGAAGAACCCTGATTTTCCAAGCCAGCTGTAGGAAAAGAACCATCCTGGGACAGAAAGCTCTGGGTTGTGAGGCGATGTGTATCCCTGATTTCAGGTGCAAGCATGCAGGTCTTTTTTATTATTATTATTGTTGTTATTATTTATTTTTCCTCCTCTTTTTTTTCTCCATGAGCTGGAGACCCTGCAGTGAACACTCCTGGGCTACAGCTCAAACTAAGCCTCAACTCCAGAAGAGCTGGCCCGGGCTTGTGCTCCTGGGGGGCAGCTGCTCTGGCAGCCCTCCTGCAGAAGCAAAGGGGAAAGTTCTGCACATCTTCAAGTAGGGCAGAGAGAAGTGAGATGCTGGGAAGCTGGCTTGCAACCCCCGTTGCAAAACCTGCCCCTTGCAGAGCCCTTCATGCTGGTGTGTCTGACAGAGCGTTTCGGCTGCGATTTCCAGAGCCTCCTCTGAAGAGGAAATCAGTTTGGTTGTGGGGCTTTGGCTTTCAAGCTGAATTCCAGCTAATGCTTGTAGGAGGGAAGCTCACAAATGGTGGCTGTGTGTGATCCCAGGCATCCCCTGATGTCACGTATGGAAAACATAGCCTCTACTATAACCATCCCCAAGCTGCTCCGGGATCCGCGTGGTGCTCAACAGCTATCCCGGGGTCTCTCTCCTTGTCTTCCCCCCTAAGCTGCAGATTCCAGGCCCCTTTTTATAGGCAGCACCTGTTAGTTTTCCCTGCAGATAGCCCGGGCTGCAGGTGAAATTCCAGCAGGATTATTTTGGGGCTTCTCTTGGCCATCAGTGTGTTCCTTTGGCAAGTGACTGTGGGGGCTCTGGATGCCGGTGACCAGCTGGGTGTTGCTTCTGGAGCATGCAGCCCTTCCCTCGCCATCCCTGGAGTTCCTTATCTGGCTCTTTCAGTTAGGGAGGAAAAAAAAAAACCCCATCTATTTTTACCAGGAAGCATCCAAGCAGCCTCTCCCGAATTAAACCCCAGTCTCTTGCAATCTGTTCGGTATCAAATACTTCAAAAGGTGGAATACAAGGGGAAAAAAAAAATGTGTGTCACCAAGATGGAAAAACTTACACCACAGGGAGAGAGCTGGGGATTATTCTGCTCTCAAATTAAACTGGATGAGGGGAGGGAGGCTCTGCCAGGCCAGGCGCAGCACGACGCCTGTGCTCGTGCCTCTTCTCTGGGCTGGAAGTGCTCTGGGTCCTCGTAGCGAGGGTGCTCCCACCTACGTGGGGACTGTCAGGTGATGATTTTCAGGGCTCTTAAAACCCCTTTGCTAATTCTGGAGTGTAGGATAGAGCAGATTAGCAGGTCAGAGCACCTAAACTCCCTTTGATCTTGGGGGCAAAGGGATTGCACTCCGACTCTGGGTGGTTTGAAGCCGAAGACAGTCGTGTCATGGGGTGGCAGTGGGAGTGTGGAGGTGGGAAGCAGAGGCTGGCACTGAAATGGTGCTTTGCAGTTCGGAATCGTGGCATGTCCTGTGTGTTTGCAGCATGGAGAAGACTTCCCCACTCACGGTGCACAAGCAGGTCTTGAGCAGCTCATGCTGCCAGCAAATACCTGCTGGGAAGGGGGCTCAGCCAGGCTGCTGGTCCCACCACTCCTCAGGATGAGCACCCAGAAAGGGGAAGAGGGAGAGAGAAAGATCCTCTGGGTGCAGGGAGAAGCTCTGTTCAGGGGGAAGAGAGGAAAGGAACTTTGCTGGAAACTTTGCATTTTCTAACTTGCATATTCTGGGGTTTTGTCTCAACTTCCCCTTTTTGTCTTCCCATCAGGCGGGGGGTGGGGGCATGGCTGCTGACGGAGTCTGGAGGGGTTTTGGCCACGCGGTGGGTCACGTTGGGCCTGGCGTGGGGCTGTTGGGTGCGGAGTAAGTGGGTGGAGGGACTGGCAGGACTGATGGGGACTCGTGCTGGGAGGTGTGAGCTGGCCTTGTTGTGCCAGGGTGATGTTAACCTGGCATATCGTGTATGACAGGCCTCCTGCCAGCCCTGAACAGGGTGATCTGAGGAGCACTGGCCGAGCAGAGCTGTGTGTGAAAGTCTCTGGAGTAGCATGGTGGCTCACATGGGGAGAAATACCCCACAGACCCAATTTAGCCAGATCTGAGAGGCTGCCTAGAGCCACCCAGTGTTGTCTGCAGTGACTGAGAGAGAGCAAGCTGCCAGTGAAGCCTCCTGGCAGGCAGCACCATGGGCAGCGTGAAGCCCTTTGCTCCCTGGATGCTCTCAGGGCCGCTGTGGGAGCAGCAACACCATGGGCAATGCCCTGGGAGTCGGTGGCCCTGCTGCAGCAGCATCCTGGGCAGCCTATCGCTGGACCACAGCACACGTGCTGCCTGCAGATCCCTTGGCGCAGGGAGCAGGCAGGGTGCTCGCACGCCGCTGCCTGGCAGGGAGTGCTGCTGGCTCAGCACTGAGCGCTGCACGCAGACCGTCTGCAGCCCTGCTGCAAGCGTGGGCTCTGGGAGAGCCAGCCCTGCTGCCTGCAGGGATAAATCCCAGTGACCCCGGGAAAGCAGGAGGCTTGTGTTGAGGTGATGGTGAGCTACAACCCCCCCACTTTGCACCAGGCACCCAGCCACGCTCAGTTTAACTGCACGGAGCTTTTGCGGATGCTGCTGGGAGATCCTGTTGCTGCAACCAGCAAACGTGCTTTGGGGTTGAGCAACATACGTGCTGCTCACCCAGACCACAGGCTGCTGGTGGGGTTATCTCTGGAACCCCAAAGCAGGTACTTCTGCCTGCTCTTACCACTGTCACGATGTGTGCCTTGTGGGGAGGTGGACAGATGGAGAGAGGGAGGATGAAGAGGAAGGGCTGGGCTTGCTGCAGGCTGGGCTGGGCGCTGTGGGGTGGAGCAGAGCAGGGGGTGTTGGGGCTCACCAGCCTGTAGAAGTCTTTTCTGCAGGATTGCAGAGGGGAGCAGTGAGCAGTGTGTTCATCCCAGGGTGCAGAGGCCCTGTGGAGGGGAGGGGACATGGTGCATGGCCACCCAGTTCCTGCGGGCAGTGCCACCTGCTAACCAGGGGTGAGGCAACAGGGGCCTCGTTTGACCAACTCGGTGGAGTGAGCAATTAACGATGTGGGGTGTGTGAAGGGGCCAGAGGGTCCATGTGGCAGGGGGTTGGGGTGCTGGTGCACGTGCCCAGAGCAGCCCGGTACCCTGCCTGTGTCACGTCCCAGCGCGGGGGCTCTGCGAGGGGTGGATGATCGCTCTGTGCGTCCAAACTTCCTCTGTGTGTTTCTCAGCTGCTTCTTGCGAAAGGTCTGAGAGCAGCAGGTGATGGAGTATCTCAGGAGATAGCAGGGCAGCGGAGCTGGCTGCCTGTGTGACTGCTGTGCTCTGCACAGGGAGTGCCTCTGTCCCTGCTGAGGGCAGGGGCTCTGCTCCCCCGGATTTGGGTGTCACCTGAGAAACAGGGGCTCGCTTTGCGGGAGCCCAGACTGCTGCTGCTCAGGCAGAAGACTGAGGCTCAGCATGGATGATGCACTTGGATGTGACACTGAAGGACGTTTTCATTCTTCAGTGCTTGTCTTCTGGGTCAGAGTTGTCTCTGAATCCAGTGCTGGTACTGTGTTAGCCTGGATGTGGCTTTGAAGGGTAACACCGGGGGCTGAAGGCTTTGGCTGTGAGCATCAGCCTGTGCTGGGGATGCAGCAGACAGCAGACTAATGCCCTGGGTAAAAAGCCTTTAACTTGGGGAGTTTGGCAAAACTGTGCTCTTGGTAACTCTGGCCATCAGGGCTAAGTAATTGCACAGACAGTGAGAACATCTGTGGGTACATCAAATACTGCTGGAAGTCAGAAGGGATTAACAGCTGCCAAAAATCCTCTCCAGTCTCTGTGGAAGCCAGAGGCCAGGAGGGGTCAGAGCAGCTTGTCCTACAGCAGGTCCTCTCAGGAGCATCCAGCCAAGGATTTTGTCCCATCCTGGGGATGGTTACAGCAGGGGGCTGTGGGGATTCCAAGGACAGCCTTTGCAGGAGTTGCTGCCCTGCTTTTTTTTCTGGTGCAAGAGATGTGGGGTGCAGCTGCAGCCCCCCAGCCAACAAGGTTGAAGAGCTGGCTGTGCTGACACAGCTCCTGCCCCGTGGGATGCTGGTCCACACGCTCCCAAAGCCACTCAGCTGCAGAAGATACCTGCGCAAACATGATGGTCCCTGCATGACCGTGACATGGGTTCTGTGTGCCACTTGCCAGCTCAGGACCACAGGAGCCAGCAGTGCCTGGCCCCTGCTACCAGCCCGGGGGTGCAGGTGGTTCTCCCACCTCTCTCCTACACTGTTTAAAGACCTTACGCAGGGACCTGTATGGAAACCTCAGTGTGACTGAATTGAGGAACTCTACTTGCAGGGAGAGTATTGCCCAAATTAACCCCTCGAGGAGCCGTGTTGGCTACAGGCCAGCTCGCTCTGCTGCTGTGGTGGTTTTTAGGGAGCGGGGAGCAGCTGCGTCACCGGTTCCTCTCGGGCTGAGCCAGCTCTGGGTGTGTTACACCTGCGTGGCAGTGAGCTCAGTGTCCTGTGCAGGGATGGGCGATGGGCTACACCCAATTCAGGATGAATTTTGGGTGAAGCCATTTACTGGGTGAAATCCCACAGATTCTATAAATTTCTTACTGCAAAGGTGGCAAGCTAAAGAACTGCTCATTGGTTACACACACGGTTCACACTGTATTGATTGGTTAGTGATTATAACAAGTTCTGATAACATATCTTATAGCTGAATATCATTAGTTTACCTTTGATGCCTAAAAGCATCCACACACCTGCTGTTGGACCATCTTACTATGGCTGGTTCTTAACACGTCCTGTTACTCCCAAGTACCTTTCCATAACTGCTGCTTGCTTTAGGGCAGCCTGTACCCCTGTCATCAAGGCCGCTGTGTGTTGAGAATGTGATTATTAGGATCCTCTCAGCACGAGGAACTTTTCCTCTCTCACGGGGACACGAGGATACTGTCAGGGCCTGTGTCTTCGGTGAAGAGAGCTAGGCCACGGGCAGGCCTGCTGTCTTCCCCGACGCTCCTGCCCCTGCCAGCTCCGTCTGTGGGTCCGTTCGGGGTGGGGTTTGGGTTTTGTCTGCCCACAGGGAGAGCAGAGCCCCTGTGGTTTTCCTGGAGACCTCGGGGTGTTTTCCCTGCCTGGCCGCGCAGGCAGGAAGGTGGGTGGGCACCCATGGGTGCGCAGGCAGGGCTCACTTGGGGCGGCAGCTTTCTGTTTGGGCGGTGGAGTGCAGCGTGGTTAGCTAGATTAGGGAGTCTCACTACTGAGATGCTTCGAAGGGAACTGTTCTCTATCTGTGTCACACAGGAATAGCGGTTTCCTGACTGGTACCAGCTTCAGCTAGTGGCTGGGCTCCACTGGAACAAGTCGGGGCTTGGATTCAGTGCAGAGATGAGACAGATTTGGGGCAGAAATCATGGCATCCCATCTGCATGCGGGAGGGGAGCTTGCTTTTTGGAGTGCCTTGTATTTTGTAGCCTTCTTTCCTCCTGATGGTCAAAGCCAAGAGGCCATGGGAGACAGCGCAGTGTGCCAGCAGGCATGGGCAGCTGGGATGCACTCGATCTATGAGCTGTACAGAGCAGGATGTGTGGTCACCTAGCAAAGCTCTGGCTGGCTCCAGTGCCGAGACCTGCAGGCAGAGCTTAGTGCCCGCTGCTGGAGTCATTGCCGCTCCTTGGTGCTGGCACAGCCTGGTTGCCCGTGGTCCTTGCTGATGGCCTGCGCAAAGCTGGGTGCTCAGCCAGGCCCTGGGACCTGGGCTGGGTGTGTGGAGCCAGATGAGATTCAGTCTGTTATTTCTCTAGGTGCAGGTGCCCAGGAGAAGGTTCAGGGCTTCAAGCTGGAGCAGCCCCAGGACAAGGTGGTGGTGACTGCGGGGGAGATGATCAACCTGACCTGCACTGTATCTGGAGACAAACCCGTCATCGGTCCCGTGAAGTGGCTGAAGGGCTGGGGCAGTGGGAACGAGACTGTCTATGCTGATAAGGGCTCCTTCCCCCGTGCAACGAGGGCAGAGAAGGGGTCCAGCACAGACTTCAGCATCTCCATCAGCAGTGCTCAACCCGAGGATTCCGGCACCTATTACTGTGTGAAGTTCCGCAGATCAGTGAGAGATGATGTTGATGAGGTGTTCCAGCATGGAAAGGGCACAGAGGTGTCTGTACATGGTGAGTGGGGCTCCCAGAGCAGCTCCCAGTGGGAACCAGCCAGCTGGGCACAGCCCAGCCCAGCCTGGTGGGCTCTGCTCTGGGTGAGTGGGGACAGGGAAGGGGCTCGGGGCCTGGTCCCGGGAGAGGGTCCCATGGGCCATCCCCAGGCCCATCTGTGCCCACCCAGGACACCCCACTCCCTACAGCTTTGGGGCCATGAGGGGTGGCAGAGCCTGGTCTGATGGCCCCGTGCTCCTCCCTGCAGCCAGACCCACACACCCAGTCGTGTCCGGGCCCGACCAGAGAGCGAAGCCAGGGCAATCGGTGACTTTCACCTGCACGGCCGGAGGGTTCTTCCCCAAAGACATCCGTGTGAAATGGCTCAAGGACAAGGCTGAGACCCCAGCTGAGCAGACAGAGATCAGCCCTGCGCAGACAAACTCCTCCTACAGCATGTCCAGCACCGTGAAGGTGACGCTGCAGAAGGACGATGTCCGCTCGCGGCTCATCTGCGACGTGCGGCACACGACGCTGAGGGACCCGCTGAGGGCAGAGTACCAGCTCAGCCAAGTGCTGCGAGGTGAGGGCTGGGGGGGCACCGGCACTCGGGGTGTCCAGTTCCTGTGGGGCTGGGGGTCCTGAGGCAGAGCCGGGGCACCCTGCGGGCACTGGAGCTGGGGCACCCTGTCAGCAGGCTCTGCCTCTCTTCCCAGTCTCCCCCAGCATCCACGTGTCCTCTGAGCCACCGGGCGCTGTTGAGGTGAACAAGACCGTGACCATCACCTGCCACGTGAAAGGGTTTTACCCAGGACACGTGAACATCACCTGGCTGGAGAACGGGACGGAGGTGAAGGCAGTGAACACCTCCCAGCCAGAGGAGCTCCCCTCGGGCTTCTTTGAGCTGAAGAGCCTGGTGGAGGTCCGAGCAACAGCAGAGAAGAACGGTGCCGTGATCACCTGCCGGGTGGTGCACGATGGGCAGAGCCCCATTGATGGGCAAACCACCCTGCAGATCATCGCCCCGGCCAACGAGGGACAGAGGGGGTCGTCCGATCCAGGTAAAGCTGGGTGAGCTTCTGGGATGTGATCCCTGCCAGGGAGGCTGTAAGGTGTCACTCCCTTGAGAAATCTCCCACCAGAATCTGGTTCAAGAACACAAAATCTCCATTCTGGGAGGGGATGGTTGTGTGTGATGCTGGCAGGTACCAAGCTGTCATCCTCAGTGCTCCAGGCTTCACCAGACCAATCCCAGCTGTAAGGCTGCAGGCCCTGGGTTGGTACCTGTGTTTTCAGGCCTGTTGTCACCTCTTTCATTCATGTTTCAGGCAATCGCCTCATCTATATCGTGGTGGGAATTGTCTGCAGCGTCCTGGTCCTGCTGGTGTCTGCAATTCTTTACCTCATCCAGGCAAAGCAGAGCAAGGGTAAGGAAACCAGATGTGTGTGGGGAAGCAGCTCCTCCCAACACCCTTCTCCCTCTTGGGTGCTGAATTCGCAGCCGTGCTCCTGCCTGAATGGGAAGAGAAGAGCAGAGCTCTCCGGGCTGTTTACAGGCTGCAGGGGAAGCTCTGCCTGGTTGCAGGGTCAAACGTGCTCAGTGTTCCTTGTACCTGAAATGTTTGACAACCCCCCTGCACCTCCTGCCAGGAGCAGCCCTGCAGCAAATTGCAGCCACTGGCCTCTGAGCAGAGATGGGTATCTGCAGCAGTCCCTGCATCTGGGCTCCGGGGGGGCGGGGGGGGGGGTGGCCTTATGTTGCTTCCTGAACTATTTGTTTCCTAAACTATAAACTATTTCTCTTCTGGCAGGTAAAAGCTCACCATCTGCTAGGTAAGTGCCCATCTCCTCTAGTCACTGAGTAACCCGTGGGCACTCTGAGCTGGACACCTCCAGCCTGCAGACAGGGTCCCTTGGGGTCTGGATCCCCAAAAGCTTCTTATTAAAGGGGGAGCAGGGGCATGGGCTCTGCTGATCTTCCTGGTTGTGGTTCTGCACCCCCCACCCTTGGTGGTCTTGTACTCAGATGTTGGGCTTTTGGTGAGGCTGAACACGTGGCCTCCAGCCTGCAGAGATGCAGCTGGACCAGCCCATGGGCACATCCTCAGTTGGTGAGGACTTTGTTACGCATCTGAACCCACCAGCTGCTCCATCGCTGGGGAAGAGGCAAGACGGAATTCAGTCTGACCTGGTTTGTTCCCCTTTTCAGGTTACATGAGCCGGAGAAGAGCAGTGAGGCCACTACCCAGGTACGTTGCTCAGCCCCGGGACCTGGGGAGGGAGAGGAGCTGGGAGGCAGCAAAAACCAGAGCCGGGGGTGGTGGTTCCTGCAGGAAGCATCTCCGTGTCTCCAGTGGAGGGTGATGGTTCCCCTGTGAAACACCTCAGTGTCTCCACACTGTGGCAGGAGAGGGAAGAGAAGCTGCCCCAGGATGGGGTAGCCACTTCCCAGCGTCTTTTCTGCCTTCACCCTCCCTCCTCCTCCCCCTCCTCCTCCTCCTCCCAGGAAAGTCTGGGTTTGTGTTGCCTGGAGAACCAGCTGTGTGATAGCCAGCCAGGCTATTCGGGGAGTTATTTTTGCTTTTGATGATGCAGTTACAAGCAAAGTCGTGATCAGCAGCAATCTGTCCATCCCACCCAGCTCCTGCGTGGGTATCACTGGCCAGGCTGGCCCCAGCCCATCCCTACCAGGATGGGGTGACAGGGCGGTTCCAGTGGTGGCTCTTGAATCGCCGTGGTGCCTCTGCAGCCTGTCGTGTGGCTGTGGTGTGACAGTGTAGCGTGGGGTGGAGTGCTGTGGCATCACCCCACCAGCTGCTGTGCAAGCAGAGACCGAGCTGTCCCCAGGTTGAGCTGCAGCGGGGGGGGGGGGGGGTTGTGTTGGTGCACGGGGGTGGGGGGAGCTCCTCACTCATGCTCCCAGAGGAGGAACTCTTGGTGTCTCCTGCAGGAATCCGACCCCAACAACCTGACCTACGCAGACCTGAACTTTGACAGAGAGAGGAAGACCATCCGCCGGATGGAGCTGAACCAGCAGTCTGAGTACGCCTGCATCCAGAGCAGCCGGCCACCCCCCAGCGATGACAACCTCACCTACGCCGACCTGGACATGGTGCACCTCAGCAAGGCACCCAAGCGACCGGCCCCGCACCCTGAGGAGACCGGCTCAGAGTATGCCAGTGTCCAGATCTCAAAGAAGTAAGCAGGGGGCTGCAGCGGCTGCCAGGACCCCCCCCTGCCCCGTGGGGAGCAGCTGAGCTCCTCCCTGGGAAGACTTTCTTGGAAGCACTGAGCATGATGTGAAGATGCCCCGTGGTACCTGTGTTTTACAGTGGAAAAGCAGCCTGTGTTGCTGTGGGGCTCAGCTCCCATCCAGACACCTGACTTTTGGAGGCAGCTTGTTCCTGAGGCTGCTGGCTCCATCCCTTCAGGATCCCACTGCACCCACAGGGGCTGCTCAGCCTCGGTGCACCCAGTTTGCCCACAAGTGGGTGAAGCCAGCAGAGCATCAAGCAGCTCCTTGGGAAGCTCCAGCTGGGCTGGGGGGGATGGGGACACTGTCCCACACCAGCTCCTGTGGGGATGCCACTGCCTGGCCAGGCTCACAGAGCTTCCCACACGCCGGTGGGGACTGGCTGGAGCCCCTCTGCTGCCTTCTGGGCTGTGTCTGCCACCAGCGCCTGGAAAACGAACTCTGGCTTTAAAGGAAGGACCTGAGTGTCCACCTCTCTTCCCAAGTGTCCCTTCTGCGAGGCCTCAGTCTCGCACCAAGGCCAATGAGGCTGGGATGGCTGGAGAGCTGAGCCCACCCTGCTGCGGGCTTCCCCCCATCCTGCTGCCCAGGGAGGCTCTGGAACGGCTGCCCAGCACCCAGCATCCTCCTCCTCTTCCTCCTCCTCATCCACACAGCCTTTTGCCCCACACCGGGACCCACAAGCGCTGCCCCAGGCCTGTACAAAGCGTGGCAGCTCTGTGCTGGCTGGGCTGCAGGATCCCCCCTCCCCAGCCCAGCTCCCCTCCTGGGCTGCAGAATCCCCCCCTCCCCAGCCCAGCTCCCCTCCTGGGCTGCAGAATCCCCCCCTCCCCAGCCCAGCTCCCCTCCTGGGCTGCAGAATCCCCCCCTCCCCAGCCCAGCTCCCCTCCTGGGCTGCAGAATCCCCCCCTCCCCAGCCCAGCTCCCCTCCTGGGCTGCAGAATCCCCCCCTCCCCAGCCCAGCTCCCCTCCTGGGCTGCAGAATCCCCCCCTCCCCAGCCCAGCTCCCCTCCTGGGCTGCAGAATCCCCCCCTCCCCAGCCCAGCTCCCCTCCTGGGCTGCAGAATCCCCCCCCTCCCAGCCCAGCTCCCCTCCTGGGCTGCAGATCCCCCCCTCCCAGCCCAGCTCCCCTCCTGGGAGCTCCCTGCAGGTACCGTGTAACATGTTTTGACTGTTTGACATGTAACTGTTAATTTCTAGAGCCAAACCCCGGTGTTTTGTGTGTCTGTGGGTGTACTGCTGTGTACCTAACACTAGAATAAGATGTGCAAAATTAAGCCTCAGTAAAGAGTCCCCCAAACCCTGTAGAGTTTAAAAGACTTACGCACCCCTCCCCACCCTCCAGCTCTGCCGTGGGGGCCAGGCACGCTCTCCCCATCCCCAAAACCCTACCCCCCCTCACCCCTGGGGGCTAGTGTCTTCCATGTGCCCCCTCCCTGGGACTCCACATGGGGCCACCACCCTGTGTTGGCTCCCGCAGCACCCGGGTGGCCTTGCAGCAGTGGGCACACGTGGGGCTGGCCCCCCGAGTGGGGGGCTGGTGAGGTGGGGTGGGGGGTCCTGAAGATGCTTTGGAAATGATGTGACTGCCTGTACAGACTATTTTTTTTGGGGTTTTTTTGGTTTTTTTTCTCTTTGCTTGCAAGATATTTTTATAATAAAAGTGAAGAGTCCTGTGCTGCTCCTGCACATCAGCATGTCCCACTGCTTGGGGGTCACCTCATCTGCCCAGGGGGTGTGTGAGGGGGGTCAGCACATCCTGCAGTGTGGGCAAGAATGGGGAGGGGTCTTATCCTGCCCAGCCCTGCTGTGTGCTGCAGAGGGAGAGAGGAAGAGGAGGAAGATGGCAGCAGGAGGTTGGTCATGGTGATGGTCCCTCTGGGCTCTGACCAGCTCTCCCCATGCAGCCCTGCTGCATTTTTGGGTCCTTCCCTCCCACGCTGAGCTGGGGTGCCCAAAAAGGGGTGCAGGCAGGCTGGGTGCTACTTGCAGCCTGTGCTGTGGGTGAGCTGAGCATGCCAGTGCTCTGCAGCAGCCTCCCCTCCTTCCCCACCCCAGAGCCAGTGGCTCAGCTCTTTTGGGCACAGAGGTTGTGTCTTTGCTGGGGCCAGGGACCGTGGGCAGAGGTTTTCTGGGGTGATGGGCAATGTGGAGGGTGGGGCTATGAAGGAGAAGGTCCAAAATGAGCTTGCTGCCCAGGCTGGGCTTTCTCAGCGCTGAGCTGCTCCCCGTGGGGTCACACCACCCTCCAAAGCAGGAGTGGGAAGGGGACTGACTGGCTGCTGCCCTTGGCACAGCTGCTGCTTCCCAGCTGGGGCAGCTGCTAGGATTCCCAAAGCACCCTCCCCTGGGTGCTGCTGGGGGTAAGGGGGCACCCCCCACCCTGCTGCTCTGCAGGGGGGTCCCTGCCAGCACCCCACCTGCACCTGGGCTGAGCATCCCTGTCCTTCTTTGCCTGGGGGGGCCCGGCCTCCCCCAGGGCCCAGCTCCAGGGGCAGCAGCAAGGAGCTGCAGGGGTCCCACATCCTCTTCAGCATCCACAGTGCAGGGAGGGTACCCCCACATGCTGCCTGCAGGTTTTGTAGCCGACACCCCTGACCCCAGTCCCACCCCCAGCCCACCCCCCAAGCCCCAGGTTGGGGTGGATCTGCCCTGCAGAGAATGCTCAGCACTGGCACCGCTTTGGCTGTGTTGGCATCTGCCTTTTATTGGCTGGGGGAGAGGGGGGAGCAGGGACAGGGTGTGGGTCCGACTCTGCCTCTGGGGCCGTTCTCAGAAGGGGAAGCTCGGGGTGGGGGGGACACGGACCAGGCAGGTGCTGGGGCAGGTGGGATGCAGGGAGCAGCTTGGGGAGGGGACTCGGGGTTGTGCTCAGCCTGTGCTGGTGACGGTGCCACGGTGCCAGCCCTGCCCAGCCACCTCTCCCTACAGCCGTGCTGGCTGCGTGAGCCGTGGCCCAGCCCAGAGGGCCCGATCCTGCCCCAGCTCATCCTTCCTGGTGCTCAAAGGCCATTGCCTCGTACATCAGCTGTGCTGGTTTCCAGACCCTGCAGCCACAAGAGATGGAAGGATACACGCTTCCCCCTTCGGATTTGCCCCCAGGAGCCCTGGGGCTGGACCCACAGCCACACCGCCAGCAGCTGGGAGGGTGGCACTGCCCCTCAACGCACGGGGTCCCTAAGGGATGGGCAGAGAGGGACAGACAACAGGGGATGAGGACACATGGTCACCTGGAGGGACAAGACGGGGGTGACGCTAGCCACGCCGGGCTGGGGAGGGGATGGGGCCAGGGGTGATGGCACAGCCCACGCTGGCAGCATGGGGACCACGGGGTGCTGCCCGTCCCACGCCTGGCTCTATAGGTCCAGGACCTCCCCTGAGTAGGCGCTGGGGTCCTCATCTGACCGCGTGGTGACCTTGAACTGCCGCCTCAGGAAGCCCCCGTAGCGCTTCTGATTGTCCCACTTCAGCTTGGGCCGGATCCGGCGCATGAAGCCCCCGTAACGCTTGTGCAGCTCTGCCAGCTCTTGCCCCTCAGGCCCGGCCCCCGTGGGCTCCTCGCCCCCATCTGCAGCAGGCTCCGGTCCTGGGTAGTCCTGGGGGGCTGCCCGCTCCCCCGGCTTGCGGCCAAAGCCCCCAAACTTCTTGCTGAGGCCGCCCTTGCTGTGGGCGTTCTCGCGCAGGAGGGACAGCAGCTTCCCCTTGGCCAGTTTCTTCATGAAGCCACCGTAGCGCTTGGCTGGTGCCGGCAGCAGCTCCCCAGGACCCAGCTCCTGTCCCAGCTCCGCCTCGTCCTCCTCCACCTCCCTCGGGGATGGGCCTGTCCCTTCGGCCAGGGCCACCAGCGGCGCCAGGAGCGCCAACGCCTTCCTGCACATCTCCCATTCGGGGCCAGGGGGTGAGGAGCCCTCACACTCCCGCAGGCACATCTGCAAGACAGCAGCCCCAGGGTGCCCACTGGTATCACCCCACTGCTTGGGGTGACCCCCCCCACCCCATCCCACCTTCGTCCCACCCTGCCCAGGGGGTGTCCCCACCCCAAGCCTGGAGCTCTGCACCCGCTCTGCTGACAAGCTCAGCCAAAGCTTGCACGTTCCCAGCACCCCACGATCACCACCCCAGCAGCACCCAGTTCTGCCAGCCATGCACTGCGATGCCCCCACAGCTGTCACCCCCCTGCTGCTGGCTGCCCCGGGCTGGCACTCACCAGGGGCTGGGTGCTGCTCTCTGCGCCGCGGGCCTGGGCCGTGCAGAGCGAGCACTGGGTCACGCAGTCGGCAGATGCCACCGTGGCCAGGGAGAGGCAGAGCGCCAGCGCCAGTGCCCTCCGTGCCATCTCACCCCGCAGCCGTCGCCTGGGGAGGGCAAGACAGCACAGAGCCCATCACCTTCCCTGCGCCAGCCCCGGGGAGCCCATCGCCACCCCGCTGGCACCCTGGGCATGGGGCACCTGCTGCCTGCATGGCTGCTCCTGGGGATGGGCACCGGGACCTGTCCCTGCACGACTCACCTTTGGGAGCTGCCAGGGTAGGGGGGAAAGGGCAGGGGAGTGACCCATGAGGACACTGTGGGCTGCAGCTTGGTCCTTGGCACAAGCCCTGAGCCACAGCCAGGCCCCTGAGGCCACCAAGGTCCCCAGGGTAACGATCTCTGGGATCCCATCCCATCCCCTCCCCTCCCCTCCCATCCCATCCCATCCCATCCCATCCCATCCCATCCCCTCGTTCCTTCCACACCATTGGGAAGAAAAGCCCCTTTTCTCCTGGAGCACTGAGTTTCCCTACCGTGTTTCGCCGCGCTGTGTGGCACTGAGGGGATGAATCACCAGCTCTCCCCCTCGGCCTTGGGGAAGAAAAGCTCAGTGCTGAGAGCTGCTGGCAGAACGGGGCCAGGAGGAGGATGCCATCACTGGTACAGCCTCACCAGGTACAGCCTCACCAGGTACAGCCTCACAGCCTCGCCCAGGTGCTGCACCGTGCACCAGGGCAGCACCAGCTCCCCTCCATCCCACCTACTGCTTCTGCTGGGCTGCTGCAGCAAGAGGCAGGGGATAAAAAAGCCAGATTTCAGGCTGGAGCCTCCCCACAAGCTGCAATTGCTGCCCAGCCTGCTGGGAGCCCTGGCAGAACCTCTCACCTCCACAGACCAGGCCAGGGAGCGCTGAACTCACCCTGCGATGGCTGGGAGAGGGGCTGTGCCAGCAGCAGAGCCCAGTGCAGCTCCAGAACCCCCTAGGTGAGGTCAGAGGGGCCAGCGCTGGCCCCAGCTGTGGTGCCACGGGACCACGATGCCCCTAGGACCACAGTGGCCCTGGGAACAAGAGCCAACTCCAAAGGGGTGTGCTGGCAGCACCCGCCTGCCTCCGTGGCTGCTTTTATCTGGGGTGGAGAGACATGACCCAGAGGGATCTGTTACACATTAATGACGCATATCAGAGACTATTGTATTCTCCAGCAGTATCTGCTAATGTACTGTAATTGGCACTGATGAAGAAATGTTAATGCCACAGTATTAATTCATGCTGGATTAGAATTTAATTTATCTGCACCGCCCTGTGTGGAGCTGGCTGCACCACACACCCTGAGCAGCCCAGCACCTCAACTCACCCTGGCACAGCAGCAGCACCTGGGGCAGGGAGATGCCCAGGATGGGCACAGGGATGGCAGGACATCAGCGAGCATCCCCACTGCTGAGACACGGTGATGGGTCCCTTATTGCCTCCCCACCACCAAGACAGCACCAGGACTCACCAGGCACGGCAGGTAGGTGCCAGCTGCAGCACCGAGGGGAGGGAAGCTCCCAGGAACAACCTGGTAGGAATCTTTTCCCCCTGTTTTTCCCATCCCTTGCCACACTCTGCTGTCAGCAGCCCTGTGCTCTGCTGCAGCTGAAGAACTGGGGACATCACACACTCAGGAGCTGTGTCTCTCCAGGGCACAGGGTGGCCAAGGACCCTCCAAGCCCAGGCACCCCAGGGATACTGCTGCAAACGTACCTGGTCCAGGCAGTGCCACAAATACCCCCCCAGCACTCTGCCTGCTCCTGTGCCAGGGTGGGGGACTGGCAAAACTGGGGCAGGAAAAGGGGAGGAAGACAAAGGGAAGCTTTGGACAAAAGCAGAGAGCAGCACACAAAGGGAGGAAGAAGAAAAGCAGAGTTAGAGCATGATCCTGTGTTACCTGGAGGAGCCCCGAGGCTCTGGAGCCATCCCTCCTGCAGAGCCACGGTGGGATTGTGGCAGCATCTGGCAGTGCCAGCGGTGGGTCCTGGCTGCCACGGCTGCCCCATAGCACATCCTACCCGGGCCAGGCATCTGCTGGGGTCCCCTCTTTCCCTGTTGGATTTTTCCCCAGGGATTTGGTGCCCAGGCTTTGCTCACACATGGAAAAGCCCTGAGCTCCATCCGTGCACCTCAGGAGCCCGTTCCAGCCTCGGTAACCCAAGGAAGGACGGGGAATCGGGGCTCTGTGTGTGTGTGGCAACACAGGGACCGACCTCCCCAGGTATGATTATTTCTGGGGAGGGATGGGAGCAGATCTCCCAGGCTGAGCAGGTCTCTCCTCCCACACAGGTCTCTCTGAGGCAGGTTAGGATCCCGCAGGTATTTCTGGCCAAGAAGAAGATTCATCACCTTCCTCCCCTTTAAAAATTGCCTGGGCAAGCCCTCAGGACAAGGCTTCTCACTGACTTTTGGGAAAGAACCACATCAAACCCCAGCACTGTGGCCACCGCTGCTGCCTGAGCCAGGTGGGGGGAGGCAGAAGCCTCCCACCTGTCCTCCCCCCTGCCCCCTTTGCCCCTCCAAACCCCAGGTGTCCCCACTGCCAGCGTGGCAGACATGGCATCAGCATCAAAACAAACCCCAGCAAAGCTCTGGATAGTGGTTTATGGGCTCTAAAACCTCTCGAGGGACAAGAGGAGCACCTGTGGCCAGGTGGGAGCCCATCCTTAATACCGCCACAAGCCCGACCAGGAGCGACTCTCGGCACCGTGGCTCAGGGGGGATGTTTTCAAATGGGGTGACTCCTTGTTGAGCAGGAGCTGCCCCCCACCCAAGGGAAGAGGAGCGGGATGGAGACCCCGGCAGCCCTACCTGCTGCTGCTCCCCGTCCCGCCGAGCACCCGCTTCGCCAAGTCGGGGCGAGTCGAGCTTGGTGGGTGTCTGCCCGTGGGTGTCAGGCTGAGCCGGTCATCGGTGGGGAGGCCACGCTGGCTGGTGGCCCTGTGGCAGTGCCCGGGGTGCCCACCGGACTCAGGGCCCGCCGGCTCCCACCCTGCTTTTATGGCCACGGAGTCTCCTCCTGCGGCGGGGCCCGGCTGCGCTCGGCGCCGCGGAGCCAATCGGGGCGAGGGAAGCTGTGAATAATCAGCCCCGCAGCAGCTTCGCCACCTCCTGAGCTGCTCTCCTGCTGCACCGGGGTCTCCCCGCAACCCCTCGGCTGGCCTGGGGACTGGGGTGCACGTCCCACCATTGCACTGCCACCAGCTGCATCCCCCGGGGACCCCCGTCGGGGACAGTCTCAGTCCTCAGGGCCGAAACGTGTGTGCCCCAAACACAGGAGGTGGCAGGGGACTGGGACAGGGTCTGGCTCCCTCCCGAGGTGCCTGTTGGAGAAGTTTGGCTTTCTGGGGGTGTTAATTCCCCCTGTACACCAAACTCAAATCCTGCCCAAGAAGGGGAGGGGGGGATGAAGCTCTGAACCCCCCCTCCTTGCTCCCCAGGCTCAGGACAGGCACCATCCTCCTGGTGATGCTGGGGAGAGGAGCGAGCCCAGTCGAAGCTGCTGGGAAGGGTGAGAGGGTCTT
This sequence comes from Porphyrio hochstetteri, assembly GCA_020800305.1. Lineage (NCBI taxonomy): Eukaryota > Metazoa > Chordata > Aves > Gruiformes > Rallidae > Porphyrio > Porphyrio hochstetteri. The sequence goes on along the minus strand of CM036921.1, from coordinate 16,185,364 downwards.
CAGGCCCTGGGAAAGGCTAGTACCCCCCCAACCCAGCCAGCCCAGCTGCAGTCAGGCAGCAAAGTCCTCGCAGGTAACACCCCCCCCAATCTCTGCATCGATGGGGCTCAGACCCTCCGGGCTTCCCCCCCCCACTGCCCTCTCTCAGTCCCCCCTTCTCCTGGGGGCAAACCCGAAGAGATGAGCCAGAGGGGCAGGGGGAATGGGGTGCGGTGACAGAGAAACCCCCACACACACACCTTCCCTGCTCAGCCCCAATTCCTGTTTGCACATTTCTGAGCCAAATTTGGGGGGTGAAGGAGAGCAGTGCTGGGCATGCCAGGGCATCCCCTGAGCCTGAGCACCACCATCCCCCAGCACTGTGTCCCAACACCCCTCCAGCACCCACCCCACTGGGGAGACGCAGGGCTAAAGGGGGGGCTGGGGGACCAACCCCATGGGGCCAGACCGTCCCGTCCCATCCCCTGCAGCCCCGGTGGATGTGAGCACATCCCACACGCTGCTGCCAGTGCAGCCCATCCTCTGGCTCTGAAGACACAGCTATTTTTATCAGAGCTCAAGAGGGATGTTTCCCAGCAACCTGCCTTTCTCCCTGGCTCGAACACCAGCTGCCGGACCCTGTGCCCCCTGCACAGCCCTCCCAGCGCTGGCGGGGGACAGGAGGGGACACTGGCACAGCTGGGACCAGCAGGATGCATTGCTCCAGTCCCCCATCCCCAAGGCTGGTGGCTGCCTCCACTGGCACCCAGCTTTGGGGTGCCAGGCTCTGCGCCCCAGGAAGCACGTGGGACCCCACAGCTTTTGCTGGGAGGTGGGTTTTGGCTCGCCTGGGTGGGGATTGCACCCACACAAAGGGACTGAGGGAGCAGGGAGAGGCAAGGGCAGAGCATCCTGCACTTCCAATGGAGATGCCTCCTGTGGGACCCTCCCTGGGATGTGGCAGTGGTGTGAGGAGGGGGAACAGAGCCCAGGTGTGGGGGAGCATGGGCAGAGGGCAGCCATGACCCCCCCTCACTTGGTGTGCTGGGCTCAGGACGAAGCTGAGGAGAACAAAACACAGCTGCAAACCACCACAGACACCCTTGGCCAGGAGCTGGAGGGACTCACCAGGCAGGTTTAATCCTTGCTGCTAGGGCAGCACTCCTGGGGGCACCACACACACCATGGGGAGGGGCATTTCTTTCACTTCAACCCATCATTTCTATCAACCAGCCCCCCCAAACCCACGAAGTCCACCCCTAAAGCCCCGCTCCCCTGATTTAACCTGCCATTATACAGGCAAACAGCTCCACCCAGGAGTCTGTGTGAGAGCAACAGCATCACCCCAAACGCTGCTGCCTGCCCGAGGACCTCGGAGCGCAGAGAAGAGCAGCGTGGCCACGGCTGCTGGCACATCCCCTGCCCCAACCAGACCTGCCTGCAGCATCCTCCCGGAGCCCAGCAGCCTGGGGTACATCCCCCTCCCTCGCAGGGTACTTGCACCAGGGGGAGACACACGTCTGGAGATGGAGCAAACCCCACGGGCACGGAGAGAAGAGTCCTTGGTAATACGGTCCCTTCCTCACCCTTTGCTCCAGGAGGGAGGTTTTGTTCCTCTTGTCCCTGGAGCAGTTTGATTTTCCACGTGTGTCAACCGATGTGCTGAGAGGGGCGACAGGGTCCTTCTTGGGGCTGGCTGGGGTGCAGGCAGGTGTGTGGGGTGACAGGGTGGCCCCCGAGCAAGGAGCTGGGAGCAAACCCACTCACCAGCGAGTTTAATTAACATTCATCTGTCGCTTGCTAATGGGAAACCGCCTCTGAGTCACACTGACATTTCCCTGGGACAATGGTGATGAAGAGCGGTGATGGGGAAGTGAAGTTTCCTTAACTACCGGAGGGAGAAGCGGCTGCAGCGGGAGGGGGCCGAGCGTGCGCACCCGGCTCCCCAAAAGCAGGTGGGAGTTAATGGCACCCAGCGCCACCCAGCGCTGCCGCTCTGCCCCCACACCCCCAGCCCAGCCGGGGCAGCTGCAGGGTACCCAGCCCCCCGTCCTGGGATGGATGAGGGGAAATAACCGTCTGTATCAGCACAGGCTGGGGGAAGAGCTCTGAGGAGAAGGACCTGGGGGTCCTGGTGGGTGACAGGGTGGCCATGAGCCAGCAGGGTGCCCTGGGGGCTGAGAGAGAGCAATGGGATCCTGGGGGCATCAGGAGGAGTGTGGCCAGCAGGTCACAGGAAGGGATCCTCCCCCTCTGCTCTGCCCTGGCCAGGCCCCACCTGGAGTGTTGTGTCCAGTGCTGGGCTCCCTGGGATCAAACAGCCAGGGATCTCCTGGAGAGAGTCCACGAGGAGGCTACAGAGATGCTGAAGGGCCTGGAGCATCTCCCCTGTGAGGAAAGGCTGAGGGAGCTGGGGCTGTTCAGCCTGGAGAGAAGAAGACTAAGGGGGAACCTGATTAATGTTTATCAATATCTGAAGGATGGGATGCAGGGGGAAATGGCCAGCCCCTTCTCAGTGTCTGTGGGGACAGGACAAGGGGCAATGGCTGCAAGTTGGAGCATAGGAAGTTCCCCACCAACCTGGGGAAGAACTTTTTCCCCAGTGAGGGTGAGGGAGCCCTGGGCCAGGCTGCCCAGGGGGGGTGTGGAGTCTCCATCTCTGGAGAGATTCCAGCCCCGTCTGGACGCCGCCCTGTGCAATATGAGCTGGGGGAGCTGCTTTGGCAGGGGGTTGGAGCCCATGGGCTCTGGAGGCCCCTTCCCACGCCCTGTGACTCTGTGAAATCGTCCCCACAGGAGGTTTGAGCTCATCCAGCCGTTTGGGCTGTCCCCTGAGCAGGGGGACTGTGACCAGCAGTGACATGGGAGCATCCCATGGGAAGGCAGTTGTTCTGTGGCAGTTCCTCCAGCACAATCAGCTCCATCCCATTCAGCAGGACAGGGGCTTTTCCAGAAACAGCCCCGTTGCTCGCCCTAAAGCGATGCCAGGCTGCTGTGGGCAGGGCAGGAGGTGCCCCTTTTGCAGGCAGGCACAGGGATGGGGCAGTGAGGGCTGCTGCAGCTGCTGGGGCTGCGGGGTGAGGGATGCACCAGACTCATTCCACGGCTCCCAAGAGTTCCATGGGGACAACTGGGGGCTTAAACCTGGGGGGTCTGCTCCCAACTGCCCACGGGGAGCCGTGCGGTCCCCCAAATAACCCCAGCATTGAAACCTCTGGTGGCTGTGCCAGTGTGATACAGGGGCAGATGCCAGGTGGGCAGCGCTGAGCAGGGGGAGCTCCCTGCTGCCAGGGGTGCAGCAGCAGCAGGCTGTGGGGGCTGGGGACTGCGTCATGCCACGGCAGCTCGAGGTCACGGCGCAGCCCGGGGCGCACGTGTGAGCACGCAGTGAGTGACCTCCCTGCGTGGGCAGGAGGCACAAGTGGCCACTTGAGGCTGGGATAGAAAGCTGAGCCCACGCAAACAGGGCGAGTCCACGGCCCTGCCATCATCCCTGACACCTACGCCAGGCTGCCGGCACCCGGGAGCACCGGGAGCACCGGGCTGTGGCACAGCCCCCTCGCTCAGGATGTGGAGTGGCTCCAGCTCAAAGCAAACTGAGTTAAAACCACATGAAGAAGGGGCAGCTGCACCGTGCCACCCTGCTGCAAAGGGGCAGCTGCACTTGGCCCACCTGCCCCAACACTGGGTGCTGGTGGCTCTGGGGGTCTCCAGCCCCTCCATGGGGGGCCCAGTGTGATGCAGCCCTGAGCGGCTGCAGGCTGTGTGCTCGGAGCAGCACACAAGTGAGGCAAGGGACTGGTGATTTTTTTGGGTTCCTCTGTAAATGGGCTGTGCTGGTGTCCTCCTTGGGCTCTGCAGGTGCCCTCCTTGGGCTCTGCAGATGCTCTTTCTTGGGCTCTGCAGATGCTCTCCTTGCCTGTCAGCAGAGCGCTGCCACACCATCACCCACACAGGGGGCAGGAAAGGACGGGGAGAAGCGTCTGGAAAACACTGGTGGGATCTGATCACCATCCCCCCCTGCAGCCCACGGGAAGCCCCAGACCCTGGGTGTTGCTGGCTGCCCACCCCCAGCAGCATCAGGCCACACAGCCCCCACCCCAGGATGAGACCTCTGGCACCACCGCAGGGTGGATGGATGCTCTTGAAATCCCCAGCCAGGGGGTGAAGAGGAGTTTGGGGGACGATGTGGGGGTCTGGGACCCCTGTGTGAGGGCACAGCCATTGCACAGCACCCCGCCTGCCCGGGGGGTCGTGCCACAGCAGCCCCCGGGGCACGGGGGATGCGGCCATCCCAGGGGATACACTGCAGCCCCCAGGGGCTGCTCTTCCCCCCAATTTGGGGGCCGATGTATTTCCCATCCCACGGGCAGCCAGCCTGGGCGGGGCCCCAAACCCCCCTGCCATGCCAGCGCCCACCCAGCACCGGCCCCCCGGCATCTCAGCCCCCTTTCCCAGGGAACTTCCAGCCGGGAACCCCGCCGCTCAGCCCCGGGAGCGGGGCCGGGCCGGGCCGGGCATGAT